>CM023199.3:41635820-42835820 GCA_004115045.4 Sinella curviseta | reverse complement strand
ACCGACGAAAATCATGTATGTTCTGGTGCTCGTATCCACAAACTTCAATACCTACATTCCCTCATCGTACGAGTACGAAAATCTTGATAATAATATGCAATCGTAGAGTAATCAGACGTAATATCAATAAAAACAATGATGTTTTACTTGTTTGACTGCATGGAAAAGCATGTAAAAATTAAAAGTATTATAGTGCGTACTACTGAACTACCAAGTACGAACAAGAAAAACTTAAAAGAAGGTAAAAAAAGACTTGGCGATAATGTAGGCAATAAAAAATGACATTTCAAAACGGCATCACTTCAAGTTATGAATGTGAACTGCACAGACAATGTTGAGCGGAAATTATTTGTTCAGTAGCCAAAAATGTCTATAAAATCAAGCGTTATCATCATCATTATTCCTCCGTCATAAGTGGATTTGCTGGTTTGTGTGTAGACACTTTTATATATTACGTTTATGGAGGAATGCACCCAAATGACTTTGAGTTGATTGCACCTTAATAATAGAAAAATAGACAAATATAATGCAACGCGTGATTTATGCAAGGCTGCACTTGAATAATCATCAAAACTATATCCCAGCTCTGCCTTGCATTTTTATGGCTGCAGATGTACCTTGATGGTGGTGGTGAACTTAACAGATTGTTTCCACAAGCCGAAACGAAGATCATGCAGATAATGATGACGATTACGCTCCCATTGTCAAATCCAATTTAACTGCCTTCGTACCTAAACGTAGATACAATGCAAGAAAAACGCAACAATACTGTGGGCCATGGGTTGAATCAGAAAAGTCTAAACTACAGATTACTAAATGACCACACCAAAAAGTCCATGACAGTTGTAACCAAATTACATTTTTGTTAATATGTCCATATAAACTTTGAATGTGTACATATTTGTCTAGCATATTAGAGAAATTCGGATGCTTCTCGTTTCCAATACTAGAAATCGTTCACTTAAATACCCTTGTCATAATTAAATATGCTCAGATACAATTTCAATATAACTTTTAAAGAAAACCCCGTATTAGCGTTAACCTTAGTACAAGTCTATATTACTTGCTTAAAATTCGCTTGGTATTTAATCTTACACACATTTTTTAAACACAATTCGTTACATATTTTTTCATGGGAATTTTCCTCTGCTTTTTGTCAATTGTAGCAAAAAACTACGACGTATACATTTCAAACAACGACGCACCGCAAGATTGCCAATGGTAAGGTGGTTGTTCAGGTAAGATTTAAGTATGTGGTAAAGCGAATACGTTTTGGTGTGTGTAACTCGGTGTTTAAACATTGCCTTCAGTACATTAAGTAATAAAAACAATGTGTTTATACGCAAGAAAATGATGCATTTAAGTGGTTTAGCGCAATAGGAGTTCGGCTATAAAAAATTGTCGGCAAGATGAATTATAGACCAAAATCACCGTGGCGCACACACACTCAACATTCAAAGTTGGAAACTGCACAAGAAGTCAGTGTAGTCACTCAAGTCGTCATCAAATCAGCTTTGTTGAATTTAAAGTGGCTTTTCTTTCTTGAATTTTGTTTTTTCGCGAAAAGTTTTTAACGAGTTGGCTATTTATGATAAGACTGGTGCCAGGCGTAAGCTCGATATTATGGGCAGTGATTTGTGATGACTCGTGACTACACCATTATAAAGCCTGCCGATTCAAGAAAAAAACACCTATTGGCAATTTTTAACTTAAAACGTAGGGTTTGCTTCTTGTCCGTATCAAGATTTTAGAGTTTGTGGTGACCGCTAGCATCAATGATATGAAGATAGTGATGATGATCTGTCATAGCATTGCCTTGCTCAGTTCAACATTTCAAAATAGATGTTACGTAGAATATACATATAGGTATATACCCATACTGAACTTGAATGCCCTTTTATAAACATTTTTTTGAGAATACCTACCGACGATTGCGTATCCTGGAAAATTCTTGGAAGCAAAGCCGCTAGAGTACATATAATCAATTAGTTGCGCATTTAAGTCTTTTGATAAGCTTACCTCTGATGCATCTAATGTAGTTGTTGAGCTCTTTCTGTAGCCTTGTTGCAGTGAACTGTTGTTTGTTGAAATTATTAATGTGCTCATCCAGTATCTCATCTGCGGTGCGGTCAACTTTCCCCAAGTTTTGAAGTATCTGCAAACAATGAACCAGAAACATGTACATACATAGACAAAAATAGTACATGATGACATCAACCACTACATGATTTTTGCGAATGGTGAACAATACAATACATACTACCGTAATTCATCCTATTCCTACGGTTGTTGCTACTATAAGGGTTGGTATATAGGAAAGGTGAGTGTGTATAGATACAATAGGATTTCTGCAAAGATTCTAAGAAAAACTTAATCTCCTGCTTTGTTTTTGTTTTAAAATGGCGTAAAGCGTAAAGTATACACGTATAATATATTATTACTCGTGGATGGACATAAAAGTCCAGCGCGTATCGTATGTAATGCATGATTTGCACAAACTATTTTGCATTTGTAGGCATTTACGCAGGACGAAGCACCTTGTTTGATGACTTTTATATCGCATGTGGCACCAAATATGGTTTGGCGTTGGTAACTGATTTAAATTTCCACGAGGCATAACGATTTATCTTGTCTCACATATTATTTTGTCGACGGAGGAATAAAATCGAATCTTCATGTTTCATGTAGGTAGGGAAGTGTATGCCATCATGTACATTGCTAACTCCCTCTACTAAATCTGGAAGATACAGTCAATTTCGTCTGTGCAATTATGAAAGTATTGCAATTGAATGGGGTACATTGTTCGTAATCTGTGTGATTCATCCTGCACATCCGTCAAAGTTCAAAGTATTGTCTGAGTACTTAGGTAAGTACTTTAAAAAATAATTTCATGTATGACTATCGAGATCAAGCTAAAACTACTTTCACATCAATGCCTTCTTTCTGTCAATAACGATTAAGCAGTAGATTATTCCTACATTGTCAATCTCTCTCGTGGCAATTTACGACTTTATTTAATTATTACAAATGTGGTCAAATTTTAGATTACTTTCAGTTAATCATCATTCATTATAAAATCGTAGATTTATGTCATTGTCAGTCGAATAGTTGATGTTGATAAAAACTCGTACTATTTGTGCATTATATATCCTACATGTGAAATGAAGGTGTATTATATGTCACCATAATTCTTCGCCTGGCATCGTTATTTCTTTGCACACGTACAATATACAGATTATTGCACGTACTCGTTCAACAGCAAGAAGAGAAAATTAGACACAGGACAGAATCTTTTGATGATATTGAAGCTGTTTTTATTTTTGTGCAAGAATAGAAACTTGAGAATAATTTCAAATTCTAAGTTTAGCTCTTTTCAGTAAGTCAGTGCAGTGCAAACGAAGTGATGACGATATTTTCGATGCAATGAGCGTGATATCATCACGGATTCATGTGGCATATATGCGGCCAAATGTGAATGAAAGTGAATACCAAATCCACATAGAGAAGAAGAGTAACACCAACACATTTTCCTCAACTTACACATTTTTTATTCAAGCCGTGACTCTAATCATCAATATCACATGTCTACCAGAGCAGATTTTTCCTGAAATGTTTTAAAAAAATCCCTCTCCTCAATCTCTGCTCTCAACATAGAATTACCCTCTTGTCTTGTTATACAAGGACTGCTATACTCCATTTGTACAGTTTGGCAGTGGAGCAAACATTTTTTCAATATCCAGGCAGAGGTGTCAGTGGAAAAGTGACTATCATTGTTGATCGTCATTTGACATCACTTAATTCGTGTAGCAAATCTGTAAAAGTACATGTATTTCTTGACTGAAAAGGCAATAAATGTTTCTTTTTGTAAGTGACGAAAAGAAATATTATGGAAGCTGAGATTTCTCCAGAAATTTTTCACGCATTCCTTTGAAAATAGCTCATTTATTCAGACTATCAGAACCACGTATAGTTTATAGTGATTACCCACTTTGATAAAACGATAAAGGGAGAAAAATAAATTATGTTGCATGGAATGCCGTATTGTATGTTAATGCATACGTTTGCGGTACACATATTTATTGTTGTGTTTAGTAGCACACAATGCCTGACAAAATCTTTCGGAAGAATGAATCAAGTAACGGTACTTCGGTAGATTTGGATAATATACAGGGAAGCATGTAGATAGGTATGGCTGATATATTAGTGTTGAAATGTACCAGAGGACAGAAATAGCACCATTCTGTTTGCCTTACATTTACAGATTGCTAAATTCAGCAGCTCACTAATCAACCCCTTCACTCTAGAAGTATGTAGTTGTAGAGAGGAATGATAGAGGAACAAGTGCAGGAGTAGTTGGAGTGGAGTAGTAGGTGCCCAGCTTTCCTTCGGCTTCCCTTCTCGTCATCATCATCGTCACATCACATCAACATACCATCACTCCAACTTTTGATGAACTGCTGCGCTGCGCTATGGCTTCCGCTTATTTGTATTTCTGCATCACTACTCATAGTAGTCATGATGTTCGTTCGTTCATCTTTTCCTGCTAAACATATTGAAGCGCTAGCATTGTTTCTCTCGCCAGTGTGACGCTATAAACGTAATGGTGGGTGAAACAACACAAAAGTAAAAATTCTATAATGATATTATTTACCTATCCGTGTGTTGTGTTTACCATCATTTCAGAATCATGATGTGCGGATGGATGGGCTTGTAGCCAAACGAAACATGATTAACTTGCTTTTACTGATATGTTTTCAAACAATGCCAAAGTTGTAGCTTCGAGTGTGTCTGTTTGTGTGTACAAACGTTTACACTTCCCTTTTATTTACCATTTAATGATACAGCGTTCCCGATTTACAGCAAGGAAAGTCAAATTGTTATTAAATGTGTGCATGCAATACTCGGTATTATTAGTTATTAACGAATCGTTAATGCCAACATTCACATATGCGACCACCATATACTTTTTTATTTGAGGAACATAGTATTACGGCTCTTCTAGTATGTTCAATAACCATTAAATTCAGTAAAAAGAACCGTTAAACTAGCTAGTTTGATGAACACATGTAGATAGATACATTGTTCACCGATGGCCATGACCTGATGTGGAAGTGAGTATAATAGTGTAAAAATGCACAGATCTGCGAGCAATCTGAGGAAAAAGCGGTCATATTCCATAAGAATTGACAATGTGGCGACAACGTTGAAACATTTTCGATTTACTCGTGTCAGTTTTATAATTACAGATGTGCTGCAGACATCATGAAATTGTATTTGAACTAGTACCCATAGATTACCATTGTAAATTGGAATCTACTGGAAGATGTAATACTTTTAAGAATTTAATATACGTGTATGCAATCAATACATGCACAATTACATTTACACATCAATTCAGTAAACCTATATACTATCCACTATTTGTAAATTACAGAGCGGATAAGTACAACTTTTCACTACATAGCACAGCATACATAAATGTACGAGATTGAACATTCAGTTCAGTGACAGAAAATTCAAGTCAAGGGAAAATTATACGTTGATTCCATGATTAGAGAAAAAGTTCTGGACCTAACATTTTTTTTTAGTGGAAAACTAAAGTATAATAACTGCGTATAATAATTAGCACAACACAGAGCACGGAGTATTTAATATTTAGTGCTCTGTTGTGATATGTGTGTGTAGAGTAGAGTATCATTAGCTTGGTGTGGTCATTTTTATACACACATACCAAAAATTATCCATTTATTTTCTATTTGTAGATAGATATATATTATGCGTTAGCAAATGAGCAACAATAGACAAACAAAAGGATTCACGCAACGGGCGGAGGATGTACAATTAGCAAGTAATTGCTGGTTTTGCTATTGCATTCTATATAATATGATACGAATTTATATTGGCATAAATAAACAAACTATCCATTTTCATACGAATGAACGCAAGCATGGCACTATAGGCACTCCTGGTAGTCAATGTTGCTGCTAATGATGATGAAAGGGAATCAGGGTATTCAATGTGCATAAATACAATTCACAGTGTTTGTATTTCCGGCTAAGCACTATGTGCCGTTGACAAATTATATTTTGCATTCTTCAGTTTAGCAATCGTCATGAACGAGCGTCATCAGAACGCTAACAATCAACCATAACAATATAAAAATGTGCATGTGGCATATACAAGCTCTACACTCTCTACTACAGCAGATGCTTGAAATGTGTTTCATGTAGAGTTGAAAGAGAAAGATTGAGAGAATGAGTGCACACTGCACTGGTTTTTGTTTCATCTTTTATTTCACAATTCACAATCGCCATTTTAGCCTTCGATGCTTCGCACGAGCAAACTATAATGTAGTCTATTCAAATTGACTTCAAGGCTTTACTGTCAGGCGCAAGTAAAAGAGACCTGTCTAGATTTCAGCGCTAATACATTATCATCATAATTATCAACATAGCCACAAATCCTAAGTAAACACCTTGAAGGTGCTTCAGATAAAAGAAGAGAGGTTTATCAGCTATCTCAAAGTTCCTTTAAATTTTACCTGCTTTGTTATTTTTTATAATTCATGGTTCTGTATTTACCTAGCTGTGTATTGCATTCCCGGAATATGACCGTGTAGTAATAGAATGTTAGCACACTTTTATCATTTGATCCACATAATATTTATATTGTTGTGATTTTAGGTACTTTCCTTTTCTTGTGTCTACTTTGCAATAGCACTTGACTGCGTTAGCGCATCATTTAGTTTTTGCATATACAACGAACACAAACAAAAATTATTGTTTAGCTATCATCATCCTTACAAAATGTAATAAATGTATGATAGGAAAACGATTTTCCACGCTGTAAAAAATAAGCATAAGTTTTCTTGATCGTATCTTGTTTAAACACAGGCAAAGTGAAAGTTTTGGCTATGAAACGTAATAACTAGCTAAATGATTGAGCATACGTTTGATATGATGATAAAACAATTTTGTGGTTAAGTTGTTGGCACAATGTATAATAGGGTACATTGGTACATATATCTTAATGGTAAATAGTCAAAAATCATTTTGAACCATCTTCATTCTGTAACGAACTAAAGGAACCATCTGCGTTTGGCCATGTGCAACTGCATGCAGTTGGGATCATCATCGGCCAAATCACAAGACCAACTCGACGAGACCTTCAACAGTACCATCTTATATGTACTCATAAATGGTAGTTTTCTGCCCACCTTCAAACCTATTATTGACACCCACGTATAAATTTCAGTTTCATCCACAAACAGCCTTCCTTCCTTTAACAAAACTACTACCACTTCACTCGTGTGGTGGTGGTCATTCAAATTCTTTGGCTGTTTAAATGATTTCATCTCAAGATGCAAAACTTTTAGCACTCAATGGAGAATATAATGAAGTATTAAACTTGGACAGCATACTCAACATCCACACACACCAAACGCCCAGTAAAGTTTATTCTTGCAAATAATTCATAAAATGTTAGATAATAAATTGAAGGAAATGAATCGAAAAGTGAAAAAAATGTTTAGAGGGAAAAGATTGTGTAAATGATTATCCAAAATGCACAATAATATCCTATCGTTAAAACGAATTATATTATGGCATATGTACATACATATAACATACTAAACTTTTTGCGCTGATAAATTATATGCACGATAGTTTAACAATGTAGATCTTATCCCTTTAAACGTAGCTGCCTACGTTGCAACAATGTCTGAACCATAACAATAATAAGCGTCAACAGTGCAGCAGCGTCGCTCAATACAAAGTTTTTTTGTAGTTAACCTTTTGTTCTTGTTAAAAACGTGGCCGCACCCGCGTCTTTACCTTCACACGATAAAAAATGCAAGAAGGAAAAATACAACGAAAAGAAAGAACGACGACATTTTTACTTTTTAAAATTTTACCGTCGAGTTAGTTCTTTTATTATAAGTTGTCAGCCGGTTGACGCTGCTGCTGGCTGACATACAATACGAAGCGACGACGACGGCAATGAATGAGGAGATTGTTGGCAAAAGATAATCATCATCATCATCTATCTATCTATCCTCTAAAAGTTCAATTTGATAAACGAAGCACAGGTCTGTATGCTTATTTTGTACTACTGGCATTAATTCACTCGAGGAGGAAATCTCTGCTTCTCAAATCAGTCTTCGGTTCGCAGTTGCATATTATCATGGTACTTGTTGTGACGCTGCATAAATATTTTTATTATTTTCATATTATAAATTAAAATGTAATCTCGGCAATTCTGCAGACATGCTAGCACTAACAGAAAAAGTCATCTTGAGTATCATCATGATCATGAGAGAGTAGTTGTTTGTGCTGCTTGTGATGATGACTTTTGCAATTTACACCCTGCGTACCTAACTTCATGACATGTACCTACACTTGCAACCCTCCTCACAGCAAACCCTAAGACGATGAAGAAAGAACAAAAGACAAAGACAAGTGCATAGGAAATAGCCTACATTTTCATTATTTACACCACCAAATTGCATTACCATTATTATGTAGTTGTAATGATAAAAAGGTATTTAATACACACATTATTATCACAAAACTTGGCTCGAGGTTAGGATTGATGCGTGTCCTGCTTTATCAAGATGAGCGTACAGCTTCTGTCTACCCTGTTGTGGCTTTGAGCTGACGCGATTGATAATAAAAAAACTCTCTTCTTCTTCAGGTCTACGCTACGATTCCACTGAAAAGATGTGACGGTCCCGTTACATGAACCTAAGAAGCAGCACCCAGATACACACATTTTTTGCAGTAACAGCTTAACGCACACACATACTAAAAGTGCCCAACAAACTGACTGACTGACCAAGTTTTCCCTTCGACGATTGTACGAAAAGATTAAACCTATGTGGTACTAGTAATAGTAGAGATGATAGGTAAATGAAAATGATGATGATATTTGAATTCGAAGTAAGTAAGCTGGTGAACGTTGCCGATGATGATAATAATGATGGCTTGCCCATCGTCGTAAGTATCAAAGAAAAGAATGCAACTCTTATTCGTACCTTCCCTTTGATTTTCTCAAGCCCTAAATATTATTAATATTGCATACTGGCAGTCATAAAGCCAACTTTTCGTGCAAGTTAACACACCTAAATATTGTGAAGAAACTTAAAAATCCGGTTTACTCACTTAGGTATTCGCATACATGCAATATTATGCTGAACATGTTTCGCTATTATTATGCTTTTCTTGATCATTTTCAGCAAGCATGGTTAGTTATGAAACTTGATAAAAAAGTTTATAGTTTATACATTAAATCTGACAGGACATATTTATAGGGAAATTATAATATGAACGACCACTCTTGATAATTTTCCTTTACCAGAAGGACGTAAAACTAATGATGTCAATAAGGACAAAAAAAATGATGATGATGCTGATGATGAACTTTTTGTGGTAGCGCAGTTATCTCAATTTGTATTTTTTTGTAACTGCACATTCGTATCGCAGGACTTGGTGGCATTGTAGTAAATATGCAATTAAGCAAACTGTAATTGGTGGCCGCTACAGGGTGGCAATCTCCTGTAAGCATTGCTACTGGCATTTGTTGACAGAAATGAGTAAACTAATCTGCAAGCACAGAGACAATAAAAGATTAGACTAGCATAAACATTTTCCATGATTATTGTGCTACCATTGAATATTATTTAGGAGATACATTTTACAAGGAGCCAGAAGTAATGCATTGCTGGAAAATGAGTGGTTTGCTCTTAAGTTGTGGTTTTCCTCGGCTATTCCAGTTAACACAACATACAGAATCTTGTACCTTGCTTGACGGATCAAGGAAAATTTCACAACTGCATAAACTGTTGTGTTGCATATCCTCAGTTTCAGTAAAATGAGTTTGTCCTTTTAAAGTTTGTTTTTTATTCTGAATAATGATTTCTGCGAATCATGTAATGGTGGTATCATTTGTTTACATGCCTCCTGCACTCTCTCCGTATGGTCAACAAGCAAAAGCAAATGAACAAATACAACGCCAAGTTAATATTAACTTTTTTACGCTTCCTGTGCACCCATATTTACTGAAAATGTCGTGTTCTCATAATTCATCATTTTTGTCAGAAACATTTATGGGAAACAAGACAAGGGGTATAGAGGAAAACACACAACAGGAAGATTATGTTCCATAATCCATTCAAATACACGCTACGTCAGACAGCAGCCAACAGGTCAAGAGTTTAAAAACCTACATGTGGCAATGCTCCTGTTGTAGTGGCGTTGCCTCAAATTTTGGCTTCCGTTCATGTTCTTTCTCTTGCACTTGCAATTCAACAGTCCCAAAAAATTTCGCGTCTGAATGTCTTGGCTTCAATTTTGTACAGGAGGAGAAAATGATACAACACACAAATCTTGTGTCTATATGTGCGTTTTTAGCCGCACAACCACAATATAAATAGGAAATGAGTTGTTTTGCCTGCATTCGGTTGTTTGTACTTATTTTCATGGAAGAGATCATTGAGATCTATTTTACCTTACCTTGTTTTTATAGACTACTCCTATATATTATTGCAAGCAGTAGGAATATTATTGAGGAATGTACCCAAGCACTGTCTTCAATTGAGAAAGTCGACAAGAAACGGGAATTCGTTAGGCTGGCGACATCGACAGTGTGGTGAAATTGTAATAGTTGGTGCCAAAAAATTCAGTATTAATTCAGCAGGGAATGCTTTTCGCTTTCGCTGACTCAAACTTTGAGCTTAAAATGTTCCCAAAATTTCTGAATATAACGATATTGAATACAAGATATAAGTTTGTCTTATACTTGTTGCATCATATAATTACGAGACCAGCCGAACATTTTAAAATAAAAATATCTTCAACCCGAAGCTGGATCATGACGATTCAGACTTCAGGCAACGAACTTAACGCTCATGATAATGTAGCCAAGCATGAATCAACCGGCGTTTTCTTACATTGCACTTTTTAATTCAATTGTAATCAAGTCAAGGTGGCCTTTATATTTGTTACCGCAAAAAATACACTAACTAACCAACAAAGCCTTTTCTTTCATGACTAATCGGTCACCATATTTAATTCTTTCATTAGTAAGCATTGAAATTGTTATCAATGATATTATATAATGAGGACAATTTACGCAACTACCTACACCAAAATGATGAGTGACAACTGCAGGTGGTCGGATTTATAAGTTTGTCTAAGTCATAACCTCTTAGTGTACTATTCATAGCACACGACGATATACATTCCATTACACACAGGTGAATGTTTGAATGAAAACGCATGAACGCACTCTGTTTTTGATGTGGTAAGCTCAGGACAGGATATGTCTGGCCGCTGGCCTAATACTATAAAAATCAGTGTAGCTTCAGAGTTCATTTTTCATGTCCCAAAACAAATTAATGCTGAATGTTATTTTATCTGTTGAAATGTCATATTTATTTATCGTTTATGCTAAACTTTATATTATCGTGCAGTAGCACCGTATTAGGAGACAAACAATCATGAAATTCGAGGAAGAACACCTAATCGCAAAAAAGCACCAACCAGCTAAATAGTTTTGCTATGTATGTTTGTAAAACAATACGATATGCAGTATGTATGTAGTATTAAATTTTATTACCTTTTCCTTGGCCCTTCCCACGGACCGTTGGAAGGTTTTTCCTATTTTAGAGTCCACCATAGTTGACATACCTCCTGCTTTGGAGTCGGTCTCCGTGGTCGACGTTTTGACGGCTTTTATGAGTACGATTCTTTCCCTTCAAAAAACTGTCTGCCTTTACCGCAGACTGTGGAGGTAGGTATAAACGCAAAAAGTAACACTCGTTCGCACAAAACTACACGCTTTCTCTGAGTTTCCAGACAAAGGAAACCTCAATCACATAAAATCGTAGGGAACTTGTTTACAACAAATCGATTTGCTGTAAGCCACTGAGGAAGTTTGGAATTTGCTGCGAAGTACAAAACAATGTTGCAAAATGACAATCTGAACTGTCGCTTGGCCTGGAATCACACAAGGGTACAAAACACTTTCTCGTAAAACAGACTTTATTCACTCTGCTAATTTTTTTCTAAAAATTACCTTTTTCGTATGAAAATACAAAAATTACTACGATATGGAATATTTGTGAGAAATTCACAGGAGACGTGAGCACTGCGTGAATAGGTATGCACATAGACACACGTACATCCGAAATTGTGGTCCACCGGGTTGAACTACTCCTGAACAAGTTGACTGATGTGCTTGTTTCCTGATTTCCTGTGTGTGTTCAATTACAGAGAGAGCTATAAATACTATTTTATGGAATACAAATAGAATCTCCCAAAACTTTGCAAAAAGGCTTTCTAGAAAGATGCCAGTAGTGCAAAGACAGAGAGTGTGCACACGCTCAAAAAATATAGGCTTCCTTCAGAGCGCATGCAAAATTTGTACGTGTATGAATGTGACAAAAATGTGTATGCAAAATGTACTTACATACGAAGTAGTTTCAAAACTACTATAATTTGCTTGCAGAGTTGTATGTCGTCGCAATGTGATTAAAGCATTAGAACAATAATATGCTTAAAACTTTTCCTCAGCCAACAACAGCTGAAAAAGAGGAAAAACATAGATCACATCGGACGGAAGGGAAGGTAAAGACTGACTGACTCAAATCACTACAACTCTGCCAAATTTTTTTCCTCTGCTGAACTCCTTTTTTCTTCTCTTCTCTCTGTTCCACTACTACTTTACTAGACCTTGCTTTTTTACATGATCATAATAATTCAGCTCTCTTAGGCAATATATGCTCTTTTTATATGTATGTTCAGAGTGTGTAAAATAGTAGCTGCAGTAATGACTGGCTAAAGCTGATCTGTTGCTGCTGCTTCTCCTCTATACATTTGTGATTCCATTTGAGATGTATTCATGTTGTACATTCAAACATTCACTTCATGAGGAGTCCTCTTATAAATATATTTTTTGTTTTGCATGCAGCACAGAACCAGACCAGAACTAGGTATAATGTTATGTATCTGAATTCTGAATGCTAGAAATACATACACTGTGGTATTTAAACATCTTGTTTGGTTATTGTTGTAGCAAGCAGTGATGAGCCACATAATCTGCATACTCACATAGGGAATTCAACAAACAACAATATCGTAATATCAATATTCTATCATCATCATCGTCACAAAGACAAGCAGAGCTTTTATAAAGCAAAAGGCAAAAGGAGTGTGATGATAAAATTTTAATAAGAAAAGTCTTTGCTACTTGATCTATAGAAACTGTACAGAAAAGCAAGAGAGAATGCTCTGTGCTTACTTACAAGCTCACATACGCACATCATGTCGACTTGTGGACTCATACATACATGTTCCATCTATGCATAACAGAAATATTACTATTCTTAAAGGAATTGACTGCGTTATGAGAAGATTTTCATTTCACATTGTACATTTACAATGTATGCATTATGCACATAGGTATACTATTATCTATTATACTAAAAGTCCTACTTGCACTTGGAGAGTTTTTACTTAAAGACATTCTTATATTGCCCATGTCACCCGTCGTCTATATGCTGTATGAGAAGTTAACGCAGTTCCTTTTTTCTCATCATCGTTATCAGCAGCATGTAGGTTGAGGAGAGATAAGGTGATTGTTGTTGAATCTTGTTTCGCCTACTCCGCCGTACACGGTGGTAGTAGTATGGTTGGTGGATGAGAATTGAGAATGTATACTCAAAGGAGACAATGACCATTATCCTTCTTCTTGTACATTTGAGGACTTTTTAAGACGTGATGATAATGATGATGGATATAGTTAGGTTTAGCTTCAATTTCAACTCACATAGTTCAGGAGGATGACGATGTTAGCAATGAATTTACAGGTAAGTCATCATGATAAAATGATTTCGTCGGAAAAATGTCCCTGTGTGTGGTAAAACAAAGACAAAGACAGAGGCTATTTATACATTTATCATTTATGCATACCTATTGGCAGCAACCAGTAAAAAGTAAAATTAGCACAAGTTCAGTCAAAGGAAAAGACAAAAGGAATTCTTTTACTATGAAAGGATGAGTCAAACCAAGAAATACAAATACGGAAACAGGTTATTGTAATGTTTGGGGCAAAATTAGAAAAATTTCAAGAAAAAAGTGCTTTCTCGTTTCTTCTTGACAGTTATAGCTCCCTTTGCAAAATTGTAAATTTCATCACAATGGCCAGGGTAATTCCGTCTCCTCTTGTAATCGGGTTTCACTGAAGAAAAATATTACCTTCAAATTTTCTTTTCCTTAATTTCTTGCAATTTTGGCAAAAACATGATTATCATCATTAGTTTTGACTTATGGTGACTATGCCTGCTTGTATTCAGAAGCATCTAACATGTTAAACCCGCAGCTTGTCTAAATTGTCAAGTTGTTCAAATGCAATTTCATTCAAGTGTTAACTGAAGTGGTAGAACTAGTTTCTAAAATTTGAAATAAAATTACATTTGGACAATTAAAATTGTAATTTAAAATTTCATTTCGACGTTAACAGAACCAAAATGGCAAGCAAATTCCATTGCAATCTTGGTTGAATACAAATGAAGAACATGAACTACTAAAGCTGCCAATTATAGCCGGGTTTGTGCATCATGAAAATATTACAATTAGGTTAAGTTAGGACAGAAAAAGTAAGCAATGGACAATAATTATTGGTAAAATAATGCAAGTTTGATGACAAATTATTTCGTTAGAGTTACGTTTGCTATATAGTTAATGTCTGCGCGAAGCAAGCCTCATATTTCTGTGCGTTATACTAAAATGCAATTATTTCAAGATGTAAGTAGCTATGCATATATAATGATGATTAGCTGATGCGACCGACATGATCTTTAATATTTTACTAATTACCATTTGTCATATATACTTAATTGCTACTTTTCACCCCAAGGTCAAAATCAATTTAATTAATGTCGGTAATTTGTAGAGGAATTTCATTATTCATTGCCATTTCTTGATTATGTTACTAACAACTGTTACATTACATATACATACATACATCCACTCGAGTTATATAAACTCTAGAAAATGTATCGCTTCAGATTACCGTATAAGTATTTGAACTCATGCAAACCGTTTTGGTATGTTTTAAAGATAATTTTTAAATGTTGATGACGATTATTAACGATGAAAATCATATAAAATGTAGTTTACGGAAAAAACGGTTTTATTGGAAAATCCAGTATTGATATATACATATGCTTAGCTAGTTTAATTGGTCCATACAATCCTGTAATCTTCAGTTTCCAATTTTCACTTCTTGTTGACCTTAAAATGTAATTAGAAATGGCAATTAGAATACCCGGTCCACGAGACAAGTGGGACATAATTACTTGGTATAGTTAGGTATTTCAATGCGCACTACAGTCACAGTATTAGTATACATTGATGCTGTTGGTGCTCAAAATTCAGAGAAAATTTCATTGTAACAACTGTGGGAAGAGGTCAATGCCGAAGCAATAGGTACCTTGGGAAGAGGTAATGAATCAGGTTATCAAAGAGGTGATTCTACTCCTGCGAAACAATTGGATGATTCTACTTTTTATGATATTAATCCATGCGGCAATTTTATGTGGATGCCCATGATATGGCCCATATATTCGTGCCATACAAGTTTAGTCAACAAGTCAACTATTAAACTATTTGTATGAATTATGTATATGCAGAGTTAATTTGATGCAATTCATCGTTTCCAAATTCTTTTGTTTTTCATAAACCAAGGTTCGATGTAGGCTTGACAGGACGCAAAATTATAGGACACTTATAGCAGGATATTATGGTGCTCGTGGACCCTGAGTCATGGTTCTGGCATTTTCACCGGAAATTTTTTGTAATGTCATGTCATTGTCAAAAAGAAAGCTAACCATTACCTAAACATTCCTTTAAAATAAAGCTATGTTGCAAATGTTTTGATTTTTTGTCCTGTCGTGTTCACAGACTTGGAACTTCTCACACATCAACAAACTAGCACTTATGGCCATTTCCGTCGAAATATTTTCCCGTGGAAGCAACCTAAGGAGCTTATCCTTTGATTTATGTCCTTGGAATAATTTTTCAAGTGTGACCGGCGCTACAGGTTTCTAACGCGGCTGCTAGAAATTCCTCCCTAGTGCATTATACCCAAAGCTACCAGTAATATTATTATGGTGCTACATATTATGTAGGTAGTAGCATACTTTTTATGTATTGTCAATGCAATGATTACTGACTACCTACAAATACATTATGGTAATCGTGATTAATGATCTAGAGCTACACACTTTTATTATTGTAACGCATTTATTTTAGGAAACGATTATTTCCAATATAGTTGTACCCTTTTTGGAAGCCGTTCCAAGCGATTCTTAGTAACATTGCCAAGCATCTGGCAATGCTGAGGGTTATTTTACAAGTTGTTCGTAATATATGTGTCTAAAGTTTGGATTATAAACTTTCTGATACGGCTATAATATATTACATATGCAATCTACTTATACTTGGTTACGGAGTAAGGAGTTACTTTTAGTACAAGCTATATTATGCAGTTAAAATGCACAAAGCCAAACTGAGAAATTAAAAATATTATAAAAACATGCATATCATTTTTACTTGTTTCGTAGATAAAATAAATTCGATAATTTTTAATCTTTGCGAACTGAACTCAACTGAAGGCACTGAAGCGTTTGTGCAAAAAAAATCCTCGTTAATCTTTAATAATTATTGTTTGGTTTTTTATTGGACGCAGAGCTATCAATCATGGATCATGTCATGACTTATGAGGTATTGTTCAATAATTAAGGTTTTATTGTGGACCAAGCAAATTAATAATTTTTCTGTAATAAAATTTGTTAGAAGCTATTTAGAGTTGCATCATAACATGACAAACTTCTTCAAAACTAAGCCGATTTTCAGATTTAGTGGATATCAGATTTAAATCTATTATTAGCTCCTAAACTGTTAGTTAAGACATGGTTTCTTCAAACTTTGAAATTAATTAAATAATAATATTAATATTTAATGGGTGATGTGGATCGCTTTAATAAGTAGGTCAGTAAATTAAACATTATTTGACCATGCCTAGCATAAAGGTCTAAAATTGACCATGCATATAAATTCATTCAAAATCAACAAATTAACATTTTGTTTTGTGTTCAAATCAGATGAAATTTTGAAATGCTACGAATAAGAAGAAAATAAATGTTAATTTCTTATTTTAATGCATTATTCAACATTCTAAAAATATTACAGTTTTAAAGCATTTTCATACACAGTGCAAAAATTATAAGCACATAAATTGCAACGGTGCAAACTATACAATAAGCACGCTCAAATAGCAAGCCGCAGTGCTCGCTCGTAGTGCATGAATGTATTGAGCACATGGATTTGTTGTTGTTCGGAAATGTTCAGCGGCAAACGGAGTAAATCTGCTAGAATCACATGTGGACAGTAATTTTGTTTGTTTGCTTGCAATATTCGGCTTCGGTATCGCTAAATGTGATGTAGGATTAAAGAGCAGATACATTTAATTATTTAAATCAACGAGCACTGATTTAAACTGATTTAAACGATAGATTATAGTGTTAGCGCAGGCATTTTGTGCAGTGAAATAGTTTCAACTTGTTAGTTAGTGTGTCAATTTGACAGTCAAAAATTGCAATACTTTTGTAAGGAAAAGAAATTGAAATCAGTAGAGAACTGTTTATGAGTAATGATTTAAATTTTAATGCAAGAGGATTGTTTAGTTAATAAATCTTTGCTAAAATGTCGTTTAGTGCTCAAATGCCGGGCTCATTAAACTTGTCAAAGTATGAGTTTCCCGAGTGTGAGATGCCGTCGGCTGGAGGAGCCGTGCAAAAGTCGTGTTACTCGTTTATCGAAAAGATATCCAGTTTGGTGAATCCTGTTAGCTTGCAGCACGATGTTATGTATGCGAATGCGTTTGCTGCGGTTATCGATAGAAATGAGCTGTGTGAAAATGAAACACCGTTGGCGTTAGGATGTGTGGGTCATCAAGTGGATAAGGAGTTCCCATTGGAATCAAAAACTCTGACACCTCTGCCTTTGATAATGTATCCATCTGAGACAAATGGTGACGCACTTGACCAAGTGGATATGTGTGCCAAGCCGGTGTTAAACTGGGAGGCGTATATACAGGATATAAAGGCTCCTCACAGCACCATAACCTCTCGAAAGCATAATGCCAAGTAACTGCAGCACAATCATGCGAGCCTATTTGTTTAAAAGCATAGATGTCAAATCAATTGTTCATAATATTAATCCGTACTATTTTTATACAGTCTAATCCCAGGTCGGAAGCCAATTATAGCCGTGCCACAGGAGACTCTTCAGGCATCCACATCAAAAAGTCCGTCTGATGGCGTCACTTCTCTAAGTATATCCATGCCAAGCATTGAAACGAGGTCGAGTGCTAAACGCCCGAAAAAATTGCCTCCAGAAGAAACACTTGATGACGATGACTGTGCTTCAGTTAACGTTGCAAGCAAGCATCATGATAATGCACGGCAGTGTTCCAGTAATGAAATTTTAAAAGAAATGGGCATCCCATCCTTGGAAGCTCAGCCAGCTAAGAAGAAAATCATTCACACAAGACCTCTAAGAAAAATGCATATCGAAACCGTAAAATTGGAAAGCAAATCAAAAACGGCGAATACATCTAATGCACTGGTACTGAGAAAAGAGCTTCCCACGACGAGTACGGAGTTGGAACATCGTCAAGAAAATGTCCTTCCTCGGGGTAGGATACCACCTGTAAGCAAGGACGATAAACTAAGCTTGCTTTCTTGGAAGAAATTAAAAAATCAGCCAAAATTAAGGATAGAGGGCACTTGGAATCATTTGTATGGGGGTTACAATGGCGCTTGCTGCTTTATGAAGGCTGCAACATCAAATAAACTCTGTCTGTATTTGGGGAAAGGCTCCCAGTTACGTATGCACTTTGATTTTTGTTACTAAATTAATTATAAGCGTCATGCACATTAATTATGATTGTCCAATTAAGTCCTGTATATATTTATTATATTTTGCTTGCTCAGGTGCTGTGGAATTGAATGAAGCCAGTCCATACTCTATGTTTTCATATAGTGTTGATTCAGTTTGGGAGGAAGATCTGATCACGTGGTCTGCTAATAAACTCGAAGACTGTAGTAATAGGGATCCCTTCGATGAACTAATTTTTCAGACGGTTCCTAACGAGCAACGTAACTTGCTTGGAGTGAGAAGAGGAAGAAGCATTCAGGTCTACAATACAGAGGACGACATTCCCACTTTGTTAGAATCAATTCCTAATGCAATGTATGGAACTAGCGAGTATTATAATCATCGCATTCGGAAACAAACGGATAGTTTGGCACAGAATCCACTGCTTCGTGGATTTGATTTCAATCCTACATTCGGCCCGGAAGTAATCAGTATAGATGAAAATGGTATCGTACGAGTTTGTGATATATACAAAAGGTGATGTTGATATGTTTTGTGCAAGCTGTTTTTCTCTAAAAAATGAAAAAAATAATTAATGAGGTTCTCGAATTTGCATACATTTTAAAATACATTTTGTGGTTTTAGGTCAACTTTAGATCAATTCTTTTTACCAAGCTGTGTATCATACAGTCGAACTGCAGAGGGATACCCAGATTTCAAATTAAATGAAGCAATTGGGGTGTCTTTTACAAATCATGGTCAGCTATTTTATGGATGGCGAGAGTCGGTGGTTTATTTGGGAGATCGCAGATCTAGGAAATATTCAAGGGATCACATTACACCACTGTTTGACTTGAGGAATCATGTCCACTCCCATGCTCTTAGTTCGCAGAATCACTTCCATCAAAAAGCAACAAGGCTGAATGAATACATGAGTTGTGTAAAGAAAAGTAAAAGAGACCCGTACTATTATGTAGGTACAACTTCCAAAATTTATTTAATGGATCTACGTGTACCTTCTCATCCAGTTATAGCAGTTAATCATGGACTGCAATCACCACTGGCGTACATTGATATATGCTCCGTAAGTTTGAGTATAATTAATGACTTGTTAAATATTTGATAGATAAAGATGATTAGAACACTGCAGTATAGGTAGTCTATGTTATCTTTTTTCTTTTTAGGGTGAATCAGAAGCATTTGAGACAGTTATCGGAGGAAGCCAACGTTCATCTGAAGTTGTGTGCATGATCTCAGACTTGGTACATTTGGAGTGCCTCCAAAGGCCTGGTTGCAAAGGTCGTAATCCTCTTCTCTATTGTTATCCAAGACATCTTTTAAGCCCAAAAAGTTATTTTGACGCTGTTGTGAATGAGGGCTATGATTTCCCACATCCTGTTGACAATGATCTAGTCAAAAGACACTGTTATGCCTGGCCAACCGGCCTAGCCGTCGCCCCAATGACATTCAGAGGAGACGCAAAGCTTCCCGAAGGAATACTTGTGGCAACCAGTAATAATTTTGGCGACGTGTTTTGGCAGGTAAGCATAATAAGTGATTGCAAACATGACTCATTCATTCATATTCTGATGCTGTATCTTGTAAAAATGAACATGCTTGAATCTCAATATTTACGCATGCAGGAGTGGGGCCAGAAACCATTACCATCTCACAGGAAAGCAACGTTCGCAGACCACAAATTGAAATCCTTTGTAGGGGAATGGCATCAGGCAATGACGACAAAGATTCCTACCTGTGATAAAATTAAACCTTCAAAAAATTCGAGAGAGTTTGTTGATAGCACTATTCTAGTGGAACCACTTGCAAAGGAGATTGAGAAACTAATTAGGGTCCGTGATTCACCATTTAACTGCTTCACCCCAGATCAGGTTCAAAACGACGCAACCATAAGAGCCATGATCCCTGTGAACGATTTATTTGATAAGTTAGGTAAATATAAGAGCCCACAAGTGAAAGGGATCATTGATGTTTGGCGCGAGTGTGCAACCGAAGTTCCTGAAACCATTGAACTTGACAGGGAACAAGTTGTTGTAAAACTAGAACCACAGGAACCTCGTTCTCCAACTGGCACAATTGAAATTGACATTAGCGATAATGAAGAGGATCAACTGCAATGGGATGTGAATCAAGAACTAGCACAAATTGAAAATGCTTTACATAATACTTTAAATATCGAAACCGGAGAAAGTTTAGAAGGTTTCCCGCAAGCCAGTCAATTGGAGTCTGGACTAACACCGTGGTCAGAAATATATGCAGACATGTTTGAAAATTCTCAACCCAGCTATGCCGTTCAACCCACATCATCTCGACCATCCCTTAAAAAGTCACAAAAAGCTCGAAAGGCTGGATTTTTGTAGTGATCCGATAATGAAGTGTGAACCACAAAACCTAAAAACGAACAAATGTACCTTACAGTTTATTTTTATTACAATGTTTTAAAACATATCCCCAGTTTCTGCATTGAATTAATTGAAAAGATTGCTATTACGATTTTATAATAAAACTATTTTTATATACTGTTTCATTATTTGGGTACTAACGTACGTATACTGTACTAAATATTTTAATGTGCTACATGAATGCGCAACAGAGAATAAGGAAAATGATGGAAACCGGAAAGATAAAGTACACACCCAACCTAGGTCGGCAACTACTAATCAGAATCATTTGACTTAAACTGTCTTCATCGCTGACTCCATCTTGCAATGGAACCTCAAGGAGTACCTTTTCTGAGGACAAAAAGTTTAAAGGTAAAGAACATTGTGTGGTGTTTAGGCAAGAGTAAGTGTAATTCGGAAAACTATACACAACTTTTTCAATATTAAAACGAGCGAATATGTCGTTTGACACAATGTCATTATCCGAATAAAAAATATAGTAGTAGTATCCCGTAGAAGTAATTTCATGAACTGTTCGCATTCTCAATGCATATTTCATCATTGCATCCTGGCTTTGACATCGCAGCGAACTGGAGAAAGTCTGGGTGAATAGCGTGTCTCCTCCGTAGCAACTCCACAAATTCTTTGCGAACGATGACCCTGAGGATCGGATGTCTTCCTCATCTATCACCTCCTCGTCACCGTCACCATGTCCTTCATCCTCTTCAAGTTCTTCTTCCGGATCCGGCTCCAAACCAACCGGATTAGGAGGTTCCTCCATGTCTGGTTCCATGGATGGTGCTGTCATATTGTCTAAACCGCTGGATCTCTTTTTTCTTTGATCCTTCTCTGCATAATTTTGTTGAGCGTTCACTGGAGATGTCTGATTTTGCTTGTTTCTGTTTCGGTGTACATTCATTCTTTCATGGGCTGTCTGAACCCCTTTCTGGTATTTGTCCCTAAATCGTCCTGTTCCTTTGTTTATGATTTTAATTTTGCTTTTGCGTGATTTTGCTCTTGGAGATGTTTGGTTAGTTCCATCGTCCATTGTTCCTTTTCCTGTTGCGGGCTCTTCCAAATAATCGTACTCTTCTACTCCGTGGTCAACATCCTTCTCGCCTTTACGAAATGTTACTGTAATCTCTCCACCTTGTGCAGATTTATCATCCTCCCAGGGTTCCACTTGATCTGGATTTGGGGAAGAGTCAAGCAGGGCACAATGCTTCAGATTCTTATTACCTTTAACCACCATTAAACGTGCACCGTCAAATCTAAAATGCACAAGAAATAATTTATTAATAACTGTCTCACAATGCCCCACTCCAAACTAACTATGTCAATATGTAATGTATTCACTTGCCTGGAGCATACGGAGAGGATAACCTTTGAACCTTGTAATAAGAAGAATCCCCAGTATTCCAAACTGTCGTCGGCAAGTTGCATATGCTTGTCCATCTCAAACAATTGCAAATCCTCCGATATTTGAGGCTGTTCATCTAATAGGTAGGCGTGGAAGGTGGCGTTCATCCACAAGTCTTGTCGTTCACACCATAATGTGGAGATGGGTTTGTCAACGGTCACCAAGTCAGACTCCCCCAATGTATACAGCACGTCGGAGAAGATTCGATAGCGAATATATAACGGAGCGATGAGCAGAAAGCATGGTAAAATGATTGTCATCAAACAGAACACGGCTACTCTAATTGGACCTGTAAACCTTGCAGACGTTCCTGTGAAAAATCAATCCATTAGCATTAAATGTACTTCAACTTGAAAAACAAAGCATGTCGATAAACACGTTATGCACATTACGCCCAAGCAAAATTGGAAAGTAATGTGTAATAGGTGCTAGGAATTGAAAACAGATATTTAAATATGTATAATTTGATGCTATACTCTGTACTTTCATTTCCCATATCGTATTATCAAATTGTAACAAATGATAAAAAGTAACAAATAAGAAAAAGTAAAGGGTTGCGCATTTAAAATGGTCTTGGGCTTTGTACTGAACTCTGTACCTTTTAGTACTGAAATACCTTCTCATACTAATAATAATAAATGATTGCATGAATTTTGTAAATAGCGAAACTTTGCTAATTGTGGTAAAGTTAAATCGTTTTCGACAATGCAATGCGACCCCATTATTTGAAGAGATAAGAAAAGGGTAAATGTGGAATCATTGCTGTAAATTGTGGTAAAAATGTATCAGAAGGTAAGCTTTGAATTTAAATTAATGTTTTAATGTATAAATGTGCCACACGATTCTTCAACTTGAAACTGACAATGAAATGACAGCAAAATACTAGACTATAAAAAACTTACGTCGTAATTACAACTGATAGAAAAATACTTACCAGCCAAGTCACTAATTGATTGATAACGATAGTACGCCGTAACAGAACGATTCTCATTTAGCCCCATGCCGTGAGATAAAAACTAAACGCAATCACGTAAACAATATAAAGTAAGTACAGTAACTAGTAACACTACAACGAGTGTAATCCTGTAAAACAAGCGCGTACGTAACAGCTTCCAATCGTAATTTGGAATCGAGACTGGAAAAATTGTGCGCATCGATATCGGGCCTATATATACGAGATTCAGTGGTAAATGGCGTCACAGACGAGTTAGGGTTAGAGAACGATGACGAAGGATAACACAGTTCGTTGGAACACTTGTTTACAGCAAACGTGACGAAATTTAAAGTAGCACATTCGATAGATACGTGATCCAGAATGCTTCAATGATGTGTTTGTAAAACTACCGCAACTGATTGATTTTTAATGGAAATTTAGAATTATGGAAAGTGGTGACGATGAGACATTTTGGTTCGTTTGTTGGCAAAACTATACTCTTGTTTATTGAGGTGGACTATTGTTTCAAAAACATGACACAAATAACAAAAAAAAATATTTAAAAATCTATCAACTTCATATTTGTAATAATAAAGCTTAAGCTTAATAATGCATTTCAAATAATTGAAGTCCATCAAAAGACTTCTTGTCTACATGATTTTGATATTTACGTTTGGATGTAACATAGACTTATAGAAGATAATATAAACTTTACAGATTATTTGTAAGTTTCTTATGTCTAAATTACTAAACAGAATTAGTTTTTCCCTTCCTTCTTTTCTTTTTCCTCGCTCGATTCCGTTGAAGATGAAGAAGAATCAGAAGAAGAGTCAGAAGAGCCACCGCTTGAGCCTTCTCGTTCAGATGCCATCTAATAAAAACAGCAAGAGGATGACCAATTAGCATTTAAATGTGACAACTTTAACATGTCAAACAATATAATCACAAAGAAATCCTTACCTTTTTGTAGGCTAGTTCGAAAACTTTTAATGATGCTTGCTGCAATTCATTTGTCGCTGCTTTCAGTTCTTCGCCAGACATTTCCTCCTTCTTTGCAATGGCTTCCCTAGTCTTTGTAATCAAATCCCTAATTTTTGTAACTTCTTCTGGGGGAAGTTGACTTTCATACTCGGTGACTTTAGACTCAATGTCATGAACGACACCTTCCGCTTGGTTAGCAGCCTCAACTCGTTCTTTCTTGGCCTTGTCTTCAGTAGCGTATTGTTCAGCGTTCTTAACCATGTTTTCAATTTCATCCTTACTAAGCCCACCGGATGACTGAATAACAACTGCGAAGGAAATTAAAACATCGTATACAGATTTGGCACACTATAATGTTTCAGTAAATCTTGGACACTATTCAACAAGAGGATAATACAGTGAAACTTGTATTTAAAAATCTTACTTTGTTGTTCCTTTCCAGTTCCCTTGTCTCTGGCACTGACATGCACAATTCCGTTAGCATCAATGTCAAAAGTCACTTCAATTTGGGGTACTCCACGTGGCGCGGGTGGAATTCCCACTAAAGAAAACTGTCCAAGAAGCTTGTTGTCGGCTGCCATTTCACGCTCACCTTGGTGGACTTTAATTTCCACTTGAGTTTGCCCATCAGCAGCGGTGGAGAAAACCTGAGAAACGAAACGAGAATGGGCCAGTGTTAATAAAATTGGCAATATGTACGTCTTTATGGAGGGTGGTATCCCGATACTCAATATACAACTTACTTGACTTTTCTTTGTTGGGATAGTTGTGTTTCTACTAATAAGTTTCGTAAAAACGCCTCCAAGGGTTTCAATACCGAGAGATAGTGGAGTAACGTCCAATAGAAGCACATCGGTAACATTTCCAGCAAGCACACCACCTTGAATTGCTGCTCCCACTGCAACGGCTTCGTCAGGGTTAACCGATTTTGACGGCTGCCTTCCAAATACTTCCAGCACTGTCGATTGAACTTTGGGCATTCTGCTCATTCCACCAACAAGGATTACTTCTCCAATGTCTGTTTTCTTCACCTCGGCGTCTTGAAGGGCTTTCTGACATGGCGATACTGTTTTCTTGATCAAATCACCGACCAATTGCTCGAACTTTGCTCTTGTTAACTAAAAATAAAAATAAACAGTTACACCCTATAACATAAGCCAAGGATTTGCAAATCACTTACAATGATGGTAAAATATTAGCTAATGAACTCACTTTCAAATTCATGTGCTTAGGTCCAGAAGAGTCCATTGTTACATACGGTAAATTGATATCAGTTTGAAGAGATGAAGATAATTCAATCTTTGCTTTCTCAGCAGCTTCCTTTAATCTTTGCATGGCCATGGGATCTTTACGCAAATCAGATCCTTGCTGCAATTACAAAGCACATAACACTTAAATGTCTGTCAGTAGGAGCACATACACTTTTTATACCAAAATTACACCTGAGACTTACCTCACGTTGAAATTCTTGCGCCAAGAAATTGACCAAAAGATTATCGAAATCTTCACCTCCAAGGAATGTATCACCGTTAGTGGATTTTACTTCAAAAACGCCCTTTTGAATTTCAAGAATGGAAATATCAAAAGTACCGCCACCCAAGTCGTATACCGCAATACTGAAATTGCCAGAAAATCACATTTTAACCAACATTGTCAACATATTACTTTCTAATAAGTATTAAGCCAAATATTAATATGAGTTTTACATCTTATCCTCAGTTTTGTCCATTCCGTAAGCAAGTGCCGCAGCTGTTGGTTCGTTGATAACACGTAAAACGTTCAAACCAGAGATTTGTCCGGCATCTTTGGTAGCCTGCAATCAGTTATGATAATGTTACCTGAGTAAATGTGTTCCATATCCATATACAATGTCTTTTTCAACTTAACGAATGCAAGGAAGGATTCATTACCTGTCGCTGAGAGTCATTGAAGTACGCTGGTACAGTAACAACGGCATTTTTCGCTGGAGTACCCAAATAAGCTTCAGCCGTCTCCTTCATTTTTGTCAAAACAAAAGCTCCAATTTGACTGGGAGAGTACATTTTTCCGTCCGTTCCTTGAACCCATGCATCTCCATTGGAAGCTTTAACTATTTTATACGACACCGTTTTCCTGTACAATCATAAACATTCTTACTCGTTTTCCTTGCACAAACCACTATCATCATTATTATTACAAAGTTTATGACTCAAAAACTTGGCCTATAGAATCTTACATGTCCTTTTTTACTTCGGGGTCCTCAAATCGTCTTCCGATAAGACGTTTTGTCGCATAAAAGGTATTTGGGGCGTTTGTAACGGCTTGACGCTTGGCTGGCATTCCCACTAATCGCTCATTATCTATAACCATAACATGCATACATCATGATTTTTACCAATTCCAGAATCAGACCACAAATTGGGTGGTAATTTTATTTTCAAACATCTTACCCTTGGAAAATGCAACAACTGAGGGTGTTGTTCTAGCACCTTCCGCGTTTTCGATAACTTTGGCTTGCTTTCCTTCCATGACCGCCACACATGAGTTAGTTGTACCTAAATCGATTCCAATGACAGCTCCCCGCACTTGATCCGACCTAAATATGATAATGATTGATATAACAATACTGACTGGCTTGTTCACTAAATGAAATTTTGCTTGTAAACTAGAAGTACGAACTTGTGTCGGATGATTGGGGCATCTTGCTTATCCTTCCGCCCATTGACAAGTCGGCCATTAATCTGCCAACAATTATACATCATTATTTAACTCATTATCTCACCGGTTTACTACTTTACTTTATCTTGTCCAGGTACGTAAATTTAAAGTTACCTGATTGTTTAGTGCCCAGATATGAGCATTTCTTGTGGGAGATGAGATGCCGGTGGCAATTGTTTGCCTATCCAAGATAGCACGAGAAACTCCACTTAGTATGGTACGCATCTTGACTTTACGTGACACTGAAAAGAAACAAAACCAATTAATACATTAATTTCATTTCTAGTTTTCCAAACTAGCAAGTTTAAACTTCAAAACCACATCATATCCACATTTTATACGGCTATGCCGGAAACTATCATGTATCTCATAAAGTACAAAAATATCTACCGTAAATTCTGCCCAATTTCCTCTCGCCACTTAATAGAAACTGTTATTGTCGACTACTACGCAAACTTAACTATGATTTTAGTTAGTTCAAATGTTACTTACATTTTCAAACTTTTATTGGTGATGGCACTTCTTCTGTTTTCTTGCAAAACTCTCAGCTGCTTCTCTGACCAAAACTTGTGTCGTTAGATTAGGCCTAGGCTTTTGGAAAAGATATTTTTTCGTCGTTTCTTATCAAAATGCCGAGTCCGATTTAAAACAACTGATTAATACTATAATGACAGGCTTAAAGGAGGAGGAAGAAGTCACTCAATTAGTGGTAGTGCTTTAGTTAAGCGCTCAAGAAAATGTGGTTCTGTGGCTGTGGAAGAGACTAGCGAGTTGTGTGTGATCTTTTTGTCTGATGTAAGAATGGGCAAGCGAGCGAGCAACGTGATTTTCCAGAACTCCCCAACCTCAGCTCTTTCATCAAACACACGCTGCCTTCCATTCCCTGCCACACAAACTACACTTGATCCACTACTTGCTACACTACTACCCTGCCCATCTCGCTGCACCGAATTCCATTCACGCGAGTGGGGTAATGAATGTACGCGTACTCCGTGCATGACAAGTAGCGGAATAATACTTTTTTAGTCTTTTTTGTGGCCTTGTCGCCATTTATCCTTCTTCTTTACGAGAAGAGATACAGAAAAGCATGGATGTTGGACCCAAAAGTTCTGCTAGCCTACTACTCTATATTGATTATGATTATGATATGATATAACCCGATTTTTAATTAAAATTAGAGAACATGTGTTGGCTCGCGACTGGCGGTTAGTAATTCTTGGGCTAACGTAAAAAAAACTAGTAGTCGATGGTGGATTGTGGATCGGCAAAAAATTGTATTTTTTGCAGAAACTATATTAAAATGCAACTGAATGAATACTGACTGATTATGGCATTAAATTTCAAGTATTTAATGGATAGTATTCATAATAACAAGTGAGGATAAAATATGCAAAGAAAGGCTTAAAACTGCATGCATATCCATGAAATTGGATTCACTATTTTGACAAAGTCCATTAGCTAGTCATTGTTATCGTCTATCGTTGTCGAATAATATGCTGTAGACTGTAGACGTGCGTACACTATGCATCTTGTTTTACATCACGATAATAATTAATTATTTATGTGATTACATTATTTTTTATTTTACAAAATGTACAAAATCTAGCATCACTGGCTTGCCATGATTCCGTGGTATAATAAATTAACAATAAATATATAAACAACAACAATTCAATAGTAATTTCAATTATATTGCTTGATGTAACAGTCAAATGAGATCAGATCAGAAAATGTACAAACATACATTTTACATACATCATTCATATTAATCTTGGTCACAACGATTTTCCACCAACTTGGCCAAGTAATTTCGTCCCTTTTTGATGCATCGACCGACAATAAATTCGCTGAGAAATATAACTTGCTGCAGGAGGCTGAAAACAAATACACATGAAAATCTTTTCTGGATACGCCGTAATTAAAATTCATCAAATTCTGTAGGTGCAGTGCCAACAGTTTGAACGGTAGATCCGTTAGTTAGCATTGAAACTATCATACTGAAAGTAGAAAATAATGGGGGTTGTAATTTCAAATTGTTTTTAAGCCATGCCATTAAATGATTGAGATTACAGTTAAATTGAAATATTGAAAAGAATGAAAAGCATACCTGTACAAATACACAAAGAATGCGATGAGAAAGAATGTGATTTTTATTAGAACGTCTCTCATGTGAGCTTTCAGTTGACCTCGATTGTAGATTTCAGTGGGGTCATATATTCCAAGATTTCCGGATGGAACTTTAACGAGCCTACCCAAAAAATACGTTTATAAAATACAAGCCTTATTTAAATTTATAAAAATGAATGAATGAAATGACGAAGTCGCGTTAACCTACTCGTATGCGGACCAAATAGTCACTGGAAGATTGAAGAAGAAAAGGAGAAAGTGGCCATGCAGCAGAAAGAAGACGTTTACTAGACCTTGACCACAGAGAATTGGAACCATCCACTGCAATTAAATACATACATAAAAGAACTCAACATTACACACACTTTATGTTACATTATTCCATAACGGGATTTCCATTCCTTTTGGAAACTTTGAATCATTAACATTACCATATTCAATCTGTCACAACATTGCTGAGCATTTATGTAGTCACATTCCAAGTCCGACAATGTAATGATCTAAACAATTAATGGAGAAATGAAAGTGGTGAAAGTTTTATAACAAAATTGCGTACTATTTATATTTCCAACTCCTCTTTCATATTTTTGGCATGTATGTAATTGACAAAAAGTGGCTTACAAAGTAAACGTAAAGAAATGCGAGCAACCCTGTGATTATCATCGCGAAAATGAACAGAAATGTCTCTGTGAAAATCATGATGACGCAATTATGTTAATCTCACCCTCTTTCTATGCTATTTGCTAAATGCTGTTTAATTCTCAAAGTTTTAAAACCACTAATAGTAGCATATCATATAATTAAAATTTCCTAGTTTCAGTTATGTTCTAAATCTTGTTCCTGTTATTCACAGACGACTTATTACAGTTAGGGAAGCAAAAATGTACAGCACGTACATTAATAGTATAACGACAAAAACCAAAATAATTAAAACTGGAACATAACTTTGGTGCGTAAAAAAGATTCCTATGCTTCTAGTTTTCTCTACTTTCCTTTTTCATGCTTCCCTGGCTTTCATCGGCCGGATGCTCTTTCCCCGTTTCCGCTTTCACTGCATAAGTACAACTTATAGCCTCTAGCTCTGTAAGCTCGGCAATGGCAAGGCAAGCAACGCCTGCACTGCACTTTCTCTTCATAGGCTTATAATGGACTTGTAACTTGTAAGTAAAGGAAAGCCATCATGACAGGATGTGGACAGGATATACGTAAATACATACACAAAAACCGTTCCGTGTTCGACTCAGCGCCGCATGCCAATTCTGAATTGTGACAGTACAAAATATATCCGAATTTTAAAGTGAAAAAGCGACCAAGACCTTGGGTGTCGTATTTTGTTTTGGAGCTGGCTAATATTTTTACGTGAATCGATTGGTTAGTAATCGGTTTTGTAAATTGCAAAATGGCGACGGATGGATCTTTGCGTAATATGCCGGCGTCGGCGTCCCTGTCTCCAGAGTCCTTCACGAACAAAGAAATATCTGCTGAGGTGATGGGTCCATACCAGATATTGGCGATACGAAACGTAGTTAATGGAGTTCCGGTCGTTCAAAATGGTCTCGTGGACGCTAATTCTTTGCTGGGCGCCTCAACGACGGTCCAACCACAACAGGTTTTGGTTTTACTCATTCAGTTTTTATGGCATCTGCATTTTAGTATGTATTTTGAAACTAAATAACGCCCAAATACACCGCTTTCACCAGGTTCCGGTCACCCTTATGCAAACTCCGGTTATGCTGAGCCCTGAAAGTGTCTCGTCTGGCCAGTATACATGGCATATAGGCCCTGCCGTTCCCTGTGCGAACACGAATGGAACGATTAATGTTGGACTCTTAAATGCTGGAGGGGTTGGTGCGCAGAAATGCGTTGATGGTAATAGATCATTCATAGTATGCAAACATGACTATGCATGTCATTTTGAATTTGGCTACGTCACAGGGAGTCTCTGACAGAGACTATTATCATTAAATCCAATAACTCATTTAATACTTAACGCAGATGTAGTTTACGTCAACCAAAAGCAGTATAAGCGAATTTTGGCTCGGCGAAAGGAAAGACAGCGTCTTATTGCATCGGGAAGAATACCATTGTCTCCAAAAAGAAAGGTAACGCAAAATGGGGTTAATATTCTTTAAAGTAAGCATATATTTGCTACTTCCATTTTTTTATTTTCCAGAAATATCTTCATGAAAGCCGACACGCTCATGCCGTAAACAGGGAGCGAGGAGCAAACGGACGCTTTGCCTCTGCCAACATGGAGTCGCCCCCTATCTCCGCCAATGATGTTCCAGTTAACATTGCAAGTTCAAATGTAACGGCAACTACAGATCAAGATTTACAATAATTTTGTTATGCATGTATCTTTGATAAATTACTTGTTTTGTTTTTGGTATTATGTATTTATCTTTAGTAGAAGGTTCAATGAATAAGAGGAATTAAGCATTCCTGTATGGTGGAAATTAATTTTACACATGTTTTCTTTTTATATTATTACCTCCAAGTGAAAGTATGAATTGGAATTAAATAAAGTATGTTTTCAATTTGCAAAATTAAATATTTTGAACTTTTCAAAAGCATGACATTAAATACGAATACAGTATAAAATCTATATTTAAATTTTAGAATTATTTATCACAGAACAGTGAGAACCCATCATGTCAGTCGAATACTATTGCTCTTGTAATAACGGCCCAAGTAGCTTAAAGTCCAACGGTGCTTTATTAAGTAATAATGCTAGGAGATCCATGCGCAATAAACTTGGTGTTTTGCCCACATTCATTGTAACCCAGATATACAGAACTCTCAGTTGCCACATCCAATCGTCGCGTTTTGGATCACCCTGTCAAATACATGGTCAAGGAATAATTGTATCTTGTATCGATCTTTCAAGTCCATATATGCTCTTTTACAATAGTGATTGTTACTTACATTTCGCAAAGCCACCAGAGAAGGAATTATGTGGGTAAGACCACTGGATTCCGCAATTCTACTAATACAGTTTATCTCTTTTACTTCGTTGTATTCTTCAGTAGGAATAGATGGATTTATCTCAAACGTCGGGTGCAACGCCTGTAATTTGTTATAATTTGTATTGTAATAATGCTATCGATAAGTAAATGCACATCGATCATATAAATGTTAAAAAAATGTGAACGTACATGTTTTTCTCTCCACGACATTTTGGGAATAAAGTTTTGCTTTACATGCCCTACTGGTTTCGGCACTAGATTCAGGACACCACCTCCTTCCACGATTTCCTTGAGATGTGGCAAATCTCCGGGTAGGTCAAACGTGATGGACAAAAAGTTACGGTCGTTTAGAGAAATCTAGACAAAATACATTGATAATTAAGTACAAGATAAGTACAAAAAATGGCACAAATTTCACAATATAAATACAGTATAAGTTTGGCTATGTGCATACTCGTTTAAGCAAATGAAGGGGCGGCAGTAAAATAGGTGCACTAGAGTCGATTTTCCGACCATCAAGAAACTCTATTTTAAACTTTAGTTTAGAATTGTGAGGCATTGGTCGTGGAAGCATTAATCGGGGCTGCGCTGCTAAAACATAAAGATGTCGCAATGCTTGAAGGTGATATCTGCAAACATAATAAAAATACTTTATGAATTCAGGTTCTCATATAAAATAAAAAACCTCATATAATATTTCAAAGCCTCTTAAAATCAAACGAATAAAGCATGCATACCTGTTATCATTTGCATTTATAGGCCATTTCGGAAAGACTGCTGCTAACAAAACTGCAATACTCCGGTCATCATTCGACAAAGAGTATCGCCCACCACCCAAGAAGAGAATACCTGTGGCCATTGCAATACACATCTCCATTCCGTAAGTGTTACTGGATGAGGTGATCTGCGTTGTTGCGATTTTTGATTGCATGAATCGACAAAGTCGCAACGCCTTCACATTTCCAGTACCAGCATTAACAAGGGACACTGCCATCAGCAGAGTGCAAACGCAGGATTCTAGAAAATTTTTGGGAAAATACTCGCTTATATTCTTCGGAAATCGCCGCACTTTCGGTCTAGAGTCCAATGATGCCAGTTTCAAAAACTCATTTGTATAATTCCATAGTGTATTAATGACGGTGTGCTCGGAAGTTCCAGCATATCGAATTCCCAAGCCTAAGCAATAGCCACAAATTATGCTGGCCCAAGCTTGCCTGAAATATACATCAGAAATACAACGGTTACGATACGCGAATAACCTCTATAATATTTTTAATTTTGATGTCAAATGTTTACACTATGCTTTCTCGATCAATTCTGAGGTCTAAGTTATCCGATTTTATTGAAAAACTTTTCGATAGGGCTTCTGGCATTAAATGATACTCCAACCATTCTTTGCGTGGATCTGCGATTGTTTCGTATACCAAAATGGATGCAAGGGATCGAAGCATGAGCACATCAGGCCGAACTCCATCCAATAAATGTAATGTATTTGGAGGAGATAACCACTTGATGACGGCTTCATTTCCACCTGAAATAATTGTAATGAGGTTACAATTTAAGATCTTAAATTACTTATCCTAACCAGAGCTATCGTATGAAATTGATTCTTACTTCGCAGGTAAGTCAAGGCTACTGCTATGATTGCAGACGGCGTTGTAACGTCAACATTTACGTTATCACCTTCTTCAATATGACAACAACGGTATTCTTCCCACAATGATGGCATGGATTGGCCATACTGACTGTACATATCCTCCTCCTCACCTGCTGCAAATATAAAACTCAGTATATTTACCGATGACACAAGAAAATTTATGAGCACAAATTAATTATTGTTTCTACTTTACTCACTTCCATTATTACTGGATGCAGGTTTAGGGCCACCAACAACAAAACGGCGGAGGATACCATCAAATCCATCTTCTCCGAGACAAGAGCTTCCATCTCTTCCTTTTCCAAGGTTTACGAATCCCAGCCCAAATCCTGATTTGGAAGCTCATGTTGTAAAGTTTGGAATCGTTGACGTGTACATTAATATGCATAACATGCTATCAGATTAAATGTGTACCTGAACATAGGGAATGTGCTTCACGATCAGCGGCTGAATGATTATTTTCAGACTGATTAACATTTGCAGAAGATGAACTTCCGTTTCCTCCACCGAAAATACTAAGCGGACTGTACTTTTTGGAAATCTCGCCAAGCAATACTTTGGCCACATGGCTATTGTGCGTTCCAATGAACAGGAGACCAAGGGCGAAAGGGGCAACTAAAGTTGCTAAACGAGGTATTTCCAACTCCGTCGTACATGCTGGAAGCATTGCTCCAATGTGTAAGCTAACGACTTTCCATGTTGAAATGTCGCCAGTTCCTACAGTTAAAGGTTCAATTATTTGATTAAAAGACTAATTTTATGACAACTATAATCAAGATTGAATATGGAGATATACCTGCTAAATTTGCACAAAGGCCCAAAAGCATCGACATTGTTGTAAATGAGTTTTCCTGAGCTAAATATTCATGGCGAAGTGTTGGAGGCATAGATGACAAGATGCCGTTTAGTCCAAACCCTAATATCATACCAGCTTGTTCCGAACCTTCAGACATTCTAGCTTTGTTGTGGGCAAACCTAATTATTAGCGAAGCAACATTAAAATCAGTCACAAAATTAACGTTTATATAAACGAATGAAAAAGTAAACTAATAATCCTTCGTACCAAGCATCAGCGGGATCGTTCAGAAAAGACACAGAAAGCGATGAAGCGACTGCGTTGTGAAAGTTTGGCCAAGCTATGTAGGACGGCGGTAAATCATTCTCATTAAGTTCTATTGTGGTGCCTTTAGTAGCGCATTTTCCCGATAAACAGAGCCTGTCAAAGATAAGTTGTTCCCAAAATAATTAGAACCTAGTTTTTGAAGGTACGCAGCGTAAAATATTATTTCTAATTAAGGGAGAAATGTTATACTTGGGTAAATATATTCCACTGGTCAAGTTTGCAAAATTTTTCTGTTCAGTTCGAAGAGTAAAAGCCGATCTACCAACAGGCGCCGCAAATGTAATCTGAATTAATTGCAGCAGATGCTTCTCTTGTTCTTCAACAAATTCATGGTCAGACATTTCCGCGCGTTGTTCCACATCTATAGTTAACGGTGACGCTGAGTCTAACAAGCGACACACTTCCTCCAATCTTCGATCTTCTGAAAATACTCGCTGGAAACCGACAAAAGCATATTATTATAATTTGTGCACACTAGTTCATTAAAAAGGAATAATTGGAATTTACTATATACGACGGTAGTACCATGTTTAAGACATGGGTTATCCACGAGGGTTCGTGAGTAGAGTCTTCTTTTTCTCTGAAAGGAGTGAAAACTTCAAAAACTTTGTCTTTCACTAAACTGCAAGGATCATTTGATCCACTGAGGTAGTCCATTCTGCCAGTCACACTAATTGCTGACTCAGGCCAACTAAAATGGACGTGAGATTGATTTCGTTGGAAGACATCTGCCAATAGAATGTCAATGACAGGGATGAAACTACTCGTTTCTGTTTTCACTTTGACCAGCCTCTCCAAATTTATTACGTTGTCCGGATCTTCTAACAGAATTTGCATGACTTCTGGAAGAGATTCAAAGTCTGGGTGTGCCTTGGGATCCTGTTTCACTAACAGTTTGGCAAATGTTTGCAGTAAGGATGATGGCTCCAACTGAAAGTGAAACAAAAAGCAACAATTAAAAGAAACTTAACACTATAAACAAATAATATTTCTGCTGCGGGAAAAACTATAATCATAGTATACCGATGCATTCGCAGGTCCAGTGTGGTGTACCAGTATATTTTGGGATAATTCCTCCAAATATCGAAATAGTTCATTAGATGAACTGTTTAACTTCATGTCCTGTTTAAAAGTAGGGACAAATTAGTTACATACAGGACAAACAAATGTAGGATTATGGTAACAGAGTTGACAAAGTGAGACTGACTTCTTTCAAAGATTCGATAGCATGGTACGTTTCAGATGTGATGTCCTTCGAAAATTCTTTTTCCGTCTGCAATGTTTCTTGTAGGACGTATGCAAAGTTTTTCCATTGGTTTTGAAAAAACGAGGTAGAATCTGAGCTCACGTATTTGTGTGTAAGCTTTGCAACAAATTTGGATGGTAGTCTTTCCGAAAATTTACTCATGCACCTTGTGATCAAGCTGTTATTTAGATAAGTGCTTATTTTTACAACGGCTTTGCTCTCACTGTCATCCTTCAGGCTGCAAATAATGGTGTCAAAGTCGAAAAAATAATCTACACCACGAATAGGGACATCAACTTCATGATTTAACTTTGCAGACACCGCAATGCAAAAGTCATTGTCCATCCATGCCACCTTAATCTGCCCTTCCACTGTCAGTACGATTAATAGCCGCTGAACACCATTATCCCTTGAACACACAAAATCTTGAATTCCCTTCAAGGCATAGTGGGACACCTTTTCCCCACTATCTACGTCAATGCAATACACATAAAGTCCATTTTTGATTAAATAAAATAACGTGATTCTGCTTTTATGTGTGACACTCGATACAACTTGGAATCGCTTTGGTTCTTTCCACTTTCCTCGTTGATTCAGTTCTATATGGAACATTAACTTTAGAAATAATTCAGGATCGTCATAAATTCCAATGTGCGGAGGAAAAAATCCAGCGTTGAATCCATGTGCAGTTTCGGAAAAATCGAAGCTGGGCCAATAGTAAACTGTACCTCCCTCTCTGTAAAATAATTTAGCGTTAATATCAGCATTAATAGAAGATTCAGCAGGTTTAAATAGGATTTTGTAGGACGAGATGTCAGACGCTTTACCTGTTAATCCTCATAGCAGACGCTTTATTTTGGCCGCTTCTTAAGAATGGCGAATACATGCTCGAGCCTCCAGCTGGAGTAAATGGAGAATTTGTTTGATCCTGAGTTTGAGTAGTTGTGTAATACATGGACGCATTCAAAGTTGAGCTCTGGACGGCCTCGCGTTTTTCTAGCTTTTGCAGGCGTCGCAATGTAAACTTGTCATTTTTCAAAGACCAGAAAATGCAAATATCCCCTTCACACCATAGCAGTTTCTCGGATCTTGTATCGTATTCAATGAAGTCTGTAATTCACGAAATGGAATTATTTAGAGTTTCGTATTTTCAATATTGTATTATAACCTTTACACAACATAGGAAATTGTAGTCAAGTTATTTATATACCTGTTACAGGATTACATCTCTGACCGATTTTGCTGACTTGTTTAATAGGATGAGTCAAAACATACAGATATCTGTCTTCATCAGCTTCAGAAACTGCTCCTTTTGTCGATGGCACAACTAGTAAGCCGTATTTGCAGGGAAGCGCTTGCTCAATTTGGAACTCTGGCATGTAGGCCACATACGCTTCCGAACTATTTTCCGCGAATATTGATATTCCACCTTTTTCCACAAGACAAATAAATGACTCTTCCTCTGAAAAACAATCATATAATAAAACAACAAACGAATCATTGGAAAATCATACGACTGATTAGCCGATGTGTATGTATTATTGTCTTAACTAGAACCGGCCAAGCCGGCTCGCGTCGCCCGTCACACGGGCGGGAGCGAGGTTAGAATTAAGTAACAGTCTAACACAAAGGGAAAGGGGAACGCGCACAGATAAGGATGGCCAAGGAATGACCCTTCCCCTAAAAACGGTCGAAGTTTGGATTTACCCTCCCAACCAAACTTTCAAGGCTCTCTACAGCCGATTCCTTGATTTTTGCCAAACCCGATTTTTACCTGCAATCTCAAAGCCAATTCCCTTTTTTCCTGGCAATAAAACTCATTTTAACTTGTTACCATAATTCACATTATACTGAAAATATGCATGAACATATATTTTGCATTTTTGACTTTAATGTTTCAAGCAAAAAAATTAGGTTTGCCGAGAATTAACGACACGGCTGTACAGATCGGACGTTTGGTTGAGAGGAGACCCACCAATCCAATTTTTTTGGGGGAAGGGTCAATCCTTTGCCTTCTTAATCTGAGCGCGTACCCCTTTTCCTTGGTGATGTATGGGTGATTTATTTTACTCTACCACCTTTATTAGTTAGTATGCGAACACACGTATCTATTTAGCGAGCGTGGAAGTCCATAACTTCCTGTTTCTTGTTGCGAAACAACCAAGCTTCCATGCCTGTGTCCATAAAGTCTAAGCGTCAATTAATTTCTCTTCACATTTTTGCCCGGCACGGTCATTTTAAAATTGTAATCTTTGAGGTACGATAGCAGTAAGGGGTTGAGGAATTGACATGTGGCTGTTTTACAAAATTTGCTCAACTTTTTATTCTCTATCAGAATCCACAATAAATTTTTTTGACATTCTCTCATCCCCGACCTGCTTTTTCGACCGTAGCTCCGCCGGATGAGGGGGGGGGGGGGGTCCGCACTTTTTATTGCAGATTCGGAATCTACGCATCAAGTTGCCCATGTATTCTTAATTTAAGCAAATTATACCGTAAGATTTTTCGGCGTCTAAATTATAATATGTATTTATAAAAATTAGCGATGAGTAGCACAAGGGAAATCATCAGTAGATATTATTATCAGTTAGCATCATCAAATTGAAATTATACCTCCAACGCCATTCTCCATATCATTATCTGCAGGAAACTTCGCTTTAACCACATGTTTGATTCCAAGACCCGTACTATAAGACAATTCTGGCCGATAGAACCCTTTGATGAACGATGGTCCTCCCACCGGTCCTTCAGACAATAAACAGACGCCCCTGCTGATAAACGCTTCCTCGTACACCCCTTTCACAGGCTTATCTAAGGAGGATGCCGGCGGAATAAAGTACGACGTATACTCCGGGAAATCCGATTCAATAGGAGTGCCCAGTCCAGTCCTTAACGGATACGTCACTCCAAATTTGACAACTGGAGACTCTCCCAAGCTCAAAGCGCTTAACTGATGCGGCCATTCGTTACAAATCTCTTGTGGATACCACGAGTTTTTCTTCTTTACTTGCACTCCCCACGGTAGTAGTACCTATTAATTCAATTAAAACCATTAGAACAGTAATCGTGTTTCATTAAAATCAAAGTATGCTTGCAAACCGGAAGTAACACCCCATTCCATTATCAATACTAAAATCTTTACCGTTGACTTCACAGCGTTGACAGGTTCCATAATTGCTCATCCAATACCCTTAAGACAAGCGTATAATGCAATTCAATTAAACACCTACAGCTTCCATTAAAACTAACTACAAATCCCAACCAAAGACACTATAACCGTTGACCTCACCGGTGACCTGACACATCAAGAGTAAGCAGCAAACGGTGTCAAGTGAAATTATGACCACGAATGCCAATCAAAAAGAAAAAACGAACAAAAGCATTTCTCGCTCTTGTCTCCGCTCAAGTCAGAAAGTATCTGCTCAGCTTGGAGAAGTTGGCAAGCCGCTCAGCGTTTTGAGATTTTTGTTTGATGTGAGATGCGAGATGCATGGACAATGCACACTCGTGAGCATGTATTCTCTACCCATTTGTTTGTAAACAGATTGCCATGCAAGAGCAACGGCAAGTCAGATGTTGTCTCTAGTCGGTTTTTGGAGGAGCTAAAGATTTTTTTTTGAAATCTGCGAAAGATTAGTATGATTGTTGTAAACTACTGCTACTTTAGACTACCGGTGAAATAATAATTATTGTTTAATGATTGGTAATCGTTTTAGTGAATAGAAGACAGTTTCTCGTGTTTGTGCTTGAAGGTTGAAGGTGGGACTTTTCTACAGTTTCCAAAGAAGAAAGCGACATGTTTTCAGCGTTGTGTGGAAGTCTTCGTCAAGTGCACAGGTAAATAAATATTCAGTATCATACTAATACTGAGGGATTGTAGTTAACTACTTATACTAGCATGCGTTTAATTGTAGAAATTATAATATGCTTTTTTGTTTTATGTAGACCGGTTTGCGGAGGGATCGCTGAGAACGTAGTGTGGCCGTTAACAGGGAGTGGGAGTTCTAAATGGATATCAACGACATCGTGTGTATTGTAAGTGGTCAATAGTCAATATGATAATAATGTGTATGATTTATGAATCACTGATCACTGGTCAGGCTACTACTGCATGCAAGAATACAAGTTGATTATGGACTGATTTTTTATTTTTGTTTTTCAGTGCCGAGCCGTTAAAAAAGAAGAAGCGTGTAGACCCTGCCGTTATCAAAGCTCGAGAAGAGAGACGGAAAAGGAAACTGGAGAAACAAATCCGACGATTGGAAAAGAATGCGCGGCAGCTAAAGCCAATCAGTGAATTAGAGGTTCCTGTTGCAATTGTTGATAATTACAAGTAAGTGTGAAACTGTACATAGCGCAGTAAGATTTTGTTCGAATTGATGGGAAAATATTGTACAAGATACGAATATTTATGATGTATTTTTAGGGAACGTCTGCGTAAAGGTATTCAAATTTCTCCAGAAGAAGAAGAGTCCCGTTGGTTGCTTCAAAAGCAATGGTCCCGCTACATGTTTAACTTCACCGCTCAGGAGCTTAGAATGGTAGATAGAATCCTGGCAAGTCAAAACAAGGCCTTAGAAGAATTAAGACTTGAATCGGAAGACCTGTATCAAGCTGCAATCCAATTAGACTTTGGTTACGTTCCATGTGAAATAAAAGGACCCGTAGAAACTCCTCCCATAAAGGACTTTGTTCCCGCTGAAGGCGATTTCATAGACATTTCCAGGAAATGGGATTAAATTATATACTTATTTACGCACGACATAACGGAAGTAGACATGATAGAGTTTATTAATTATGAAAGAACCTTGTGAAAATTTCTAATCGGTGAATTAAACTAGGTACATGTATACCATTCTTACATTGCCCCGATATCAAAACCAAAACCTAATTCTTAATTTTAGGTGTAGTTTACAAATGGTAAACCCAGCTTACAATTTTACAAATATGTATTGCGTATCAAAAAGACGACGTGCCAGTTTATATATCGTACACAGATGATGCATATCCAGCGTTATCCAGTAACTGGATTCAATTCAAGTCACGGTTGGCATCACTCCTTTCTTCATACAGGCAATACAATTTGCGTAAGGTCATCAGTTTCCGTTATACTACTTTGCTACGAAGTCATTTTGCCACGACAGATCCTCAACTGCAACGTTCACTACATCATCAGCATCATTCACTTTCTCCTGATATTCTCACCTTGCCCCCATCCTGCTGAATGGGATCTACTAGTAACTTAAGATACGCTAACAGAAACATCCACCCGCAAGCATCATTTACTATTCGTTTCGTAAGTACTGCGCTATATCTATTTTGTGTTATGGGACGCATTATCCAGAATTACATATCTACATTTACATACGTTTGTCTATTTTTGCATTTGCCAATAGTTTTCAGTTCACCAAAAAAATTTACTTTGGCATATTATTATCAATCCTTTGTCCTTTTTTATTCATCTTTTTTGTATCATGGAATACCTACTTGTATGGCGTGTAAAATGGCGTTCTCTATCTCTCTCTAGACTCTAATAGTAATATTGCATGATACATAGTCCATTCATAATGAACGAGAACACATGATTTCAGGAGTACGGGATGAACTTGGATGTGTTATCCAACGGCTGACGATGAGTGAGCTAATTTGGGCACGAGTGCATAGTATTGCGTGTTTGTGTGCTGTGCAAAATGGAGAGAAAGGTTTAAAGTAATTGTGCTTTAACCTAAAAACAGTTAAAATGTTTTGTGATAACGAAAAAGTAGCACGATTTTGTGGACAGGCCGCATTAAGCAAAACGCAAGTGCATTAAAAATGCGTTTTAGCAATTTCTCACGGACACAGAATAATGTACAATCCAAGCGTTGCATTCATGTGAAAGTGCTTCATTTTAACTTTACACAACTATTTTTAAAAAGTTTACATCAAGAAATCGCACACCACAACAGAAATAACTCACCCTACATCCTATAAACACATACAATCATGTTATAATCATAGTTGAATGCCCAGAAATCCAACGCAAAAACATCTTTTAAATAAAAAGTAAGTTCATAGTTAAGAAAATAAATTGCCAAGAAAATCGCCCTTTAAATTAAACACTTCTTCGTCATCATCTAAGATACTTAATCGATTATCAACCAACCAACACCCAACAGGACAGTGATCTCTTGATCATCAAGACATAATGCTTTCGTTATGTCTCACGCTCACAATAGTCGCAATCGCAAAGTACAATTCTGGAAAATTACAACCTACACAAATGATGCTCACGTAGTACATACCTTACAACAAAAAGTTAATTGCCGTTTTAAGTGATAGCAAGACTAGCTTTCATCCAACTTTAGTATACTTTATGTTACACCTATGATGCAAGCATGCTTGTTGATATTTGATACGTTTATTAAACCATAGAACACTAATTGAATTGGTGTTGAAGGTGAGGACTAATAGTGATTAGAATTAGAGGGTGATACAAACAATGATAATCATAATCAATAGGGCCAGTATAGTGAAACTATAGATAATGAAGTTGTCAGAGTAGTAAAAAGAAAAGCATACATCTCTCTCTGTCTGTGTGTAAAACTTTCTTGTTCTTAATGTCAGTATCAGTTGCTAACAATGGTTGAGGTTAAAAAACCACAATACATTGAATCATATTATATACATATATACACAGCACACAGTAACGAGCCTGCTTCCTTACCCTAATTCTGATAAAGTCTGCCACTACTTCACCGCATCAGTTAAAGTTACTAATTGACAATTTCAAGCATCCTGTTCCTTGTCCTTCCAAGTGAATACACTCGTCCACTAATGTGTCATTGTGAGGAAAAGGAGGAACAAAGCTGCTTTCCTAGCCACCGCAATACATGGTAGGAATTTGGCAGGAATGTTTCTTACTCATAAATTCTGAGTCACCCGTCCCTCTCTCATGATAGCTAACTAAATGTTAAATTAGGATACTACCTCCTTTAATGCATTTGTGTGGCCAGACAGAACTCATTTATGCATTTTCCTTTGGATTTTTCCTTGTAATTAAATACATCTTAATAAAGTGAATTTCTCATCTTGCAATTCTTTCATCGTGTTGGTGTTGGTCAGGTTTAGTTGGCGACTTCGACTGTTTCATCGGGACTCCGCCATGCCAGTCGAATTTTAATTAAATTGTACGGAGAAATAGTCGAATTCTAATCAATATTAGTACTTCTGCACACTTACATTTGTGCACGGTCAGGCATTTCATTGAAGGAAAATGTGATGATGGCTGTGACATGAAATCATTTATAAATCTTATTCCTGTGTGTATTATTTACAGGTATGGCCGCAGGTGGAAGTCGCAACAACTACGGAAGTACAATGGATAGAGTACCGGATGTCGGATTTTCTGGGGGACCAGGTCCTTCTGGTGGCTTCTTTGATGAAACCAAGTTTTTTCGCTTATGTGACACTGTTGCATCCAATATATTCCAGATAGGAAAACACGGTATGTAATAAACTTTATATGGATTTAAACCTATTTAAATTGTGGAGAAAGTTCAAATCCAGTGTTGCTTTTTCACTCTGTTACAGCTACAACATTGGAAAAAACTCTAAAAACTATTGGGAGCCGGAATGACTCAGATACTGTTCGGGATTCTGTTCACGTAGTCACCAAAACGGCACTGGGGACCATTTCAGATACGTCGCGACAGGTCAAAGAAATCGCTGCCTTAACCCAGAAACCTTTACAATTTCAGGGTGGGTATGTCGGGAATGACATGAAAATGCGAGTGACCCGACTGACTTCGGATTTTCAGCAATCTGTCCAAAGATTTAACAACGTTCAAAAGCAAATTGTAGCGAAAATGAAAATAACGGCTTTACCCACGCCAAACAATGCAGCTTTAATGGACGAGGAAAGTGAGAAGCAAGCTTTAGTAGAGGCGGAAGCCGAAAAGCAAGCGCAGTTACGTCTACAGCAACAACTGGAATTTGAACAAGGCCTTCTTCTCGAAAGAGAAGATAGGGTTAGGCAAATTGAATCAGATATAGTAGACTGTAACGATATTATGAAGGACCTTGCAATACTTGTCAATGAACAGGCCGAGACTGTTGGTGAGTGGAAATTGGCAATTAGCAACGCAATCACATTACTTTTGTAAATACATTACGTGCAATTTACAGTAACTCTAATTTTCTTGCTTTTGGATGCAGACACTATCGAGGGCCATGTGCAATCGGCGTATAATGAGGTTGAACACGGCAGAGAAGAATTGCAGAAAGCTGAAACGTATCAGGTAAGCTTTCACCCAACAGCCTATATTATTCATTTTAATGTGTGTACAAAATGAATTTGTGGACAATTCTTTAATTTCCAGTCGAGGTATAGGAAGCGGTTATTTTGCCTGTTGATAGCTGGCTTCGTCATTTTGGTTATCGTGATCGTTGTGCTTGTAACACAATTAAAGCATTAACTGCAGCCTAAAAGGACAATTGAGTGTAGTTTTTGGTGGAGATAGACTATATCAGTATAGTGCGTTACACGGACAAAACGTTGAATCAATCAAAATCGGCGTATTTTACTTTACTTTACCACTAAGAGAAAATGAAAATAAGAGAAGCGGCCGTACCAGAGGCGACTCACAAAATCTTCTGTTATACCTGCTCCTTCATGCTGCTATCAAGGTGTTGTACATCATTCGTCGGTGTCACAATAACTGCTTTCTCTGTTGGACATGTGTATAGCCATTTTCACTTTCACCTATTGGGAGAGTAAGATGGATGCGGATGAAGTGCCTTTACATTTCTATCTGAATATGATTAACAGCCTTATTTGTATAAAAATGAAAGCCATACTTTTAGTTCGTTATATTATTTATATGATTGTGCTAAAATTAAGTAGGCAACATAGGTAAAATTTGTGATATCATATTGTAAGGTACGTTAAATTAGTTAAAATGTCGGTAAACGAATTTCAACAAAAATAGTTTCTAATATATTTAAAAACATGAAATTCTTAGTATCTTCCTCAAATAATAACATTCCAGCTTTGAAGCGTTTGATTTCATTTAACCGTGCATTTAGCAAATAGGAAAGTTTTGTTGAAATTATTTTCTCGCAAATCTGTATAGTTTATAAAAACGTTTTCTAGCTTCGTAGGTAAAAACTAATAAACCTTTACAGTCGTCATTATATAAAATAAATGTTTTTGAAAAATTGACACCTTAAAATTTAAAATCTAATGTTGTGTTTATTTTGCATTCATCGATCAACAATTTAGAATAAATATGAATAGGGATAATATATTATAACTTATTTATCATATCATATACATACAGGTCCCCATACAACCGTTCTGGTGCATTGCGCTGAAAATTCTAAACAATAATGATAATCTTATAATGTATCTTGCATAACCCATATAGTATATTTGATCGTACACTTTTCTCTTTTTAAGTTTCTCTTTTTACTGCATTTTTTTTGTTCCAGCAAAACTAACTTCAAACATTTCTCGATTCGTGTGTGCGTCCTGCATTTAAAATATAAATTATTCCCGATATACGAGTATCAACCTAATTATAGTTTATCAGTGTGTAAAAGTGCTGATTCTACCATTTTGGATAAAAATTATTACTAAATTACAATAATACAAGTACAAAAGGAACTGGAGGAGTGCTCATCACGAGAGTCTATTTAGGAAACTTTTTTTTTATCGACTGCATTGTACGCATAACTATAACCCATTATTATTGTACGCACACAATTTTTTTATAAACGACTTCTCTTAACAAGAATATATAATACAAAAGATAACCCTTTTTAATGCGCACTTAATCTTTCCACTCGAAACTAATTAATAATGTCTACTAAAAAGTTATCTCCTATCATCTTTTATAGTCAGATTACAGCAGTTGTTTGAGAAACTTTTTATCGGATGTATTTACGTGCAAATCGTATCACACTAAACTATAATAATATTCGGTTTTGGTACATCACGTACCGGTTTGTAATATTTTGTATGCTTGCGAAGTCATAAATATTTACATGAATTTTAATTTTTGATTTACGCTTGTAACTTAAAATAATCGCTGTATATCTGAAAATCTTTGACAAATAATTCTTTCGTGATTATTAAAGATCATACAAAGAATGGGATGGATAAGTCGAGTGCACGATACGACCAATAACACTCATCCGTAATATTTTTTTAGATTTTTTTTTCCAATTTGTTATTTAAGTATTATTAAGGTAGGTTAATTCAGATTAATCATTGCAATTTAATTTAATGTATCAATTGTTGCCATTTTACATGCGTATGCGTACATTTTATTAGAAGTCTGTGTGCCTTTTTCTGTAGATAACGGTATTGCTTCATTGCAACTGAACATTCTAGGGTTGCCTAAAATGAAAGTAATCAGTACAATCATAGTATATCGTGTATAATTTCTTACATCTCAAACGCCTAATGGAGCCTTATAACATAAATAGCATAGGCTTATAATATATTTATTAGTAAAAAGCAAAGTTTTTTCAAACATTTTCTGGATACTGAGTTTTCGTAATTCGTGGTGGTACCATTTTAGTAGTAGTGGAGTTTCTCCGTTGCGCCCTACTGACAGACGTAGGTGCAAAAGAGAAAGGCTTCCACAGTTTATGTGGGTGCGAACTAGTTGGTTTTGAAGGGTGCATTTTGGCTCCCGCGGACAAGCCTGAAGTGAGGCTTGATCTTCGGGAGCTGCTGTAGCAAACATCCTGATTTTGATTTGGATCGTCGTCCTCGGAATAATGTCTTCGTCCGTGCATGTTGTAGTTGAAGTTTTCACTCGTCCTGGATAAAGGAATGTTATATTCCCCAATTCCGCTACCAGAGCCACCAGGAATGGAAAGACGTGGGGAAGGTGATCTTTCGGGAACCAAGGTGGAAGTGGAAGCAGAGGGGCTTAAGCAAGCAATGGAATGACGAGAAGGAGAGTGAAAGGGAGAAGAGCGCGGGGAAGGACGAGGAGAAGTAAAAGGAACATGTATGTGGCCGGGTCGGGGAATTGGGGAGTTCCCCGAATGTCATACGAGCGTCCCTTGTAATTGTAATGATGGTGCAGATGCTGTACAGTCTTCAGGTGGAGTCACTTCTAGACCGATACCCCCATTGAGGGTGAGACGAACCGGATGGTTCGTGGGTGGAATCCCGATTTCCTCGTAAGAAGATAATCGGCGACCACCCAGTCCGAGACCTTGACGGAGAGATGAGGCTCTCCTCATCAGAATATCATCGGTGATGTTTCCGACGCGAAGAGAATTTGACCGGGGTCTCCTGTCGTAAAAGAAAATTACAGGAGGGCTTACTACAAGCCAGTAATCAAAACACGACAGGTAATAAAATGTTTGTCATTAAGTGAGTCATTATGACACTTACACACTGGGGGAGTCTGGTAATGACAGACTATTGCTTTTGCTGACTGGAGCCCGAGAACCATGAGGCGTTGTTGCACCACCCGTACACACCAACGAACCAGCAGACGACCGGCGTCTGTTGGTTTCCATTCCTGACACTGTTCCTCTCTCGCCGTTTCCACTTTGTGAGAAGAGATTAAATCCAAGCGGTTGACCATCTCCATTCCCATTAATCCCCATACCTGACACGCAACTCAACGTGGATTTCCTCCGGGAGTTATGCCGCTCAAAGGTTTTCTGAGCAGAGAACGGACTAGGCTTAATGAGATAAACGATATCTCCTTCCTTCAGCTTGAGATCACAAGAAGGATTTATGATGACGTAGGCTATGTCCAAATGCAAGTAAACATTCATGTAAAAAATGAAATTTCCTAATAAATGGTTTAATGAGTTAGAATTTCAAATATCAAAATAATTACTTACATAATGAGCTTCTTCTCTCAGTAAAATGAAAAATTGTATCACCAAAATTTGGCAAACCGAGACTTTGCATTCTAGACCGAATCATGCTGGCAATTTCTGCCCTCTCAATTAGTTGTACGTGCGTGTCTTTCGTGTTGGAGTCATCATGAACGGCAACGCTCAGGTAAGAGCTCCCTGCAACAAAATCGACAAGTTTGGACAGGAATTAGATACGTTGAATGCCACAACTGCTTTTTGCAAAGTACAAACAAATCAAACAAACACCAGCCGAGCCTAAGATGAAGTCTTGTTGAGGATGACACCTGCCTGAGATTAATATTATATTAAAATTCGTACTGCCCAGTCAAGCTAGTTTTTGTAGTTAAAGTTAGTTTTTGAGAAGTTAACAATGTCTTTCAAGTGTAGGGAGAAGTTTTCTGACGGGGAAAAGTGCAACTACGTCAGTAAAAAATCAACTTACGTTGAGTGCTGCAGCCTCCGAGGCAACTTTTGGGAATGTTGATCTGTGGAATGAATGACATGTTCGCACCGCCGGACTTGGGCGAGGAGGGATCATTATCATTTTGCCCTGATGCTCCCATCCCATTTCCGGGCTCCGTGCCAGGAGTGCCAACCTCACTATGAGATTGTTCCCCTGTGTCAAATCCATCCAACGAATCATCGGCGGACGTGTCTTGCGTTCTATATATACCAATTGGAATTTCACAGGACGTGGAGCATAACTTTTGATAAAGTCGTCCGTATGTTCGTATCCAGAGATCGTTGTGCGTTATTTCTCTCTGGAAAAAATAATTATTGTTTGTTTTAGAAACATGGCGCTAGCACTGATTACTTAAATGGTGATGTTCTTGAGCTCTTCTGTTTGACTAGCGGTAATGATATCAACATGAGGGACGGGACAAGTTATACAAGATTTTCTTGTAAAAATAGTAGTCTCTCAAGAGACTAATTTACACTTCTTTTAACAAACTCCTGAAAAGGACCTAATTAAAAAAAACTTGGAACACTAAGGCATATTTTCCAGGAAAACTCGGTATAAATTATACAGATGTGATATGGCAATGTAAAACAACTCAAAGGTGAAGTGTAGGTCTGGGGCAAACTGAATCTTTCTAAGGCTTCATTCATATGGGATTAAGATTTACTCCAGAGCATGTACACAAGTGTAGTATTATTTCATTACATGAGCTTTTTTTACAAAGGTATGTCTACAAGTAATATGTATGGAAATGAAAGTTTATTTAATAATATTTCACGGGGTGGAACTTACCGAAGTCAAGAAACCAGATCCTGGAGCTTGGTCGATTCCAAGAAGAAGTCGTACAAATGTAATAAGATAATCTTTGACAAAGGCCTGGTACAACAATGTATCCAGCATCGAGGCTGAGAAAACACTTCCAGCCGCGAATGGCAGTCGAAACATGTAAGAGATGTGCGAGCCCCTTTCTTTCTCCCTCTGGAATATGTAAAAACATCATTTCTTGTGTCAAGATGAACTGGACTACAAAAAAAAAGGAAAATCTTGCTTCTGCTTTAGCATTTCGTTCATTCCTTGATGACTTACAACTACATGTATCCAAGATTTTACTCAATGATATTACTAACAATAAAAGGAACTGCAGACAACTGCCGAAGTCATTAGGCGCATACCTATACGTACTTTCTTTCTGGTAGTGTGTGCGTGCAGGTGCATAATAGAGATATGGCGTTTTCACTCTGTGCGTGCACGTGTGGTGCCCTTGTTGCATTATGATAATGATTGGGTGATGAGGAGAGGTTATAAAAATTTGTTAGTTACATTAATTACCTTTTCCATTTTTGATAGATGTAGCGCATAAGCATCATGAGCTCGAAACTGCATAAATCTCATGTTGCTGGAAGTAGACAACTCTGTCACAATTTTTATGTGAGGGAAGAACCGGAACATGGTTTGAACGGCACAGATAGTGTTGCAGTCTGAGAGGGAGTCCTCTTCAGCGGAATTTGACAGTTCTTTATTGACAACTACAACGTTCTCGGCTAATGTGATGCCGGCACGAAGCAGATCGTCTAAACAGTCAATACTCCCGAGCATCCAATAGATCATCGGAAAATAGGATATTGCGTCCACGAAGGCAGGATCTGGCCGTCTCTCCAATAGCAAAATTATTGGATTCAATCTACTTTTAGGCCGGAAATGGGCCTAAAAATGTATTTACATCATTCCACTTGCATTATTCCACTTACATCCATTTACATACATTCCATGTACATTTATATTATTACTTGTTGACTGTATGTCAATAAATTTGATATATATATATATCATAAATGTTTATAACGATTACTTACACGGAGTGGTACGATAAAATTGTAAATTGCTGTCGAGGCGAAATCCGCTGCCAAGATAATTGTACTGTTTTGCCAGTTGTAATCGTACGCGTTACGGTGTACACAATGCTCGCATGCCTACACAAGAGACACAAAAGAAAAAAAAATATTGGACAGGTGCACCACTTGTATTGTAAAATACTTCATAAAAATTCAACAACAAAACCGTATTTGTGCAATTCAGGAGTATTCTTGCTGAGTATCAGAGCTTATCTCTGTTATGAAAATGCAACGTGATTTCAGGGAAAATATTCTGCCAGATTTATGGCTACATGTACAAAGAGTAACACTAAAATTTGTTTATCTCAGCGTATCATTGTCATCGTCGTCACCATTCGAATGACAGACACAAAAACACACGACGATAGAAGAGGTAACATGGAGTTCTTTTCTAAAAAGGAGCTCCTTTTTACAGTCAGAAATAGGTATATGTGTGCATTGTATTCGTTACATGGCCCATTTTTCTTGGTCTCACGTACCTGGCAAAGCTGTAGGCAACATAAAGGCTTCTTATCACGTAGGAGGTAGCAAAGCGTTGGAGTGACACCGATATATGGAGACACTGGTGGAAAACCCTTCACAATTTTCTCTGAAGGTCCACCCAGCCAAGCCACTTCATCTTCTGCTTCATCTCCTTCCTCGTCTACTTCCTCCTCGTCATCTGAATTGCGTTCTTCATTGTACGTCTCATCCAACGAGCTCGTATATGACTCTGGAACGGGAAGAATGCTCGGTCTCCTGCTATCTGTTTCTCGTCATAAATTAGTAAACATATTTTCTCTGATTAGCATGAATGCATACTGAAGTGCACACAGAGAGTGTCTTCGTAACAAACACTTGTCCTCAAACCAAACAAGACATAATTTTCGCATGATGTCACAAGAGCGTGTAAATAAATTTGTGAACCCCTCGCGTCATTTCCATTCATGCATTTTGCTCATCAAGAAAGGAAAATGATGAAGGGCTCTTCAATTTTCTACGACAGTTTCGAAGGAGAACACAATCTTTATTTATACGTTCAATAGACATTGATGGATGGATATTTCCATTAAACATGCATAATGATTGAGATGAAACAGTTGGGGAAAACACAATAAAGTGGGAAAGATAGGCGTAATTGTTCAATTACCTCGTCTGAGGGAAGATGACGGGGGTAAAAGTAAATTGCTCTCTGTCGGCTTCGCCATTAAACTTAAATATTGCATCGCAGTGCTAGCTCCACCACCAGGACTGGGGTGAGGACTAAGACCTCCCATGGTTGGCGATTTTTCCGGTCCATTATTTCCTGGCGAGTGGCTAGGAGCCCCGCCACTTGGAATGGAAGGCGTGTGCACAGTCAGATACGGACTGGGGTTGTTGCAATTTTCAGTGATTTTTATTTCACTTGTGCTCACTTCCGATAGCTGAGCTACTGGTGGATCTATTGTATGTGGAAGTAATGCGCTGCTTGATGAGCATGGCTGTTGCTGCGAGGGCGGTTGTTCCGAAGTTGGTCCTCCTGGTGGTACTGGAACTGTCGGTGCCCCCACTGTTTGACTCCCCGCGGAATTGTCATCAAAGTCCGAGTTTTCTTCTTTCGTTATACTGAAATAAAAGCAAATGTCCGATTTTCTCATGATATGTCTTGGACCAGGGTTGAGCAAGATTGTGTCTTCATAAAATTCAGGTAGTTGGGCTGGTCCTGAAAAGGTAACAAAATATATGAATTGATACAACAAGTAATGATCATGGACGCGCGATCATCAAGCAGGATTAATCACGCCGAATAACCCAACCATAAAGGTCCAATATTTTACTTACGGACACCAATCAAAGCTACTCCGTATTTCCGGTGAGCATGGAACGAGGCGTAAGTAAAACTCTTTCCTTCGTACTCCCCAAAGAAACGCGAGTCACTTAGGCGGATGTGGTAGATTTCATTTCCAGAACAGCGGCCGTAGAGACGGTGCCATTCTTCACGACTTGTTTGTCCCTCCCTGAAAGTTGGTGCAGTGAAAGACATAATATTAGTAAAATAAGCAGAGAAAGTAGGAGTAAAAACCTATGCCCATTTATTATGAATATTATGGTAATGGGTAGTATGTGAGAATGCGATCGAACGCTTTTTCGTCAAAGATTTTTGCCGAAGCACTTAAGAATCTACTCTCCAGGGACCTTGACTTGCATAACAATCAGCCATAACACTGATTACTTTGCACCATTACATTATCTATCCTTTCTGCTTTACATGGAGTGAAAGTACATTGGGACTTAAAAGTGCTTATCATAATGCTGTGCTGTTGTGTTAATGCATTGTATGAGCTAGTTCTTTCAAGAATACCTACAAGAACCCACTTGAAACCTTGGCTGCTACTTTCTTCGATTATGCTCTACTTGGGTTCTCTTGGCTGAAACAACAAGATAGGTGTGTGTGTGTGTGTGTGGGTAAAAGAGCAGTTTGCTAGTCGATGTAGTGTGTATGATCCAATAAAAATCATTGGCGTCTGCCGCATAAATGGCGTAGGCACAGCTTAAAGGTTACGCTAATATCACAACAAACACTGGGTTGAGTGAATACATGGGCTAGTATTGATAGTCGAAGGGAAAATATTGAAAAATTGCTGTGCCTGTCTATTTCCATCATGCATCAGATGTTGATCTTCATAATTTAAGAGACATCACATCTCATCACGACATTTTTTTTTGTACTTACCGACCTCTCGACGTATGTAACAAAAGTGTGACAAGCGTAGATGTTCCGGGGAAGAGACAATTATTCGCAAGTAGAGCATACTTGAACTCATCTTCACAAACGACGTGCTCAGCGAATCTAACATGGATTTTGTTCTCCGGTCGGAATATTTGTACGTACTGAGGAACACTTGGAGCGTAGTCTTTAACGGCCCATGATCTTAGAATCTGCAATTTTTTCAAACAAAGTAACATTAATGCTTACATTACTTTACTTATTTACGTAGAAAGAAATAATCATGTAAGAAAAAAAGCTTCCCAATAAAAATCATAAAACACAAACGTTTCGTAAAATTTACCGTATGCTCATCAGCAGCTCCTTTATCGGCGTAGTTTCTCGCAGCCAGAATAAAGCACGCTTCTGCCTCCCCCATTCTCGCCCTCATAAGATCCGAGTCCTTAAGACAGGAGCCTTGAATATAAATCACACGTTGCGCCCAAATCGGTACTTGGAGAATCATTCGCATCGTCGTATCAAGTTCCATGGGAGAAAGCAATACCACATAGTAGTCCTGTACAAATAAATTATATAATATGTATTACACACGTTATTATTATTATCCATGCCACACCACCTTACTTTCTCCAGTCATTAGGGTGTACTTTTCTCTCGCTATTAGCAGAGAGATGTTTTTCTAGCGGGGTCTACTTTGTTATGGAATGTCACAGCTAATTTTATTTTCATGAAATGATACCAAGTAATTTGGGACATGGCTCTTTATCCTTGGGTCTGTTCGTATGCTTCTTCCTACAATCAGTCTTGACTTTAGTCGCAGATAGCTGAAACTTGATATGAAAAAAGCCTTTCTTTCCTCATTACCGCACTCTCTGGCAACGTTTTTACTTGTTCAGAACTTATGGAGCAGAATGGTCCGTGTACAACAATAACAATATATATAGGGAAGTAAAAGCTTTTTATAGTGTTGACACAGTTGCTTTGAATGACACCGGATATACGATACACTATCCATTCCAGCCGTCTCTTTGAAGACGTGAAAATGAAGGTTCTCACAGTGTGACTGTATTTTTCACAGAGTGCACAACCCTCTCTGCATTGTTATAATGAAGTCGGTTATCGGCCTCGTGCAAAATGAAATTGACGCTTTTATCATGTTACAATAATAAACGTGCGACGTGAGTTCGTTAGAAGCTCCAATTTTGACAACTCAATTTTCGCGGAACCATAAACCAGATTGTCAAATATTTTATGAATGATCCTAACCTGCTCTTGGCCTTTTATGTATATCATACCAGCTACTATTAATTGCTAACTGATTGTACTTATCCTACACAGTTATTTTAGTACATTTTGTGTTTAATTCATTATAAGATTTCCTTGATAAAGTCATACGAGTAGAACCCAACAAGCACGTATCATGCTTTCAGGCGTTTTGAAAGAAAAAAAAGTACACGTTTTACACCCTCGTCATGATGGAATGCTATAAATCATTGGTGACATGTGCAGTGTCAGTATCCCATTTTATTTAGTTTTTTAGCGGTTTTACAATCCCATTATGTCGCTTTTGTAATTACACTCTACATTATGTAATGTTGTCGGTCACAGGTTCAAAAGTACCTACATGAAAAGCAAAAGTTGCACCATCAACTCGATAGCCATCGTTGTAAAAAAAAGTATATTTGAGGTTTCAAGAACAGATACACGGTGAAAGTAATATTTATTGGGCACATGTTGTCGGCTGTCTTCCCTGCCCAAAAGAGTAATTTTTCGCTCGATAAAATCTTAAAAGGTTGTCTTTTCAGGGCAACTAAGTTCCCACTACTACAACGTACATTAGCGTAACGACTTGGAGGATTTTTTGTGCGTCGTACAATAGAATGAGCTGAATCGGTCATAAAGAAGGTGGTGACATTATAGCGTGGTCATTTTTTCCCCGGGCGGAGAAAGTGGAGAAAGTTTGGTGAAGAGTTTCTGACAGGGAACATGTAACCGAGGGGAAAATGAGCCAAGCTGGCAACTTACTTGTAGCAAGGGATGAGCGTAAAACTCATTGAGGAAGTCCATAATGGTGTCCGCGTGGAGTGTGGTACTACACACGACAACATGATGCTCATTAGAAGCTCTGTGGGAAGAGTAATTTCCTCCGAGTTTTTGCCTTTCCATCCAGGTGAAAGCAAGTTGTTCGAATTGGGTCGGGAGAACAATCAAAGCGATACAAATCATGGCGACCATAAACAACTGAGATGGCCAAATATCTGGAACGAAATCTCCGTAACCAACTGTTGAGAACGTCACAACAACAAAATAGGTGGCTTGGAACAGATTGAGCCTTTTATGTCCCGCACGCTGGAAATGCTGAATGCCACAAACCGAGGTGAATACTAGGCACACCAGTGTCGCCGTCAAAATGGTAAGTTGTTGCGACAAGGCAGACTGGTTCCGTTGCATTGCCCGATGGAGATCGTTAAACATGTTCTCCAAAGCATACTTGGCCAACCAGGAGTTCAAAAACACAGGAATAAACAGATTGCGAAAAGGTGGATGGAATAAAGTTACGAGAAACGGAACTGTCGTCGCCAGTTCCAGGATAAATTGTCTAGATAATATTTGTTGAAATAAATTCCCCTGAAAAACACATACAACACCAAAAATACGTTTGCTCATTACACAATTCTCAGAGTCAATAGGGCTTAGCATTATGTAGTCTCTACAGTCTACTCTATCCTGATGCGATTGTTTCAATCTTTTAATGGTCTTGTATAACAAAGGTTTATTTATTATTAAGGCATACATCCATAAATGATTCGTTGGGATGAAAAGCAAACACGTTGGTCACTTGAAAAGACGTTGGCTTATTACATCCGTTTCATACCCCAACGCTCGTATACTCTATTATCGATATATTCTAGTATAAACTATAAACTTCTTCAAATCCCGTGCTAGCTCTGGGAGCAACTTAATTAAACACATCATAAAGGCATATTATTACACATAGGGGGTTCTTTTAAAGACTTTTCCTTTCCGCTGATGCCTTGGCTGACTAATGAACTTAATAACTTAACAAATACACGGGATTCACAGTGGATATATTTTGACGTATTTTATAACTTGCTTACAAAAAGCTTGTGGTTTTTTACTAAACTTCGTTTCTCCAAAGGAACTTTTACACACGTGGATGTATTTGTACAGCCTACGACAGGATTGTTTACCCACCTTAAAAAGAGAAACGAAAAAGGGAAGGATCCACTATTTCCAGTAGTGCTACTAAGCACGTTTAATTAACAAGCAAGTGAAAAGGGAAAGCTATATATTATTTGCTCGTATACGGTTTTTCATGGAAGAGCGTGGGTAAATCAACAAACAGATGAAAGGATTCGATTTCTAAACAGTCTCCGTCTCACTCCGCTAAAAAAGGTTTTGAACGGGGTGGTATGAAAGGAGAGTGAAAGTGAGTGTATTTACTTTACCTTGTAGCCAAGATATACGAGCAAAATGGATTCTGCAAAGCTTATTGTGGCCAGTATCACATGCACAACCCACATATATGTGGGCCGCTCCACCCAAGCGATCGCATCCCAGTTAATAACAGGATTATCCTGGAAACGTTCCTCCGTTTGGTTAAGAGCCTCCAAATAGCTCGTTTTGTTGTCCGGTTCACAGCCATGACTGGAGACAAAAAGAGAACACAAAAGTTATTTTTTTGTGAATAAAATAGTAGCATATTTTTAACGATGAACATCATGATTACATTCCAACCTAATTAATAAGCTCATATGTACCTATAAATGGCTGCGGGTTAAAATTTAATATAATTTATTTTTCCATTCATGGGCATTCGAAATTAATTAATTATAAATCTTACTTATAAATTAAGTTTTTGCTTTTAAATCGATTCTTTTAATTCATTCTACCAGATTTAAACGTAAATACGGCACTTATGAGGGCTTTGTGATCTACAATTTAAATGACATTTACACATTGATGAGACTGGTGAAAGTAATAACTGTTGTCATTTATTTACAGGTTTGGGACTTTCCACCTAGATCTCTGGCATAACAGTTTCAATACGACTCGAGCATATTATAAGATTTCGTCCATTCCTAATTCCTAAGATGCGCATATACCTAGGTATGCTGATTAATGAGGAAAGAGTGAATGCTTTCATATATATGTATTATTACCAATTTGGGTTTAGTATTTCCTGTATTACGATGGCCTTTACGATTTCCATTATGGTTTGACGCTTAGAGAGAATCAAAAGTTGGCATAAGCTAGCCATGTAGTAGTTAATTTGAACACCAAGTGAACCGTATAACAAAAACAAATAAGTAGCATGGGATAATGCGGGAATCATAGTTCTCTGCGGACATTTGCTTTCTCTCCATTCATACTATTTTTGTTTTACCACAGAAGGAAATTATTAAAAGAAAGTCTGTTCATATTTCATGATGCTATAATTACATCATACTCGTACATCCTAAATTGTTATATCCTCAGGCAGTTGTACTTTGTTTTAATTGACATGACATAATTGAAATAATCGGTAGCATCAAAATATTATTAACCACAACCAGTGTTGTTCCGACTACAATTAGTGTCACTTCTTCCTAGGCATTCAGATTGTTTGAAATGCCGATGTCTATCCATTTTGTCATGTGTCAATGTAATTGGTTCAATGAACGAAAGTAAAGAAATTGTTCTGTGTACAAGGTACCATCATATCATCGACGGCTACAACATATTTTCTTTACACGGCATGTTTCATTTGGAATGTAGAAGTTTTTCAACAATTCTACAAACAGAAGCATAAACAAACAAACCATGCCAGTTCAGACGATGTATTTTAGTGGTATATATTATTATGCTGCTCTAGATTTCTCAAGCCTAAAGGTCATACTCATTATTTTCTGACGACAGTCTGTAGTCTAAAGAAACTTTTGTCATTTTGTATAAATGGTTTCGAAAACAAATTACTTTAAATTAAAATGTATCTAATTGAAAGTACATACACTTGCGGTAACAAAGCTTAATAATATTTGTGTAACATGTCAGCTTGTTATTCACTTCAAAGCAGCAATTTTGTTCTCTCGAAGAAAAAATGTTTACAGCCCTAAATTTCCGCTTTCCTAAATTGTGTACCTTTTTTGGTATACTAAAGTGTTATTCCATGTTCCTCGGTCCTTTCATCTCACACCCGTCTCCAATTTTTGCGATTTTGTCGCAAAAATATTTTTGTTTAAGGTTTTGTTGCCCCTAAACCTGAGATCATGTGCGTATATTTAAATGTATATGATAGGAATGTCGTCCTAACGTGGTTTTTTACGCTGTAAACTTTCTCCTTCAGGTAGAAGGGGGTTGCTAAATTACATCACGTAACAGGACGTACTTTGTATTCATTCCTAATACGTAGGGATGCATAATGTGAAAAGTAAATGAGAAATTCCTCAATCTTCACTGACACCGTACGTACTCACTTACTTTGTTTGCAGGATTGGATTCCTGTACAATGTGCATACTATGTAACATGGCCACGTGGTGCTGCCTTACCTTACATGCAATTTGCTTTGCATGGACAATTTATATAAGTAGGTATGTAATAATATTTCCTCCAGTCAGTATAGTCTTTTGAAGAACACGTTTAAGTGGAATTTTATTTTTCAACAAAGCATCTTGTGTGAGCACACGCTACTATATATTTAGTACTAGCATTATTAAAGCATTCGCGTCGTACTACCAAGTAAAACTGTTCATGTATAAATATTTAATATATGCAACATCTTTATACTGTTAGGATGATGGCAATTTGATTTTGTCCACAGAGATTTCTATGCATCCACGAGGGAATTTGATTTGGAATTTGAAAGAGTTAAAGTCACGGGGAATAGCATTTGCTCTGTAATTTTTGTCAAACTTGCAAAGTATCGAAAGGTAAGATATGGGAAACATATAAATCTTTCGAATGACCCAAAAATACATTAAAAAGTTTTCAGTCGAAAGACATTTCCATTCAGTATGCCAATTTAATATACGTGAATATGGTTTTGAATGTTTAATCCATTCCCATTCGTTCAACAGAATAAGTGCAAGTTCAATCTATACACAAACTTGACTTTAGCTGAGCGTCTAAGAAAGGGAGTTTATCAGCTTATCAAGCACTTATATAATCTCATGTTATCATATCCAGTCGTTTATCATCATCTTTCACTGGCAGGCAAAAAGCCTTTCATCTTTCATTAGTTAATGCATAATGCATTACGCACATAGCCGCAGCCATTTCTTACGCCAAAAGTCACGTGAAAAAGTAAAAATGCAAATAAATATAAATCGAATTCTTCTTATCCGTATTCATCTCTTTTCTAGAAAGAATCTGGAATGTTTTTGTATTTCTGTACAAATTGAGATGCGTGTATGTTCTTATCTATATGGAACGGATATCTTGTAATATGGAGCGGATACTATATGATTATACCACATCCTTTGTAATTTTGAGATATTTAAATTCTCAGCAAGTGAACGGAAGGCTTCTTGAGATGTGATTTATGATTTTTCTTTATTGTAAACTGGCAATGTCCCTGAATTCAATATGAAAATACTCAATATCTGTACATGGCGAATTTTTTTTGTTGATTTTCATTCAAAGTTGCAAGCTCGCTGCCCATACAAATGCTAAAATGCGCCTGAAGGTCTGTCTTCAACACACCAACGATTTATATACGCCTAACGCAATATATCGCTTTAAATTAAAGGAATACAACACGTTACGAGGAAGTAATGTTATCGTCCAGAAAAGTAAATATACACGCATGTAAAAGTCACGCAGCCATGTGATATGTTTTCGATTCTATAATGACTTTTTAATTAGATAATAACGGACACACGTGTACCGAACGAGGAGTAGATATGCAATGTTGATTTTTCACAATATGATTTTAATGTGTCCGAATATAAGTACTGTATGCAAATGGACAAGACAAGTTATTGGTAGACTACCTTAATAAGTTATTTAGACGATAATGTGGATCAATTATGTCTGTCTATAAATTGTAGAAAGCAATATGGTAAAAGCGCTACTACTCACCATTTGGCATAGGTCGGCTCGCTATCCATCACCACACGACAAACATACAGGATGCAGGTGAACAACTTGAGAACCATGCGAGCAATGCGAATTCGAAGGCTAGAGCGCTGGTTCTTGATGAAATACAGCTGGAGTCTCTCTTTGATTGTATTCTCATTCACATAGTATTCCACCCGGACCCTGCAAAACAAAATCATTATTATTACCTCACCTCACATCATTTCACTGGGCAGATTATTATACGAGTGCATTATACTACAGTAACAAATAAAAATACTATCATTTCAGTCCAGCACATACAAAACTCATTACTTCTTTTGCACAACATGATTTCCGTTTTTGCCCAGACAGTCCGTACCTATTCCCAAACTTATGCTTGGAACACGAGTGGAGTCTCTTTCTTTGCATTTTACATGCCACATGTAATATTCATTAAGTGCACATATGAGTGTGTATGTGAATGCATCAAAAAGTCTGAAAAGCAGTTCAACTGATAACGGGAACAAGACAACTTTCTCTGGTCGGGGTTACATGCGTATATACAATACGTATATACATCTGCTCCTCCTCACAATGCTCTTTCAAGCGAAAATATTTATTCACTTTACTTATTTTGTCGAGATAGAAATGCTCATACAGGAAAAAAAAAACTTTGCCAGTAAAAAGAATCGCTTCGAAAAGGAACAATGATGGTCTACGTGGTAGAAACATACGCAAATGTTTGTTACGTACTTTCTCTGAAAACACTCTCTCGCTTGAACTTTCATTCGATTCTTCTATTTTTCAGGAGCTAGCAGCCAGCCCAGAAATAAGCCTCTCCAGAGAAAAACACGAGGCAATATGAGCGAACAACAAGACAAGACTCATACTTTGTCCCAGCGGAGTTCGAGAAGAATGCGAGTGTGCGACCACGCTCCCCAGTAGCAAGTTGTATGGCATACATATTGGTGTAGGTGCAGATGATTTCATTGAATTATTCCCCTCATCTTAAGTCATTCCATATGCAATGTATTTCCCATGTTAGCATTTTTCTTTCTACAAAATTCACCTCTCAGACAGCTTTCTTTGAATACTAATTCAAAAAAAGCAACCCACCACAACCTCCTCCTACCGATATATTGTTCGTTTCCTCGCTGCTCTTCTTTCAAATAGGTCGTGTGTAGGAAGTTAAAGCACATGATCGACTTAAATCATATGTTTAGGAACAAAAAGGGGTCGCATGTGCGGAGGAAGTATATTTAGTATTTTCAAAAAGGCAGGAAATAAGATGGACACAGTGGGAAATCCTTGTTATTATTGTAGTCGTATTAACTTTCAACAATGCGCTTCAGCTGTCGCAAAGAAAAGTTTACCTACTTTTCACTACGCTGAAGCTGAATATTACTTGGAAAAGTGACTTCAATGCATGGCAGCTCGTGTGTATGTTTTGTGTGTCTTCCATTTTCTTCCTACCCTTTCCTTCCTGTCGTCTCAGTTTCCCTTTTCCACTTGAAAGCAAAAATGACCAGGGCCAGGGCGACCACTGCTACCAAAGGACAACAAGAATCACCATGCTGCACGTTAATTCACCTTAGGGCTCGATTGTCTATTATACAATGATATCCTATTCAACAGAACGTGCGTTAACTAAACTATAAGTTACATTTGACATTAAGTGACCCATTTCCTTTGTCCCGTAATAAACTTTCGCTACGCATGAAAATGTACTTTATTGGTGTTTATAACATAGTCTGCAGTTTATCTTAAGCTCCTATAATTTGCAACATATTTCAAGCATTGAAGTCTACTTTCTTTGTTTAAATGATGAAGGTGGATGAACAAAGGAAATTTGAAAGGGAGCACTTGCTGGATGGATGACAGGTTAACAACAACTAACATGAAACAAGTCGGGTAAGATTTGACAGTGATGAAGGCAAAATGAGTGGGGATAGATAGAATGTGTACTTTGCTTTTACTTATTATCTATCCAGGTAAATATTATGATGACGATGGGTTGTTTTATGTCTATGATTATTGATGAGATTGAAGTTTAATTTCTCTATACCGTTAATGGTAAATATGTATGCTATGAATATTGACTGACGGAACAACAGCAAATAAAACAAAGCAAAGTTTTAACAATGAGTACAGACAGACTGAGAGCAGAATGTAGTAATGATTGTAAACTGAATTGAATCGAAGTAAATTATTACCGACGAATGATGACTAGAATGGACTCAGAAAGCGTGCACAACAAGCTAAATTGCGAAATCGTTATCTGGAAAGGTTTCATATACGTGTCGTCTATGCATTTTACCTAAACAAAATCCTAGTGATCGACCAGGTAATATTGGCAGAGAAAACCAAGCCTAAATGCACACTTATATGGTTGATTTGTCCACGAAATAACAGTTTCTCCGTACTTTCCCATGCTTGTTTATATTACCATTTCTGTGAAACAAGTAGTTTCGCAGAGTAGTTGGTAGATCTGACATGCGAGAACGTCGGTGTTGTAACGGGTAACGAACAATGCAAGAAGAAAGCCTTTGGGAAAGAATCAAAGAAGGACGGCAATGATTTTGAATAAAAGCTAGTAAGCAACGACGGTGAAGAAGAACTAAATAATGACAAGACTAAACACGCGCTGACATGGACTTTTGCAGGAGGACCAATAATGTGACATTATGGCATTATATGGCGTAGCCTCTTTTCGTTTGTGTGCAAGGTATTATTTTATTTTATGTGTACCTATGATTGCTGTGTGAGATAGAGGTCATAGGAAAGGGTGAAACTATTCATGGGAACACATACACATATACTTTTGCTCGAGGCCTTTTTCATAGAGTCAACTCGCTGACTTGTTCTCACAAACAAATAAGTGGAACAGTGAAAGGAAGGGACAGAGAGACGAAGACGAGGAGAACGAGACTTTTTCATATCAAAGTCAATGAAAAGTCAAGTAAAGTGACATTTCCGTTCCTCTGATCTTTTTCACAGAGATAGAGCTATTAGATATCGGCTCTTATACTGGAAACATGTAATATTACTATTATTTCGTCACAGCTTTGCAGGAAGTGTATGCATGCAAATGTACATTTTGAGAAGAAGGAAACACATATTATAGTCGATCCAACAGCAGCACGACGTTGTTTGAACCTTCAGGGTAGGTGATATAATATAATCACATCTTTCACGCTCGCACAAAATGACTTTGTAGAGGTTTCCAAGAAAAAAATGATGTGGAACAGTTTCATCCACAGTCCAAACTCTAATCAAGCGTCACACTCTACTGTGCAGAAGGAGTATTATTTTTTTTTTTTATTATTTATTTGGCAACCCAAGCTCTTTCGGGTCCAAGACCCATAGAGCACCACAAGCAGAAGGAGTAGTATAGCTGGTAGTTGCTTTTCAACGGAAATACATATTCTCAAAACAAGAGCATAATGTACATGTTTACCACTCATTGTCAGCGCATATTTAGGCATATATAGCAATTTACCTTAAATTTGCATGTTTTCCAGGTGCACGTCACAAAAGTATTTACACGTAATAATAATATGTATATTTCGGGCATAGTGAGTGGGAGACGCTTGCTACGTGCAAAGAAAACAATTTGCTGCATTTTTAATTTAGATGATAAATTATTCAGAATGACAGGATGTATGCCTTTCGCATTATGCTATATATTATCCTATTATTGATACAGATGGGTAGAAATAAATGCTTATCTTATCTCTACTCTACTTTTCTTCTCTGTACGCAATTTTTATTATCACAGAGTTTGAAGAGAAAGTTTGAAGGTTTTGAAAAATATTCGTAATAAGTTGAATTGCTCAAGATCCTCCAGTCGGTGTTGCATAAAAAAGCCATTACTTTTCCTTGAAACAATGTTATCTTGGTTGATGAAAAGTAGCTCTTGTCTACCTCCCAGTCCTCCATTACAAGTTTATAAGTACGCGAGCTGTCAATAAATAGATTAATGAGCTTCTTTTTTTGTGGTCTCCTGAAAAGGTGGCGAAAAGTTATTTATTGTCGCATTATTTTGGTGTGTGTGTAAGAATGTTTATTATTATTATTATTGTTAGCATTATATATATGGGTGCTTAGTTTTCCTATACTCTTCATTTTGTATCCTCCATTTCACGCCTTACTATGACTGTATCTAAACAAAATAAGCTCCTCCCGGGCATGGTATATTGCATGTTTGCCTGTGAATGAATTATCCACGGTCCGAAATTAGGGCAACACACCTTCCATTAAAACTCCCAGCAGTATAATGTTTTCTGACTTCAGCGTAAAAAAGGGAATAAAGCTTTGTAGGTGGATGTTTATCTTTTTGGTATAGTTTTCATGTTTGTTCCTATCGGCTCCATCAAGGCTGTCAAATGTTAAGATATGTATATAATTTTGCACAATGGGTGGTATCCTAACCAGTCACTCAAATGCTTCATCAGTATATTGACAGCATTTTTTCAAGGAAAATACATAATATAATATGTATGCCCATCATGAGTGGGAAGAGTTTGTATCAAGCCAATAGTTGGAATTCGTGATGATTAAGTGAAAGTATAATAATGATTATCCGTCTGTTGGCTATGTTATTTGCAGGTTTACATGAGGATATCTGTAATATCATCGTGTAAATTACTATAAATAAGAAGAAAAATAATATTACCCAAAGAATGAGAGGTTATTAGTGGAGTAAAGTTTCTGCCTAATAAATATTTTATGAATATCATCCGCCTTCTCCAAGAGATTCTTGTACATAATCAAGTGAAAGTAAGACACGAACAACCAAGCAAACCGAGTTTGCTCTTTCCACATACGACCATATCAACTAATGGGTTTCCCCAAGCGGAGGATCGGAGTGCCACGTTCCGATTCAATATATTAGTAATTGAGTATGTATGCATAAAGAAAGGTATTGAGGAAAAAAAGTTGGTGTATTTGTTTGCTTTAACTGACTACTCCTTCTGCTTTCCTTAGATTGAGATATTCTTACATCAGATCTGATGGAAGTGATGGACGGTCGATGGGTTAAAACAACGTTGTTTGCCATGTAGCATAGTAGGTCTACAGGCATCCGTTTACGTGACAGTCGTATGTTACGTAAAAGGTATACCTTTCCTTGTAAAAAATTTTCTCCCTTTTCTTTCATTTACCAGTAAGTACATTGGGCGAAGAAGAAAACCCTCCCAAAATTGTGACAGCTCTTCTTCTGGAAAGCCAAACATGCATTTGATATTGCCCCAGTTCTACTGTTTTTGATGATAACATGAGCTGTGTTTGCGAGGAGCACGAAGCCCACCTTTGTTGCTCAACTTACATAGCAAATAGGAATGCACGACATAAATATCTACATTATTCAATCTGCCATACCTCTCCTATAACAATATACATTTTACAAGATCGATGTGATAATACGTATTTTGATGGGTATAGATGGATTCAACTCTGACATGAAAAGAGTAATATTCTCCAGTTTTCGAAACTACATCTCAATATGTTTGGTTCACGAGAGTGCTTCATTCCTGGATGGACGAATAATCGTTCTTTTCCGTCAGGCATCAAACTTGTATTATGTCGGTTTTGTTTACTCAAAATTGAAGCGAACGCACATGAACAAGTAATTGATATCTGATACGCCTCTGCACTAATATTGCTGCTGATGATTACCTACCCGATTTTTTTTTGGAAAAATATAGCATGCTGTTGTGTAATGCATGATACATCTATGTAATTTAGAGTAATATGTCTATCTCGGGATTGAAGCGATATAATTGAAGGTCGTTTTCTCCAAGATACGGAGCGAACCGGCACTGTCATCCCGAAAAATTATCATACCTCGTTTATATTATGACAAAAATTGTTTTCCATGCATGCAATAAATACAAACATATATTCATTTTTTCATCAGGGAGCAGTTGGCAGGATAATAATGTAGACACAGAGAGCACGAGCCGGACTTATGTATAATCCGTAATGATAACAAACGTGACACAATCTATGCTTTGAAGGATATAAAAATACAATGAATATTGCTTACTTTTCCCACTGAAAAATCTCAAAAAAGTCAACCTTTCCCCCGGAAGGTGATGGAATCATCATGAAGCAATCCGACCCGGACGACCACACGCAGTCCACTCGGTTTTATCTCACTGATAACGATATTCTTATTAAATAAATATATATCTTTTTCCAGTCCGCTTACATAGCTTTCACTTAAATTTCAAAGATTTTCTATTTACACTGTGTAAATTCATTGTTGTGACACTTTTACTCTTGCTGAAGTAAGTGTTACAGAACTCAATAACAACGCACTGCTGCTGTTGAGATTGCATGTTGCTGAAGTGCAACTTTTTTCCCCTGAAATATGCTTTCAATTTTGGCTCTGGAACTACGCCAAAGCCATGCATGGTTCCCAGAAGACAGGGACACCACCACTGTTTGTGGTTTTTTCACAACAACTCTATTTATTTCTTCTTCTTCTTTCTCAAAAAAGCCGCAATCATGATGAGAGGATGTTGAAGCGTATTTTACAAAATGAACAAAAATGTTGAGAAATGTGAAGATAAAAACCACACGTACGTACAAACTGACTGTTATACATTCTCTTATTTCCGCCAACTCACTCTCGACTGCAGGTGCACTAACTACATTGTATGGTCTACGGTGACAACTTAAATTCACGGCTTGTTCTTCGTGGGAACTAAAATGGCACAGTTCAAGCAATAAAAACGGAGTGAATGACATCGTCGCATTATGTTATGTTTTATTCAGTTTCGCTCCTCGTTCTTTCCACAAATATGATAAATCCTGTTGTAAAATAAATTCACAAAAATACAATAACAGTAATAACAAGCACTGTGATGGCGGCAATTGGTGAAAGCCGAAATAAACAGTTTGCATTCGAAATGGGCAGAGAAGTACCAGTGGCACAACTAGAAAAATATTGTATCACCAGAAACTTGACGACTTTCTCCAAAACAGAAACATGTTGGCTAACCACAGGAATGCAGTTTGTTGACTCTTTCCTCATATATTCTGAATTATTGTATAATATTACGATTGCGCTGTGGGTGGTGATACCGGGAATACATTAATGAAAGTCAATAGAACATTCACAATGTCAGGAGTAAGATATATTTTGCAATTTATTATTATTATTATTACTACTATCATGATATGAAATATGTTATTATCGGGTAAAGAAACAGGGTACGACACTTTCTAAATAAAAACTTTCTCGACGTGTCTTCAAATCTTGCTTTTGTGAAACTGCCACTTTCACCTTCGCGGTTTGGTTGAGAAATTCTACTATCATCGTAGAAGCTGTATTCATGTTAAAAGTACGTACATCGCAGGTTATATATTCGCTCTTATGCTTGCGAAACTGTGTGCAGCGTAAATATATGATTAGGCTTGTTTTTTATTTAGCGGAAAAAATGAAAGCGGTTAGTTAGCTTTCACTTTGATTATACACGTTAGCAGGAGAGAGCGAGAGAAAGGAGCAGGCCGAGTTGTGGTGGTGGTGGTGAAACAAAAACTATATAATATTGTTATGACAAAGAGAAGTGGTGTTAGTGGTGGTGGTTGTGAGGTTCTTCTTCCTCGTTGTTGTCTTCCTCTCTGTTGTGATGATTATTTATATTTAGCTGTGTACTTTGTGTGTCCGCTAGCAAGCATGTACATAATGCTAAATGTACTTGAGCTTTTCCATACTTTTTCACAACTATGCGTCCAGCTTCGCTCTTTTCAGCCACCCTTTTTACCTGCTTATTCTACCATCACCCAAACATGCACACAAACACGACCAGGCTTGCACAAACGTCTTTCGCTTTCTATTTCGTGTAAGCAGCCGATTTGCTTCTTCTATGCTGCCACTTTTCTGTAGCCCGTGTTATGCTTACCAGTGGAAGAACCAGCGGCGGCTCACTTACGCTTTCTTTATCTGCCTTGCTTGCAACTTTTCAGTTTTCCACTTCCAAATCTACAACAAACCACTAGCGTGCATCGACGGTTACAACAACTAACAAGTTTGCATTTTGCTTTCACTCTGCTTTCACTTAGCAGCAGCAGCAACAAGAAACAACCCTGCTCTGTCTCTCCATTCAAGTATACCACACCATACGGTATGTGGATGTGAACCCTCGGTTTACAACAATCATAAGAACAGCGACAAAACGTACAACAGCATCAATGAGGACAGTGGATTTGTTGCTGCTGCTACTCTTTTGCCAAAACTCGGAGAAAGGTGACTACTGAGAACAGTCATCTCGTAAAAAAACTCTGCTGATTCCACTTTTTTCTACCCAATTTGATACGCACTGCACGACTCTTTTATTTAAAAAAGAACAAGAAATAAAAACACACTCTGAAGTAAGAGACGAGTATAATGCAGTACTTCCTTCCTTCTAGGAAGTCTTCCCAATACTGCTTACGACAATGCCATTCAATTTCTGCGTCCCCTTTCCCCTCTATAACGCAACGTTTGCCTTTTCCTGCCGCTGCCGCATTACAACCAACACAAAAAACACACACACACCAGCAGCAGTAAAAGCCGCTTCCATCAGGAACAGTTTAACTGACACTTTCTCTTCCCAGGGTCTCGACTTCATCCATGTTGCATGCCCATTACAGGCAACTTAAAAAGGATGGTGGTAAGTCGCACTCAAAAAGAGCCTGCTCTTTATGTCCCCAGGAGTGTGTGTCTGTGTGAAGCCTTGTTGGCGTTCATGTGTAACCTCCACCAGCATATGCACCACATACCACGAAACATGTAATTCTTTTTAAATATCGCTACTCCTTTTATCGCGATCGGCTATATAACCAGGAGAGAGGAAGAGAGAGGAACCAAGAAAACACGTGATGATGAGGATGACAGGGACTTGCCTTCGCACAACTTGGGTGTATGTTGAACCATGTTATTTTTTCTCCTTCTTAAGCATGTTGTTATTCAACCTAGAAGAGTTTTAATCTTAATATGTCTACTAGTCAGTGACTAAGTAATGTGTGTCATGTGAAATAACACTTTAGCATGTAGTACTATTTGCAGAGAGAAAATGAGGAGAAAGAGGGAAGGGGAAAGGAGCGCTCTCATATTTTATAACCTGTCCACACAAACGCAGTCAAACCACTTGAAATTACTTTCCCAGTGTCCTTGTCACTATGAATTGTATCTGGACACGAGTAAACCAACAAAACATGAGACGACGAGGATAACGATTGTTGTATATGTATGCCTACTTAGATTATAGTACAAGAGGAAATGAGGGGTTGCAACAAAACCTTTTTTGTTAAAATGTTCCTATTACATTTTTTCCAGAGTCGACAATGGAAAGTATGCCCGTTCATCTTATATTGTCACAAAGTTTGTACTGATGATGAAGGTGGTATCAGGCCTTAGTAGTAGTAATGATGCTCACGCTAGTTAGCATTAGTAGATGTTAGTCTTCATCATCGTCATGTGCTCATGACCGACTGACTGACTGACTAAAAATAATGATATCATCGTCATCATGATTCGTCGGCCACCTTTCGTTCTATTACGCTCCGTCCTGCCTCGTGCTTTCTTCCACAAAGCATATAAACCAAGTTTACTCATCATTTGGCCTTTGTGTGGAGCGTAAGTAAACACAATGGGTAGTATAAATGTCAAACTGAAATCTACGACGCATGAAACATATATCACATGATGCATGCAAGCTCCACTAATCGAACCTCTACAACTAATAATATCGCAAACAATTTGGAATTGCATTAATTTCAGCGAAAATTGAGTGTGGGCAAGTAAAGCCATTAAATTACGTAGTTGAAGCACGAGTAATTGCTTTATATGCAAACTTTGTTGTCTAATGAATACAAGTATGTTCACTCAGGGAAGCAATAAGTTATGAACGTGCATGTGTGAAGGAAATAAGAGAAAGCAGTGTAGTAAAGGCAAGTCAAGTCAGTCAGTAATGTATTGTTGTTACTGAATGAGTGAGTAAGGTTAGTAAGTTAGACATAGGCATATCATCCCCAAGTGTAAATGCCTTCCATCTAACGCCGTAATAATACGCATGACCTTTAGTTATAAATCAGCCTTTGCTTCTGCTACCTCCATTACTCCTGTCTGTTGTTTCTCTATTTAATTTGCCACAGACTTGCATGTTGCATGCATCGCATATTATCCTCTTTCTCGCTCCCCCTCGGTTCATCTTCGTCTTAACTTATTTCCAGCTCATAAATAAATTGGATGCTCAGCCAATTATTCATTTTGGGGTTAAATTAAGGAAGAAATTTATGATTCTGCATCAATATGTAATTTCAAAGAAACATGCCAGACTTTTCAAGTACATTCTTCAGAAACATTTATGTAATGTGCAAACTACCTGAGTGAAAAGAAAGGGATCACCCCTTTTATAATAGTAGGTATAATAATATGGTGTATATACTGTGCAGTGTATGATTCATGATATAAACCATCAAATAAATTGGGCAGGGTTCTTCTCCGTCACGTTCTATATTTATTATAATTGCGGATGAAAATAATAAGGTTGTATGCAAAAAATGTGTATGGCCACAAGGCCACAAGAGCACACTGGAAAAAAGTTATTCCAGCTAGTATATAAGGCTTGGACCCTACTGGTTTTCTAGAATCCTCATGGCTTACGGGGAAATGAAGAGACGAAACAACAAGTATGAAGTCCCATTATGCTCGTTAGTGTTTCTAAAACTGTCCTCTTTTGCTGCTGTTCCTAATGCTCCTTCTCTTTGCTTCACTGCATCATCCATGGATTTTGTGTAGCAGCTATTATTATTATCTACGTAGTAGGCATTCTAGCTATGGTATATATCATACATCTTTCTCGCATTGAAATGTGACGGGAATATATAGTTTTCTTCTCGTAAAAGGGCGAAGAAAGAAGGAAAATGTTACATAATTTTGTGTCGATTCTCATTAGAACCACTCTCCTGTATACAAACTTGCCTCACAATTTGCTTGCTAATATCCACATTATATATGATTTCACTATTTCACACGCCTTATATTAAGGAGCCGTATAGTGGTAAACATTCCAAATTCCAGCTATACCGTAGCAGATAAGCAAGTTAAGTTGTTGAGAAACTAGAAAGCTAACGCACTACCACTTACATACTTCATACCGATTGCTACTCAGCGCTGTTGTTTGCTATAAATAAATAGGTGCATTCAAAATATAAATATACTACCGTCCGTACGTAAGCTTTTATACCTATATAAATATATTACATGGCAGTGGAGGTAAAAAGTATACACATTATTATTATCTGTACTTTTGCCTCGTAAGGAATGAAATAATCTAGAACACCGCCGTCACTCATAAAAGCCAATGTTCCCTATTGATTGCATAACTAACTAAGCCGAAAATGTGCCATCGTTCGTAGCAAACATTGTGGTACGTTTGCCAAATGACGACTGTGAAAAGAAGGAGGCAATAGTTAACTGCTGAAAATAATTTTATGCTCCAACTCTTTTATTCTCATCACCTCCGCCTTTTCCTGCATACCTGCGTGTGACTGTAGCGAGTCTCCAAAGTATAAACGTGCCATCACGCCGCGGCTATTGTACACCTTAGGTTTTGTTGCTATTGAGGAAGTTGATGACGCTTATTCATACGTCCCTCTTGTACTATTTACTGAAAAGTCGTTCAGCACAACAATAGCAGCAAACACAGTCGTAGTAAGGCAGCAGCAGTGCAAATTTGACGTTGAAACCAAATCAAATATTAATACTAAATGAAAGACTGAAGCTGAAACTCTAACCATAGTTATATAGGCAAAAGGAAAGTAGTTTCACTGTCGAGAGAGAGCGAGAGAGAAAAAAACTGTCGTGTGTTGTTGAGTATCTTTCCTCCTTGTGTCCTCTCGAATCTAAATAACTGAAGAGGTCCTATATTATAATAGCGTAGCTTGAAACAGTAAAATATTGTAAGTAAAAAGGGATGGTTATGGGAGGAGAGATTTTAATTAAAGGAAGAGGGACGGATTGGCACGATACGCTAAAAACTCACTGAGCCACTTTTCCCTTTTCTTTCACTGAGAGAAAAAAGCCATTAATGCTTCGTGTGGATGACAGAAAATGCTTACACTAAACTAGACAGGGAATACTATAGTGGATTCTACCAGGTAGATATGTACTACAGTGCAAGAAACAGTGAAAGCCTTTCCACTGAAAGGATATAAAAATTATCACTGAATGTATCTCTGTAAATTTAGATGCAGCAAGTAATACGGCCTACAATAATTATTATTATTCTTGATGATGACGATGAAAACACATCTAGCTTATAAGTAATTCAATTACAGGAATTAAGCGTTTATGCTGTTAAACAGTAATAACAGCAATGTTGTCTGTCGATATCTATGAATACCTGAGCAGGAGAAATAAAAATGGTAATAGTTTGCCATCCCATTTCCTACAAAAACTGTTTTTGTCTTTGTCTAGTCATGTGCGATGAATGAGATGGGAGAAATGAGTTGACGACAAAAAAAAAACTACAGCGCCTGGTGCTACGAAAGCCCGTTAGTAAAAGCATCGGACAGAATTTGATATCTAAACAACTGGCTTTGATCACGTCACATCATAACCGGGGCTAAATGAAGATGAGAAGGCGGCGTATCGTGATAATTGACTAGCTTTCAAGAATGTCTTTTCATGCCGAGGCTTTATTATTAAAAATAGTATCTTCAAAAATCTTTCAGTTTGTCATTCAGTCAGTATATCTACATACCTAGTCATAACTTGGCCAATTTCTAATATTCTATTTACTAATGTACCATCATCATCTAAAGGTCTTAACAGTTTCGTGCCTACTGTACACATACTTTTCCACAGGGCAAATTTAAAACCAGTTAATTTAATTTACACAGACATCCTATTACTATTGATGAGCTTTGTAGCAAAACTGAGAAGGGAGAAACGTGGAGAAGAGCGCACACATGTAGGCCTATGGGATGCAAACCGCTGCAAGTGGAAATTCTATTATACAGTGAAATGGGATTCGTGCAGTGTAATTGAATCGTAACAAGTGAAAGCAGATGCCGACGAAGTGAAAGTATCACAATGCTCGTTCAGTAATTCGATGCACTTGAATAGCAATATCAATTAAAAACCGGCAACTCAAAAAGTCTAGTAGCAAGTGTACATAATATGTATGTATATTGTACATTGCACTTTTTACCATTACAAAACATAATATAATATGTAATGGTGACAATTTGTTTTTATAGAAAACTATCTTGAGTAAAATAAGTGAAGGGAGCAATGAACGTATAGAGATGATGATGAGAAAGCAGATTTTTAGTAGAGTAACTCGCCAGTCAAATCGATTGGTTATATATACATATGTATATCCTTAGTTGTGAGTAGCCGATGTACTCTATGATGGGTAGTTTAAATGTTGAAGAATAGCTTTGATCAGCAGTCAAACAGCTATTGAGTAGAGGAATGATATTTAATACTGGTGAAAGCACACACGCCAGGGGAAGCTACTACTTTGTTATAGTTTCTATGCAGTGCATGGACACAATGCATAGCTACCTCTTTCTTTCAATGTGAATTGTTCTGAGGCACTTGACTGAGAGGAGCAAAATGACAAAGAAGAGAGAGAGAAAGAGAGCGCGATTGTTGCTGTAATGTGTAGTTGTCTGTCGTATTGGTGATATGATGACGCTTCTGGCTGGTCGGTGGGTAGTGATGTGATGATGATAATATGATGTCTCGATTGCAACTGGAGTAAAAGAAGAATGAGATAAAACTGAAAACTGCAGCTGCTTTATTCTACCTCTTTTTTTGCTTTCCTCATATTATTTAGTGTACCAAGAGATTATATGTTACACTTGTTTCCAATTCACTGGCTATAGGGAAAAACCATTTCAAACTACTAGTATATGGTGAGAATATCATCATCATCAACATCGCTCACTCCTTCTCTCTCTCCCCCTCCCCAGTCTTGTATTGCCCTTTTCCAATCCGTTTTTATTGTTTCTCTTCCATTTCATGAAATATATAATGCATATCTAGACTTATTCCCTACCCTTTACACGCGGCATACGTACATATCATTTTTCCCGTTTTTTACACACTTGAGGGAATACCACCATAGATAATTCGAATCCGTCTTTCTTTTCATTCGCTCTGCGTCCTGATAAAAAAATTGACTCTTCTTTTCTCTTAACTGCGTCAGATCCCTTTTTTCACAACGTCGCAGTGGAGAAACTAATGTATCTCAATCTCAATAAGATGTACTACATTACATACATCAGATTGTGCTGCAGTTGTAGGACTCTAGGCAATAAATGCTATTGCAGATGTACTGCTATGCCACTGTTGATGATGAGGCGGTTGCAAAGAATAGATGAGTTTTAGCAAGAAAAATAAAAAAGAAGCTTATAAATGTGGACACGATGACTATATAGTATCGTAACTACACATAAGGTCGTTGTCTTACTAATACTTCTTTTCATACAAACTTCTTCAACTTCATTTTTTCCCTGGAGCTTTTTTTCTGCTTTTATTGCTTGAAATATGCACACGCGAGAACTGTAAAAGTATGTACAGCTGTGAATGTTTGTCTGCGTGTGTGTACGTTGGTGAGTAAGAGAAAAGAAAGCTGTCGAATTATACGTACGTACGTATTCTTTCTTTCCCTACTTTTTGCCTCAAATGTATGGTCTAGTCAAACTTAACCAACCAACTCCAGCGTGTGTTATTCAAGCCATTTAGGACGGAAAACAAAAAAAAACGTGTTTTTCTTCTTCGTCTTCCTCCTCCTCTTCTGTTGATTTAACGATAGAAAAACTTATACAGATTTGTTTCCACTCAGCTTTATATACATTGCATTTTTTATAACATAAGCATTCTTTTATATCCGGCATCATCCAGCAAAGTTAAAGATAGATGGATGGCTTGCATTGTAGATGATGTGGATTTATGTAGGTCGTAATGGCAAATGTTTTATTATTTGATGATTGGTGCAAGCACAATATACGGCAGATTGCCAGCATTCTACTGATCCTGACAAAAGACCACGCATCAGCGCCTTCGCCGATGTTACGTAATGCTGTGAGTACACAGGTGTTTTTGTGATGATGAGTATATTGTTTGTGTTGTACATAAGTACCAGTACGAATGAACATTATCATCCTAATCTTCAATACGTTGAGGAGAGTGCATGACTTGAATGTTGTAACACGCCACCGGAGTTCCTATATACTACATGGATACTATATACGACGCGTTATTCCGCGTGTATTTTACCTTACGTATGAGAATACTTGTCTTTATTCCTGTCAGTAAGTAATCCGTTAAAGGGATGATAGGTTTCTTCGACTTCCGAGGTTGAAAGCATTTACACCGATGATGATGAAAGCGTTGGCTACAGAGTCAAGCCCTCACAGCGGCAAAGTGCGTTTCCAGTCCAAATATTGACTTTGGGAAAGTCAAACCTCTTTTCCTGGAGTGAACCAGGAAGAAAACACAAGAACAAGACATGCTGCATGGTTTTTCTACCTTTTTTACCATATCCAGCGGCGGCAGAAATGTAGTGTAATGATTACGACTAGACAGTGGTTGTTGTGCTTTATCTGATGATAAGTAAGTATATTTTGAAGGTAAAATTGTTTTTACTACGTAGCACACAGAGCGCGAGCAAACCGGAAAAGTTGACTGCACAATCATTTCTTTCTGCAAACATGAGGAAAACTTTTTACGTAAAAGTGGAAATATATGTGGTACTATTTATTTTAGTGTTGTAGTTGCAAAAGCATTACACTCATTATTTGGACCAGTATTATAGAGCAAAAGATGGATGTACAATATACATATACAATACATTGGATTTGAGAGCCGTGGTAGATGCGAATGATGATGATGATCATGAGTGCTGTATTTCAGTCATTTTATCCTGAATATCAGTATTTCTATGTCTGTAGGTATTTAAAAGCTTTCGCTTTCACAGTCACGGTCTTCGCTTTCTCCCACTGTCTCTGTTCTTTTCAACCTTTCGCAGTAATTTAGTGGCGAAGTGCACGCTTTGAGTGAACAAAAACCGATATAATATGTAGGCTTTTGAATTAGAGAAAAAAATGAAAGAGAAAGATAATACCTGACTTGATAAACAAGATAATGTGGTGGGGTGATATATCCTTCCCCGGATCCCTTATACATTCAATGTAGGTCTTACATATTTTATAGATTATAAAACTACGCATAAGCATGGCTTAACCATTTCCACCGACACACCGCCAAAAAATTCAGTTAAAGGTGCAAAAGCATTTTACTTATTGTATTTCCGCATAATATAGTGTCTTTACGTGAGTAATAAATTATAATGCTGACATGGCTTGAGCCTCCGCCGTGCAATACAACTTTTCATTTTTATCTGATGAATACACCAGCATCACAAAGCATTAACCTAAATAATAATTTTGTATTCTGCTGGTATATTTTATTTACTTTCGTTCCTCTCTGTATCTATATGTATGTGAAGTGAAAGCAGGAGAAAAGATGAGTGGTACTAGCTGAATGTAGTGTACTCTCTCAAGAGTTGCATGTTTGATATAGAGTGAAATTTTAAGCGTCTTGTTTCTTTCACTTTTCTTTTTCTAAAATATCTAAAGTAAATTACTGTCTACCTGGTTTCTTGGTATCAAAACCCACAGAGAAAACCGAAGTACACTGTAATGTTACCGTTGACTTATATTTTTGAGTAAACAAAAATCAGAGTAGTACATCATCAAGCATTAGAGCCAGTAGAAAGACTAAGAAGAAAATAACTGGCTCAACCACTGCCATCTGACTATCTTACAGATTCCAAGAGCAGACTGAAACGCAGAAAAAATATTCATTGAATGAAAGTGTACATTTTCCGCTTGTACAAGGCTCTTCTCGTTCCACTAATACATTATAAATGCTTTCTCATTCACGTCTCTTCAATTCCGTTGTATTAAAACTTTATACGGTAAAAAGCACTTTTGGTACGGGCAACTCTTCTCAGAGAATTATTTAATGAAAGCAGAAATGATACCTACGCACATACGGTTCAACATTTTTGTATATCTCTCTCTATTTACGCTGCAAGAATGTTCTGCTGACTTTAAGATTTTTTCATTTTACTTACTTTTCGATTCCACAAGATAAATATGTATCTCCTATTCATTTGCAATTTGCTGACGAGCAGACGAAATTTCCACTTTGCAAATTTACCACTATTTTGGAAATAAATTGTGGAACTGATGAAATGAACTCGTACATGACGAGTAGTTAGTGGTCAGGCATAAAAGGGTGAAGATATGTGGTAGATTCATTACGAAGATTATAGACATGGACGAAACGAGGGGTAAATGGAACAGAAGAAAAATTACATAAATGAGCCAGTTTCTTCGACACACTACAATAAAGAATCCTGCAAAATGGCGGAATCCTGTCTGTGTTGGTGGGCGCATCGGATAACAATACAGATACTACCTACACGTATACAGATAGTGTAATGTACAAAATGTACGTTACATGAAATCGGTAAAATCTGAGAAAATGGGAGCGAAAAAGAAGGAGAAATAAAGATTTATGAAAATGATTTTCCTGTAAGGAGCCAACACAGATGAACTTCCAGCATTTATATCTGCACGTAACACATTCCAAGACAATAAGCCGAAAGCATCCCTTCTCCCTCCCCCACTTACGAGATGGCTAATAGCATGGCAAAAAAGCGGTGAAAGTATAAGCATTCGAGAGAAACAGAGAGAGAAAGTGAAAAATGGCAGAACAAATCTCTGTTCACACACACTTTTATCTTCCATTTGTCTTCGATTGACTTTCCATATACTTATATTATGCATATTAATCTTCCACCGACTGACTGTCCTATTCCAGACTGGGAAGTGGTGTGTAAGTCTTCAGCTTCAGAACCATTACCATACTTCACGCCACACCATTTGTTTATATTATTCTCAGGTTCAGGTAGTTTTTCACGGTTTCTCGGGAGTGAGCTTGGTGAAGTAGAAAAAGTTTTACCTTTTACTGGCTACGGTTTTGATGTATACACAGGTTAGTAATAAGCGTATTATGAACAAAGGATGATAGTGAGACACACTACTTTTTAGGATGAGTAAACGTGGAATAGATTCCTCATGTGATGAGACAGATACAAGGACAGTAGTGACGTTTTAATGCACTATCCACGTCTAACTCATTTCTCCCCGTTAGCCTCCTAATGTGACTCACTACAATAAAACGCGTCCATGAAGAAGGATGGGACTCAAGTTGCATATCTGAATAAAAAATTATAGGAGTAGACATGTACGTTTCGTAAAGGATTTACATCAGTTTGCGCTTGCAACTACCTTTTGGCCCTGGACACGTAAAAATTGGACATTGAAATATATTGAGAACTCAAAATGTGTTTGCGCTACTTTTGTTTGCATTACGTTTTCGAACTTTCTCACTCAACAATGGTCGATGTCTTAATACGGACATCCAACATTAGACCACCAAGCTAACTCTAATATTATACGTGTTATAAATACGATAATATTTTTATTTTCAATAACGTAGATAGACAAATTATGTACAGTTTGAACGCAAATTCATTTATAGTAAAAAAATGTACTCTTTTATTTTATCACAGTAGTTTAGAAGAACATGCTCTTTGCTGTTCGCAGATTATTATTTTTTCAGTGAAAGTTTTCAGTCAGAAACTTAATTCGACGTGTACAATGTGAACATTCAGTAGAATATACATTCTATGTATTCAGGTGGGGTTGTGTCGAGAATTTTTTATTCGACACTGGATGTGGTGCAAATGGAAGAGTCCCAATTTTTGAAAACATTCATGGTATACAAAGGTATGTTTGTAACACTTTGGCTGACTTTGCTTCTCATCCAGTGAAAAGTTTCAGTGTGTTCCTTCTTATAAATTGTATTATTATACAGAAGTGACACGGTAATCTGCCATGCAAAGTGTGCTAAGCGTTTTTTGCTGATAAAAATGCAAATTATTATTATTGGGTGAAACCTTATTACTCCTACTGATCCCTTCATGTATGTAAATGCCTACACAAACATATTCGTACTGATGACAGTAAGCATAACGCTACGCTGAAAGTAGAGGGTGTCCATTTTATTTTCGTGTTTTTCTTCCAAACGTGCCAAAAAATACATATGAAGAGAGAGATGGGGAGAAGGTGCAAGTTATGCGTGTACGTATCACTGGTAGAGGATTATGCAAATGTTTTAAAGTGTGGGGAATAGAAGGCAAAAAATTGTCCGTATTTGGATATATTCTCTAGGCAGTATTCCCTCTGCTTTTTTTCACGGTACGATAATAAGTAAGTTAAAGACAGGAGAGTGGATTTTTCACCTCCTACACAAACAGATTACATATTCATGAATCAAGCGCTGTAACTTGACCTGCATTGCTTTCCCATGTGCTAATATGTTATACTACGCGACGGTATATAAAAATAGGACGAGAAAATTACTGCGCTGTCACTGTTCACTATATGACTCGTTATTTTTGTGATGTTCATGGAATCAGGAGTTTCATGAGTATCTACGAATGCTAGACGAAGAAAATCCAGAAAAATGACGCAATTTTAGTTTATTTCTCGAATGTGGTTGTTCGGATCAATAAAATAAATTACGAAGTCTTAATTTATACTTTCATATGGATGAAACGGTGTTTGGAACGTGTATATTCATGGATGCGTACACAACGTATCATCACCAAATTATTCATGGAATCAACTTGAGCACACAATTTAATATTTCATTATGACGGGTGTATATTTTGTGGGTATTTACCCTCAATGTTCCATTAGTATGTATTCTTTTTATAGCTTCGAAGACTTCTATTTTGACATCATATATATGATTTTTCATTAGGAAATTGCTTACATTGGTTGTTTGTACATGCTTACTCTGGGCATAGTTGATGACTTTTGAAAACCGAACCCGCTCCACTTTCAAAACTATCCGTTACTAATAGTCTTTTTCTACCAAACAGTGGGTCAAATTCACAATGGTGCAGTAATTGTATGTGTTCATGAGAATGTTTTATGGAAGGACAATAGATCCAATGACTCAATGATTAGAAGCAACAAAGGAGTTCTCCAAGATGACAAGAGCAGAAATTCGGTTGTGCAGTAGAGTTGGTCTGGGGTTTTCTGAGTTTTAATTACCTACACACCAAATGGCACTGTAGTGGCTTTGCATATAACCTTTATGTTTAGATGAAAGTATATATTGTACATATACATGAACAGGAGAACACTTTTACAGCTTTAAAGTATGATTATACGATCCGAATTACTGCCGTACAAGGTTGAATTTTTGGGTACACAAATGCTGCATTTATTTGTGACATTTTTGGAACAACGACAATAAACGAAGCAGAAAATCATTTAAACTTGAACGGGGTAGCGTTGTGGAAGTGAGGAATAAAAAGAGATCCTTAGGTGGTATAGTGTAAACTAAGCACAAACACAACTGCTAACTGATGACATGTAATTTGTGTAAGGAGACAGAATAGTTAGACTGAGCATAGAGATAAAAGGTACCGGAAGAAAACGAGGAGGGAAAGTCATCAAGATACACACACAGGCCATCATGCACGTCACTGGGAAAGCCCCTATAGATACACTATTGCACTCTTGCCGCATTGTCTTTTTTACGCTCATTTCCTCACTAGATTACGGTAATGGTTACACAAGGCCCACCCATTGTTCCAGTAATCATCATTTTTTTTCCTGAGAAAAGTTTTACATCCCCTTCAGAAACACCAAGTCACCAAGTAAGTTGTATTAAAAATAAAGACATCAAGTCTATAAAAAATAATATCATATTGTAATTTGTTCTTCACTCTATATTCCCTCTCCTACTAGTGGAAGTGAAAAATCAAAAAACCTCTTGAATGAAACTTTCTCAATTTATTATCCAATACATATCCACACAAATCGATAAATAAAGGAGTAAACACGATAATTTGAGTGTCAGAGCGAAATAATTCTAGCATGGCTGGCACGCTTGCGTGTCAGTGGTCCCATTTCTAGAATTTATTCTTTGAAACGGAAAGTACACTCAATTGTATTTAGACCCCCTCCCTCAGAAGCCCTTAAGAAAGAGAATTCCCTCTGCTAAATGAAATACGTCGAGAAAGTAAATGTCAAAGGTATAATTGTGTTTGCTACTTTTATGGCATGCTGATTTACTGATAACGGTGGAAAGTGGCACTTTCTCCACAATAAATGCAGTCATATCTAATGACCCAGAAAACCGCAAAGAAAGTTGTTTAATTTTGATATCTTATGTATATCTCTATAAATATTATGCATAGGTAGTTTAGTAATAAGTGTTGTAGTAATGATTAAAACCGCTGTGCTACAATGGCATCGTTCCAGCAGTCGCATATCGTACAATTTACTCAAGAAAGCAGTTACAATTAAGTGAAAGAGTATAACTTTCAAAACAGAAAATATTTTTGTTACAAAGAGATAATAATATTATATAGTGGCTCTTATGCATTCTCCTACCTTTCTTTCTATGACCTAGTTCTATATTGGGATATTGTGAGTTTACCGGATCACAATATTACTGGTTCTTTTATATACATACATATGGAACCAACCACTGCGAGTTTTGATGTACTATGATAGCTAATTAGAGTAATGTACTGGTATATTGGGTCATTTGATCTCACAACCTTTCATTCTTTCATCAAATAATATGTCTACTGGGAATGTGTTGTTCCAAAACAGTAAGTAAGGAAGATCCACCAAGAAATTGTACACAAATAAGTCGAAATACCCTAGCTCAGTTGCCATACAAGAGAAAAAGACATGTGAGATTGATATTAACAAACTGACAAGCATCCAGCGAGAGAAAAAGAGAAAATAAAGAAGCCAAGATAGGAATAGCCTCATAACCTAGATTTTCAGGCGAATTTAGGCTACTAGTCACTTTTAATATATGTATTGACTAAAACGAGTGTGTCAGTCCCAAGCCCAACATATCATTTAATTTGTATTGTTTTTCTAGTAGGGAGTCACTCAAATGTTTTGAGCATCAATTGTTTACCTTGCCAAAAAAATAGTTAGTTTTTCCACTGTGTTTGTTTCCATTATCTCTATACAAGTTGAATAAAACAAAAACAAAATTTGAAGTACCTATTGAAAAAAAGTTCTCTGTAATTTTCTATTTCAAGCCACAAAATAAAGTGAAAGCTGTACGCAACATAATTAAAGTTTGATAGATGTTGTTGACTTGGACATAAAGGAAAAATTAGAAAGAGCTACGCAAGTGAAAGTAACAAACGTGATTTTCTTCCACAGAGAGCACGCAGTGCCCTACAGCCACACGAACGGAAGTGGACAGGAAACTACTACTTTTTTGTGGGCTGTTTTCTCCAATGTACATTCAGGATATGAGCGGACACAAAACGATGTAGGAAATGGATTGTTGTAGTATCCATTATACTGCATCATTTAGATTTTTTGTAAGCCAAACACAATCAAGTATGTATGCTCACCATTTATTGTAGCTAGAAATATGTGAGTGTACAAATATTTCTCCGTCGTTGAGTTTTATGAAGCGTAAATTTTTGCAGTTCATTCACAACAATTACGTAGAAATGTTTTTCTCCCAAATGTCAGCAAATAAGGAATACAATGTTTCTTTAGCTTTCATTGCTCTCATTGCATAATCGACGATTCCATCATGTCACCAGGTATAAGCACTTTTACTCTTCGCTCCACGAAGAGCCCATAAAATATTTTACGGCTATATAGGCAAAAGTCCTTTCTTCAAATTATGATGAGTATATACGTAAGAGCCAGTGAATAAACAAACACCCTGAAATGTACTTTTTTAGTAGGATGGGCAAGGAAAGTGTGTATCCGACTGAATATTTATAGACGTCTCGAGGAATGCTTACAAAAACTGTTGTGTAAGAAGCAAGAAAGTGGAATCTACCTCAGGTTCTCTTTTCATGCAAACGGTGAGCGCAAACGGGATTACCGTTGGATCTCCTTTTGCATGCCAAGATATGCAGAAGGCATACAGAATAAGCATGGCAATCGAAACATAGAAAAGTAGTGAAAGAACACGAAATACTAATTTATGTATCTGATGGCAAGTAAAATATTATAATGGCCAGAGTAGCCGTAGGGTGACACTGCTTATTATTACCCTAGGTTCTTAAGACCTTTTCAGATACCTACATGTCGTATTAACAAACTGACGGACAGACAGACAGGCGGATGTGAATACAGTTGTGTCGGTAATAAACTTGCCAACAACTTATGATCGGAGAATGTTTATTACTCATTGAACTCGAGGATTAAGCATTACAGTGGCAATCTCTACATTGTATGATGAAAAGGAATTGGTTTACATGCTTTTCAAAATAGTCAATGATGCGAACAATCACTACATTATGGTTGATGGTAGCTGGTACATTATGGATATAACCTTGTGTTTCCAGTTCACATGATTCAGTATTTTATGCACATAATTGCTTCTAAAGTTACATAAACACTTGTGTATATGCTTGTAGAACATGATCACTACCGTATTTTTAGAAGCAGCATGCAAGAAAATCAACCCCAATATATCTTCAATTCTCGAAGCTATCACAATAAACGCAGACATGCAAGTTACTCAGCCATGTAATGAGATACTGTATGCGAACAGTACTCCAATTCTAACATAAATAAAATATTGAAAACATTCCACTTGTGTTTTGTATATTTCCTTTGGTTTATAGAGTTCTAAACAGCAGTCCGTAAACGTCCAATTCTAATATCCAACATTTTTAAATTGATCGCGATGGGCGTAATGTGATGGGACTAAACGCAGTTCATGAATGTTAGCAAATTACTCTACTTTACAGCCAAATCATCGACAAATTTGACTTATTGTTAGATTTGTTGGCTTTCTCATAAATGAAGGCTTATAATATGGCCCGCTTTCGTCAATGTCAGTTCGCAGCATGACCCAACATTACTCTTTTCCTTTCCCGATGCATCATTCAACCAGAAATTGGTAATAATAACATTTCAAACATTCAACCAGCACTATGGGTTCGTCATAATCAAACGGTAACAGACATACAATTCGGTGTCTCCTTCCCACCACCTTATAAGCGTCAGTATCATAGCCTTTTGCGTTCAAGTCTTCATTTGTTACAACGAGTAGGCGGATAAGGCACAATAAATATGTAAAAGTAAAGTGCATATAACATGCTCATGAAGGTGAGAGAAACTTATGACGACATCAATAAACGAAGGACAACTGACAATCCTCGCTTAATATAATGTGTGTCACCTTTTATTTGTGCATCATAATGAATCCAAGGATCATCATTGCAAATATACTTGAATAGATATATGTTCAGCAGCCATGCTCTGACGTAATATATTGGCATCACGAATTGCCCCGTTGGTTTTATGTATACATCTATTACCTACTCACATACCTTCCAGGATTATAATGCTGTACTCGTGTGTTCGTTTTATTGAAAACATTTTGCTTCCTTTTCACTTCCTTCCTTCCTTCCTATATATAATAGTACACGTCTACCTTTCGTTTATTATTATCTCCTAAGAATAGCTATTCACATTCCCATATTCTCGTCACAATTATTATTATTATTACCATCCAAAGTAAAGCAATAGGGAAAATGGCGATGTAATAGCCGAATGGCTGGATGATGATAATAGCGCCTGCACTACCCCTTTCTTTTTGCTGTCCGTTGTACTATACAGTTACTGTAGACAAGCAGAAATACCGACAGTAACATTACTTGTCAAAACGGGAACCAAGAATAGCATTCTCTGTTTCTGTGAACGTAAATGGATGGCAAACGGTAAATGTCTGGATACATCACATAACCGTCAGCCAACCGTCCTGAAAGCGATGGCTTGCTATATTTCATTAAATTGACCACAGAGTTTGATATGTATAATAACGCGCTATCTATGCGCTACAAGCGGAACCTGCAAACATGCACCGCGTACCTACTGGGATAAACAAACGACCAGTTTTCTTTCACGTTAAGAACCTCATGACACTTTCTTTTTTTCTCCGGATATTAATACTTCAACATGAAAAGTTTACCTTTTGGAGGTAGGTTAACCGTATATTTCACATTATTGCAGTTGAAGAAAACCGCATTACAATATAACGAAGAAAACGATTATGATAATGACTGCTGAGTGGAACGAAGGAAGAAAGCAGTCGTACACCATTCACAACAATAAGCAAGGGAACAAGTAAAAGATGCTTTAAAATTCATAAACCGACACAAAAAGACTGTCTCTTTTTCTTTTCTGTGCTCAGAAACTGTCACATCAGGATGGAATGTAAATAAATGTTTAACTGTCTGTATCTTGTTCGTTCTTGTAACTGGTTGAAATAACGCACATCAGAGCACTCAGGTATGCTAAATATGTCGACATGGCTTTAGAAAAGAAAAGTTTGTCGTTTTATTAAAGAGGCCTTTACCATGAAAAAATCCAATCTTCAAAAGTTTACCTTTTCAATTACAGTTATTATTGTAGTTTTATGTTTATTGTCTGAGGCGAAGAGAAAGCAGGTGAAAGCAAGAGTAAGCAGATGTTTGTAAGAATAAGAAACCTTACGTATACAATTCTCAATGTAAAATAATGAAAAGAAGAACTATTACTATTAAATATTAAAGATTAAATGTGCGATTTCTCTGCCTCGTACGCTTCTAAGTAGGCTAATGGCGTAGGTACAACTATCAAATGGAATTTCAATGAAAAATCGTGGTTCTCATTTTAACAAAAGGTGTATTTCTGAAGGACGACTCATTTTCCCACAACTGATTATTTTTTGTAACGCTAATACCACCAAGCCGTGGCTGACACTAATACCATTTTACTCAATGTAACTAAAAGCCATTTTCCATTGAATAGAATTAAACAATGCGGATATGAAAAGTATATAGTGAATTTACCATATCTGTATAACATTTAGATGAAGGATTTGTCCCTTTGTTCCAGCCAACTAATTATTTCGTTTATTTTGTTAAGTCGTATAGCAGTGATTCCACGTAGAGTTTTTGCATTTTGTTGTTTTCCGAGGAAGATATGAAACTTATACCCCGGAATGTTTTACGGACGAAATTCATTGTCCTAGATAATATACTATTAATGATGATGATCTGTAATAAGACCATTTACAAAGCAGCTTATGTCCATTGCTATCGCAGTAGTAGCTGGATAAAATGATTATCACCGGCAGCATGAGACTAATGAAGAAAAGATCATGAAATACACTGGTGGTGGTAAACCATGCAGACATATCATAGTGCGGTATGTTGATAATGTCAGTCATAAGCCACTCAAATGAGATTTTTGCTTTTCCTCTCTTCTACATGCATTCTCCTCATGAAAAATTTAATGGAATCAAAATGTATAGTCATAACTGGGCATTAGATAATAATATAGCTAATGGTCAAGAAAAAGTGTGCTACATCAAATTTGATATCAATTTTTGTCTATTCGGGAAGTAATAAGTAGAAAGTTTATATACGTACATATATGTGGGATGAGAGAATATAACGCGTGCATAGTATGTCATATGATGTAAGGATATAACTTAAGTGGGGTAAGTACAATCTGTCAGATTTCCTCTAGATGTACAACGGCTTCAGTTTTTCCCCTCTTATTGGAACATCAGTCGAATGAGTGACTGCTGCCAAGCCGAGCCGTTATTATTAGTTGTGCACATCGAGATGAGGCTGCTGGACAATAGAGAAAGTCGGGAGGGAAAAGACTATTAAGGATTTAATAACTTCACTGCTTACTACTTGTGCTTGCTAGATTGTGTGTGCATCGCCATATATAATAAATACTACGTTTCATCTGATTGTGAGTGCATACCTACGTATCATATCTGTTCAACGTATTCCTTCCTCGTTTTCATTTTATGCAGGTAATCTAATCCGTTTATCCAATAATACGGAAAAATTCTCGTCTATCTCTATATACACTCCGTCAGTCAAGTGTATACAATGGATATATCAAGAGCGACTCGCAAGCAGGGCCACAGATATTACTACTGACGGAGACATTATTAGCTAGACGTTACATTGTCATTATAGTATGAACGTAGAACTAGTAATGAAAACTGCCTTTGTTAATATAGTGCAAGTATCTTAATCTGCACATAATAAAAAGTAGGTAAGTCAAACGATCTAAAGGACAGAAACCTTGTCTGTTACAATGATGTTAAAAATGACATTTTAAATTGCCGTGAAAGCTAAATTCATTTCAATTTTTGAGGGACTCACAATATCATTTTAATTTACCTTGTGATTTTAGTCGCCTCTAAAATTATTATACGCAATTTAATGGCATACCTACAACCTATATAGGTAGCTACCCCATTGATCCATGTATTCCTCCACTGACTGTCTCTGGTCTCACAGACATTGCTGGGTGGTCAGATAATGTCTCGCATGTGGAGAGAGAGAGTAGACGTAAAAGGTATTCGAATTGGTGCATGTAGATTTGGATATAAAAATACCACATTAAGGTAGTGGGAAGTAATAATCACCTACATACCAATTATATTTTTACAAGAAAAACCATTTAATAAATACTTTGTAGCCAGGAAAGTACAGGGAATGGTTGGGAAGATTGGACAAAACATGTGGACACTTGATTGAATATATTGACTCAAGCACCACAGGGCGTTGACTTTGGTTGTGTGCGTCACTGTTTTGCTTACGCAACAACAGGCCCATGCATTTATCTGGCATTCAGACAAGGATTGTGCACACGGGGATTCAATGTATTGTGTGAATCTTGAAGTAATCACATAAAACAAGTGAATCGGGAATATGAAAGGTGAACAACATAGCGTGTGACATAATAAATAGGGCCTACGCTTGCAATTCAACGCGCAACTTTTTGTTGTAAGATTTTAATGAGATTATGTGTACAATCTAGTAAATAGTTGACCAAAATAATAGGTAATTTGAATTAAGAAGGTGGCATTGTAAAGTTGGAGCTACTTTTATGCTATATATTCATACTTTTGACTCAAAATATTGTGCTTACCAATTTCGGCTTGAAAATACATACAAAACGGGAATTGAATTATAATACAAACTGTCTTGAAAATTGCGTCAAAACTTTTTTGACAAATGCCAAGACGTGTGACGTAAGTATATACCTAGTAATGTTTGACAATGGCTATGCGCTTATCTAACTCTCCTTTGTCTATGGGAGTCAATAGACAAGTTTGACTGATTAAAGGTGTTATTAATAGATAACACTATCAAAATACTATCTATTTGCTATGTACTGGCAATGCTGAAAAATGAGAAATTCTAACTCAAGAAACCAACAACAAATACAGCTTGTTCATTATATTCGACACGACAGGATAATCTACCTTCCAGACTACATCACAATGACTATCATACTCAACATCACAGGATACTAAATACCTACTACCATCTATCCAATACGAAAGAAAACACTTAAAATTAAACCTATGGAAAAATATATTTAATTATATCTGAATGGAAAAGTAGACAGTTATGGGTTGTGTATTTATCACTTTTCCCGGATATGTGTAATAAATACGTCGTTGATTTGATGTTTTTTGTTGGCATTAAGGCAGTTTATCCTTTCCTTGATATGCTTGAACTGGTCTTGCTATATGACTTGTATAGTAACACCTATAAGTATATAGCTATGAAATTAGTAAAATATAGGTAAAACAACGGTAAAAATTAAATTGGGCACACAATTTTCCGCTCTCTTTCCACTTATTGCAATATAATCTAAGCATGCATCGTCACCCTCACAAAGTAAAATCAACTTCTGGATATGTATACTATTTATTCTGGATATTCGCCCGGCTACTGACATAGAACTCACATGCATAGTTATGCCATCTTCATATCCACCCATTAGACAAATTTGTGAACTTTAGCTAAAAGTTCTCTCACTTAAAGTTTTGTTTGTCAAACACCTTGTCACTCTAGTAAAAATAATAATGATATTATGCTGTGTGTATGCATGTATATTCTATTACTGAACAACCTTTCACTTTTCCTTTATTTATTAACTTTGACATTTATAAAATAGGAGCATTTTTGATAACATTCAAACATTTGGAATTGCTTAGTGTTATCATGTATACGTAATAATATATGCATATAATGCTTAAAAGTGTACTATTCTTCTATCAACATTACAAAGAATAATTTTAGGATAAGTGTTCAAATACTTGACTTATGTATCATATCAACATTATGCACTAAATTGTGAATTTTATAATTTTGTTCATAATATTCAACTCAAGGAAGTAAAACTTTCACATATTAGGGAATAAGTTATTCACTTAGGTAGATATTATAGGTATGCTAATCTCGTATTCGTCCTTCACAATACCAATGCAAAAAAAAAAAAATACTTTCCCCGTCTACTGAAAACAAAACTATAACCTGTATTAATTTTTGCAATAGATGAATCTATGCATTTAGTAGTCAATATTCTTGTATGCTTTACTGCTTTTAGAAGGGTGCAACTATTAATATTAATCTAATTATAAGAAGACATGCTACCATGGGTGAGGGAGGATCATTCCGATCACTTCCCACTAGCATAAGTGAAGATGATAAGGTTTGAGCGTATCTAATGACATGATATTGAAGAATGATCATTGAATCATTGATTGTCATCACGAAATAACATATCTCGAAACAATGAAAATCTTAATTCATGCAATCATCTTCGCCGAATACTTCAGGAGCAAAGAAACATGAATAATATCAAATTTAATTCAAATTAGACGTTATAGTGCTATAATAATAAATTATTAAGTGGCGGAGCCGCTTTATAAGATCGATATGTCCGTCCGTCTGTCCGTCCGTCTGTCCGTCTGTCTGTCTGTCTGTGCGCGCTCTAACTCAAAAACGGTTATACTTTTTTGAAATCTGTTTTCGCCAATCGATAGGTAGTCACCTCAGAAGGGTCCAGCGTAATTTTGAAATACGTAGGTCAACGGTAACCGTTAGAAACCGTTACAAGGTCAAATTTTTTAAATGGTAACACATGGCAAGTGGCATATCATTCGACTCGTCTATGACCATAACGCATAGATATGAGGTCATTTCGGGGTTGACGGTTACTGTTTAACGGTTACAGCGATTTTAAATAATTTTACATTTCATGCTCACCTGCTTAAGTTGTTTGGAATTTTGGACTTCTGTTTTCGGCAAACGACTTGTCATCACATGGACTTTACCTGACATGCTTACCAGTTTATAAGTTAAACGGCAACGGTTAGAAATCGTTACGAGGTCAACTTGTTTAAATGACAACATATGGCAAGTGACATATCATTCGACTCGTCTAACAACGTAATACACAGATCTAAGGTCATTTTGAAGGTGACGGTTACGGTTTAACGATTACGACGATTTCAAATGGTAATGTTTAAATGGTTTTGAATTTTGGACTTCAGTTTTTGATAGACGGCTTCTCACCACAAGTGTAATAGGTATGTGAGAAGCTTAGCAGCCATAACGGCCAATGGTAACCGTTAGAAACCGTTACGATTTCGAAATTTTTTAAAGTCACTTAGGGGAAGTGGCATATCATTCTACTCCCCTGAGTGTTCTTTATGCAAATTCGAATGCATTTTAATTGTAACGGTTACCGTTAAACGGCAATGCCTGATTTTTGGTTTTTATGTTCTAACTTGATAATGGATTGGAATATATGCATTCTGTTTTTAACAATCGATTCCTTATAGTGGTACTCAGTTGACTATTTTGAAAGATGCATGTTAAGGGTGTCCCTGCTCCGCCACTTTGCTACATGTTAGCTTGCTGAGTTTATTTAGTACAAATCTAAGCACTGGATTATTGCACCGGAAACTGCATACGTACCTATTATATTAAGTATTAAAAAAATAGAGTTAAAAATAATATTCCTAAAAAGTATAACCATGCTATGTTTTATTATAATTTGAACGTTTAAACGCAGATAAAATAAATTCTTCCGTTTACAATGCCTTTCCATGCAGGCAAACGAGTTTTCCCAAATGATTATATCCTTTTGAAATAAAATATTAAGGCACATAAAATGCCCCGACAAAGGTTTTCAACTGAAACGACATTTTAGCACATTTTCCTTGCCCTAATTTTCAGTGGATGAGCTTTATGGAATGTGCACTAAAATAAACTTTACCAGAGCATTTTTAAGCCAGTGTAGCATAAACTATCTCAGAGTTCTTTCATAGGGATTTTATCTTGTATTTTCATTATTCACTGCTTCTCTCTTTGGACCAGAGGTATACATATATCAAAAGTGTGTGAATGTACTTACGGCTTTGGACTATTCGAATTAAGATAAGGTTTTTATATAATAAGAAGGAAAGATAAAAGCAATTTCTAGGACGAATTTGAAATAGAGTTAAATAGGATGAGCACAAAAAGTTTTTTTACACAGAAAAAGAAAAGCAAATTACTTGTTTTGTAAAAACTGCATCAAGCATCTCAAAGTAACTTTCAGTTGTCCCAGATGTTTTAAAAGTGGGTGACAAAGTATTTATTTCAGATTACCTTTGATGTGCATATCCTGCTACTTATATTTTTTGATATTTTGATACTTAACGACCACAAATTTTCTTTTTAATAAGAAAGAGCAAATGATTTCCGACTGAACGCATTTAATGCAAATTATCTACAGGAAGGGGCTGCTTAAAATGAATTAGGAATTTTAAGACATTACTTTAGAAAAAAAACTCCTCAATCCATGTACTTTTTAAGTGGCATATGTTAGTCCCTCCCACAATATAAAGCAAGCGACGGCCCAGGATATATATCTGTATTTCTCTGTGATCTTCCCGTCATAGAATGAAATTGATGCTTTGCATTATTGCAACTGTATACACAGTTGACGGTTTCTCAGTATTATGGCCTGGGCGGTATTCGTTACTGAGGACTGAATGAAGGAACAGTGGAAGTGAAGACCATTAGTGAAATAATAATATTTGGAGAAAAGAATTTCACGGTATGGTCACCACCAGCGTACAAAAAACGGAGTCGAATAACTGACAGGGTTTGTCAAAGGGGAACTCTCCATTTTCCGATACATGATTGATTTGATTAAATTTCCTTAATGGAGCAACTAGTCACGCAACGAAGCAAGCATAGCATAATGTCACGCAGAATGTATATGCACAATGCACATTAATAGTGTATTCCTTCATTCTGCTCTGCCGGATGATGTATGACTAACTATGCAGAATATATAAGACTCGCGACAAGAGTACAAAGAAATGAAAAATGAAAAGCATTCCCCATCAACAGAAATACAATGCGGTGATCAAACACACTGGTGTGCATAGTGTACTACAATACTCGGGAAAGCCTGTAGGCACAAATTGCACGCATTTTCTATATTTGCACAAGACAATCGCTTATTTGGTTAAAACATTATTTGTTTATAATCTATAAAAATTCGCCGAAAGAAAGTATATGCAGATAAGTGGAAATGTACACACAGACAAATGTTTACTAAATATTTTTACGTTAATTTGACGGAATAAATGATACAATTACAATCTTCTGCAACCATGTGCCTTAAAATAAAATAGAAATGTCGACTATATTGATTAGTGATTCCCTGTATTGTAAGACACTCCACCTACATATCACATTGATACTCATGTTAGAGGGCCCAAAGTTCATCAACTGTTCAAGTTTGACCATTACCACTAATTTATATGCCCTGACGAAACGAAAGCAACTTGTCATGAAAGGAATTTCATAAACTAATGTCTTTCTCACAGGAAGGAGAATGAACTTGAGAAGAAAGACAAAAAGTAAAGTTGGCGAGTGAAAGTGTAAATTTGTTTAAGGTTAAGCGTAAAGGTGTGTCGACATTAAAGCACAAAGTACACATACATTTCAACATTTCCTTCATGCTTCCTTACCACGCCACAACTTTGCCATACGTTTAAAGTGTATGTACGCATACACAAACTTTAATTGTATTATGCGGCGTGTGTATGTACAGAAGAAAAGACAATGGAACTTTATTGAAAGATGCACCACCGCACAGCGAGAACACTTTCACTTTGTTGCTAAATGTAAAATAAGTAACAGCATTCACCACACTTGCACACTTCATTTAGAGTGGTATGCTTCTGTGCTCGCTTGTATCATTAAAAGTATGGGAAAGGTAAGCCAGTTTACTATAACAAGTGGTAATGGCAATATAGGCAGTGTAAACGCACTGAAACGGAACGATAAATTTATCACTTTTCAACATCTAAATAAATTTATAGATTTCCAACCAGAGAACCATTTTAATGACTGTCATGGTTCACTGGAAAGAAAGGCAATTTTTTGTACAGAATTGTGAAAAGTTCAATATCATGCTTCAGCACATCGAAATAGAAAGTTTTTTCTTCAAAGAAAAATGGGCAGAGTTTTTCAATCAGTACTAGAGAAGTGTAGTTGGAAGAGTTGAGATAAATGTAAATTCTAATAAAATATGCACTTTGCATACAAAATATGTGTCACAACAGGTTTCCCATTTTCAAGTTTGGAATATTTAATCTTTAAACACGTACACAGCTTTATTTGTATTCTAAGCAAAGCTGCCAAGATATGCTATTGCTTATGAATATTTCGCAGCGCATGCAGCGTAACTCAAGTATACATAAATAAGCCATTAATACAATAGATATGAATGGAGTGGGAAAATAATTAGTGACTTTTACCTCGGAATTTGCATTTCAACCTCATCTAGGCTGTCAGTGGGGGTGGGTGGAGCCTTCTCAAAAAGCCTGCCGGGAGCCAGAGTCAAATGATTACAGGATCGAAGGTGGGACCATTGGAATCTTGAGCTGGACTTGCCACGTCGTTGAACAGTTTTCGTCTGCTGCTCCCTTTGTCTACGCTCCTCTTCTCGTCGCTGCAAGTTGTGAAGACGGAAGAAAAATACGTTGGACATCCTTCCTCCAAAGTATATAAAAACGTGGTATCTTCCCTTCTACTTATACGTGTGTGTGTTTTTTCTTCTCTCTTTCACTTTATCAAATTTAAGAAGTGTCTTCTTCCACTTTTATGTATGTTTATACGACGACATTTTTGCATAAAAAAACTTTTTTTTCCCTCCTTCTATTAACTTGAACGTGGTGATACACTCATGAAGATATACACATAAAGTATGTATAAGTATGTACTTGGGATACCGATGTAAAGTTTTTAATACACATGACAATCACGATGCTGCTGGGTTGTTGTTTTTGCCATTGTTATAACGTTGCATTAAATCGTGCATATATGATAGCGAAAGCATAATATTGCATATAAGCGTATCTTGAATCTTTCCTTTGTTTCCTTCCAAGCGTTTATAGTCGCATGGAGTGTATAGCCTTGGTTCGTATATTTCCTTTCCAAACAGTTTTAGTAGCAGTAGTAGAAGCAACGTGATCAGTATCTAAGCATAATAATACCGTACACTAACCGGCCACTCTCCTTTTTAGTAAGTTATTGATGCAATATTGTTACATCCACATATATCAATTTATCGGATATGCTATAAGCACAAACTGTACGTTTTGCATTTCATATTTATTTGTGGGTACATGTTCATGCACATTATGTTCATAGAAATATGTACTATATATAGTTTCTTTCTTTTTTTTTGGTTTTATTTCCTTATGCAATATAATGGAAGTCCTTAAGGAACAAAGCAGTTAGTTGTCACCAGACTGTGGTAGGAGGGCAACTTATCGTGTAGTCGTAGCAGTACTTGTGTTGTAGTAGAATCATCAGTAGCAGCATCGTCATCATGATCGTCACCGCCACGAGAAAATATTCGGTTCATGAGTACATCATGGATAAGGTTTTTTTGTTGGTGGAAAGCAAAAGTATTTTTGTACGTATACATACAACAAGTCGCCTCACTTTTATAGGAATGATTGTGTTTTCTCCACCAAATAAAAAACTGTCGTTTTCCCCGAGAATAATGGGTAATAGATGTAGACGTTGTGGTATAGTAGTATTAGTAGTTGTAGTAAAAATACAATATTTAGGGTGATACTATAATGCGTATCAAGAATGAGAAGACTTAGACATTTCTTGTCGTTGTCGTGAATAACAGTTAACTGTACACATTCGAAATAATACAAGTTAGTTATGGAAGCAAAGAGGCGGAGAGGATATTATCGTTGTTATTATATTACTACTTTTGTGTGCTATCACGATCCTTTTTTTGTCAGTACAAATACTTCAAGACCCCGTTCTATCCAGAAGAAATGTAGAGATACGGCTGCAGTGTAAATAATACAATAGAGAAAGTATAGAAAACGAATAGAACTTGTGCTCTGTCACTAGAAAAGAGCATTACTGTTAGGAGTGTCGTGTATGTAGTCAACCGTCGAAACTCAACTATTATTGATAGTTCTCTCTCGTATCTCGAAACGCTCACAGGCTGTTTTCTCCTATGTAAAATAGCCAGTTAAAGTAGTCACTCGTATTATACATAATAAAGAAGAATCTTCTGGTGACTGACGTTACTGGAAAACGTTGCATACACACGTATTACTTGGGAGTAGTTGCTGTCACTATTTGTAACATTATCAGTATGTTATATTATGTGAATGTTGTAGGCTGCGGTGCGTTGTCTTCTTCTTTTTCGTCATTCGCCCTCCTCCACACAATTATTTTGATGATATGCTGCGTTGGTTGGTCTCTGCGCAATTTCCAATGTTGCAAGGGTGGAATAAGAGGAGAAAGCAAAATATCTGCAAGAAAAAGAGAAAACGAAGAACTATAACAATTCTTTTGCAAAGTATATAAGAAGATTTTTTGATTTTTTGAGTGAACCAAATAATATATTGTGTTGTATGCATGTATCATCAATTGGACTCAATTTACTACACAAGAAATGCTATACAAACGAAGGAGTGTGTATGGAAGGAAAAAAGGAGAGGAAGATTTTGACATAACTAGTTTAACGATACAAAAAAATTAAGTCGGCAGTATTTTCTGACACCACTGAGTCATTCATTAGGCTTCTTTGCTTTTTATAGTGGTACGCATATTACTCACTCGCAACACAACAGTATGGAACCGGGCCATAATGTACCGTTTTTTGGTAACAAGTTTCAAGAAGCAATCACAATCCAACCAGTTTTTTGGCGAGAAGAAAGCTCGTGGACGTTTTACAAGTTGAAATAATGATATCATAACTACAGCAGCTCCTATAAGCTACGTTACATGAATATTTAAGTACACATTGCAAAAAAATAATGGTAGGAATGAATCTTTTCTCTCTCTTACAGATGTTTCATAGAAATGTACTGGCAAAAATACGAGAATTTTCCGTAGATTGCAATGCATAAAATATAGAGAAATTTGAAGAAAATAAGATTTTTTTGCAACTGGAACTGTTATCCTTTTCGAGTTGCCAAAAATCGAGAGAAAGTCTGTTATGGCTGTTGCACATTATTACTCTTTTGGAGTGTTTCCCTCTCCCAGCTCATTAGCATTACAAGTGAATATCCTCGTCAACCTAATTTTTCCTATTGTTGGTTGGACAGAAGCACTTTTCCAAGTTTAAATCCAGTCTCTTTCCTTCCAAGATTAAATAACTGGCAATAACTTTATTTAGCTCATGTCTGCTAACGCTGACTACTCTATTTCTATTTAAATTAATACTGTGGTGGCGTGTCGAGAGTGATTCTATTCCACCATCATGCATTTCAAAGATTTTGCTCCTTTCTTTTTTATATTCTCTTCCTTGGGCAAAAGAAACTTTTTGGCCGCTTGACAGCTCCTTATTGCTCCAAGGCTTTGTCGTATGGATTCACGGAACAAAGAAGAAAGTATAATATGCGCTTTTACCGATGACATTACGATTTTGACTTGCAATAAAAAGTATATAAAATGGGTTCTTTTCTCGTGTGACAAATAATAATACAGCAACAGACAAAGTTGGGTTGCAGATTATACTATTTTGAATACGAGGATTATTTTGGAAGAATAAAAGCAGAGAATACAGGTTTTTATCCTGTCAATTTGCCATGCATTTTGAAAAGTCAATTTTACTTCTGGCATTGGATTCAGAACGTAAAGTGTATTGTGGAGAACAAAACACGAACACTTTTTAGTGAAGTATTAAAAGTGTGATAAGGTTTTTACCGCGTTGTCAAGTGCAAGAAAGACTTACTAAATCTAGTTACCAGAATATTGCACTAGGAGAAAATTAGTTTACGATTTCCATTCGAACATCACGATCTGTAGTGTATAGTAAGTGTAGTGTTAATCGCTACTTATTTCCTTTTGTCAACCGTGGAGCTATATTAGCAACCACTACTCACCAGTCAAGAGTTTTGGCAAATCTACTATGCAGTTTTCCCGACTCGACATAAAACTCTAGTTTATTGTGGAGTCACAAAGATTTCTCCAGTTGATTTTACGTCTTTGTCAGGGGAAGAGAATAAAATATGATGATACTTTTGTTGCTTTGTTGCATACACTTTTTGCTGTATTTTAGTTGTCGCGGGAGAAGATTAAGCACTTTTTAATATGGCATAAGAGATCAGCCCTCAGCATTCATTTTTTAAAGCAATCCTTCTCGTATCGTCATAACTTGTCCGTTCCTTTTATTGCTTATGGAATAAAAAAGGATGCTACTTTTAAAGTGGGCCATTCTTGTTTGCTACGTTGCTTTCACTTCTCTCGATGAAACATTGCTTTTATTAAAAACGGCATAGAAAATATATTTTAAAAGTTTTCACTAGAGCGATTCGTTATATGGAGTACGCCTACATATAACAATAATGGAGCCTGTAATATGCAGCATACAATAACATGATCTTATGAATACCCTGCCTGGTTTTGATGCTTCTTAAATATTTTCTCATTATCCACTACGACATGCAAGATAAACTTGGCGAAAAACAGCGTGTAAAATGGAAGCGCCGTGACTGTGTCAGTGAGATCATTGCAACGTGAAATCAGAGCAGGTCTCTCATGGTTTGATAAAAGGGGCACATTATATATGAATAATATTAACAAAAAAAAGCCTTGCATTATGTAGCATGAAGGCTACGCGGCGGAGCCATTAGATATGAATACGAGAATTGTATGGAGATCTGGCGCACATAGATGCATTCACATGCATTGCATAATGATAATGTACAGCGCTGTCACCCGCCAACTTTCACCGTTTATATTTTATCTACGCGCAACAACCCTTTCCAGACATGCCTTACAACAGTGTCAGCTTTCTGACAAAAATCTCAGTTTTCCCTAAAGAATTCGTTTCACCAACATTTGTGAAGCTTGGCAATAAAAGAGAGAAAGAACGAGGCATCTCGTTATGCGATTTTTTACTCTGCGTTGCGTATCTTTCCACTGCATTCCCATTCCTTTAGAGTAAGAGAAGTTTTCTGTTCCCACTCACTCCGCATTCCAACAGTAGCAAACATTTGAAACATAACACTATTTTGACAATGTACAAATGGACATGTCAAGAAACCACTTCATACTTTTACATATTACATTAAGTCGTGAATAAAAGGTCGATCCATAACGTCAGTCGTACCAGCAAAGAGATACCCGTTTTATGTGTATGTCATCATCTCATTATTTTATTTGTTTGTGCATCTGCCGGTTTTTTCTCCCCGTTTTTGCAACCAAAGAGAGTAGTAACAAAGACATCTATCCGTTCTTCTGAGTATCATAAACAAAATTGTGGCATGTAGTTACGTTCGTATGTTTACCACTTCAATATAAACTTTAACGAGGAGGAGCAGCTGGGTTAAGCCGTGTGCAAAAACGAGGGGAAAGCTGAAACTACAGCGTGAACTAGGAACTAGGAACGCATTTTATGTACATGAGCTTTATTCGTAAAAAGATCAAGGACTTGCGACTGTAAGCACAAAAGGACCAGACTTTCCATTGTAATGGCCGTTTAAATACTCACGACCCCTGTGTCACTTTGAATTTTCAGCTAGACGGCTAGAGGCTTCCAGCAAAACACCGTTCTGTCACTTGTTATTTTAAAATTATAAAATATTGCTTTACAACAGATTACCATACATAAAAGCAGGATTTACCATGAAGTTGAGGAAGGATAATGTAAACCGATAGCTTTGCAGCTGTGCTTTCACAAGCTGTGTTTTTTACTTTTCACTATTTGCGTATGTATATCTACATATGTATGTGCCAAGACATTTCGACGAACCATCGAAAATCATAAAAATTCACGCCAGTAGGCTTTTGCTACTCGTGTTTCAATGTTTGGCTTTGAACTTTTATTGTTATGATATCTCGTGTCTTTATTTTCTCTTCATTTTATTCCAGGTGGAATTAAATATGTAGGGCCATGCTCGATCCCTACGCTACCTCTCGTATATATTATTCCGAAATTTATGACAAACTTTGTACTCGCATGTTTTTAGAGATGTACGCATTCAATACCACTTTCTATCTACAATATATCCCCACTTGTGTTGCGTTCGAATCTTGCGAAATATATGGTAATAGTTAATATGTAATTTGTAATCATAAAATAATAACATCACAGAGGCAAAATATGGATAAGCTTCATAGGACATACGTTCCAATCGCACTGAAAGAAGTTGTACAACACTTCCCAACGTGGCTTTTCCAGAAATACCAAAATATAATGTCTATACCGCAAGGAAATCGATGTAATCCAACGGTTGCCTTAATTTTAAATTTTATATGCAATTTTAATTTTGTTGTTTGCTGGAAATTTTAAAGGTGAAATGGAAGGAGGGGTTAAATAAGGTGGCGTTTTTAAGACATATAAAAATCCGATGTTTCTAATTATGTACATATCACGCTTTTAAACAAATCAATACATTTGATGTATACACTTTTGAGCATTCTGCGTGCATCGAGCTTACTAGATACAAACACAGAGGGATAGGAGATTATTATATGCATTCCGGTAAATGTGTGCTTCATTTAGCGTATTAATTCTATTACCTTTCTAAATATGTTGCAGATGAAACGAGTACAAAAGTACGACGAGTGCAACCCGTTCGTTTTCGCTCATCGGCTTGCTAATTTTATTTGAAGAAAAAAATATGTACACCTAAATAGAAAAGGTTGGTAAAATTGTCCCAGCAATACAATTTAGATACGGACACATTGAAAATTAACAGCACAATACATAATATACATACATATATCAAGTGTCAAAAAATGTGTACAAAACTATATATCATATGTGACACGTGCGAGCTCCCATGCTAGAAAGTAGACAAAAAAAGAAAAGAATCTCATGATCACCCTCTCCCCAGCTTACCTGTTTGTTGTTAAAAATATAATACACGAACTCAACATTCCCAAGGTCTCCGAATTTCAAGATTAGTATGGTTGTGTTGCATATACATGGCTTCTGGAAATGTAGTGAATGTCTCGTTGTTACACATGCGGAAGAATTATTACTGTTAATAACAATTACTGTGAATAATATCAATACTAGATTGAAATTTTCATCATGCTACGTACATGTATAGCTCATGTAGTAGGTATAGAGTAATACCAAATGAAGTAAGTTGGGTTTTATAATATCACAGAGTGCTGAATTTGAGTTACTGGGAAGAGCCAGTTGGTACCTTCATTTCATTGTAGTGCGCGAGTCACGGTTATGTCAGTGTGTATTGTTATTGTTATGTATAAAAGGTAATGTTATCAAAATTCTACACTTTCTGTTGTATATACCACAGATATATACGTAACCACAAGTTTTTGTTGTGCACGAAAACAACTACAACAACTCAAACGGTTTTTAGATTATTAGTGTTATATAGGGCGAACGACCATGTTAAATACAAAATTGTTTCAGTTTATATGGGCTACTGTCAACACGCATGCAATGTTATTGTGAGGGCACATCACTGAATGACAATATATATGCATGCACATGCATGAGTAGACAATTTTTAGTTGAATTGTGCGATGATGGCTGTGTTCCCGTTGCTGGAGGTATTATTTCATCAATTATTTTGATCCGCTGACCTCTGTCCGTTTTGTATCATCTGTCAACATTCAAACAATCAAATAGAAAAATGAAAAAACGATAACGAGCTATGCATAACAGAGTGAAAGCTATTGATTTTAATAGTGATCATGCAATCTCATATTATTTAACAAAATACATGTGAGCATTGCAACCTACCTTTCGCGAATTCGTTCTGTTGATTTCTCTGTGAAATGGCTTTGTAAACTCAGTTTACAGGTTGTCGCTAAAAACAGCCGAAACTGATGGACAGCTTTACAAAGGGTACATTCAAGATTCTATTGTCTTCTGAAACTCGGCTGGATATGGGCTTCGCTGATGAAATGACATGTGTTAACAGTAGGATGACAGGACATGGACATAATAGTAGCGAAAGCTAACGAGCTAAAAAGCAGGAGTTGCTTCCAATTTCTGCTTTTGTACAGCTCCCTTGCAGCTTGTACCTGTGAACAATATTTTAAACATCAATCACGGCCAATTAGGTCAATTTATTGTCAACAAGGATCATCAGAGCTTAATGATCAATTTATTTGTTACTATACCCTATTTTCAAATTATCAACTTTAGTGAAAATGTGAAATAAAAACAGGAAAGGACTAAATACTTCAGGCAAAAAATCCACATTATTATATTTTTTGTAAAAATGTAACCTTTAGATTTCGCTACTTGTATGATGCACAATTGTAAAAATTACATATTGTTTTTGATAAGACAACCATTAAAACTTGTATCATTTATACCTTTGTTTCTTTCCTTATCACAATTCATTGTTGTTAATGTTCTGTATCTCATCTGCGGAAGCTTTCACAAGGAGACTTCAATTCAGTGCCCAGTTGAACGGTGGGGTTTTTGGAAGGACATCCCACGTTTGATGTAAATAGCGTGTTATATGTACGTACTACAACCGTCTCAGGATCGCGAGTTCTGTAATGATGGCAGATGACACAGAATGATTGCCTTGCCGTACACTTGCGGGGTTTCGCGGTAGATTGAGGAAAAGCTCATTAGGAGAACGATTCGGGACGCGTCAAATGCTGCGTTTATCAAGCTCATGGTTCCTCATATTTGTATGCTTTTATAGTAGCATTCGGTTACCACAACCAGATCATTGGTCATAATATCTGAAGTACGGAGTAACATTTCATTGTAGAATTCTAAGAGACACTAGAGAACTAGATTTGTTGAATGAGAGGTAAATTAGGATGAATGACTGTACATAACTGGGAACTAATTACGGCGCTATATTGCTGTCTTTCTGTGGAGTATAATCTTCACACATCAAAAATACTTGAAAGTCTTATTGGTGTCGCACTAAATATCCGAAGTGTGCTCCTCAAACAAAGTACAAAAGATTTAATTTAAATGCACACAGCACTATATGTGTTTACATCCATCAATGCTGGTTTACTTTTACCGGCTTTCGCACATGCATTCCTTTTCTGGTACACAAAACAACAGCAAAGACTCCGAAAGGCTGATGATGAGGATGCTCCAAGTTGAGTTTGTTCGTTTGGTTGTCAATGGCCATATGTGATATATGATCATTTTGGTGGTGCCTCTTGAACAAATCCATGAAATGACATTTATGAGAGTTCGAATTATAAGCTAGGTCGTAATCACGTACAAACGTCTATTTGCTATAATATAAAACGTCTCTTATTGGGTATACGTAGGTAAGGATCTACACGTCCCAGTTGTCTCGAAAAGAGTTTGAGCAGATCTTGAGGATGACGATGATGATGATACGATCAGGCAAGCAATCATCGATGTTGGTGGTTGTGGTAGTAGTATATAGTAAGAAGATTCTGGGCTAGATTGTAGATTGCACACTTTTCCAGCTCTCATCCATTTGTTGTCTCTCTTTCTTGCCGCATTTCAATCTCAATAAATCTGACCTTGTTTCTCACTTACTCAGCTTACATTGGGTTTTTTAGAACCACTCATAGTTATTACAAATGTAACTTGTAGCATTCGTAAACATAAGAATGGAAGAAGTAAAAAGAGCACAAACAGATTGATTGAGTTAGCAAAAAGTGTTGTATTTTCGTTTCCGAAATACTATACATATGAATGTATTTTATTATAATAACAACTTCATGCTATGTACATACATATTTCGCCGGTACGCATAAAACCAACACAATTCTCGGTATTTGAGGTACAAGCTGTTTATCGCTCTGCCAAGTTTGTGCGGAAAGAGCATCTATGCGTACATGTACACGTGTATACGTTTAAGTACGTATATCCGATCTGTCTGGGGAGAAAGTGGACACGAAGAAAAAGGAAAGATGAAAGTTATTCCCTAGACTCCTGCTTATGCACGATTTCACTATCACTTCATCTTTCTCCTCTACCCTGCTTTTATACACTTGATGGATTTACTTCCACTTCCATGGTCTCCATTCTGTATATAGTTTCTCCGACGAGTTGATTTTACCTTCTATTTTTCCCTTCACCCGGCATCAGTTCGTATTTGTTCAAAATCTTAATGTTGCCCGTGACGTGATAAGATTATCTCTGATTCGCCATTCTTCTTCTTCTTTGTCCATCCTTTTGCCTTAGAAATAATTTTGCTGCATTTTCATTCTCGCTACGGATTTGTCCTTCAACTTGGGCGCTGTAGAAGAACTGCTGTTTCTTGCTGTTCCTATTATTAGACGATATTCCTCCGTACAAATTTAGAGACGCCTCTCTCTATCTCCTCTTGAATTATTATGCCGAGTCAGGATCTACCGACAAAAGAATGGAGAATATTTTTTTTCCTGAAAGGCAGCAATAAAAGGTGATAATGAGCAACACATACATACACAGACATCCAATCATTTGTTATGAAAAAGCAAGTGCATACTAGCTCAAGTCTACCGTTTATGCTAACAAGATCCGCACAAGTAATGAAGGTGCACTTTTCTTATTTGAATTTCAACTTGCCCTATTTCTTGAAGTAGTTTGGAAATGAGATCCCGTAACAGATCCATACGCGCATATTATTACATTTTTCTTTGAAAAGTGTTCTAGTTTTTTTCCTCACATGCCATCTGATAAAATTTTAGCACGGAAAACTTTTAGCGAAACTACTACTATTATAATTATAAGATAGATAATACAGAGTGACAATATGATGAAGGCATTAAAACAAAGAAAATTTTTGAAGAACGACAAAAAGATTTGTAACAACGTGTCAACTTCCTCGCTTACAGGATTTGTCACCGTATCGCCAACTCGTGCATAGTTTTAACTTTTATAAAATAAAAACTCAAAAACTCGACGCGATGAAATCCTTAACTAAACTACCAGCTAAACGAGAGATAATGAGGTGATATATTTGTCAAACTTTTAGAAATGTGTAAGCAGTTGGATAATATACATACATACTAAATATGATGAAGGTAGGAAGAACATGAGTATGAAAACCGTATTTCCTCTTTTATTGCTATTATTATTAAAATTACTGAGTACACACCATATATCATGTTTCTTTCCTGATTATGGCATCCATAAAAAATGCATGGCGAATGAATTGTATAGCAGCATGTGGATGCTTGGTGGCGTCTTGCTTACAATTTTCGCCGTGTTTATGCTCACTTGTATTCTTTGTTTTCACCAGTGCTCCAAGAAATCCACGAAATTGAGATGAAAAATGGGAACATCATAATAAGGTACAAAATATATTATGTCTTGTACCTCAATTTTGTATGTATGTATCAATTACATAGAACAAATTTTAATATTACATTATGTAAGTCTTCCTGCCCAAGACTGGGTTATAGAATAATATAAAGCATATAGTGCTGCTAACACTATATACACACAATGATCCAGTGGAGAGGAAAACTTTTCCAATTTTACTTCAATGAATATTATATGTCAGGAAACATACCACCAAACACGGTACAGAAATTCATCCAGTATGATGATAATAATAAGATACACCTACGAGTACGTAGTACTTTTGACTGCGACCACGTAAACAAGCTGACTGTGTGTGCGCATGTTAAATAAATACAGTACCAGAGTTGGAAAAGTGAAAACATGTGAAAGTTTAGCACAGGACTAAATGTTGGCAGAGTCAATGTTTGCACAGAAAAGAGAAAAAATGTATATTTTTGTTAAAAATCATAATGCATGAAATAAATTAATGAGAACATCAAGGACAAGCAAGTTAAATTACATAAGTATTTTTTGGAATAACAACATGGACAAATCAGAAATAGTATGTGCTTTCACCAAGCTTATATAGGAACATAGGTACATATATATAATATCATTGCTTGCTTAGTTTGTACTTTCTTTATCATGTTTGAAGAGAGAGAAAAATCGTAATATTGAAAAGTGAAATAAATACAAGAGTAATGGGGGACGTATTGTAGCAGTAGTGTCTAAAAGATAGTTTTTCCTTACTCCTGGTCAAGGTTGCTTGCATATACATAGGGAAAATTTGATAAGGGATTTGGGGTTTTCTTAAATATACTTGCTTTCATTCACTTGGGATTGGAGGCATGCCCGTAATAGCATGTTAGTTTAGTGCATTGTATGAAATATGCACCTAGTCAGCAAAAGTGAAGATGTTCATGCAGTCATCATGTCTGCTCGCTTCTGTGCTTCCTTCACATTTCAATTTTTATGTAGAGTACAGTATACCAAAATCTCATTCCGGTATTCCCCATTTGCCATAAGGTTTTAACTTGCGGACTAAGGCATTTTATGAGAATAATAAAAAGGAAAAATTAAGTACTACCTTTCATTTCCTTACATTACCTGAAGGCTTTTATGGTTACATGGTGGTGGTAAATGACTACTGCTTTTAAAAATAGGTCTTTGTATGTGTCGTGAGTCGTGAGTGTGGGTTTTCCGTAGCAGCGGTTCAAGGACGTGATTTCCCTTCCCCTTTAAAAGTGGAGCATATGCCTATATGCCGTTGGTGGTTTCTCTTATGGTTTTATGACTGACATGTGTACACATTTTATATACATAGTCGAGTCGTGCTGAAACGAAGTGCCAAATTAACTGCTTATTAAACACCTATACTCACTCCATCGCCTTTTCTAGCTCACGATTATATACAAAGTTCCAACATAATGTAATCTTTTATTAATGCACCAACACCTGAAAAATTGTTTTTACTGCCTTTAAAGTATAAAACTTTCGGGGAATCTTACTATCGTTTTGACACTTGAGGTGATTTTTAGAGACTTGATGTTTTTTCGCCCCTGTGCACGTACGTATAACTTAGTAAAATCAATTAAGATGGAAAAGCTGAAATTATAGATTCATGTTGATAGAATTTTAAGGCCGAAGTTTGGAACACCCACCGCCTTTCCTTATGTAAGAATATTACGTGTAGACCTAATGTCAGATGCATAATCAGGTTTTGTGGCTAGAAAGAAAATAGTTCCTAATATGTGATTATATGTAAATATAAACCTGTGGAATTTATTTTAAATTCCATTCCGGTTATGGTCAGTTGTCAGTTTAATGTCAGCAAAGTAATCAAGGTGAAAATGATGTGGGATGTTAAATGAAACAGAAACGTATCGACCTGTCATTCTTGATCCAAGGAACATGTTGATTTATTGCGAAACAGAATGTCAGCATATGTTAATATAGACTAGAATAATTGTGTCATTGATACTAGGGCAAATAGTAATAATAATAAATGATTCGCACGTGAATTGAATGCAATGAAAAATCCAATGCACTTAATGATATAGCAAAAATTTGAAGGTAGTAGATAGTAATGGATGAGGTGGGTGACTGATACATGAAGTTAAGATCAGATTCCCTGCTCTAATTATTAGCTAGTTTCATTTTTTAAATCAAAGTTTTATTTATTTCTACTAAACCATCTTTTTATATACTGTATGCTTAATGTAATTAAATTTTAGTCTTTTCAATTTGCTTACCAGAGATACCGCACGTTCTATTGCTTTCACTCAATCATTCTTTCTCTTGCAATACACATGCATATCTGTTTTATTCAGATGTAGGAAAGCTAAACCAAGTTGTTCTATAAGGCAGGAAAAACTAAAACCGATACAATGCTTGTTGGAAATGTATGCGAAACTGGGAAATGAAAACTTCCATTACGCTAATTTTTTATTCGGTTTTGAAAGATACGGTTTCATGATTGCATATACCACATTTATGCAAAGGACAAATAATGACTGTGTCAGAGTAAAAGCAATAATTGCCAATTATAACACACCAGTGTAAATAGACACTTGACAGGAAGAAACAAGAAGACAAGTGTATTTTCGTTCAGTAAACAAATTCCATCATCGAAAAAACGATAATGATGTATCATCATTGATGATGTATATATCTCATCGTCGTTTTTCGTAATGAGAATAGGCAGTAAAACAATAATCAACATCTTTCTATCACGAGCACATGAGTGCATACAAAATTCTTCCGCCTGTCTGTGTTTACGTCGTAAGCTTATTTTTCCTAGTTTGCTTTGTCGAGCAGAGAAAGCTGTCACGGTGGAATTAGTTCAAATTTGGAAAGTAAATGTTTCATGCTACAAGATAGGTTTAGACTAGAGTGCAGAACGTTTTCAAAATGATTATTATTTGCTGTGTTATACATTTATGCTGCTGTTGCGGAATCCACCAATGTTTAAATAAACTGCACTTCGACAACTAGTATAATTAGCCTTAGAGCATATATGGCAATATGTTGTATACGTATATATACAATTCAAGGACCTCATCGTCTAGACATCGTTAGTCTTTCGTTGGCTAGATGTACTATGCACAGTAATACAATTCCTGTAACTATTTTAAGCGATGACAAAATCTGAATTTCCCTCGGCACCTCTTGGAATGCTAGAAATCAAAATTTATTAGAAAATTAAGTCTACCCAATATTAGAAGCTGGATGAGATCATTTCCCAATAACTTTAATGATTTCCATGAAAAATGCAAGTATTTTTTTAGGTTATGCCTACATCAATTTGGTATAGTAAATAAAAGTAGGAAAGATTGCAAGTCGTTTTGTACACACGGGTAAAATTTCAAAGGGAAATATTGGTTGTCTCAAGACCGTGTAGACAATGTACCTTCTGCGTTGTTTCAAAGAGATTAACGTCATCATAACTGGGTAAACACACATAAAATGCAATATATGTTCAAAATGTACCGGGCTTGTTTCGATTTTAATGGCCTCCAAGAAACCATTATTTGGATGCAATCTAGCTTACAGGAGAACCTGCTGTGTTTATACAAGCTGCAACGCAACAAAAAAAGACACGACAAAAAAGTTTTCACAATAAATTGTGTGCTTGTCGAAGACGATGCTTATCCACTCACCATCAACGATGCTCAATAATGTTATCATCGGGAGTCATTCATTGTTTTCGTAGATCCCATCTCGGTATACATTCTTTCTACTGTCTTTTGATATCCAAGTTAAATACGGAGACGCTCGAAGTTTGTATTATTTATCAAAGAAAAAAAAATTGATCCGAAGTTCGGATTCCGAACAGTCTGTAGGCAATATTATTATTTCTTTCTAGAACAAATAGCACAAATCCGAGGAACATTTTTACTCTGCTTTCTTTTCTTTCGCGGATCAAATGAGGAAAGCATGCAGGTGTGCTGTCTGCTCCTTCTAGTCGGAAGAGAAAATTATGACTAGTGGAGTTCCTACACACAAGTTGTAGAGGTAAAACTATACCAGGGTACCACTTCCTTTTACAACCACTCTCCCTCCCCCTTTGATCAAGTTTACTATTGGAGAGTACTCAGTTTGCCGAGTACGCGTCTTCATAAACTTAATTTGCATGAAAGATATGACATTTTCTTCATGAGCGCTTCAGCTAATGGCAAAAGCCTGCCTTTCCATTACTTTTTACTCTCATCTGCGTTGCATGATTTGACGAAGATCGGCAGGATAAAACAGAGATCATGCTTTTTATTTCAACAAAGTTTGATCTAATTTTGTGACAAGCCGAGTTAATACAATTATTTGTAGCGGCACTCTGTGTTTGCTCATCTAGACATTTTTTAGATTGAATAAAAATAACCGGCTCTGCAATTGTTTGCCGCGTACTATAAATACCTCCCGGGTTCACTGGACTGTAATATTTTTTATGTGATAATCTAAAAATTAATAAATCCGTTAATAATTTATATTGCTACAAATGTTGGGTAACACCTTCCGACGATGCTACGTTATATTATTATTAATCAGTAAGTCTCTATTCAACACTCCAAACGGAAACATATATTCAAGACTCTATCCCTCTCTAAAACTCTAAAGAACTCTGTCGACTAGTAAAATCAAACTAAAACCGTACTCCTTTGGAAAGGTAACTGACAAGGAAATTGATGTTTACGTCAAGAATTTCATTATCATCGCGTTGTCACCTTTTCCCCAAAGTTTTACTCTTTTACGGCGTGACAAATCTATGAGGAAAGAGGATGTAGGACTGTCTCAAAATCAGTTAGTCTAGTCGCTAATGGAAGTAGCGAACATGTTGCTTTTACTCATGTACACATCTTTGTGAATGTATCTGTGCGGGCAATAGGCAAAAGCGACTGATTACTATCTGTACCGTCGTTATAATATTTTCTGATCATGTTGGTGGTAGCGGTTAGTAAGTAGAGTGAAAGTGAGGTATATTTCAGACAAGGGTACTTTTTCTGAGTACTTGCCTACTTCGTTTTCCGGTACGAGCACTTGCACAACCACGTCTAGCCATTCATGTTGCAGTACAGAGTTCATGCATCCAGGGAACACGTTTGCATTCTAGTCACATTTACTTGGATTATGCTCACTTCCTGTCCTGGCACTGCAACAAGTAGTAGTTGTATTTTGCCGCATGATATAGGTACAGTGTTCAAAGCGAGTATATATTACATCCGGCAGGCATAATCATCATCATATCGTTATTATTCATGTAATGGTACAATATAAGTTTAGTCAATGTTATACGTGGTTAATGGATGGCTTTCCCTAACTTTCTCTAACTGTGGAATTATCTTCTTTTTCCACATAAAAATATTATGTCGCTTGTAAAGATTTTCTTTTTCACATCTACATGTATATGTAGGCGTCCACCTTTAATCTTATTATTTGCTCACTAATTGGATAGACGTATAATTTCTTCGGATACTACAATTTACTGGTAGCCTACATGAATGTACGTATCATTTTTGCTACGTTTTGACCTTGCACTCTTTACTAACCTACGAAAGTACGAAGAATAAAGGGAATTTTTTATTAACGCTCTTCCCTGTAATTGGCCCGCTGACATTGTCTAAATAAATGAGAGGTTGTACTTGCTTGAGTTCAATTTCAAAAGCAGCTTTATATGGTTACATATGCGTCAAATAACATCTAAACAAAAATGTATACCTATGGAATATATATTCCCTGTGCTTTGAATACATGTAAAGAAACAAATTTTCTGTCTGGAGGGAAAAGGCATAAAAGCTGAATTTTATCCATACATATTTCAGCAGCAATAAATTACATTAATAAATCCAAAAGAAAATTGTGTAGACGACCGTGTTCTAACTAAAGCTATCTAGTATATTTATATTATTATTACGTTGGCAAAAAAATCGATTAAATTGAATGTTTGGCCTTTATACAGACACGCTCATTCATTCCATTGATTTCCCTTCACAGCTGTCCTCTCATCATTTTAGTGATTACCTCATTTTCCTTCATAATATTATGTGCATATACCCTGCGAATATAACTACGGAGAATCATAGCTAACTCGTAGTTGTATTTGTAAGACACATGCATATGTGTTGTGTGTGTCTATATTAACAATAATGTTAGGGCTTTCACTTATTTATCAGCAGATAGCGTAAACTTCTGCGAAACATCCAAATTTACACGTTTGCATGCATAATTTTCCATTTTTTGTGTACATTTTAATGCCACCGCAGTTGCTCTCTGAACGCAGCAAAAAGCAATGTAATATTGCGGTTTAGTCATTGCTGCTGATGATGTCAATTCGATTGATGTCAAAGCGTGGTGTGTGCGGTGAAGTGGAACAGCAAAAATATTTTAATAGAAAAGCAAACAACACAACGCCATTTCAATATTTGACTCGGAAAGAGAGATACAAAGTATTTTGCAACCTTGTATGGCGGTGTAAGCTTGTCAGCCTCCTCCATCCCCGTTTAACAATACAGCATGCATTAATACAACTAAACCCTTTCTCCACGTTCTAAACCGAATGAAGTGGTCTGTTTGTTGCAAATTCCGTGAGTGTGTGCACCTTCATATGCATGTGTGGCGGAGTGTGTCCCTAAAGCACTAGCAGGCCATTACGCATTATTTATTCAGAATCAGACTTGTCACAAGTTCACAAGATGCAGACAGGCTCACATGGTAGAATAAATACCTATGCAAAGGTACGCGCAAAAAAAGGTGATACAGGAACTGGATACACTATCCATCCATTCTCATCCAACATTCAATCTACCGACAGAGCAAAGCAATAATAAGACATTCTAACCTTGCTCCATAATTTTCTAGAGTACAAAACTATTCATAATAGATATGCACGCGACCTAAACACACAAAAACTGGCGAACAGTAAGCACTGTCACCATTCCTGTACTTTTTTCTACCTTATTTTTTGGACTCCAGTAGTCGTCTGATATAATAGAGAGAAAAAATAGACAGCAAAATGGAGAAAATAACAAAAACAACAACATCAACAACATGGGCATCCGCCGCAGTAACGACAACATTGTGTTGTTGCTGTATACGTAAAAATGCATACAAATTGGTAGATACATAGCCTCTAACTAACTAGGTAGCCATATAATCAAGGTAAACGGATAAAAAAGTAATGGTATTATTATTTAGCTTTACTTACCGCTAGCTAGAGCCAGCTCAGGTAAATTCCAACTTGTCCTCGGAGAAAATAAGAGGAAAAAGGATAAACACGACTGTCATGTCAAATGCTGCTCCTTTCTTATTATCTTATCGAATCGACTGATATTTTTTTTTGTGTTTTGGGCGATGCAATATTTTCTCACATTAGAGTGGAAGAGGTGGTGTTCACTTTGAAGGGAGAAGATAACCTCGGTTTCCTTCTCAGCGGATGATGAACTTGTTAGTGCTTAAAACAGTGTAACATTAACTATAACGACTTTAACGAAGGGAGAAAATCCCCTCTATATTTTTCGCACAGAGCTCGTTTCGTAAATAAACAATGACATTATGATGACACATCCTTTTTCCGCTGAGGAGTTGTGAAGTTTATGTCATTTGAAGAATTCTGTTGCGAACAATGATGCAACGATACGCGTTGTTCTGGATGATTAGAATCGTAGTATTAGCTCGTGTATTTATGTTCAGGATTGTATAATATGCCGTATGGATTTTTTCCGACAAGTATAATGGGTATCCTAAATATATATATCAAATGTGTAACCCCGTGCACATTTAGGTACTGGATAATGAGAATGAAAGTACCACTGATAATTGGCTGCTTACACCAAGAGAAAGTCCTTTCTCCTTGTTACTACTACCGTCGTCGTTGTCGGTGGAACAAAGCTACAATGATCCGTTCCAAAAAGCCTTATCGTCGTTAGTTTCACCAGTTATTTGCATGGTTAGCAAAGACGGATGTGAAGAAGTCGTCTTATGAAAAGTCACAACATGCCGTACACCCACCAAATAAAAACCATTAAGCATCAGTTGAACGAGAAAAGTGAGTGAGAGAGTAAATGAAAGCTACTTTGTTCTGTGCTTTCCTTATCGTGCTCTCCCCCTTGCCTTCCACAAAACAACTTCACAATATATATACACGGTGCTTCACAATACTTTCTTTCTCAATCCCAAATCAATTTAAGTTTTCCAAAGCTTTCTCTCTACCCCTCGGTTTATGAGTCTATCTGTGTGACAGACGCGTCTTTCCCTTGCTGGGATGAAGTTTAGTTGCTCTTCTTGCACACTCTTGTAGTAGGCTGTCAAAGTCTCTGCTCAACTTGTGTGTGACTAATGCAAAAATGATAAATCAGGTGAGTGGAACAGTAGTAGAGAGAGAGAGAGAGGAAAGTCGTTGCGCGATGATAATAATGATCAGCTTTCTTTCCTGCTCTATGCATACCCTTTCGCTGCTTTATGCAGCGTTGTCGAATATTTACCACACGTTGTTGTCTGTATGTGCTCCGAGGAGATGGTTATATAAGCCGCCAAGGTATATTAGCGTAGGTATATCCATAATAAGTTGATAGGATGATTTGTATAGGCATATGCAATAGAGCCGCGTGTCCTCCCTCTCAGTTTGGTTCTCGTTCTCACTACGCGACAATATGCACGTTATTACGCCTTGCGGTGTTGGATATGCGATGACGGTTGCACAAAGACAGGACAGCGGAGAGGGTTGTTGGTTGACGATGACGTGTTTGTGTGGTTGTGACACGCGGAAATGGTCGACTATAAAGTAAAGTCAAATCGAAACTGAACAGTATCGTCACTGAGATAATACTAGACGATGATTGTACAGAAGCTCTAGTTATAAAGTAAAAAAGTGACAGACGGACTGGTGAAGAACATCAACCTAGAGAAGAATTGGCAGTCAGTTGAGTTGAGTGTCTGAAAACGCCATAACTAACAGTGATATGGTCGTACACACACGTTGCGTTGTTGTATTCTTTACCTCTTATTCGTTTGGAGAGTTTTGGATGGTGATGGCGATGGTGGTTGTGCAGTTCTCCATCATGAAGGAAAAGGATGTTTTTAGTCTGCTAGTCCAAGTTCAACAGCGACATAATATCTAGCCAGTGAAAGCCAGCAAGCAAACACTGAGCGTGCATAGGGAAGTAAGGCTGAGAGACATTGAAGTAAAAGCGGTAACAAAAACGCTGTTGCAAAGGTGGAGAAGCAAACATCACATCAGTGAAGAAAACAGCGGTATCGTACTTGTAGCAGCACCACCAGAAGCAGTAGTAGTAGCAAGCAAAGCAATACAAAAGTGGAAATACAACTTGAATAATATTGTACACAATATTGGTTACTCGCTTGGTTCTTTGGGTTTTGCTGGCTTGGTTGCTGCTGTTGACGTTCTAGGAGGAGGAATGGAGGTAAAGTAGCAAGGCAGAACTTACTTACATACGCAACGAAAACCAGTTGGTTGCAACTGGCTTTTTTTATTGATGCACCTCAATACGACTACAACTCCAGCTTTCCAGTGCTTTCACTACAAAAAGAAGTGCTAATACTCACGTACCTACAAACCTCATTCTGGGTACTTTGTTGAATGTAAAAAGGTAGAATTTGCTGGCACAACAAATGAAAGGTAAAAAGGGAGAAAAAGAGGAAGGAAAGGGATGCTCCTCTCATTGAAAATGAGATAGAAACTAGGTGAAAGGAGCAGCAGTGGTTGCGGTAACGCACGTCTAAAAAATCCACACTCTATTAATATCATCCACATTTACTAAAAGCCATGCACAATGCAAAGATTTTGCGTTTAAGAGAGGTATATCATGTACATTTATTATATTATTAGGTAAACCATACACGCGGTGAAATGTGGCGCATGCTATCGCCATTCATTTCGTTTTTGCCTTTTCAATTTTAGGGGTTTCTTTGGCTCTTTCCTTTTTCCTGTGACCATCCTCCATCACAAGTAGCCACAGTTAGACAAGTCCGGGTATGTATTATGTCATATATCTTATACTACATGACATGCCAGTCGTAACACCTAAGGGAAACAAAGAGAAAGCGAGGGAGAGAAAGAACGACTGAATGCACTCTGTCTAATCTGGGTATTTTATGGCACTTTCACATGCACTTTCATTTCATTTTGTATTCAACACTCCAAACCATCTGCATCACAGGATAAACAGGTAAAATTGCTATCATGAGTGAGGCCACTGAGCAAATATAATACGAAAAAAAGTAATGCCGTCGGCGAAACTGCGTTTTATAAGACCAGCTGCAAGTTACCCCTTACGCATGATGAGCAGATCATGTATAGAGTGCATGATCTGTGCAGTTTATAACATTTATCTTAATCAGCCTTCCCCATTGCAATCTGATGATGTTTTACTTTTTCAGTAACAAATTATATAAACTCTTAGCTTACAAATTGTATGACCTTCATTTTAAATCCACTCATGAACAATTGATGCTTCATTTATAGCTGTTTTAATAGTGATAGATATAATGTGCGTCAAGCTGCCGGAAAATATGGTAAAAGTCTACGTTAATGCTTTGCTTTCACTCATAATACCACATTGCATAATTGAGTGACCTTTTTCATGTGCTTTCGGGAAAAAGCCAATGATTTTGAACAGCAATGATGGTGATGCGATGAGTTTTTTGTTCACCCCTTGGCAATGAATATGACTAGATGCAAAATGACTGCACCGGTAAAAGGTGAGACTTGTCGGATTCCCTAGCTTTCACCAGCGGAAATAAAAGAATGTCTAATGAACTTCTGACTCGTCATTTCACTAATTGGCTCGTAAAGTGTTCACGGATGGCAAAAAGGTTAAGGAAATGACAGAAAAGCATTGGCATAATATTTCGTATATGGTTGCCCATTTCCCTATACATCTACAGTCACGTATTTATGCAGGCATTTTAACGGAATACTATAGAGGATTTAATAATTGACAGGTAAACAAGCATCTCGATATTATTGATTAATTATACCGGCAAAAGTAAAGTGCTCCGGAATCAAGCAACGGCGAACAAGAAGAAAACGGGTGAAGGACGAAAAAATTCATTAGCAAGAAAATGGAACTCTTAACAAAATATTATAAAGTAGCAAACTCTGAAGAACTGTTGCCTAATGTTGAAAATTTTTATTCAAGGTTTCTATTTAGCTTTTATCTATATGGGATTATATAATGTCACGCTCACTTAAGCAATTGATCATTTTATCAGGAAAGAAAATTTCGACTGACAAGTCGAATGCTTGATTGATCAGAAGGATCCACAGCAGTGGAGGTGGTGGTAGAAGTAAACCATGGGAATGTTATATACCTAGGTATGTTTTCTATATAACATAGAGTTACATACGGTTTCGGTTTGCCTTTCCCTTGCTTACATAACCACAAAAACGCATGCCACAAATCATAGAATAGCAGAAAGTAAGTATACATTATACGTCAAATCTGATAGACATTGGGACAGACAGCATGAAAAGTTCCCGTGCAATTTTCAGGGACACCATGAAAAAAATATCAAGCCTTGCTTCTTATTATTCCATCACACGTATAAGAAGAACCCCTTTCTCCATTACTAAGAAATGAGTAAATATCTCATTTTCGCTAGAAAGTTAAAATCCTGGTGAATTCTGCCCTACTTTTGGCCAACATAAATTCTATGTGTGTGTATATATATCTTTCATTATGCGTGTCAGGTGTATATTGCAGTCTACAATGTGTTTTATTGTTTCTGCTTCTACATGAAGTTCTCACACCGCCCTTTATAAAAGCTTGCCCAACACTAAATTGCTATTCATAAAGTATGAAGTGAAGGATGTTCTACATTAGCACAAATTAGTGTATATTGTGCTCATAAGAACGCACTATGGGTATACATAGAGGTATGTAGTTAACCGTCAAGTGTAAGGAACCGACGAAAGAAAGAACTACACAAAAGATAAAGCCTATTCCTGTCTTTTGCTTAAGAGCAGCAGGAGGAACAACTAACTTGGTTATTTTTTGGAAGAAGCATTCTAACGGTGTGCTAATGTGGCGTGGTGTGTGTTGTTGTGTGGTAGGTGATAAAACTCCCCTCTTCCTCCTCCTTCTCCTCCCAAGTCACTACAGAAAGACAATCACACAAACAACTTATAGAGATATACAGCATGGCATAAGTAGGCAACCACGCGATGATACATAATTCATGATCACTTACGAGTAGCAACCTTGGCCTAGCCTATAGGCCTACACCACCTACCTAATACAGTAAGATTGCATTATTGCCATGAAGAATTCAATAGTCGATAAACGGAAGCGGAGTGATTTTCACCTAAACCGTTTCCAATATGTTACGCTTCGGAATGCTATAAATTGAATACAAATTGAAAATGATGTGCATATAATAATAAAAATAAGGGTTAGGAGAGGAATGTGGGGCATCATGAAATGCACTTGTTTGGATGGCTAAGACAAAAATGTTTTGTACGCTGATTCATATTATTATTTATTGCCTATGTTAAAAGTTCAGCAGGGTACCTGCGTTGGGCGATGAACTTATCTTGTCGATGTTGAACGCACTTTTTCACCCCTTTTGTGCATTTTTAAAGTGTTGATGGAGTCGAGAAGTGGTAAATGTCAGCCTTTCACCTACACTCAAATTTATTTGCTTACCATTTTGTAACAATTTTAGGGTTGGTTCCATTTCGAAGTAATTCTGCCATGAAGATTTTTAGCACTGATATATTTATAAGTAGCTTTGGCTTGAGAGCGGTAAGTTGGAATTGAGGCTATGCTTCTTAAAAATTAATGGTTTCACAAAAGTTTCGTTAGATTGTCCGCAAACCTGAGAGTGAAATTATCAAACTTTAAAACGAAGTATCTTCCTGTCAAAGTCAAGTGACTGTCCATGTATCTTCTCCTACGGTCCTTCTGCTGTATTTATTTATTTATTGAGTGACGGAGGTAGTCTGACTAGAAGCCTCTCAATCAAGACAAAAAAGCGAACGTAACAGTCAGAAACCGTCAGCTAGCTAAAGTAAAAGTACATAAATCGAACGGCTATGCCAACTCAAAAAAGCTATCAAAAGCATACTATTTACTCAGCGCATTCAGTTTTACTTACGGTTTTGTAACGGCTGAAGCGATGAAATTCATTAAATGGCTTAGCAGGTATATCTAAAATCCTCCATCTAATCTTCAAAAACAACCAAATCAGTTCCAGGTCGCATGGATAGCATTTACCATGTACAAAAGTTATACCACCTAGTACGTATGTATTTTTGGGGATTTGGAGACTATCCATGTATCTAGACGTGCTATCTTCAGATAGGAGACAGCCAACAATGTTCTCACAAAGTAGGCTATGAATACGTGTGTAAATAGGGCACGTAAATCTTCACTCATCCACAGTGATGTTTACCATATCGCTACAATTAACGGTTTAAAACAAATTATGCTCACCGACAGCACACTAAATAAATAAACTGGTGGTGGTGTTGGGAAATGTGTGACTCTACCTAAAACCCTACTACAACGCGAGTCAACAAAGATGCAAAAGATCTTCATCATACAACGTTTATTTCAACGTTACTTGATAATAACAGACTACCTTTCACCTATACCATAACGAAGAGATTATATTAATCAGTCTCCTTTGTGTTAGTATTGGACCTGGGCAGACTTGCTATGGCTTCACGTGGGGCCATACATACATACATTCAGCAAGACGATTACTACATAGCTAGAAATGATTACTGAGGGATCAGATTGAACTACTAATGATTCATAATCCAAAAGCTAATTAGTTCTACATTCTACTAGAGGATATACCGGAAAGATAAGTTTGCATGGTAGGCATTCAGTGATTACATAAGAGGACGCTTCCGTATATAACACATGTATTACATTTCCTTTCAACTTTTTTATTCCGAGAGTACTTAGGTATTGCGTTTAATTTGGGCTACTTAATCTCGAACACTACTCATTTTTGAACAAATCATGAGCAGTGGGAACAACAGAAATACAGAAATGTAGTTTAATCACAAAAACTTATATTAATCCCAAAATACATAGCTGAATTTTAGCTATTTCATTGTATGTTAGGCTACTTTGGGCATGAACATATACACATACATTGTTTTCTTAGAACTTGGTAAACGACATGAAAGTAGATTTCCGATCAAAGATATTAAAATTCAAAAGTAGAATAAACCATAAACAATGGGAACATGTAAAACTTATATGGGAAACACGATTATTTCAAGACTAACAACCGTTTTCATTTTTTAAACGCACGGATTCGAAGTAAATATTTCCATGATACATTACGGCAAACTTCATACAAAATCAAAGGAATGATGCAGTTTTTCAATATATTTTATACTTGAAGAATAGGTTAGTAAGCATTGAGTTCGAATCAAATATCAAAAAGCAGACAAAGAAAAATCCATCCAAAACTCTCAGAATTTAACATTTGTATCCGCACATATCAAATTACGTTTTGAAGCAGTCGTTATTCTGGAACAACATAAGATGACTACTATAATTCCTAGCATGCAACGCGAATGGCTCACTTCAAAACAAAAACTAGTCGAAAACCGATTGAAGACGCCGCTGACGTGCTTGAGATTCACAGAATATTATATGCTCAATTCCCAAACACTTCGATCTGCACAATATAATATACTAATTATGTGACACCAAGATAAGGAACCAATTGAACTGAAGCTTACTAATAGGATACTTGTCTGATTCGTTAAACCTGCAGCCCAAGTTGTACTCACTTTAGTCGAAACCTATAGAGGTGGAATTGCCGGTGGCAGATACACAGAAAAGCATGGTGCAAACTTGATATCAACTACGGTGTCCATATATCTGGACACATCGTAGATACCTATAACAGGCTGAGTCACCTCGCTATATTAGATTATGCAAGCACAAACTTTTCATAGGACACCTCTTCAAGTATCATTTATGTGGGTGATTGTGAATAGCGGAAATAGGAGGAACCCACGCAAATCATGTAGTTTCTGATTCAGAAAAGGGAGACTTCTTTGCGATGATTTGCTTTCTCCAATCCAGTTTACTCTGAATATTTCCCATGGCCTTGGAAATTTCAAGACTGCATTTCATCCCTCTAGGGTCAACTTCCCTCTTTCTATTTGAAATCCACTTCTCTTGGATCAATTCCCAAGAGAGTATTTTCCAACAAGCATTATAATTTCAGCCTTGTACATCTTGAATTTTATTCGACACAAGAAGGACAGTAGCTAGCCAGAAGTACGAAACACGGACTTGGAATATCCCGGAGAGAGTCTCTACATAAATACAAAGTACGCGAGTATACGTTGTTGTACATAATATTGTACTACAAATGTCAGGCGATTTCCAAAACACAACTATCAGGTATTTTGCTCCGTCCTTTAGCTCAAAAATGGTATAAATACGACGTGTCAATCCTTCGCTCGTGCTTTTGAATGAATTCGAAGAATCATTCAATCACATACTATATTATGCATACTCGAAAGGACCAAGTAGCACATGTACCGTGTATGGGTTTACAAACCACATAACATTTTAAACAAAATACAGGTTTTATTTTCCGTCATCAATTCATGATGCGTTGCGTCCTACGTACACTGTCAGTCTGAGTGGTGTATGGAATGGATAGTTTTAGTTAAGTGTTCAGTAAATAAATATTGTAGAGCTGGATCATTTGCTCAATTATAAATGAAGTGCCGTCAAACCGTCCGCCGACGTATCGTATATCCTGAAAAAATGCATTGCTGCTGTCAGTTTTCATGCTCATACGAAATCATTACTCTTCGGAAAAGCAAATTCAGCGGAATGAAGTATCGCTTCGCAGCTAACAAAATTCATGAACGTGTGTATGTTAGGCAAGATATATAAGCTCTGAATAAAATATTCTTTCAATTTCCCGGATTCGAATAGTAAAGATTTTTCCAAAATAAAGATTCTGAAATTCCTTAGTTCCTTATGTGTTTGCACTGTTGTTTGACATTTCAATCAGTCTTAAAATATGATAGCCATGAAAAGAGGGATGAAGGATCTAAATTGCTACACCTACATAATGTTCATTTTTATCTGAACCGTTAAATAACTCTCGAGTGGCTTCTAACAGCTTTTCACATGCATACATGACGGCAAGATGCCTTTCACAATCACAGAGTAGGTATGAAAAATTGTGCTATAACTATCATATCCGTAAAATCTATGCAATTGTGTGCTTTTTCATAAAATAAATGATTGGCCACCATAACCAAATTCAGTTAGATGTTATGATGTTGTGAACATATATGTGTGTCTCCTCGTCTAGCATAGGACATTATGAGTCCGGTGTAATTTAGAACACAATCGGAAGATCATTATAATGTTTGTATAACTCATGAAAATTGTTTATTTTCTATGTAAATAGATTGAAAGAAAAATGTCGGGAAAAAACGCTATTTTGAATTATGGATCTCCTGTGAGCATTGCAGCATATAGACACCAAATGAGTAAATGAAAATCTGTACATTAAGGAATCAGACACGGCTTAAAATTTATCATCCTCAAAAGAAAAATAGTTTACCTATGTATATGCGTTGTACCCTTATTAATCTGAATTTTGTTTTTTAATCAAAGGAAAGACTATTATAAAACGGAAGAAAGTATGTATATAGGAGGAATGATCAATGAACTCTCAAGCAAATCTTCAAAGAAATGCTTATCTCTTTTAAATTGTCTATGGCTGGGAATAATAAACCATCAGGCATTATTGGACAGATGAGGAAAATCACATTTTTCTATTGACGGACGAGACGTCTCTTGACAAAATACAACGCAAGATACATAACTGTATATTAACTAAACAAGCCAGTATACATCAATTTCCTGTGTTTCCCTTTCTCCAGGCCAAAAAATAATAATTTGCTGACTTTACCTATATACTTTGTTCATCTCTTGTCAGAAAAAAGTGTGCCATGCCAATATAATATTATATTTATGTACGTCTACATTATTTTATTTGCTGAAAGCAATTACGGCGCTTCCCTTGCGTTCAATAAGGATGGTAAATACACTCTGGGAGATTTTTTGCAGTTTTAATTCATTCACTATGACAACTCATCCGCTTGGATGATAAAGGTAAATGAGTTTGACTCGCTGTTATTCTGCTCTTTGAGATGCTCAATGAGCGCCTATATAATGTAGCATTTATGTTGTTTTATAATGGCACTTCACACATCACTGCATCCTATATGTGGCGGTAGTAGACCTATGTCGTGGAAAAGAAACTGTAAAGTCATGCACAAATGATAATCATTATGCATGCTTTGCTAACCCTTGTGTATCATGAAGGTATTATGTTACACCGCCATGAGCCGCTGGGGTTAGAGAGGAGGAGGAAAGCAAGGTTTATTATTGTTGTTGTGATACTTTCTCTCTATAATATTATCTCCTCGTGCAAGTCTTACGACTAGCGAGTACAGAAGCATCATCATCATAGCATATGCATGAGGCTTAGGTGGGATCCACACACATTTTTACAGGACTCTCACAGTAATAGGATGTTATTAAATGCGACAATATGCTATATGCTCCGTCTAAAGGTAAAAAAGCTCAGCTACAGTAGAATAATATAGTGCAAGTTGATGATTATGTGGCATGTAGCTGCATAATAGTAGCATGTGGATAGGATCAAAAAGCTTAAGAATGAAGATCGTCGCCTGTCTGATTTTCACTATCCTTGTTAGCCGAACGGAAGGGAAAGAAGATACCACTGTTTCCACTTGCATGTGTGTGTGTGTGTGCTGCGATGTACTGATAAAATAAAGACTTTGTGCAAAGTGAGATACAGAATATAGTATCTTGTAAGCAAGTATATTTTTATAACAGCTGAATTTATAACCTTCTTGCTACAATTGTGCAGCGGGTTGTGTGAGGATTAAGGCGTTGTGTGTACATTGAAAATATTGCACATTTTGGGGTAGATAGAGGGCTAGTTTTTTTAGGTATATTTTTCCACTGATGCTGATCATGGTGACAACAGCAATGATGATAAAATGGGTAAATGGATTTTAAGCACAAATCCACCGTATAAATCGAGAACGACATGGCATGTGTGAGACATGGTGACTTTTGCATGTCCTATGGCTGTGAAAATTTTATCGGATGAATGGGTAGATATAGTAAGTAGCAGATAGTGTATGTAGGTATATGAATCAACAAGAGGAATCTATTATTTTTGCATGCTCTAGACAGATTCCATACAAGTAATTTTAGAATGTGACAACGAGAGTACAGGAGGAGGAAGAAGGTTGGGGTTAAATTTCCCTGCATCACATGTCATGAAAAGGCTTTCTGTCACCGTCTCCATACACATGAATGAAGTTTATCTTTTCTCTAGTTGCCCACTCCATACAAACTTTTCACTTGCTTTCGCATTATTTCATCATCACTATCAGCAGGGGCGAATGCAGAAGGAGTGAAACACGTAGAATGACAGGGACAGCAGGAAAAGTTTTGCGCAACAACTTGTAATTTGTCATTTGATGCAACCCAGACCCAAGCTAATGACAATGTCTGACTGCAGGCGACATTTTGCTGGCTGTTACGGATTATCAGACTTTTGTACAATCGACACTTTTAGGGAATGATGGCTTCATGAGAAACAATTAAACGATTTGGTGTGCAATGCGTCCTTTAAATGGTGATTCTTTTAAGGGACGACAGAAGACAGACAGGAGCATGTTAAACGCTATAAATTATGTGCTAAACACTTTCCTGCATGTCGTAACAATTAAAGTTTTCAATTAATTAATGCCGTTACCTTGTTAAGTGTGAGTGGAGTAGTTTGGTTTACTCAGCTTTTTATGTTACGTAGCTTATCCAGTTTTTAATTAGACTTTAAATTAAAACGGACACAGCTTCCATTATGCAGTCAAAATGTACAGGTGGAATTTTCGGCTGCGGTAACATATTGGGTTACGGGAAATTCTAAACAAATTGTATTTCGTCCAGTGTAAATCAAATAACATCAATTTTGTAGTAAATATGTGCAAAGAGGGATACAATGAAAATGTTTATCATATATACTTCCACAAAATAAAAGAATTGCTTGCTCATAATAGTATTTACAAAAGTTGTAATTCACATCCAAGTGTTCATATATATTAGCACTGCCTGCATTAGTACGCAAAGTTAAACGTTCTTCCACCAACCGTTCTTCTTAATTTGACAAAATTTCCAGAACTGCCGCCTTTCGCAATTGATTTGCCCCCACCTTGAAAACCATTACTTCCCGAATTTCCTTTGCTATAATTTTGCTCCGTGGGCGTTGCTGGTGGACCATAAGAGGACGCTGAAGTATCTACAGTTTCATAGCCATAGCCGCCTCCTCCATTATTTCCTGCAGCATTTTTGCTACCACCACTCGAACCAGCAGCACCAGACACATTTTCATATGTGACATCAGCTTTATACCCATTCTCGTCGGCTCGGTAAGTAACAATTTGAAGTCGACCATCTGGAAGAAGCACAGAATACCTGCCGCGTGTTAAGTGGCCATTTCTTTCTTCTTCATGGCCAAATTGCGAGCCAACGCTTCCATCGTCCACGCCGTATTCAAACCGGTAATTAGCAGAGCCCTACAATTTTCAAGTTCGTAGTTTCTTTTATTTTTCTGTGTAAATGTATGTCATCGGACACAGCGTTTACTTATATAAAAAATATGTGGCCAAACTTTACAAAGGCCCTGAATAATATATAATAACCCATGTATGGAATGAATGCACTAACCGAGCTGTCACTATTATCGATTCCTTTAGAAGATGAATCGGTCTGATATCCCGCTCCGTCCACGTAATGTCCACGGTGGTTAATCATCGCCAGCGTCACAATAAGTAGAAGGAGAGTGGGATTTATCTAGGAGAAAAGATGTGTATAATTTAAGACATGAGTTTGACATAATATTCGTCTTGCACGAAATAAAAGTTCTTCCCTGAGCTCCACATTTAATCATCTGAACGAATAGTGATAAGAAACTCGTTCGTGTTTATTGTATGCGATGTATTTCCTCAGCTTAATCTATAATCTGCATGGCTTTTACAAAATTTCAACTCTAAAGTAAACCATGTTTGAACAAGGAGCATGCAAATATGATCACGGGAAACATGTAGTGGTATGTTTTGAAAGTGCTGTGGGTTCACCTTATCACACAACACTGAATTACTGGAATAATAATAATAATAATAACGAACATAGAATAACATAAAACTGTTTATGTAGCCTTTATTGCTTCGATTGAATCGAGGTGGAAATTTATCGTCATACAGAAGCTAATTCAGCTAAAATGAATTGTAAAGAATGCTAAAAAATCATTACTTTTATCGCTTTTAGGTGTTTCGGCATGTATAAATATAATATGAATCTATCTAAAATTATGCCAAGGAGTAATAGTAGTAAAAATAGCTGATTCATGATTGCATTTATATTCATTCATGGCTCAAATATTATGGTGGGACGGAGCTGAGTAAAATACATTTTTGATGAAATGGAACTTGATAAAAGAAAAATCCTAATGGTCAATAAACATGCAAAAAAAGTCGAGCGAGAGTATAGCTGCCTTTCACTCTGAATGCCCATTCCTAAGTACCTAAACCAACTCTCATCCTGAGAAGAAAAGTCGTTCTATGCGAGTTCAGCCTACAGGAAAACACGTGGGAGGGAAACTTCCAAGTGTTTTCTTTTAAACTTAACATCCTTTAAAGCTTAGGCACAAATCCTCACTTCTTAGAGTTGTGCCGCACTTGATTTTCTGGTTTCTGACGTACTGAAGTAATTACAAGAGCAACGGAAAAAATATTTATGTACTTTTTATATTATTGCGGTCAAAGTGCTAATTTAATCTGTGACGCACCAAGTCATTAATTAATATATATAGCCTTTTAAATCTAAAGAACTTTTCAACTTACGGAAAGCCATTTCATGGTTTTGCAGTCAGTGGATTGAAGGATGATAGCGGTTTAACCCTTTACCTATGTTGATCGAAAACTATAACAAGTTAAGGTATATTAGTCTAATATTTAAAGCAATTGCCTGCTGACGCTAAACTGGAAAAGGCTTAACAGTCGTCCTTGGAACACACCCTTATTATCTCCAAAAACTCGTATATATGTATTTTTGTACTTTGTTGTGTAAAATGAACTGATGTGCACAGAAAATGGAAACAATGCACGATTTCAAGAAGAAAGTTGTTTCTCAAATGAAACTACTCAAGCTATAAATAAATAAAAAATTCTATTCACTGTAATTGGGTCAATGTTACACTATAATGCAGTTTTTTTCGGCGCACCACACAACTAAAACTTATACACCGAAAACGCGTGAAAAAGCTTCTTATCCATGCTTTCAAATTCTACTGCTTTTGTGTTTACATATTTCAGTCTTATCCCAGAATATATTAAGCTCTTCCAAATTTAAGCGCTCGACTAAGGGACGAAAAGAAAAATCAGAGTTTTAAATACTTTCCTTAATACATGTTTAATACCAATAATACGGATTCGATTAACATTGCCCATATTTATTCTTTATGAAAATTCATCATACTTACCTACTCTAGCATTTCAACTAGCAAAACAGTGTTGAGATGACGTACATTACATTACATATGAGCAAACATATTTGATCGGTGAAGCAATGCAATTTTTAAAAAATTCTGATTTACTATATTTGTCCATTAAAATTGGTAATTGCAATGAAACACGACTGTATTTGTCATGATTTTTAATTTAGGAGAACCTTCAGAATTTGCTAAAACTAGTCATCTATAATTTAATCTCATAATAGGTACATATTAAACACTTTAATTACAATCACTCACAGTGATGGCACGATAAGAGAGATATGTATCATATGTTATGTAAGATTTTTGTATGAAAGTGTAGTACCGTTCGTGATCTCTTTCATGTTATCATTCTGTTCTGAACATAAAGCTCCGTATTTTTATTAGTAGATGTGCATGGCTTACTATGAGTACATTATGCCAAAACAAAAATTTAGAACGCATTAATTAAATTAAGAATGACTTCCCATAAGGGGTTGTGATGATGCTCGGTCCAATTCCAGTGTAAATGTCATCATCGATTAAACACTCATCCGTCATGAATAGTGACTTTCATGAACAAGAGCATCGAAATACACAACATGTAACTCCAGTAGGGTTCCCAAACTTCGTGAGAAACGTAATTAGGTTGCTTTGTGGGGTGTTTGTTGCATCAACCGCGAATACCACCACCATCATGGTATGCATATTGTTTCTCAATTTTCTATCACTTTTGGTAATATTCATAATCAAACTGGTAGCCTGTGCATTGCATAGCTGACGCATATTACAGCACCCAAGAAAACAACGCTCACCTTCATTTCATATGATGACGACAGGGAAAGGAACAAAATGCGTGAGTTAATTTGGGATGTTGTAATCATGATGAGCTTTGTGTATTCCGATGAGAACCAGGATCCGTGAACAAGAATGCAAAGTATTTCGCAGACCCAGAGGCAGAAGACGGACGCATTCTAATATTGAAAAGTTTGTAACGTTTGCGAGCAGGTCGTTTTTATGTCTGACAGTAATAATCATTAAAATGCTATTTTTGTCCTTTTTGTTGATTATAGGTATTTGTATTACCTACGCACTATCATGGTTAGATCAGGGACGGAAAGGTTGGTACATATGTACCTAGCTGACATTTCAATTCAATACCGATATCGAAATTATATTACAAAAATGTAACAATAGAATACGTCTAGTATGTAATTCTGATGTTGAATGTATTTTATTTTTAGAAAAAAAGCATAGAAAACATCAATGCACAAAAGGCAGTCATCAAACAACGCATCAATTATTTTACAAATGCCAACATGCAATGCTGGTAATGTCAGATCCTTTTCAATACATCATGTCACAGTTATTATTGCGTTGCTAGTTTTACTTGTATTTATATGAACTTTTATGAATTTAGATATGATCACATTTACAAAACATTTTAGGCTAATAAATAACACGCTTCGTTTATGCGTGCGTCATCTCAAAGAAGGCTTTTATCTGAAGATGGCTTCTTGAGAATATAAGTATGATAAAGTGAGACAAGCTATTTTGTTGTTGTACTAAGCTCTGTGGTTGTTGTTGTCATTGTTGATGCTAGATCCGTATTTTCTGTAGACGCAGTTGACTTTTGTGCTGATGAATTTCCATTGATCGAATTAGGCGGAAGGACATTTATTCGGAACCAGGCCCATTTGTCTGCGACACTTGGATTAGACACGAGGACATTGCCTGGAGGATAGTAATTGGCCACAACGACGGTTTGGTTTGCTCGTTGAGCAACACCTATACCAACATCTGTCGTCGATTTCCAAACTAACTGAGTGAAAGCGGATTGTCCAGAAGGATCTTCCCAGTTGTAACGGTACGCTCCTCCATACCATGCTGCTACAGCCAGTTTGACGGCTTCACGAGCATCTATACCTGGGTTCCTGATTCGGTACAAGTTTTGGGAATACCAGCGATCAGACCAGTCCTGAGTTTTCAGTGCAGGCAGGTCTGCTATTTGCTCTGCCCATTTTTGAGCAGCGTCAGATAGCTAATAAAGTGAAATGAATGTATCTAAATTAAGTATGGTAGGTATATGATAGATTGTTGCAAATAAGCTTGACAATTGTGAAATTTCATTTACCGTTTGGTTTAGTTCAAGTGATGGGGAGTGGTGAATCGCTCTGTACAAATTGTGATATGCTGCGCCATCTTCCTGAAAACCTAGGGTCATGAAGATTGCAATATGCACAATAAGAAAATTTTCCGTTTGATGTACATATTCCCATTTTAAATCTGACGTTTAGTTTGAAATTAATGTTCAACCTTGAGGGCTAGGTTGCGCTGCAGTTGTGGGGGCTAATTGCCGAATTTGTCTTTCCGTTAAATTCAATTCTGCGGGTCCGTTAACAGAATAATCCGCTATAAAACGACCAAATCAATTTGGATATGTTTTCCTCATTCTTTTGGCGTGTATGATAAAACAATTTTTATAGATTCACATACAAATATTGCAACGCGACATGAAATCATTAAACATTTGGACTCCTCTCCATCTTCCTTTGCATCCGCATTTCAAAACGTTCTCACTGAATTCCTGGTCCCTTTCACATCGATACTTTGCACGTGTACCTTTAACCACGCTCTCAGTTCCATTTACACAATCGACTGTTCGGTTCTCTGAAGGTAACTCACAATTTACAACAGTTCCCTAAAATATATGTCAATTTTAGACAAATATGAAAACCTACATGTGTGAATCATCAAGTGCCAACATAAAAAATAACAATTGGTATAAACATAAAAATTCTCAGTAACATAATCAAATCGGTACGCTTACAGGTAGTAGAGATAGTTGTGGACATGGCACGGCTGCATAGCACAAAGCGCTAATACTAATGAATGTGAGAACAAACAAAATCGAAGTCACGGGAGGGGCCCTATTCCCTTCTAAATTTCCTCGTCTCATTGTCGCCATTGTCCAGAAACAATTACCAACTTTAACACAACACACGGTACCTACTTTCCCGAAAAATTCTGGACAAGCTCCAGCGTTTTACTCCTGTCCTCAACCCAACGAAATCAATACTAAAACCGAGTTATGCAACGCAACACTGGCGTTAGTGATTGTTGGTTTAACAAGTCCACGTAAGCAGGATTCATAATAGAAGATTACTTCATAGCATGTTTTTGCAATTAGCAAGAAAAAATAAACTAGAAGAAATAGTACATCAAAAGGTGAACTAATGTGCGGAACGGTACAATTTTTTTCAAATGAGTCACAGCCTTGCTCATGCTTCTAAATAATGATGAAGCGCAAGTTTGCGTACACGATTTTTATTTTAAGCCTTGTAAAATGATTAGTCTTTTTGTAGACACTTCTATGACCATTCAATTTGCACATGAATTCTATAATAATTAAATTAAATTAGATACTAATGAATTCGGTTTATTATAAGCATATTTATTTTACAACAAAACAATACATACAAACTGTCTTTGAAATGAATAATTTGCACTTAGCTTTGTAACAGATACACTATGCGTAATATACATTTGGTAGTTAACAAGATGACTTGCAAGTGTTTGCTATATATAAAAATAAAGGTTTACAAAAAAAACAATGGTTGATTATGGTAAGCTGAAGGGATGACGATGCTGGTAACATCTTCTTTAAAAAGCTCGCTGCGTCTTCTTACATCATTAGGTAAAACTGTCCTCTAGCCCTGAAAGTAGCAGTGAGAATTGAAACGTGAAAATTATGATAATTAAAAGTGTACACACTCGAGAGAATATTAAAATGTACAGCACACGGACATGGACGGTTTGTCCCTACTCAAGAACATTCATTTTTTAAATGTTTTTTTTCTTCTTCAAGGAAGGAATAATACTTACGATGAAGGGCACTCGGCTCCAAATGGAACACGTTCTGTGCAACCCGTGGATCTAGTCAGTGATTTGAAATGATCCCAACTGTCAGCTTTGCAGGCTGTAATGTTCTTGCCGTGAGAAAGAGATTCTCTGTAGTAAGTGGCGGAGATCAAATGACTGCATTTTCCAGACACCTGCTCGCGGGGTACCAAAAATAAAAGACACAAAGAACGAAAAAATCGGATTTCATTAAAGATTATCTACAAGTCTGCAAGCCTTTTTGTTATTGACAAATAAAAATTGTGTTACTCATACTTGTTCAGCAATCATAGCCAATGGATGTGCTTCATAGCACCTGTGTTGGAATTTTCCCCCGTTCTGTAATGTAAAAAGGCAAAAATGTTAAAATTGGGCTGCATACAATATTCAATTCCGTTAGGTAGCACAATATTTTAAACCATCCATTATTCATACAGGGTAAAAATCAGCATGTCCAATCCTTCCTTCCAAACCAAGTTGACCCATGTTTGTATGAATTACTTCAACAAACTCAGCGTCATCAGCATCAAGCTTTTCAGAAGCGGACTTTTTGTCACCTCTGAACAAAAGTCCAGCAGGGTCCAAACCTAAGTTCATGATAGCCAAAGCAAGCTTTATAAATCCAATGAATGACATCACCGCAGCAAAAACGCTGATTAAATATGAGCATATTCCTCACCAGTGATGCGGCCAATCTTGGTGTTTATTCCCCAGTTGGACTTCAAAAGATGACCAGAGGTGCCCGCAATGTGGGATCCTAACGAAAGTCCAAGAATGTGAACATCGGAAAAGTCGCGAATAATTTCATTTTGGTATAGTGTTGCCATCAAGTCAGCCAATTTCTCTCCGACCATTGGGACATTTTTTACAACTTCTCCGTACAGAAGGGGATTTGGGATAGCACTGGGATTGGCCAATTCACCCCAGTCCATGCATATCAAATTCATGGGAGTATTGTCTTCCTCAATCCTTTGCAAGTAGGCTATTGAATTTAAATTTCATAATAATTTAATTCATTTCAAGTGATAAAGCATGGGTACCTGCAAAAAAATGTTTAACAGGACCGGAAGGAAGTGTGCATTCAATCAACAAAGTCGTGAATCAAGTCATTTTATGCACATATCTTAACGCATCTTTTTGCATAGTAAATATGTAAATTAGACGAGATGAAAGGAAGTATCGTTTTTTCAGCAACAGAAGATTTTGACAGGTTTTTGATGCGGTCAAGAACCATTTTCCACAAAAAATATTCATATCATGTCTTCCGTGTGTCATTAAGTGGCATCTGTGGTTGATAACAGATCCTACTTCCCTACTTTACTTAGCATGTGGTCCTGCCCCCCAATTGTAGGTGAGGTCCTCATTTATACTGACCGTGTTCACACTTGTAGAAATTGTGAGTGATATCAAGTCGGCAGAGAGTATAGTTAAATACGTAACACTCAGGTTTAACATTCATAGAAGACATACTAGGGCAGTTCAGAATGAGGAAACGTTTCACTTCATATTTCACGCAGTTTTAACAAAAGTGTCTAAATAGTCTATTGTATTATTAATTCAAGCTGCATTAAGCAATATATGGCACAACTGACAAGATAACATTGTATGTGTTGAAATAAAAAAGACCTAAACGTCAGATTTACAACCTACAAAATATTATCAACTGACGCTTCTCGAATGAATTAGCAGCGTAAAAGAAGCATGAGCAATTATGATTGTTAAGGAAGGAACCATGCACTGCTCACTTCAAAGATCATGTTGATTAAAGCTACTTGAGATGAAAAGGGAAAGTGAAATGGTTGGTCATAATAATATGCACTTGCTATCTATGTTTACCTAGTATGAATGCATACACCATACATATTAAACTTCTTAACATGGTTAAGATTACAAGCTAAATTATTGCGTACCAATAACTTTTTTTCGCCTAGTGGTTAATGAAATAATCCTTATCCCGATGTAGTATGCAGAATGCATTCCTAACATAATATACAGCGACGTTTTGAATTAAACTATCACACATTTTTAAAGTTATTGTTTTTGGTATTGATGGAAATACCTGTAAAATTATGCATATGCTTCTATAACGCATTAGTGCATATCAACAATACGCATGCATAGCATATAATGCACTTATTTTCAATTTCTATGAATTATTAAATGCATTATATGTTAATACATCACCAATTAAAAGGTACCAAAACATTAATAAATCCATCATGTGAACAGACAATTTGCCTCCACTTCTAGCATGCTTTTAAAGATGGAATAGAAACGCTAAATAGTTGTTGTTAGCTTCATTTTGCACAACTACATATATTATTATGATTAATAGCCATTCGTCGTCATCTTCTTTAGTACCTACCTAGAAACTCCTACGAACACGTAACGTGTTACACGTTAATTAAGTTTACATTTTACAATTCTTTCGTCAAAGATGCTGTCATGTTAAACAAGCGAGTTCGTTAATCATGAATGACATTCCCTATTCTATTGTCGTATGAATCTTGTTGAAATGAGTAATTTGCTATGCAATTAGAAGACGAGTGACTGTGTGCATTATGGTAGTTGTTAAATACTGGTCCTGTGGTTACTCCATTCGATTGCTATGTTGAATGCTAGAGTTGGGATGGCTATTACCCCACAGAAAATACTTCGTTGAACCCTGAGCTCATAACTGGCCCACAGTTCCTTTTCCATAGTATTCTTTTAATTTCGAGCCTGTGGTTCAAATGATATTACCTATCATCTGTGGGGTGAATCCCAAATTTTTTCATGGAAACAGAAAGGTGCCATCTCCCAATAAAGTTTCCAAAAATGAGATGCAAAATTTCGAAAGTTTGTCATGAATACGGCATTAAAAATAGTAACGTGCTGTGCCAACGGCCCCATCCCAACTCTAGCACTCAACATAGCAATCGAATGGAGTAACCGAATAACCAGTATATCTGAAACTCTGAAAGTAACAAGGATGATGATGAATATGTACGTGACTTACTCTGAATCAAACTCTTGGGAAACTGCCACTTGTCACAATGGGCTAAGTATCCATGCACGAAAATTTTGACAGGTACATTTGGTTTCAGCAAATAAGAATCGTTTTTGCCGATTCCGTCAATACTGATTTCCTGGTAGTTGCTGACATTTCTGTAAATGACAGTAAAATATAAATATCACTACGCTGCATATGAATGCATGTTTGTTTCTACAATAAAGTACTGGTAAACACTTACTTGAGATCTTGATACAAGCGGAACTTGATAGTTTCACGCATTTGTTCATCGCTGAGTATTTCTTCTGGGAATAATGACTCGATACCCACTGAAATTAAGTCGTCCAAGTTTCGGATTCGGAACTGAGGTCGGCCTGAGGAGATGCAATAAGATTTTTCTCAGCACTACACTTCTCATTTCTCAGTTTCATGCACTCCTCGTTAGACTTACCTTTAATAAGAATTTGAGATCTGACGTGAGTATACAGCACTGCTAAAACGCAGATTGCAAGCAAAGCCTTCCGGTTCCATTGGATGTCCATTTTGGCAATTACAAATCAGTTCGAGTACACAGATTTTCTTGCTATTCCAGAAATGTTTCGATACTTGTATCAGATACAAAAATGCAGCACAAAACAGACACAGACTCACTAACTTACAACTGCTCACTGCAGCAAATGTGAAGCATTTGCCAAAATTAGATATGTATTTGAACGAATATATAATTTTTGCTGCTCAAATATATTCTACATAAAGATAGATAGAGAAAGCTTCCCAAAATGTTCACACTAGAGCAACTACCAAAAGTGCTAGTCTAAAGTCCCAGATAATAAGATAAATGGTAAATGTAAGGATTGTGCATATTCTAAAAGTTCGCAATAACAATGATTCAAACGATAATCGTTACCATCATCATTTAGAGACTTTTGTTTTTGTCTTTCAAATCTTTGCTTTACAGGACAGAGTACCCTTTTACAAGGCAAGTATAAACTTTTGTGGCAGCTATTTTCTACCACACATAATGAAGGAGCCTGCTGCATCAAAACACCAAGTGAATTCTACTGCTTCAAGAACTCCCTACGAATATTCCCCTCCTGACACATGTACCTGCAATCTGTAATAGCAGCGTTATCTTTGCAAGAAACTTTTGCATTTTGCCGTAAATAGTTGCATGCAATAATGCAGTTGCACGTTTTTATGACGAAACGCAATGCATGTTTATAGTTTGCTATAATTTGTTCGCATTATCGTTGAGTCATATTATGCATAAAGGGTACATAATGTATATGTATTAGTATGAGATTTTTCTTGACTTATTTATAGCTTTAGGAAAAGGGATATAGAGCAATACCTTCATTGCGGCTTTATTTATTGCAAAGTAGAATACGATGATTACCAACTCGTTCGTACGACTTGAATTCAACTCCATTATGCTTTGCATTAACATCCTAATTAAGTCATCGTAAAAATCAACCCATGAAGCTATAATATAATGCAACACGATGTTTAAACTTTCCTGAATACCAATGATAAATTGACTAGGTTAGCGATGTACTTATTTTGCTCATGATATTTGTTCATGATCTATTCGTCATATAATAATATATTGTACACAACAATCGTTTTAGTAGAACCAAGTGTGCCAGTGTGGTGCGACAGGAAGGATGTATTTTGTAAAAACAAATAAATGAACAAAGACAAGAGTATCATCTTAGTCTTATTCACTCGCGTTTATCAGTATGGTTTCCTTCCTTTTAGGGACTCTCTATTCACAAATAGCAACAAAGGCTGATAGTAAAACAGTTTACATGTCTATTGGATTAGCGTTATATGGTAAAATCATATAGTAGGCATGTGCTGTAGGAACACAAGGAACACGTTCACCTTTGTAATACTAAATGCTATTATTTTCACAAGGCGCATTGATCCGGTAACGAATTTTTCCGCAAAACACAGCACTACTGTGAGTCTGTGACAATGAATTTCGTACACAAAATTATCAAAGCGTGTAGCATTGCCCACGAGGCTTTACCTTTTATACCGGTAGCACGAAATAGGTATGTTGAGAAGCATGTAGCGAATTTTTACGTAGTAAACCTCTGAGCACGAGAGAGAAAGTAGTTATTATTTCCACAGTTGGTTGAGTTTTCGTGTATTTTTAAAAAATTTATAGCCAACCAATTAGCGACAACTTTAATCTCACATAATTTTGACAGCGCGAGTTAGCGCTATTTATCCATCATTATTATATTATTTAGGGAATCCATAAAATAGGTAGAATTGTATATTTAGAACTCAAGTTTTACCTAAGCGAATTAAGTGGTAAAGTTTTGCTTGGCGACTTTTATGACTATTCGCCTTTATATCGTTGTAAACATTTTGAAGCAGGGCTCATCTTGTCAGAGGAAACGCTTACTTGTGTACACCATAAGGTCGAAGATGATACAGGAGATATTCATAAAGGTACATATCATTGGGACTAATGTAATGGAAAGATATTGCATGTTCAGAGCAACAATCCATTCCCTGAAAAGATACAAAAGTATATTTTAGCAAACCTACATAAACGGACGTGTTGATAAAAGTATGAGGCTGTCTCAAAGGCGGTTAAAAAGTCTTGCGGTTGTACAACTTCCGATTTTAATAGTTGCAATTAAAACGCTGGAGCCGTTACACTAATGAATCCATACGAAGAAACATTTCGCAACGGTTTAACAGTTATTTTGGGTCACAGTCTGATTGCATGAACAAAAATGGAGATATGTTGAATGTTAATGATATTGCAAATTAGTACTAAGTTAATGTCAAAGTGTGTCGTGGGAATGCACTTTGTGTAGCATCATGTAAATCACATTCATGTGCGCATTATATATGGTAACTCAACTTTTGAAATTTCCTACGGTAGTGTGTAAGCGTGCTCGTAATGCAACATAATAAACCATTGTTCTCGATTACGAAAAGGGAAGCCAGTTTAAATACAGTCAATAGTGCACTGCATGTACAAAAGCCTTGCGAAAACATTACTGGTTTGTAAATTGAAAGTCACCCGTAAATGATCACTTACTGATTTCTGGGGATATTTGATATACTGTCCCCACCACTTGGGTAGTGCTCCTGGAGTGAGGTGAAATTTTGCCGGATATCCATTAAAGTTGTATCTGCCTAGCTTATCCCGGGTGTCCACAAATGTAACGTTTGCAGCTTCGAGACAGCGTGCTGTTGTTTACAAGGTTGAATGAAAATAAGTACACCTATGTACACCATAACATAATACAGCGGTTTGAACTACGAAAATCCTACTAAAATTAGTTTTCTCTGAATCAACGTTCATCGTACCAATGTTCATGTCTTCAGGTCCACCTTCCAAACTCCTTTTACACCGGGAGTGTTTATATCCCTTCTCTACCAGTAACTTTACTGCAGCTTTACTCAACACGTAACCTACATCAATTAAAATGTTGCATATGATTATAAAATATGCTGAAATCCCAGTAAAGTTTGTGCAACATTCGTTGTAACATGTGAGAACACTAGAAATTACCTGCTCCACCACTGTGCCACCTTGTAGAAATATTTTTCTTTTTGTTATGCAGTTCAAAATAGCAACCAAAGTAGTTAGGAACAGAACTGTTGTAGTCCGCCAGATAGTATCGCAAGTTTTCAACCACTACATAAGTGTCATCGTCTGCTTTCAGAAAGAAATCTGCCTTGTCCAAATACTTTTCATAGATAAGTTTAAATGCACCTCGAGTTTTGGACCAGAGACCATTTCGACCTTCCTTTGCCCCTTTGAGTACAGTAGTAGGTAGAGTTTCGTCTGAATTCGAGCAAATTTATTTATCTACTTTAATTAACAACCAATCCCGTCAACTAAAACTGCAGTTGTTAATAATATTTTACCCTTTTCCGTGCTAATGAAGAGGAGTGTATCACATCGTTTTCCCCAGGTTTTCTTTACATTTATGGCTTTCTTTTGGTGGTTTTTTGGACCGGTGAGAATCCAGCAAAGAATTTTCAATTTTCTTATTGATTCCTGAATTTGAGATGGAGAAGTCGACGTTTCTACCAGATTAATACTTTTTAAAGTTGATTCATTTCGTCCCACCGGAATATCACCAGATATTGTAGGTGTAGACATGTCAAGCTCCGACCCCCTGGCTGAACTCTCTCGATGTAATGCTTGAGATCCTGAATTGACGAGTCTAGCAATTACGTTTAATTAGATTCCCTTATTCCAATAAGGATGATTGTAGATTGGTGAGCATTTTCGATGTATGTATGTACGTACAATTTATTAACCCTTTCTTCCAAGTTTGTTAATGACTGGAACATGTCACAATTTGGCGAACTAGAGTTTTTACTAAAATTAAACAAGTGATTTAAAACCATGCTTAGAATAATTCCTAAAATAAAACATATTGCACAGGCACACCGATGGCCGAAATGCATTGTTAGTTATATATGGTTTTAATATGTAACTTAAATGCACATAGGAGAACCACACTATTATTGCCGGTGTGTAAAAATCTATGACACATTTTTATTCAACTTTTGATTGCCGAACGAATTGTAAAGTGTCGTGTGATAATAAAAATGAGAATGATGAAATAGTATTTTATATACTATTTTGCGAGTAGCAATTAAAAGATTTATAAATGTTTGGAAATATTAATAAAAACACTCGTACTTCAAGGACAAAATTAAACAGCTTTATGACTTGTTTAATCATTTATTAATCTTTGATTCATGCTATTCATTGACCATAAATACACACAACATATTTAAATTACATCTTGTTTTAAATTAAAAGTTCATCAGGGTTTAGATTAAATGTACAGCTTAACAGTATTATTATGTTTGAATCTTTAATATTTTATTATATTATTACTAAGAAGCTATGTATAAAACTTCAAGATATTGCTAGTATATACTTACAATCCATATTATAGTGCTACAAGGGTAAAGATCAGACTTACAACATTTTTATTGTTCCAAATAAGTTCATTGTGATTTTACAAAATGGGAATGCCTTACGTTACCACTATCGATATTTAATATTGTTGTTCATTTTAGAACAGAACACAATTAGCTACATTTAATCTATCTAAATAGGCGTCTCGCATACAAATATGTTTTGATTACCCTGTTGATCAACCCCAATGAAAATATAATGTATTTCCGTTCACATTTTTCTCCTAGTACTTGATGGACATAAACCCACCCAAATATATGTAAGGAAATATATTTTGCCTTAAACTTTCAATTCCACACATATTTCATATTTGTGCCTAATCTGAAATAATATTAAATTCACTAGTTGCTTGTATTATTACTGTAAAACATATTTATCACGGACTCAGGAACGTTTATGATACAATTCAAGTACTGATATAGCTCGTTCGGTTACATGCTTCATATATCATGGTAATTTCACTGAACTACAAAAATGTAATATACATATATATACATAAACTTTCTAATTATTGTTGACAAGAGGCATAACAATATTGGCTTATATATTATTACTACACTGTATTATACAATAACTTGATCATATACCAGAAAACTTTTGTCAAAGTATATATTTTTCATTTCACTTTCAACTACCAATATAATATAAGTACATTGTAGGTCTTCATTTTTGGTGTCCTGAAATCTACATGTATATTGTTTTATTGACAAATTGTTCCACTTCACTTTATATGCCAGTGAAATCAAAAGAACGTAATAGACACACGGTGGTGATTTTTCCGCTGCTGGTACCGATATCGATATGTGCAGCCAAGTATGCAAAACGACAGGTTTAGGAAGGTCTACAACCTTGGAACCTGGAACAGATCAAAGTAAAAACAAAAAGTGCAAATCGTTTGCTTTGTTGAGTGATTTTTTGTTCTACCAATGTATTTTTATCTGTGGTACATTATGCGACACCTTGTCGGTAAATATGATGTCATGTTTCGAGGCACACGTGAAGGCCGCCCTCCTCCCATCGACTCTTGCTGATGGTGTGCTGATTGTGAAGCAGCCAGTTTTGTAACATTCAACTGAATTGCTTCCATTATTTCTGCCTTTTCTTCTTCACTGTCAGTTTTGCCGAATATTTCTCTGAGAAACTCTGGCGTATGGTTACTGGAGTTACTCTCGGTTCTGAAAAAGCCAGGGGTTGTCATCTCCAAAGATCGTGGAATTCCACCCACTTTATCGACCAGCCAATACGTGTTCATTGTCCCTTTTCCCTTTTTGTAAATCACAAGGCATACATATGTAACAGTTATTGAATGTTAATAGCTGACCTTCAATGATTGTTAAATGCATCAAGCTACACGGTTAATTACTAATTTGGGATGTACCACTACCTAAAGGCGACATATCAATTGCAATTATGATATTACGTACCTTTATATCCAGGACGCCCCTATCTTCCGTTATGAAGCCTCCAATCTCGTCTAATATTACTTTCGTTGAATCGGTTATATGAATCTTCATTGCTAAGGGTTGACAAAATGAAACAAAAGATAGCTCAAGGGAAACACATATCGCAGAAACACAAGAAATAGATTTAATTGTGTGTTTTGAAACCGAATATCTTACAAATTATATATTTTGTTAGAAAGTAACTTACGCTCGCCGTGACTTTCCATTCTGCTAGCCACATTAATTGCATCGCCGAATAGACAGTATCTGGGCATTTTTGTGCCAACAACGCCAGCCACGCAACATCCGGTATTGACGCCCACCCTAATTTGTAATCCTACACCTGGTCGATGTGGGATTTCGAAATTTCTTATACCTAAAGGAATGCAATAACATTATCATTTTAAGAGTCGTATCATATATATCTAAGCTAACGAAAATAAAACTAGGACAGTAGTGATATCTGTAAATGGGCAGCGGCCTATCTAAAATGGGTTCTTCAGTCATTATGTGGTTAGTCTGAACATGACCACAGCCCTGACATTGGATATTCTGAACGTTCCATGGTCTCATTTATGACCTATATAGCATTGCTAATTGCCATAATAAGTAATATCAGTACAGCAGCATTGTTAGGGAGCACTTTAGTGCTACCTTATAATTTCGTTCTGTGTGTCCGGTCCGTCCGTCCGTCCGTCCGTCCGTCCGTCCGTCCGTCCGTCCGTGAGCGCGATATCTTCCGAACGGAACTGAATTTTTGAATTCTGTTTTTTGCAATGGGTTCCTAAGCCCATAGCGACGGGCTCCATTGATTTTCAGCCCTCTAGGTCAACGGCAACCGTTAGAAACCGTTATGAGGTCAATTTTTTTCAATGAGAGCATATGTCAAGTGGCATATCATTCGACTCGTCTATGAACATAACGCATAGATCTGAGGTCATTTTGAGGTCAAAGGTCACCGTTTAACGGTAACGGCGATTTTAATTATTTTTTTCGTTTTATCCTCTCCTGCTTAAACCATTGCGAATTTTGGACTTCTGTTTTCGGCAAACGGATTGTCAGCACAGGGGTTTTACTTGACATGCTCGTTAGCCTTACAGGTCAACGGCAACGGTTAGATACCGTTACGAGGTCAATTTTTTCAATATGAACATATGGCAAGTGGCATATCATTCGACTCGTCTATGAATATAACGAATAGATCTGAGATCATTTTGAGGTCAAAGGTCACCGTTTAACGGTAACGGCGATTTTAAATATTTTTTTTTGTTTTTGCTTAAACGGCTAAGAACTTCGGACTCCTTCATGCTTGCCAACCCCATATGCCAACGGCAACGGTTAGAAACCGTTACAAGGTCAAATAGCAAGTGACATATCATTCGACTCGTCTATGAATGTAGCACATAGACCTGAGGTCATTTTGAGGTCAAAGGTTATCGTTTAACGGTAACGGCGATTTTAAATATTTTTTTTGTTTTATGCTCTCCTGCCAAGAATTTCTGACTGCTTCATGCTTGCCAACCCCATATGCCAACGGCAACGGTTAGAAACCGTTACAAGATCAAATAGCAAGTGACATATCATTCGACTCGTCAATGAATGTAGCACATAGACCTTAGGTCGTTTTGGGGTCAAAGGTCACCGTTTAACGGCAATGACGTTTTGACACTTTTCCGTTTGCGCTCTAACTTTTAAACAAAGGTGTTTGCTGAAGTGCTCCCTTTTTATGTTTTTACAAGAACCTAGTTTTACTATAAAAATGAGCTCCATAAAATGATAAATGAGACAATCCCCCATTTTAATTCTAATTGCACAAGTAATAATAGGTATTGAAGCAACTACTGACAATAATTATATATCCAATGCTGGATAATAATGTAGAAACAAAGATTTAAAGAAAACTTTTTCTTATAGCAATTCGGTTGCGAGTTTTTATGTATACAATTATTAAATGTCAACCGAAAAATATGGATATGAAAATGAAAATCCGTCGTACTAAAGCTGTATGTGAGTGGCAGAGTCCTGCTTGATGCTTTATACCTGCTATCAAATCCAAAGCCATTGTGCAGATTTCCCCAGCGTGTAAGTTTCCATTTTTTAAAGGTAAGCCAGACACTACCATGTACGCATCGCCTGTTAGATGTTCCAACAAAAACGAATATATACATATTCTCATTTCTATTTTTGACACATGCACGGTAAAATTTGGATATTTACATACCAATTGTTTCGACCTTGTAAACGTCATAATTTTCAATTCGGGAATCAAACATCTTGTAAAGGCTGTTCAGCATGATAACAATCTAGGAAGAACGTTAAAAGATCTTACTTATTTAGTTTTGACTGGAATGACAAGTATGAATTATTCCACCATTTCGGCTCACCTCCATGGGCGAGGAGGATGAGGAAATGGACGTGAAACTGACAATGTCACTGAAGTATATCGTGACAGATTCAAAGCTCTCAGCGGGAACCTGTTTCTTGGAACGAAGTTGCCTAATTACTTCCGCCGGAAGCATTTGTTGGAGTAAACGGTCCGATTTCCGTTTTTCACGTTTCAGATCCGCCGTTTTGGAGTTCAATACCATGGAGTAGGACTGCATGGAAGGACAATGAGAACATATAAAATGCACACCAAATGAAATCCTCGTTATCATAAGCATAGAATTCCGTAACAAATGCATAGGTGTGGAAAAGTGTGATAGGCCATGCTCGACGAATTATTATTAACTTGCTGTTCCATCTTTTTATCATTTCCTCACTCTTAATGAGCGTTCCGTGCAAATATTACTCACCTGAATAGTCATCGTGACATTCCTGACAAGAAATATTATTATGGGTGAAATCAGCATCACGATAACAAGCAAAGAAGCAGCCACAACCTTCTTCACTCTGGCGGCAATCATTTCATCCGTCACTTGATTACTGTGTACGAAAATCCAATCAACAATTTTTTTGTGCGAGAATCTCCCGAGCGTTCTTGTTGTAATAAATTAATATATTATTATGCTAAAATATTCGTTCTCACTTACTCTATCATAACTCTCAGTTGTGACTGGAATTTTCTCAGCTCGTCGATATAAGTTGTCATATTGGCATAATAAACTTTCGCATCAGAATCACTGCCTACAGTTTCATCCCGATCATTTCTATATATCACCGCTCGTCTGCTTAATTATATAGCAATAAAGAAAAGTTACCAATCAGAAAAGGTACAATTCATGTTAAACACACTTTTTCATTCACATCAGGCTTACGGTATAGACGTATATATTTTATATCATACGTGTAGATGCTTTCACGGTGGAGTAAATAAATAGAAAAAACTACAATTGACAATTTGCTATCATTTTATGAGAGGAAGTTCACAATACTGCTCATTTCTACTACCTTTGTGCTAGTTGTAGATATCCTTGCTTCCAGTTGCGGCCAATCAACTGATCCCACAGGATTGTAACTTCTGGAGAAAATGATTTTGTCGCGTTCAGATAGTCGGCTGCGAGGGAGTCAAACTGTATGAACTTGTTATACGAGTTCTGCGACAACTTTCCCTTCCCAAAGTAGTATAATCCGTAGACCATTGAGATGCTGTAGTTCTCGATGCACCGAATTATGTTTTTGTAGGCAATTAGCACTCTAGATAAAGAGGAACAAACAACAAACTCATGAAGCAGAAAATTTTCATCTTTCACCCATACAGTACAAACATCAGAGAAAGCGTTTGATGTTTCATGGACACTTGAGATCTCGCATAGTTTACCATAACATTGTATATCAGATACACACATTTGCTTACTCTGTCATCTTTTTGAGTAAAGTTTTAATTGACCCTAACAAAAAATGTCTTCAATCAATTGTAGGATATGTATAAAACTAATTGTAAGAGACACTCGTGTAAGTTCCAAAATGCATGTTGAGAGAAATTTTGGAGGCTAAGCTACATCGTTGCCGCCTGCTCGTTAGGAATGCGATCGTGTAAAGAGATTTTTTTATAGAAGAACGGAAGCTTTTGTGGAAGAGACTAGTGAAAGGTTTATCTCATTTCTACATGAAAGCAAATAAAATGAAAAGAAATGTGATGAAGATTTCAGAGTAGCATAATGTGGCCTTTGAATTACCACAAAGCATGCACTGGCGAGTGAGTCGGATGTATTGAAACTTATTGAAGTTTAGGAGCAACTTACTTCCAGACTCCAGAGGTTGTTGATTTACGGATTTGGTCGGAGAGCAAGTCCAAGATAACGTCGTTGGCGACATTGTACCAAAGTAGTTCATTCAAAGCCGTGTCATCGGCAGAATCATTCTTTCCACTACTTGAAGTAAAACGAGAATAAAAAAAACTCCATGAAAATGTTAAAGGGAAACTCGTGTTCCTGTCTCGTTTTTTATGCGGATTACAGTCATTAAACAAGCACGAAAAAATGCGTTAAGCGTAAGATGCACGTTTGAATACAAAGCAGCTATATGACAGCAACGCGTGTTCAAGTGGGCCTCGAGAAATATTGATTAAATTTGCAAATTTGCAAAGCATGTTTTCACATTTACTTACGTGAGTTGGAAAACCCTCTCTCGTTTCATCCTTAAAGCAGAAAATGATTTTACTTAATTATTGACTTGCTCCGTTGATTTTCACATGTATATTTTGTAAAGTAAGCATATAGCAAATTCATCGACACAGTAATATGACATGAATCATGCATAATACCTCAGGGATGCAACAGATGGGACGTAGTTGGAGACATATGTGGATAACTCTTTAACAAGTTTCTCCGTCCGATCGAATCTCAAGCTGAGGGAAGTCCTGCATAAGGAATTTCGCATTTTATCGGACATGCCTTTTTCATGTTTCGAAGTTAGTTGTGGTAATGATGACTGGGATGATGATGAAGATGACGATGAGGTAGAGGAGATGGAACTGGTAATGCTACTTATAGAAGGAAAGGAAACGATAAGTGAAGGAACAGTAATGGAAGTACTGGTGAGTAGTTTCACCGGTTGAGTAGTGGCCGTTGAAGGGGTAGAATCGTTGACGGTGATGATAGATCTATGTGAATTACTAAGTTTTGCTGAAAGAGTTTGGTTGTTTTTGTTGAACACTTGTCTACTGCTCGCTTGATGGTGATAGGAGCTATTATCTAAGGATCTACCATTAAACAAATAGGTATTTCAAAAAAGTCAAAAAGAGATTTTCACGGTAAACAAATGGTAATAATAGTAATAATTGAAATCCGATTCCAAATGGCAAAGTCATTATGACATTGTTCGTCTCATTATTATTTTGATAATAATGGTTGACATATTTACAGTCCGCATTATTTCACCAAAATTGCTCTCGAAAGTCGATTTTGAAAATAAATGCTTAATGATAAGTTCAAGACAATCTACAATACATGTATATGCACCGATTTGGTATGCTTGCATCATGTTAATTTTCACGATTCAGTCACAACGTTTTGGAATCGGATTACATCTCTACATTGTCTTTCGTTCAAACGTTTTGGGGAAACTTACCAAAACCAAACTATGTTTTATTATTATTTATAATGAACTATGCATGGCTTTTCTTTGTCAGTTGTGTACCGACAATCAAGTTCGTTACAGGCGGAAACCATTAAAAATCGTATCGCAATTTTGGTGATGATGTAATATTTTTATGTGAATAAGCTCAGTTTTCACTTTGCTTGCACAAGCTGTTTTTCTCTGACGTTTGATTTACAAATAAAGCAACAATCGCCAACTCAAATTAAAGTATTTTAACAGAGTATAAAAAGTAGCAGACCCTCCGAGAACTTTTATATTTATAGCATTCACCATTAATCCAAAAAAAAACTTCATGGCCATGAATAAAAGAGGTCAAACATGCGCAGAGACAAAGACATGACCCATTGGTCAATAATTAACGTTCTATTTATTATGGCATTTATTTAAGAAATAAGTTACCATTTAAATTTAAGGAGCAATTAGTTACACGCTGCTCTCTGGTCAGTCTGATAGGAACGGTTAGAAGTTAGTTTATGGGACCACGAAAAGGAGCAATTCATATCAGTACACTAACAAGGAATACCGTTAGACAGTAAGCTAAATTAACCGTGGAATTAGGGGATGTGACACAGCTCACATTGTATTGCCGGAAGGCGCAACCAAACATTCTCACAACTACGAAACTAATGCTACATAGCCTGCTCACATTTCAGGGGAGAAACAGGAAGTAGGGATACAACTACATATTCTCTTCAAAAACAGTTATTCAGCTACAGCAATGCATAATATTACACCGAAACTGAGACATGTTCAGATGCTCGTACCATTATGGAATCAGATAGAATAATAAATGTCTTAAGTTACGCAAAGTGATACATGTAGCAGTGGCATTGCGTTACAATTGCTACAGATTCACATAGCAAATTATCTCATTATTTTTTCTTATTCTCCGAGTTGAATTATGACTACTACTAGGAATCTCTAAAAAAGTTTTACTTACTGGTTAGCGTTGGTGAAAATACAAAAACCGAAATCTGCTCGTTCTTGCTGAAGCTCAGCCAGTAGTTTCCCAATCTGACCAATTGTATTAATCTGAACAACGATTTCCAGCACGTAGAGCAACGACAGAAAAAGACAAAGAAGGCAAGCATGAAAATAAATACCCAATTAGATTCCACAAGTAATAGTTTGTATCAAACATGAAGTTGCTGTACATTTCGAAGATAACGAATTTGATCAAACATAATAACATATTAATTAACAGAGACAGTTATAGAGTTTCATTCAGAGAATAGAGAATGTTCTCTTTTGCTTTCTGTTCAATTTCCTTTAGGCATAATTAGGCACTTTCCTTAGAATAGGTATATATTAATGCATGACTTATAACTTCCTGCTATCGACAGGAACGTGCATGCGCCAAAATGTTTTTAGAATTGATTTAGAACTCAACTTTAATGTGTTTCTCATTCTAAAATTAGTTCATTATTATCACTTTTTTGTGGCGGGATACCTAACAGCTTTAGAAATGATATGAACATGAATGAATGGAGTAGAGCCGTGGTACACATATATTGCTTAATGTCACTTTAAATAAATAATGCAAAGCGATACTTGACGTCATCAAAATACTGTCATAATTCAAATTGTTATGATCCAAAATCACTCAACTTTGTTTTGTCTCAAGAATGTTTTGAATTTATCGACAATAAACAACAGTAATTTATCTGGAAGTTGATGTACTTCAGAAATGTCAAAACAGTAGCTTGCCAAGTCATTTGATTCCAAATATATACATATTTCCAGGAATGAATTGATGACGCTTGAGAAAGAATATGGTTTGTGCTTTCCAGCGAGACAAAATGCATCACCTGAAGTTATTTCTCAGTTTCTTCTCTGCATAATAAATTTTCCTTCTACCATTTCAGCGCCAATATGCTTCGACATTGGGTATAGTATTAACTTATACATACATGTGCTTTCTTCTAGGGTAGAAGAAAGTGAGAGGCGGTGTGTTTTTCAGAGTTTTTAATGGCTTCTTTAAGTGTCCAGGAGTCGAGAGTAATCATAACAATCAAAATGGAAATCATTGACATTAGCACAAGTAGTTGTGCAACCTTTGTACAAAAGTGACTATTCCAGGATAAGTGGACCAAAAAGTGCTCTCCCGTCCGCATCAGTGGCAACATTACGTACTGGTAAATAATGACTTGTTTCAAGTGCTTTACTATGAATAAGAAAACATCATTTGCCTCAGCCACACAAACAAAGGGCTTGTTGATAATGTATAAATAAATTACTTTACTTGCTCATGATTCATGATGCTGCTGCTGTAGTTGGAGGATGGTATGTTTTAACTTGAATTTTGCAAATGTCACAATTATTATTGCACGAAGAGTACTTGGATGTGCTTGTTTTGCATGAAAATTATTGCTGAACCTAATTTAGTTGTAAAGGGATAATAATATGTTGATGTTGTTGACAATAATTAATGGAACTTCTCCGTTAAATCGTGAATTCGTGGGCCAACTGATAAAAAAAAAAAAAAGCCTTGAGTTTTAGCATGTTGTTGTGCATGTTTTGTACATGATGCGTAGATCTTAGGGAAATAATGTTTACACTTCTCTGCAAGGTACACTGATTTTATTACTATTCTACTGATTTTGGTGACAAAAATAAATGTGATAGGCACAACTGGCAGATACAGAAGATACTCAAGTTGTATTTTTGTGATGTCAAGTGTCTGCATTCATCTGGCACCCACCCCACAGGAGCTCGAAGACCTTCCACAGGAGCTCGGAGCCCGGGTGCCCCTCCAGGAGCTTTATTTTTCGGAGCTCCCCTTCAGGAGCCTAGAGCTTGGAGACCTCCCCCAGGAGCTCGCTCCAAGTTGCACCCCTATAAGAGCTTTTTCCTAGGGGCCTCCCTCCAGGAGGCCGGAGCTTGAACACCTCATCCAGGAGCTTAATTTATGACCCCATTCTCTTGTGAATTTTGAAGCACAAAAGAAAATGTTTTAATATTGTAATGCACAGAAGACCTATACATACTTGTCGAACGGTTTTCTTATTTCATACGCGAGATTTGGATTAGACTCGGGTTAATGGGTCGCGGAAATATTTTTGTTCACAAAAAATAACTGTCTAAATCGACTGGAAATCATGGTTAGCATGTAGTGTAATGCGACAGCAGAAGCAAAGCGGGGAGTCTTTGCTTTTTTGAAAGTTGGATGTATGACAACCAACAATAATGGCAACTCAATATGACCGCAACCTAACCAACCTATCCTAACCAACCTGTATTAACCAACCTAACCTAAACAACCGAACCTGCTCCCTTCGGTCGCTATTCACAGAAAAAAATTCGGTTTGGGTACCGTACATCCAATTTTCAAAAAGATAAGCAAAGACCCCCCTCTTTGTATCTATCGCCTGGAACTACATGTCTACCGGCAATAACTTTTTGAGCATTTTTTAAACAAAAATTTTGAAATTTTGTGGACTTTTTTCGAAATGTTACGTCCGTTACATACAGACATGATGCTGATTATGATAAAACAATATCTCCTAGAAAAAGCTCCTAGGGATGAACTCCTAGAAGCAGCTCCTAGAAGGGAGCTGCTGTGAAAAAGCTTCCCGAAGGGAGCTCTTAGAAACGAACTCCTAGAGGGGAGCTCCTAAAAAATAAGCTCCTAGAGGGAAGCTCCTGGAAACGAGCTCCTGGGGGAGGTCTTCAAGCTCCTGTGGGGGCATTAAAGCTCCGGGCTCCTGGAGGAGGTCTTCGAGCTCCTGGAGGGGATCCGCCCATTCATCTCATGACGATGGGCCTTCTGGGTCTGAAGCATTTCACGTTCGAATAGGCAAGCTAATAAGAATTCTTCGAATCTTCTTCAATTGGACTACATAATATAACCACCTAGTTATTAACATTAACATGAGCACCTACAGTCTACAGATTTTACGGATGTGATATTTCCATTACTTGGTTAAATAGCCAACTTTTCTCTGTCTTGACCAATAGGATGCTGTAGACGACGTTCAGTGAAGTTTTCGTCGTGTTAAATGAGACGTGTGTCGTAAACCACCTTATTATTGTCACAGAAAGCAGTAGCACCCACAGTTTAGAAAGATTAATGATCAACATATATTTACTTCTTCATAATTTACATCTTCAAATATTATAGCACAATCTATATTTTAAAATGTTTCAATTACGACAAACAAATGTCGTTAGCTACTTTGTACATAATGAGTGTCCGTTTCGGCCACGTGGTCCACATGGTGCGGGCGTAAATTCGAGTACTTATATCTATGTATGTACTACTGATATAATATATGTTTATTGCAGCCATGTTTCCTATCTCACTGCTTATGCCTAAAATTATGCCAAAGTTTGGCAGTTAATTAAAAATTCAAAAACGTACCTGTTGCTTCATTTCCCATGTCTCTTGAAGATTTACGACCACACTGGACAAAAGCGTCGAATTTTGCACAATCAATGCCGTGCTTAGGATGAACGGAAGCACAATCATTTGAAACAGTTGCCACCGTCGCAAAGCCAGAGTGCCTTGTCTACAGCATCGTGAAATTCCTGACTTGACGGATACCAAGCTGGATTCATCATCGGCAGAACTTTGTGAATGATGGGAGCTGGTATCATATCCACCAGTACCATCATCGTTTCCTTTATTGCGTGCCTTATGACCCCTAACGGTTTTGCTTACCGGGCAGGTGGTAATTGTGGACATTGTGTCAACAGAAGAACCTGTTATAATTGAAGGTTGTCGTGTCCGATTCGCCTGTTTTGTCCACAAGCTGTCCCGCATAATTTTTTGCGTGTTTTCTTCTTAGTAAATAAGAAATGTGAATTATTACTGAGGAACGGCCAAGAGCCAGCAGTTTCTTTTCACACGAAACAAATGAAGTATTACGGAATAACGTTTTTGATGGCTCAATTAAGAGTTGGACACAAACAATAACACCGTCGACATCACGTTGTCTCCCGTTAAGTAACAACCCTTTTTATAAGGCACTGCCGCTATTGCAAAACTCTGCGTTGGTGCACGGAACAACGGATATATATTCTTTACATGATAATACTGTGATTTGGCTTATGGCTGCATTCTTCCAATGGAAAGTCCTGTATTCTCCGGGCAGCTACCGGGACGAGAATGAGACCAAATCTGCAACGACATCGTGTAATATTTGAGACTCCAGTGGATGCGTTGTTGGAAAGTACTCGTGTTTGTTATCTCTACTTTCACCGAACAACTCTGATTTTAGGTATGCTTTGCAGCCATCTCCCCTACATTTCTCTTCACAAGTCAGACCACCTTTCCAGATCCTTATAAGTGACGGAGAAGATGTTCTCTATTACAAAATTGCACTTACTCCACACATAATATAAGCACTGTTTCCTGTATAGTACACCACAAAATTATTCCTCTAAAGCAATAATGTGTGCAATGCGGAAAGTAAAACTTTGTCGGTGTCTCAAAGCCACGCGCGACGCACCTTATTTGCTTCGCCAGTCATAATTTTGCTTGATATTCTTTTGTAAATTATTTTTCTACAACCTTTACCGTCAAAAAACTTTCCCACTCACAGAAAATATGTGTAATAAAAGTGTAGTGCTGCGACAGTGGAACTATTGTAGACTGAATCCAAGGACTTTCCTTCTGTTATTGAAGAAGCTCTTGCCTCTTTCTCTTTCATTCATAGATTTTGTGCAATTTTCTGCCACCAATTTTCAGGTTAGGGCTCCCTTTTTCTCTCACCGATTTTGGGATGCTGCCATTTCATTCAGCTTCTTACTCTGTTTACTTTCTTGGCTTATGAGTATGCATATAATACTGCGAAATATATGTACTAAAGGTAAATGGACCAGCATATAGCATTTACCTTTCCCCAGATACATGTTTCATTTACCGTTTTGATTAGCGTAAAGAGGATCTTTAATTTAGACTGTAGACGTCCATGTGGGCACAGTCAAATCCCTCTTAATAAGAACTACACTCCATGCAATCTCACTTTATGTTGCAATTAAATAATATAGTAATTTTGTTCCTTAAAGTTTTCTTTGATAATTCTTAACCTTTGTCAATGACTAGATATCCTCATTCCCTATTTTAAGAAAAGGGGTTCCCTTAGATAATCCAACATCCCCTTATAAATCAACTGTGGGGATCAAGTAGGATTGCACTTTTCAAACAAATTCTGTAAAATTACCCATAAATAAGTACGCCATGTTGTACTCCTGGATGAAACAAATTACAGATTCTCTAAAAGACCTTGGACTGCAGCTGAACGCACTTGTTTTTGCAAGTGATACTACGATAGATTCACCTCGTGTTTCAAGTCCACACGTATAACACATATAGTGGTGAATTTTTGTATGTGAAGCATGACCAAACAAAATAAATATGAAATATTACTCGAGCTTCGGGAATCATACGTGAGTTGAATGGGTATGATGGTAAATGTCGAGCTGACGATGGGATAAAGTAGATAATAAAAAGTTAAACGTGTGTCTGCTGGTGATGCTTGATAAGGCCCATATTATTTTAACTTGCGATGATATTAAAAAACACTAAAAGGGACTATAGGACATGCACTCACCCACGCATTTACTTGGCACTCTACTTAAAAGACGAGCTCTCATCTTATCAAAATTGTAATATTCCATTATTTTCTTCTAAATTAAAAGCAATCATGTTGTAATATGTATAAGGGGGATGTGTAGGAGAAATTTGCAATTAGCAACAGAACAACAAGGTATGAAGATTTTCTGGACAACTGTCTGTGGAATAGATTTTGGACAAAATTTTGTATGCCCAGGGCTTTTATGTGCATCCACTTAATTCATTAAGTTGTTTCTTTAGAATAGGTGAAAGTCTGTAATCTCTGAAAAAGTGAAAGTTATGAAAGCTGTTGGTAATATCTTCCCTTAGAGAGTCGAGAGAAAAGAAAAGCAATGAAGGAGGTAGAAGAGCGAACAATGCTGACGTTGTTCACTCCCATCACGTGTGTAGCCTCTACTTTTTTGCATTCATTTTGGCCAGCTTAGTGAAAGCCTAGTAGAGCTGTAGCTGGAGCTGGTTAGAGAGAAAGTACAACATAAGAGCAAGGTTGATTTAGTCCGTTTCAAGAACAGCCAACTGGAAATGCTACATACTGTGCTCAAAGAGCGCATATTTCACTCTCTCTATCATCATCTATAGTTTCTAATTTCCCCTTTTGCTGAATTTTCATATGAAAACGTTTGTGCAGTCTTTGACCACTTCTTATTCAATAAAAGTGAACTGAATGTGGGACGTGGAGTACTTACTATGAACTTTAAAGTCACTGAAAGACATATTGTTATCATTGTGGTTGCAAATTCGTGCCTATGTATATATGTGGGTGTCTTGAAGTTCAAAAGTGCGATTTTTAAAATGGTGTTTATTCGCATCTCTGTATTATTATCTGTCCCTACTACATCGTATTGAAAACGGTTAACAAAAACCGTTAGAAATCTTAACAAACGGCTATTGTCATACACCATAGCGCTCAACATGTCTTTGCCAGAGAATCATTAAAACTTTTTGAAACGGATTTTTTTTTTGCAATCTCGGTGGTATGATTTAAAATGTTGATACTCATCACTATGAAATCTATCTCTTTTAACATGAATCAGAATATCATTGTACCCGATAATGAGAGTAGGGGTCATGTTTTCATAGCCAAACCTGGTTTTAGGTTGCATACATCAACATGCTCATATCAAAAACACTCTTTTATCTACGGCTTTTCATTGCTAACAGACTGCGTATATATGTATGCATTATGCACTAATGATAAGTTATAAAAGTATATAAACTGGCTACGTACCTATTTCTGTTCCATTGTTAACATTTTAAAATTCATGAATATTTTTTTTCTTCTTATATCTGTATTCTTTGTAACAAATTGTTAAAAGATAGCAACTGTTTTGATCAGCACAATGGCCATTGCTACAGGCGTTAAAGACACAAGATAAAATCTTTTTCTTAAACCAATCGCGATGCCCACATCAACTGGAAAGAATGTGCTTGTTTGCATAAATTGAACAGTCTCAAATTACCTAATGCCGTTCCAGTTGCCAAATTGAGATAAAGTGTTTGGCCGTGCACATTTATCTCGAAATAAAGAAATTCGGTACTATCGTTTCTGCGAAAGTCAATTTCATGATACCAACCACACACAATGGACACAAAGTGCAAGATCAATAAGTACTTCTGTTTTCACATTGCCGTAATACATGCCTTTTCCTTTTATGTGATGTTTGTCAGTATAAATAATTTCATTATAGTTTTCTTTGTGTCAAAAAGCCATGGAATAATAACGAGATGCCTCACTAACAAAGAATTGCTCCAAAAGAGTAGTGTAGAGGTTGATTTCCATTAGCGCATAATAATAGCAGAGCAGCATTACAGTCTGGAAAATCTAGAGATGCAGAATCGAACTCGAGTCACATATACTATAGATAAAAATTTCCATCCTAGAAAAAGGATCAATGCCAATTACCTCTTCAAATGTGGCCACGCCACCTGAGATTGAGATGTAACGCCGTGGTAATTTTAGCATCGAAAGCGCCAAATCATTAAAAGGCAATCTGACCATGCGTACGTATAGTCAAGTACATCGCACATACGTAGTTGCTTTGCTAATGAACTGTCTTTACAGTTTGATGACGATTTCAATTTTTGAAATAGAAACAAAGGCAGAAAAGTCAAATTATCATATAAACTCACGTAATATTCCGTAATTACGTGTTTATTCGAATTATCCTGTGAACTTGCCAAATTGTTTTTATTATTAGTCGTTGTGCTCAAATTGTGTGCATGCACAGATTGCATGAGGAGATACAATGAATATTAATCTTGTTTGGTAACCAGTATTAGTGTCCACATACATACACATTGTTAAATTATATGTTACACGTATTGTTAATACCTCTATAAGTCTTTGTGAAGATGCGGATATTATGCCATGCCAAGTGTAATTGAGTACTGCACGACATTGTATTAAAAATCTTCAAGCAAAATATGGCAATCTCTGTATCAAATTTTATAATTAAGGCAACGTGCTTACTTAAAAATACAAACTCAAACAATTTTTCCTGACTTGATACACTGAACGAGAATTGCAATGATTAGGTAGTATATCGTTACATGCTTTAAATTGTGCAATCAAAGCGATTTCTGCTTCTGTTTACGTAAAATAATGGACCAACAAGCCAACAACCCATCCAATAGCAGTATATGCCAACGATGTTTTATTAATGCGATAAATACAAGTGCAATTTTTGATGTGTGTAGCATTTTTTCTTGCCATTTTGGAAATAGTTCATAAATGCACGTTCAAATCCAGGGCATTTATTATTTGATATAGCCATAATTATAATGAAGATAATAAAAGTTTTTTCAACCTGTGCAAGCTGCGGATCTGAGGTTGGCTGACGTATACATACGTACACTTCCCATGCATGTCGTAGCCCATTAACAACCATCTTACTTACTAAGTATATACAAACTTATTTATTGGTAGCATGGGAATTTTGATCTAGATGTTAAAAAGGAAAATGGAAAAATTGCAAACTCTTCATATATAAATATTACATTATTGTTCCGCGTATGGTTTAACAAAGATGTGGCTGGAAGCTCTATGTGCCTCCATAGGTATTATATGGCATAAATATATCTCATCACACCAAAAATTCTCACAGTATTCGAAGAAACGTAGACGTGATACGTGTGAATGATGTGTAATGTTCAGTTTTTCATGCAAAATTTAAGACTTGATTGTGTTTTCAACTTTGCTGAAATTTGCGTATGGATTACATACGCCTGTCTATTCTTCGCAGCGTATGCTGGAACTGAAGTTGTTGACTCAAGGTCTTATAAGAAAACGCTAAAATAAATATAGTGCCTAAAATCCATTAACAATGCCTTTTCAAATACTATATGACAAAGGATTAGTCGGAATTTCTGCTGTTCTATAGCTTGAGTTATCAGTGGCCAGTATTTCATAATAAGGATAGTGATTATCGGTGAGGGATCCTCAGAGTTCCCTTTATTGTTCCTGTGAACCATGGACGAATGGCTATCCAAGCTTACTGTCCTTTCGAGTAAATAAATTATAATATAGGCTCTATATTATAGAATCAAAGTCCATTTTATCTTCCAGCTACATACACTAAATACGCAAGTCAAATTAAATGAAATTCTTGACTGCCGTCGGCCACAGCGTGCTCTACAGCAGCAACTTCACTTTTTCAGTTCAGTTCAGTGTTTAGCGGTAGATATTGGAGTTTTTGTTATAAAAGATGCGGTCGTTAATAATTTATGGAGGATGTTGGCTGTAGAAGCGCGGCTCAAAAGAAAGGTAAAGAGCATTTTAATACATTTTAAACATTACCCTCCATACTCCAATGTCCTCAATACAGGATAATGATAAATAATGAATCCTAAATATTTATAATGCAAAAACTTCACCGTACACATTCCAGGTCCTACCTTGGATAATCTGCTTATTACTCGTTTTTATGCAAGACATGCAAGTTGCTGATAGCCGAACTGTTTTCAATGAGTTAATTCCTTATGACCCTTCTTGTCCGGAAAAGGGGGAACATGGATGTTTATGCGCCAGAAATTTAGATTGCAATCAGACCAAGTACCTTGAGTGCAGTGATGGAAAGGTATTAATGATGTCTTCATTATTTATACAGTATTGATCATTCTAAAACAAAACGATGATATATTTTTTGTTGCTAAAACAGTGTACTTGTGAGTTCTCGTTACATCGTACATTCGATGAAAGTCTGGGGAAATGCGTGTCCCTGGTTGGGAGCTTCTGTGGGCTTGGCTGGGCCCCGCAATGTGTAAGAAATTCGGAGTGTGAAGGAGGGCGTTGTATGTGCCGTGAAGGTTACAGTAAGACAAAGCGAAATAGCTGCGGTATCAACTTTGGAGAAGAGTGTGGTCCTCGACAATGCAACGCTGACAGAGGCTTAGCCTGTAAGGAGGGAAGATGTCAATGCGTGGATTCTGCATACGTCTACTCTGCCGTTCACACAGTCTGCATAGATCCCGAAGCAGTAGTGAGGGAATTTTTCCAACAGCTAGCCCAAAGAATTATCCAGGGTATTTTTAACTTCAAATTGAGACGGGTAATGGATGTTATCAAACTACCATTTCGATTTGTGGCTCGACTCGCTCGTGGACCTTTTGGCTGATTGTGACTTTTTACTACAGCTGTGGTTTTTTTGCACTGAAAATATAGTTAATTACAAAAACAGAAACATGGGACCATAATAAATGTATAAAACAGACTGTTTAAATGAACTAGTAACGTGTATTTGTGTATATGCAAGTCAATAAATGTCAGATTTTTATGATTAATAAAATATTATATAATCCCCGTCTGCAAATCATTAGATATGTACTGAAAAATGGAGAGAGAAAGAAACGCGTGTCCACTACCGTAAGAGACTTGAGTAGTAAAGCGTGTTCAGTTCATGTTCCATTCTTTTATGCTAAAAAACTCATAAAACTCAATTCACAGGATTGTGCTTATATGCATTTTATACAAAAAATATATACAAGGCTATTCAAACAAAGTGTTCATCTCCAGCATAGCAGAAGCCTTTGCCAAAGTCCTATACCTAGTGAATAGGGACATTAATTATGAAGCGTCAGACTGTCAGGATTTCTATATACTTCTTGGTGCTGAAATTTTCATACGTTCAAGGCTGAAGGAGAATGTTTCAATCAAATCGCTGGCACTAGCACAACCGCTGCATAATATATCACACAGAAAGCCCCAATTACAGTGTCGCATTAAAAAGGATGTTCGCAATCACTTAACCCTTTGTCTACGTGAAGCCATGAAATAAACAACGCACACACTGCTTTATCTCCAGGTTCAATTGTAAGTTTCATGTTACACTACATTTCTTTACAATTCCTGCTATACTTCCTCCAGCCAAAACGCCTACTACATTGTAGTAGGACAAAGGCGTAAAGAGGGCATTAGCTTTTGTTATTAGACTTGCGTTGAGTTGAATTTAGTTTGACTTATAAATGTGGGATGTTCGACATCAAATCTGATAAAATAATTGAATAGGTTCTCAGTTTTGCTAGAGCTGGTTTTTTTGTCTTTTTGCGTAAAACGAGCAAGGCAATTAAGTAAATAAAAATGACCGAGCCCACAAGGCATTATAGATTCTTCGTATTAATCGTCTTATTTCTAGTGATTACTTGTGTTGTTCCTCAAAGGTTTGTAAGTTGGTTCTTGTGATTTTCATTGGTACATACTTATCGTCATTCTCAGAAAGAACATACTTTTCTATATTGACTATTTCATTGTAAAGCAGAAACACTGGTCAACAACAAGGTAACCCTGCAGGCTTTGAGAAGCAGACACTGGATAGGTTGATAAATAACAATCAGCAATACGATTCTCTAGTCCGTCCTACGGTTAAGAACACTTCCGGTAAAATGTTTCTATTTAAAGATAACGTAACCAATTAAAAATGGCTTCATACAAACAATAACTTTCATTAACCGACATGACATATTCCAGAGCCTATTGAAATCAGTGTTCATGTCTCGGTGCGAAGTATTGAGTTCTTGGAGCCCTTGAAACATGTAGTTTCCTGAAAATCATATACTTTAACAACCATTAATGCCTAGAATGGTGCGACGAATGTTATTGCAATTTGGTATATTAATTTGTTTAGGAATTTAAAGTGCATATGCTAATATCACAGGAATGGGATGACAATCGCTTATTATTTGCTCACTTAAATCCTCCAAGTAAGCTTTTATTACAAGCATATTATTATCATAATATTATTTATAATTTGACATTAACTTAATGAATAAACCCTAATCATCACAAATGTTCTAAAAGTTGGTATCTCATTTGCTCGTATATTATATTTGTATTGAATAGAAAGATTACGATACTTGACCGTGTTGGATACTTCCAAGATATGGAAACCCGACGTGTCCTTTCTGAATGAAAAAACTGTTGCGAGGACTTCATCCGGTCAACAAGAACACAGCTTTGCTAGAATTTACCCAACTGGGAAAGTTTCCCTTTTGTTGAGGTACAGTTAAAGCCAGCAGATTTACTTGTTTTGTGTAGTACTGCTTTCATCATCTTCTCCGCTACAGAAAGTATATAAATACACATTCATTTCCTGCCCAAATCTCTAGAGTCACTGCAATTTTATCTTGTCCTGTAAACATTCGGCTATTTCCATTCGACTCACAAAAATGTCCGTTGAAAATGGCAAGTGGTTAGTATAGAATCTTTCAGTTTGTATGATTATGTACCATGCAATATATTTGTGCACAACATGTTATGCGAATCCCAAACAAGGCTATTGTTAATGTGTATAATAAAAACAGCGGCCTTTTCGAGGGAGGACGTAATTTTGAAATGGAAAAATCCTGGGAATCCAATAGAAGTAAATCAAGATTTTGCTTTGATGCCTGGAATGGCGTATCATTCCGTTACAAACGAAATGGCAGACACACAAACAGAGACCGGTCAGTAAAGTAATTATCCAAATATGTATATATTGAGTGTATAGGTACCTAATTATGTACTCATTTATGAATAATCCGTTGTAATTGTAACAAATCATTTGTGTGGACATGTCCTATCAGAGATGATCGCTGTTTATTTATAGACATACTATGAATGAATATTGATTCCATTGTAAAATTCTCAATTTATCTGATTAACTTGCAGGCGTATACAGCTCCCTTGTGGGTGGATTCATTTTCAATAGATTGAAGGGTCACTACTGGAAGCAGCTTTATATTCCCTGCACGTGTTTGGTCATTTTGGGATGGTTTTCGTTTCTTTTGGATGCTACTGGAACTCCTGGAATCGTTAGAGCCGTCCTTGTTGGGATAACATGGATCATTGCATACCTAAAAATCTCAGATTTTCATCATACCATGCCGAAAGTTGCTTACTCAACAGCATTTGACGTTTGGACTGGAATGTGTCTTTCATTCATTTTTGTGTCCGTTGTAGTGATGATATTTTCCACGTACATGGCTAATCACGGTCACACGAAAACCATTCCCCCGGAACGCATCCAAGCATTGGAGGCAAGAAAACGGTTGGGTGAGATATCTGCTCAGTATGCATTACAGCAAAAGTCCAGTTGCTTGTCTGCCTCCTTTGTGGTGGATCGAATTCTCATTTTCTCATATCCAATTCTTTTCACTGCATTTGCTGCCGGTTATTTTACTGTGTACTTGAAAGTAGCACGAATTGGATTTGAAGAACTCAAGGATTAAATAAGTTGTAAAAAATATAATATATGCATTCTCAAATCTAGTTATTACTTTTTTTGTATGATAAAAGTTCAATTTTACAAAATAAAACAACAGATTTATTATACAATGATAACCTTTTATTGAATATTAACATTAATCTCATTATAAATTAAGCATGCGCTAACAACAATCTATTCACATGTACATCATTGGCAAGAATTGACCACATTTTCTTGAAATTATTTATCCATACAGATGAAATACAAAGAAGCAAAGCAAACGTGGTAGTAGGTTACTGTGATTATTTATTACAATTAAATGTTTCGGACAGCATATTGGTAGCTCTAATAGTAGATAGTTATATACACATACCAACACACATGAACACATCATCATCTATACTTGGTTAGGAAGATAGAGAGTACACAGGCCAGTAAAGGATGATAAAGAGAAAATATGCAGCTGGAAAGGCAACACGGGATACCCCGTCGATTTTTTCTGGCAACGACTCAAAGTTGGAAACATACTTTTGAGTAATATCCAAGGCCCTTTGTTTGATTTTTGACGCTGCTCCCTGCTCTTCTTCCTTGCCATCATTGCTGGGACTCGCATCCTTCAATGGGATTTCTTGCTCTTCGTCTCCACCACTCTGAATCTGAATATGATCCTCATCAGCAGAACGTACGTCATCCTTTGAATTGCTACCACTGGACAACTTTTGCTGCGCCTCTTGCCTGACAATATACTGCACAATTATGAACTCAGCCAGAGCACCAAACACGAATGTCAGGCTTATTCCCGTCCACACGTCCACTGCCTTGGTGTAGCCCGTTGGCGGAAATGACTTGTTAATTTCAGATGTTTGCGTGGCGAGAATGAGGAGAGTTAGCACCAGCAAAACTATGCGAGCTGAAATTTCTTTTATGTCAATCCAGAATGAGAGCCACGATACGATGAACATCATCATGCAGGGAATGTACACGTTGACCAAGTAAGGCGTGAAAAGGCGTTTAAATGTAAAGTCTGCACGTAAACAGCTATAGTTTCCTGCGAAAACATATTAATGTTATGATTTTTATGATTAGGTATGTATATAATGAAGCAGCACTTGCAATATGAAAATGCATAACTAATTTATCTCAACGAAACTGGATACGAGAAACCTACCTGTTTTCGTATTAGAATCACAATGAACTGTTACTATCCCCTCAAGTTTGTGGGTGAGCAAGTTGAGATTAGGCATTAGTTGGACCGGAGTGTCAGGTTCCCAATTATATTTAACATCGCTGGTTGTGTACCCGTCTACAAGTGATGCACAAACAAGAGCATGATGATGTCTTCCACATTATTATTAACTTGAAAAACTTAATACTAGGTCATCACGAAGACGTTATACTTATAGGTTCAACATACAACTAGCTAAACGAATTGGACACGTCTGTCTGTCAAATGGAAAATTCCTGAAATCCATCGGGCACGATAACTTCAACGATATCCTGCATAAACATAACCCAATTAATCAGTTGAGATTTTCACAGATGTGGTCTTGTTGAAGTCCGTAAAGTTTTCATTTTTACCTGGCACTATGTAAGATTTCACCGTTGGGAGAAAGTCGTACGAACTCATTACGGACCTGAAATGATTTTTTGACTCTGTACTTTCTTATTACACATGAAAATGCAATTGTAGTGACAGAAATAACTGCCTTCTGACTGTTGAAGGGCTCTGTCATGAATTGAGAATAAATAAATAAATACCATCAATGTATGGTAGTGGCCTTCCTTTTCGTTTGAAAAGAACGTATCCGGTCTCCATATTAAATTTTCAGGATTTATCAAGTTTATATACTTGACGTCACCTGCGGAAGCTAATTGAAAGACGTTTTTAATTAAACTATTTATCTGTAATCTAATCTTATTAGCATCCTTATTTTGAATAAAAAATTAATGCATTACAGACCAGCTCTAAAACTCAGGCGTTCATCTCTCCATTTCTGGCGGTATGTTAGCTGGACGTCAACTTCCTGTGTTAAAGACGATCGATTAATTCAGATTGTTTACTACACTACTAAACATGGCATGATTGAAGCAGGAATATAATAGAAACTTACATTGTTAATTTCATCAAGTTTACTCACACTCCGCAGAAACATATTCACTGCCACTAAAACTGGAGCTGTAAAAAAGAAAAATCGCAATTTTGCAAGTTTCGACCATGTTAGGTATGGTAATGACATTTCTGTAGTTGTTTTCTTTTGTCGCCATATACAAAGTACATGATTTTCTACCAGAGTGACTGTCACTGCTCCTTGGGCGAACCCGTCGATCATACTGTGTATCGAAAAGTCGCTTAATTAGCTCTTGCTCCGATGACCTGCCCTGTGCAGCAGCATCACTTTAGGAATTAAACAATAACCAATCTATTATTTTTGTCTTTATTAGTAATATCTGATTAAATTAGAATGTCAACCCAGGATGTGCTTGTTATCTTACGTGACATGAAACACAAGAAGAACTAATAGCAATTGAAAAATCTTCAACATTTGATTCCGTTGAAGATACATGATGTTCTCCTTGCACACACACTTTCAGTTGACAGTTATGCTTTCATTGCTCATACAAGCAAAAGTATATAGAACGCATCCAGCAGACAAAGGCAGCCTATGTGCTTCAACTCCCTGCAACCGACTACTTTGTAAAATCTTTAACTCACTTTAGTCTTTTCACAAACCACAGATTAGTACAATCTTTTACCGTATACCGCTTAACGCATCGAGGATCCTTAAGTGCACAAATTCAAATTACAAGACATTATTCTTAACAACTTTATCCAAATGCATGCAAGGCTTGCGATTATTTTGGCCACTGTACCACTAGGCAAAGCGTTTAAAAACAGCAAAAAAATCGAGTAAACCAGATCTGTAAAAACATTCACAGCCTTGCATAATCGTAAGTTATTGTAAACTCTGTATTATTATTATACTGTAAGAGAGAAAAGTGTATTTGACTTTTAAAACATAGGTATACCTATTTAATGTGAACAACAATTATGTATGTACATATTATAGTTATATGAATTTTGCGTATAGGCACGGTTTCATTTGAAGGCATCCATAAATAAATGGCATGTCACTGGTAAGAGGGTGAAAACGCACAATGGTAAGTGGTGAGTATGTAGCATCAGTGACGGTGGTCACTTTGTTGTATGAATTGTGGCAATGTTATAACTCGTTATTTTGTCGGCTAACTTATTGATCTTAATATGGCATCCTTCCATTCTGGTGACAACAAATGAAGTCATATATTTGCGGCTAATGCATGAAGAAGCATTTTACAGCTTTGCACGAAATATTTCCAACCGAGGGAAAATAAACTCTAGTATAATTTTGAATACATCCTATAATATTTAAACGTGGTCATATATTATGCGGAATATTAATATTCCTGTGACGTGTCTGTTTGCGTTCATAAATCTCCTCTAGAACACTTTCCTCGCTCCACATCTTTGTCTACTCACCAAACCTCTCCCTCTGGTCATCACAGTTAGTAATAGTGTGGATATGAATGAAATAAAAAACGCAGCGTATATTTCAGCTTCGATGTGTGGGAACGCTGCTGTCATGCAGTGTGCTCTTTTCATCAGTCCCTTGTGCCCAGTCGAGAGGAGAAAACAGAAAGAAAATAATGAGGACTGAAGTTGCGTTAAATTATGTTTTCCACTACTTGTTTAGCCAATTAGTGCTGATTGAGCCTCACTTTATAATATTCAGCAGTAGATTGCTTGCTCATTGGAAAAAATAGAATTACGTGACATTTATGACAGTTGTCCGAAACGCATTTTGCCGAAATCAATTTTTCGTCGTGTGAAGTGAACATTGCAATTTGAATGGTAAATAGAAATGTCTTTTTAAATGCACTTATTTAGTGGGCAATGCCACCCAAATGTATGTTATTATGGACAGTAAGTAGCCACTTCATATTTAGGAACAAAAAATGATTATAACATTTTATTTTCATCAGGGCACATGAAAAATGTACAATTTTTATGTTTGTTAAGACCATGGGCCCCGTTTCAAGTAAGGTAATCATGAAAGTGATCTCAAGGGCAAGGTTTTCTTGAATTCCTTAATATCCACAATCATTCCCGTCTTGCGAGCTTGTTCAGCAGCAAAAACGTATAAATGCGAATCTAGACAAATAAAAGGGATTTATGTATCATGTTGTTTTAGGACTAGAAACATGGAATCACTGGAAGGGTTCATGAGGATCATCATTATACTAGCAAAAGCACTTACCCAGAGTTGCTTGAGGGCCAGATAAAACGTAGTCCTTATTGCCTGAAACGCATGCATATACAAAGGCACGCATAAGCCCGAAATCTCCTCCACCATGTCCGCTTTTAAAGTCTTCCACTGTGTCCTCCTCACTTGGACGAGTTACATGAGACTTTCTTGTCAGAAAGTCAAAGTGAGTGAGCAAATCTTCGCCGTCCCCTTCCAGTTCACCTTTCGTACCGAATATCCTTGTCTGCAGCAATAAAATGCAATAGTTATTGTTTTAAAAATAAAATGCGTATTATGCTGAATTATGCATGTATTGTCTGTTTCGGTCGGTGAAATAGCTGAGTGTTTGTTAAAAGTACCTTCCGGGCACACATCGACTCTGTGAAAGCGACCATCGAAAAAGACGCAGACGATCCATTCTCATATTCAATGTTTACAACTTGATGATCGCATACATCGTTATCCATTTCGTAAACACATTTACCGTAATTTCCTTCTCGTAGTGCACCCATAAGGTTTTCCACATCTATTGAATTTGATAAATTAATTGGGCCAGTTTGGAGGATGCGTAGATATAGGTAGTTGGATAAATAGAAAGAAAGTATTACCGACAACTCCTTTTGGTTGCACAACGTCTACTGGCCAACCTTTCCATCCGAATTGAACGTGAGGTTCAATGTAAATCTTTTTGGCCGAGTAGGGGCATTGTGATTCATATGGACAGTCGAGACAGTTCCTACCATTTTAAGAATTGGAAATAATTATTTGCTTTAAAATGCTGTAAATGGCAGTTTAGCATTATAGTTTACTTTTACTAACACAGCATTCTTAGCTGCCGCCGGCTTGTTTTCTTTCCGAAAATGGGATAGGTTTCCAAATGAAGAAACTTTCTAAAATTCAGAATATTCTTGATGCGTAAATATGTGAGTAGAGTATACTGTAATCATTTAGGATCCAAAGAGACTATACCTTAAACTTTGAATCCATGAAGTGAGCTAACAAGTCAATATCATGACAGCTCTTGGAAAGCAGTGAAAATGTGGACTCTTCTTCATTATGCCAATTACCGCGAACAAACTATGAATTTATAGCATACATACATGGACGTAATAATATTTAAATACGTATATATATCATTGTTTTAAAGTATCATACGTATTACGTAATGTAATTGTAAGGTTATGTGCTGGAACACAACTTACAGAGTGCGCAAAATGCCAAAAGCCTACGGGTTCCAAGTGCTGGATGTTAATGATATCGCCGAGAACCTTGGAGTCTAATATTTTCTTTAACGCTCGAGTGTACTTGGTGTACCGTAAAACATGGCCAACCGCTAAAATAACATTGTTTTTCACAACAGCTTCGCATATTTGAACGCATTCCTCAACATTTATGGCCATTGGTTTCTCAAGCAAAATGTGGTACTTGAGGTTTGCACACGCTTTAAAAATAAATTAGTAATATTTATTAGCCTTAAATCGCCATAAAATGGAAAGTATTTCCATTAAAGGTTAACATTTTTATAAAGTTTTACCAACGGCTGGAATGGTGTGTTCTCGATCCGTGGTACATATTGCAACAGCATCGCATAGCTTTGGTGCTTTAATGAACTTGAAAATATTGCAGATGAAAACATTATGTGGATATGCTTGTTTCTTTGTAATGTCTGTTAAAAGTGTACAATGTATTTTAGTGTTATTACCTCATCACAGTTCTTGAAAATGTTTTCCTGTGGTATATTATGTTTCTGGAATTTAAAAAAATCTATATAATAAAAATACTTAAAAGTGTACTTTTCTCTAGAGAATTGAACAGTAATACATCTTGTATTTTTTGCTTCTTTACATACCTTAGCCAAAGCCAGACTTTTAAATTGATGATGATCTGCAACTGCTACAACTTTCAGCCATTGCGGAAAGACCGAAGCAAATTCCGCGTATGCCTGGCCCCTATATAAATTAATCACAGAGTTTGGTACTTTGTTCGTTTTCCAACTTTATTGAAAGAAATTTTTGCTGTATTGAATAAATCCCTTGTTATAGCCATGGCTTGTATATCTTACCTATTACCAGCACCAAGAATTGCAAGTGTAAGTGGCTTTTCCGGCACTGCAGGTTCTTTCAAGGGAGTTGACATTGTTTCCTTCAGGGATCTTGGGATCTGGCCCAATTCGACTTGAATAAATGGATGCGAAATGGAAAATGTGCTCCTTACTCTGTTGGTCTGCTCATTTACCACCGAAATTAATCATTAATCATTGTTTCTTATGCATGAACCTATGTAAATACCTATGCTCATTAAATTCTCATATCGTTTGAAGTACGGAAGTGCCAAATATAACCTTACAGCTCAAATATTTTTAATGTTATCTACTCGTTTTATCATGTTGATTAGTGAGAGACATATCAAAAGAGATAAATCATTAGAGAAGTGACACACAAATAAAAATGACAATAGATGTTATGCAGAAGGCATTAAAACAAATAACGTTCATAAAAATGTATGTAATTCAATTATGGGACATTTTATGATTTAACGCTATCAATGTAAAATTCTGTCAACTTTAAATTGATATAGTAGGTAATGCATTGCTATATTCCCGGCATACTTACTGGATGGTACATTCATATTATTATACACAATTAGAACAAATAATTTCAAAGAGTCATCTCTTGCCGTGTAATGTAATTACGAGAAAAACTGTTTTGTCTGACTATCAGAATTGGCTCATCATACATATACATACGTTGACCACATTTTATCATTAATCATTTGATGAAACTCTTTTTTTGCGAGTATGTAGTATGTACTGATCTGAGCACTATGAAAGTTGATCGCATTGACATAATTTCCTTTATCCAATCAAGAATGATATGGATATCACTCTGTTGCATATAATATTATTATCCATATTTGAGAACTTATTGTGATGTTTTGTTTGGATTACATACCTAGTCAATAATATCAAAATCAATTGGTCTTGCTTACAGTTTACAGATATCCCACTGACTAAAAAAGAGAACGTTGAACTTATAACGATGTTTTGCTGCAAAGCACCGTGTTACCTAAATGACGACCCATTTCTAAAATTTCTTGGGGAAAACGTACCGTGTTGTTGGTCCGTATAATAGTAGTGATATGTAATCCGTCTTCCGACTCTTTTGTCTGTGACCGGTTCAAACGAAACTTTTTGTTGCAAGTACGCCAATTGTTGAGAATTGTAAATGTCCCAAGGCAATGCAGAAAAAATAAAAAATCACAACACGAGACAACTGAGACGGTCAATTGGCAGACTAAGAAAACACCTACTGCGAGTAATACATTAACAAATAGCAACACCAGTTCAATGAAACCTCTGTAGTTTCAAGGTCACTCCGCAGACTATGCTTATGAGCATCTCTGAGCACTAGCTTTTGTAAGCACCTACTAAACTTCACATATGGATTCAGTTCGTCAAACCATATAATGGTCTCAAGATATCTTTCTGCTGCTGCTAATTACTTGACAGTTCCTAGAACAGTACTGTTGCTGGCACATTTGCTCCTCATTTACATAGTATATTTCCGAAATTCGGGAGGGGGAAAGATGAGTTCTTTTATCCAACTGAACAATGGGCAAAAGATGCCGGCGATTGGACTGGGTATGTGCATACAAATGTTCGTTATGATTCAAAAAATATGAAAATTTGCCCTAAAACAACAGCAATTTTTACAACAGGTACATGGCAGGCAACTGACGAAGCCGAGTTGGAAAATGCACTTGAGGAAGCCCTTAAAGCGGGATATAGGCACATTGACACGGCGTATTTGTACACGAATGAAGCAGTGATTGGAAGGGTTTTGGAGAGATGGTTATCGTCTGGAAAGCTAACGCGTGAAGAACTATTCATCGTGACAAAAGTAAGGTCCCAAAAAACTATATGTCCAAAAAAATGTGGGCAACTTGACATTTTTTCCAATTTTTTGTAGTTACCCGGAATAGGAATGAGCGCAGATCGCGTTGGACATTTTCTCAAGCTTTCCCTGGAAGCTTTACGTTTAAGCTACGTCGACCTGTATTTAATCCATTCCCCGATTGGTTATCAATATGTGAGCGACACTGACCTGCAGCCGATGAAGGATGGAGATGTGTTGTTGGACAATACGACAGATCTGGAAGGTATATGGAAAGCCATGGAGGCTCAAGTGGATGCAGGATTAACTAAATCGATAGGAGTGTCAAATTATAATATTGCTCAGCTTGAGCGAATCGTCAAAGCTGCTAGAATTCCACCAGTAAACCTTCAGGCAAGTCCTGCTCTTGAATTCGTGTACGCGTTAATTTAAAGAGCTTTGTTGGGTTTCATATGAAAACACATTTTCTTGCTCGAATAGGTTGAATTGCACGCATACTTCCAACAAAAACCGCTGCAGGAAGCGTGCAAAAAGCATAACATCACCTTGTGTGCGTACGCTCCACTTGGATCGCCTGGAAGGAAAGCCATGTTCGAAAAGAGAGGCTTGTAAGAACCTAATACATAATAAGGCTAATAAAAGTCCTTTCTGCTATTGGATAATAAAGGGCATAATAACAAACTGCAACATTTGTGGCAATGATTTATTTCAGAAAATTTCAAGATGTGGGGCTACTTGATGACCCAGTTGTGAATGGAATAGGAACGAAGCATGGTAAAACAGCCTCTCAAATTTTACTCAAGTTTAATGTGCAACAAGGTATTGTATGCATTCCGAAATCGACTAATCCTACCCGACTTCGTCAAAACATTGAGGTACAGATTATTCCATCCATACCATGTACCAGTTTCCGCCCAGAATAGTTTTTAACAATGTAAAAAGTATTGATAATATATTACGACTTATTTTTATACAGATTTTTGACTTTAGTCTATCAGAGGAAGAAATGAAGGCATTGCAAGAACTTGACAAAGGTCTAGAAGGGCGTTCGTTTACAGCACGTGCTTTTAAAGGGTTAGAAAGAAAACATTTTTATATTATGTATATATTTTTAACGTGCTTGCTTTATTTAAGTGTAATAATAACACATTTTCAGAGTGACGGAGCATCCAGAATATCCTTTCAATTCATATTAGACTACTGTCGTGAAAGCCGAGTTAACGAATGACGTATAAAAGGTAGAAAGAAAATGATATGATTTTTAGTGGTAAATAGTCATTTATATTATTGCTTTTGAAACATTGGTTAGATAAAATATTGTTTACAATTTTAATTAAATTAGGTTGAAACTTTTTAAATTAATGATTCCACTTTTTTACTATAAATATGTCACATGAATAAATTTTTAACTTTTTACAGCGAATTATATAAATAGTAAGATTATTGGCTGATTTCTTTCTCTTTGGTCATAAATTGTCCATAGCTATTTTAGCTTGCTTTACAAAGTTATGGTGTTCGGTTTATGTACAATGAATGACTTTTCATAAGAGTACAGCGCAGTCTAATCATCTAGAGGCACCATAATTATGTGACTTTAGGTATATTTTATTAGCTTAAACCTTTAATGTATATTGTTGCGCTTATATATTTACATAACGATAACTTATCAATAAAACTATTCTGAAGGCATGCACGGCTAATAAATTACAGTAAATGTGATGCGCATGTATTTCAACTGGCAAATTATAATTAAACTGTCATTAGTCTGCCTGAGCACACTGCGCAAGGATGAAAATTTTCAATAAGAGATGACGAACTGATTTCAGTCAGCAGGTCACGAATTTTCCCTTCAATTTGTCGTTTGTTAGTTGGGGGTGAATGGGTAGCTGGTTCCAGCATGTGAATGTGATCGTCGGCGCATTGGGAGCCGGCCTCGGATTTGGAATCTTTCAAATCCTTCACAAGTGCCGTTAATTCCGCCAGCCTGTGCAGCAGCATTTCCCGTTCTCTAGCAAGCAGTTCCAACTGTGCATCTTTCTCCTTTGCACATTCCTTTAAAGCCATTTTCTGCGTTTGGTAAAGCGTGATGTAGTCGCCTAAAAAGTTAAGAGATAAAAAAAATTAAGAAATCTTGATAATGAACATTGATGCGGAATGCAGAACAGCAAATACAGAATTTCATTCTCACCAATTGTATCGTTTTCCCCCTGGAGCTGAATAATTACATGCTCCAACTGCTCTACTTCTTTTCTAAGTCGATTGTTTTGCTCTTCAAGGGAAGAACACTTGTCCTCATAAGACCGTTTCTGCTTGGCATCAACAGCTAAAACATCTATTTCACTTCTGAAAGATGAATTCTCCCATTCAAGACGATGGAGTGTTTTCTTCAATTCTGTCAATTCGTCTGATGGTCCCCTTCGAGCGACAACCTTTTCGTTTGAATCGTGACTGTGGTGGTGGTGATCATTGCCGTGATGATGCCCCTCATCATGGTGATGTCCTTCATCGTGATGATGCCCCTCATCATGGTGATGTCCTTCATCGTGATGATGATGGTGCTCATCATGCCCGTGATCATGGTGGTGATGATCGTCTCCGTGATCATCATGATGGTGGTGGTGGCCACTATGGTCATGACTGCAGTCAAGATGGTGCGCTTCCTCATGGTTATCATGTTGATGACTGTGTTCTTGATTATCATTATAATGATTTATGTGTGACTGCGAAGAAGGGTCTTCATGATCATGATTACACGCATCAGAGTGGAGATGATTGTGGCCTGACTCGTCAATGGTGGTTTGACCATCTCCAGCACTATCCGAATGACCGTTGACAATTTCTGATCCAGTATGCGTATCCTGAGAATGATTTTCATCACCGCCTGAAGGAGAAGTTAGTTTTGCATCCTGTTGGTTCCTCAGTTTATTCCTGAAAGTCGCTAATTCTCTTTGAAGGGTTTCGCAGTGCACTTGATAATGCCGTGCCTGGTCCTGCAACTGATGAATGACAGCATCTTTCTGCTGATCCTGTTTCAACTTTTCTTTTAACTCGTTGTTCTCCGACCTACAATAAGCGATTAAATTGGTTTAACATTTTCACAAATAAAAAGAAAGTAATAGTAAGCAACCCATGTCATTCCAATTGTCCAAAATTTTCATATTACATACCTCAACGAAAGTATTTCGTCATCCCTTTCCTTTAGTAAACCTTGCAATTCTTTCACACACTCCAGTTCATGATCCAGTCTTCCAGCAAAGTCCATTTTAGATTGGCTCTACACAAGGTTAAGAAAAAATTAAGTAGTTTTAGTTTTAAGGTATTATTTGGAATCATTGAGAAGGTCAATAAACACTCACCACTATTATAACGGCTTTCTGCATTTCTTCGAGTTGCTTTGATTTTTCTTCCAATTTAGCTCGCAGATCAACGCCAACATCAGTAGAATTTTTTACAATCCGTTGATTTTCCTCGCACAAGGAATTTATACGGGCTCGTAGTGCTTGCGAAGTCGTCGTAGCTTCTTCCCTCACTCTATCCTTTTCCAATTTAAACTCATGGGCCAGTCTTTCACTTTCTTCTATTCTGCTAGTTAATTCTGTTTGCCGGCCCAGTAAATGTGTATTTTCCCGTCGTAATTCTTCAATCTGAAGCTCTAAGGCCTCCTGCACTGACCGCATTTGCTGCATATTTTCATGTGACGTGTCAATGAAAGCTTCCGGGGTGGCTTCTTTCTGTAAAATTGCCGTTTCTTCATATTGAAGACTTTCTGGGACTTGATTAGTTGCAGAAATAAGTTGCTCATTAGGGAAAGTGGAAGCTACATTGTGATTGGTTTCCTGATAGGAGAGCGTTGCAGAGATATGCTCATGAAGTTGGGCTTCACTAGCTTCAGCAATGTGAGCATAAGATTCCAATGTTTCATTAAAACCGATTTTCGACTCATCAAAGTTGGGGGCAGTAGTAGTACTTTCAGTTTGAAACGATTCATTTGTCTCTTGTGGAACCGGCTCTGATGTTCTAAATGGATTTAAATCTGCAATATTTTCTGTGGTAGACGAGCTTTCAGCAGGTGATACATTAGCAATTGGTGTGATCAAAGGCGCTTCAATATTTTTTCCAAAGCTAAAAATCCCGTCTAATTCGGTGTTTGTGGTGCCGAAAATGGAGCTGGCAAATACTGGGACAGACGTACCTTGGGCATCTACGTTTTTGCTTTCGTCTACTGGTTCAATAGACATATTATGCATAATACCATCAGAGTGAGATGTTGGGGGAAACGTGTTGGAATGATTTTCAGTGATCAAATTTTGGCTCGGTTCATCAGTAGTTAGCGTAGTACTAACCGGTTCATCCAAATTTTCACTACCGCTTGTCGTGTCTAGCATAGGAGCACTAGGAGAAAACTCTGCATTTGACTGATTCAAAATCAATGCATCATCAACCTGCGATAAATTTGGAGTAGGCTGCATGGAAGCTGCATCTGGTCTTTCATCAACCAGAGCTCCGTGTTCTTGATTAGGACCAACTCCAGAAATTGCTGCATACTCCCCTGGGCGTTCTTGTGAATCTACTGGAAACAGTATCGAGTTTGTAATGTCTTGAAGGTTTGAAGCTACTGTTGGTTTGTCCCCTGACAAGGAAAAACCAAACGATTCCTCTACATTCTGAGGAACCTGTGTAGGCGAAGAGAAAGGATTGAAATGTACATTTTCGGTCTGGTGTATACTAGTTGGAGGAAACTGTTGTTGATTAGGAAGAAAATTTAGATCCTGATACGTTACTGGATCACTGCCATTGCTGGTTTCTGGAGGAGGAGGAGGTGTCGCTGCTGGCACTACTGCTGGAGAAGCTACAGGAACAAGACTTGGGCTGGTGGTAACGTTATTGTTCACTGCGGCAGGATTAAAAATATTAACTGATGGCGCAGGAGAGTTTATATTTTGATAAAACAATGGCACATCTGCAGGCTGAGAAGACGTGACCGAAGAAGGGTTACCACTATGTCCAGTTGCACCCGAACGGCTCAATTTAAACTCGTTCAGCTAAATAAAAATAAAAATGTTGAAAACAATAGTTAAATTTTCGTACCAACTATAAAAAATGCTATAAAAACAATGTAGAAAATGTAACATATTTTAGTCAACTCACCTTCTTTCGAGCTGCCGCCAGTTTATCTCTCTTTTCTCTTTCCATTTCCATCTTTGACTTCTTTTTTTACACGCTCATCGCACACAATCAAATTATCAACAATTACACTGTATAATTTAGTATAAAGTACTAACGCTTAATTACAAAAAATGTCATGTAACACCTTTTATCTTACACGTCATCACTTTCAAATTTACGACTCGGTGGACCTTCCTAACTATTCTTATGAATACACTGCCATATTTCCACCGAAAACTACACCTGTCAACACTCAAATCTGTTCCGAATATTGGGATGGTACTACCAAATCACTAACTTTACCATGAATTAAAAAATGTGGCCAAAAAATATTTAAACACTCGCACTACTGCTTATTATTTCCAATTAAGTTTGAGAGGATATCAGCTGCCGGAGCAGATGTGGCGACAGAGAGAATGTGTTTATTGTCAGTAGTGGGCTTAGACACAAAACAACTATCTGCATAAATGACGATATATCTACACGTCTGTCTCTCAAGAAGGACGAGTGGATCTGTGCATTTCGTATGCGAGCTTACACGTAAACACAAACATTGCCTTCTTGTCACTTTCTCACTTTTATTTTGCTCACTCAACCACACACACACAAACTCCCCAAAAGATTTTTAGTTAATGATGCTGGCTATTATAAACTCATAGGCCTATTATAGTTATAACATTGGCTGCTATGATGTAGTGTAGTAGTTAGTTATAATATCATCCGTGCTATATGTGTATGGCTATAAGATAGATGATGATGCGCATAGTGCATAATAATTTTTGTAATGCACATTTCGTATATTATTACATGTTATAGACATTATCCACGTTTACAATTCAATCCTACAAAAATGATACATTGTGTGTGGTGTGAAATAAGTAAAAAAGTATTCAATTGGTTCCAAAAGACCATCAATACTCGGCGTCCACGCAAGCAAAGCTTTATTAAGTCAGTAAGTAAAATGATGATAAAGTTGGTTGTTGTTAACTGTCATGAATATGTATGCAATGTACATAATAGAAAATGCACAAAACTGTGTGTACAAAAGTAGTGATCTGAGCCGACAGTCGTATGGGTGAATATAAATATGTCAAGCAGGACCCAAAATGAAGAGGAGAGTGAGTGATAATGGTAGGTGATAAGTAAAGTACTATATGCATTTTCTGTGGTCTCTAGCTGAAAAACAGTTCAGTAAGCACTTCTAACCTAATTTACCAAATCACCTCTCTCACTATGTCGCCTCGTCGCCGTTTGCTGCTCATTTTATAAAAGTACATACATTGGTGAGGTCTAAAAATGTGGAAACTGCATTCACGCATAGGTATTCTTCTGACTCTAATGATGATGACAAGTAAATACGCATCAGCAACAACTTTTATAATTTTAAGAACCATATTACCCATGCGATATAGTAAGCATAATTTGTTGCAATAGTAGATAGATTCATAATTGACTCATTTTCTAAGCAGTATTTTTCAAACCATCAGGATTTATGTATCATAACTTCCAGTAAGTATTATGGTAGTTGGGATGTCATTAAGGTTGGTTTGGACTATTTCGAAGAAAAAAACTTTTCCATGCGTGCAGGCAGGTAAAAATTAATGTTGTACAAGTTTCGCTTTAGAAGGTACATACTCTGCTGAAGTTACTGTCTCTACAATATAATAATTCATAATTGCCCAATCGTGTCTTGTCTGCATAAATGCGCTCAAATTACTATTATTTGGTAGACTTCTAAACATGCATGAAATTGAGGTAGGTTAGTGCAATTTGAAGATGAAACTCAGGCATGCGTATTTTTTAACCTTAAGAAAATGTTAATTATTTATTCAGCATTATTTGGCAACTGAATGGGAACATTTATTTGGAATGCAAAAAATCATAATTGAGTGTTGCTCCCTGTCTTCTCATTTGTCGGTACTCTGTATGAATCTCTGGGGCGAGATAGCTGGCCTTTACTGCGGTGTCGTCAATCATGGCTTGCTGCCATTGTGTCTTTACAATAAAATAAAAAGTTTACAAGGTCGGCCATGAAAATGAAAAAGATGCAATAAAGAATAGAGGTGTATTACGATATGTACCAAAGAAGGACGAGCTTTCTGGCCCTCCAAGAATAACGATGCTTCATTTTTGAAAATCAATTCCAGACTTGGAAGCCTTTCCATCCATGGCCAAATCATGTAATCCAGCATTCCAGGTTTATCAGTTCCTGGGTTGTGTAAATTGTAAAAAATATGAATTATGTACTAGTACTAGTAGTGTACTAGTAACGGACTCATGTTTGATTGCATTAATACGTCTCAAAATGCATGTCAATGTAAATTAATTACCTGCAAAGAATTTTGTGCCTCTACGCTGCAGTTCCTTCTCAAAAATCATCAACTCTTCATTTAATTGCTTGATTAGCGATGTTATTTCGTCAGGTGCCAAGTTGGGATTGAAATATAGTTGAAAATCCAAACTGCCAATCTAGGAGGAAAATTTTTCAAGTTATAATGTTTACCCGCGGACTTGTTTTCTTTCCTAAATTCCGTTACTACCTTGTCGAACCTCTCGACCCATATTCGATCCAGGGCCTTTTGGAAGGGATCTACAGGGTGAAGTCGCCTGACAGCTGAATCCCCCGAAGACTTTTCATGATTATTGAAAGCTTCGTCAATATAATCAGCAACGATGAGACTTTCATACAGGACCTTTCCATCGTTAGTTTCAATTGTTGGCACTTTTCCTCCGGGATTCTTCGGGAAAATGAACTCTGGCTTTTGGACGAGGTTAATATTCACGACATCGTACCTAAGGACATTGTAGGAATATCATTTTTATGGCTGGTTATAACATTAATCATTACTAATGAGCCTTGTGTTGTATAGCGAAAGATGTCTTGTTATATGTAACTCACATGCAGCCTTTTGCTGCAGCTGCTAAAAGAGCTCGTTGCGCATAAGGGCAAAATCGCATGCTATAAATCCTCAGAGATCCAGATTGGAGAGCTGGACATTGCTCACCTAAACACAATGGAAATTAATTTACGAGCTTTGTTGGATTTAGGGTTAATGTTAAATGTATGTGCCAACCTGTTGCCAAATGTTTGGAGTTCATTTTGAGTAAACTCAAAGTGAAAATCGCAATAATTGTCTATCAACTATGATTACGAACTTAATTTTCGCAGTGCACAGATAAAAGGACTGAATGTTCTTACAAACCCGTATATGTATTTACTCGCTGATATTCGCTTATCATTCTCTAATGCTCAAAACTTTGGTAACAAACATTTATACATACACTGTATAGGTCACATCACGACCAAGAAATGGTAATGAAAAATCATACCATGGACAATATCATCCAGAGTGGACAGCAGACAAGTATTCATTGCATCTAGTAAGCATTGCTGTTGGGTCTAATTCAGGTTCTATTTCTGCTGGCTACATAATCATATCAGGATATAATATTACATGAGTAAAATGACTTTGTCCTTATTCCTAGATATCCCGTCTATACATGAGTCGTGAGCAATCTGGAGCTCTGGAGAATGATCATTGGTACCCGTCTCTGTAACCTCCATATATTTGCAATTCATGCAATACAGAGATTCAGTTTCACTTTTAGCCCATGAACGTCCATTAGTTTGTGATAATTGACATTTACATTTGCATTGACGATTGTACCTGTAGTAGACAAAGACGCTAAAACTGGTATGATGTGGGTGGATTACTACCATTTATATGTACAAAGCCTGTTTTCGAATATTGCAATCACGGTTCTGATTTAGCATGGTATTTGCTATACAGCATGTATCCCACGTGTGTGTCTGCAATTCAACATTACTACATCTTGAACAACAATAGCATTGTCCTCACTCATGCGATAATAACGAACATAGTTTGCGCATATTTGGGGAATACATCCGATTTGAGCTCAATTCCAATACATCCAATATGCCATAATGTAACATAATATAACAAGCCTAAAACCAACAAAATGAGTTGACACATACCTAGGAATTTAGTTGAACATATGAGAAATTCTCATTGAGAATGCCATAACATGAAAATTCCTTCAAAATAAAATACCTAAAAAATACTTCGTTCGTTCCGTATGAAATCTTGTTACGTGATTCTGCATGTGAAGATCTAGAAATCGAGATGACGAGATGAATCAAACTGTTATATTTGATATAAGTGTTAAGCGTTTTTATATGGAAAGGAACGTGATTTGAAATAAAATCTAGTCATTAAAATCTCACCTCGACCAAAACTAATAGATTTCATCCAGATTAAGCAACGGAATTATTTTCAACTTTCCATGCATGCCTTTTATTTTTATTTTGTTTTTACAAATCACATTTCCTGATTTGCTACTTGACCAACTTGACATTATTTTTACAAAGGTCTCTTTATACGCGTTATTGTCATACTTTTTGTAAAGACATGTCAGAATCCAAAAGTTCAGCATCAACTTCACTTTCTGTACAAGAAACTGAGAAGCAGTTATGGGAAATTGTAAAATCCATTCCTGGATTAAACGTTACTTATGGAACAGTTCGGTGTATTGTCTACGTAATAAAGAAAGATGACAAAGAATCCACTGCATCCGCCATAGCCGCTGCCAAAGGTGCAATACAAACGGCAGTGATCACTGCGGGGGTGATAACAGCTCCTGTTACCATTCCTGTGGCGGCAGGTGGAGCATTGACTGGAATTGCTGCCAAGTCTGTGACGGACACGGTTGAAATTCTTGTTTTCTTTGTGACGAATGCGGGTATGTTTTGTTTAAATGCACTTTAATGCCGTATACTGTGGAATATATTTCATTGAACCATTGTCTAATGGAAATTTGCTCATTCCTTCACTACAGAGCAATTTGAAGGCAAGGAAAGCGATGAACGAGAAAAGATTTTCTACGACAAGATGAAAAATGTGCCGGTGGTAGGTGCCCTATACTCTGCAGTCCGTGTTCCCATTTACCTCTTAAAGAAAAACAGACAACAGACCGTTGAAAGTGGAGTAGACTTTGTGACAAATTCTGGGGACACTGCAGTACAAATTGGAGTTCGCATGATACCAAATGTTGACGAGCAACTCCAAAAATTGATTGAGAAGACAGCTCGCTCTGCAATCAAGTACTTGGCAAAGAAAGTTACAGACCAAATTGACCGTCAAAATTTGTCTATTGAACAGGGCTTGAAAACAATAGCCAAGGTGGAAAATGACTGTCAAACAATAATTGAAGCAACGACAGGAGCAACGGAAGAGCAACCACAACCTCAATCCCTGGAACATGCAAATCAGAGTATTAACTCTGTTGGGCAAATTCGTCAAGAAGGGGAAAAGCAGAAGAAATCAAAGTGCACATTTCTCACGTGGTGTTGCTGTTGTAGGAGTAAAGACAGGAGGAAAGTCACGCCAAGCGTTTCTCAGTCTGTCCCAATGTATGTTGGTGAAATGTATGACGACAAAATTAGTTCCATTAAGGAAAATAAAAGTCATGGGCATTTAATAATCCTAACAGAATAAACTACGTATATGATCTGAGAGACTGAATATTTGTTCAAAACTTTATAGTAAATGTAGGTACACATACCATGTCAAACCGAATATCCATTTTTGTATACTTTTAGCTTACTTATGAATCATTACACATGCTAGTTTTATAAAAACAAAATAGTTAACTAGAAAGAAGACATAACAATTTTATTGACACAAGTGCTCCCTGTAATACTGATATCGTTGATAAGCATTGTAAAGGTATATAAAACAACCACACAATTTTCCCAATTTCCCAGGAGGAATAAAAGAATATACCATAATAAACACGCAACGAAGAATTCTCAACTTGATGTACATATTATTATGTACCTGGCTCGTTTGTAATTATTGTAAAAAAGTATTTCATACTCGCACTTGAAGTAAAGCCGATGTATACGATCGATTCTACTTGTAGGAAATAGAAAAACTACTTGTAGTATGTGCATGACAAACGATAGTACTCCATAGGAAAGTGTTTAGAAGATTATTTAAGAATTAATGCCATGTTGATGATCATGCTGATAATTTCGTGTTCTAATACGAACTTGGACACTTGGAGGGAGGGACAATACTACACATGTCATAAATGCAAACATGGTAATAATTTTATATGGAGCTTACCAAACCTGAAGAGAAAGTTTAGTGTGACAAGAGACAATGATGACGGGTTTCAACTCATTTCATAAACTAGGGGCATACTTACATTTGGGGATTAAAGGCCATAAAAGACTGATCTTTCAGACAAAAGAAACTTTTTGCTGAAAATGCATTAAATATTAGACACATTTTTACATGGCTTTCATTTGGATATGTTTCCTACTAGCTACAGACTCTGCTCTACCTGGTCTGCTTTTCTTTTCCGTGGTTTATTTGGCAGTCGGACTTTCTACCTGTGTAAGGTAATCATTGGTCGTGGAATGCTATATATGGCATCAATTGTACAATTATTTTCAGAGTAAATGAGTCACATCTTTGCTTCGTGGTTTCCCGTTCTCGTTGCATTTTAGCAAGTAATTTTCTAGCTTCGTGTGACACAAAAGAGCAAAAGTAACAGAATAACCGACCAAATACACACTTTATGGATTACTGGTGAAATGGTGAATACTAGTATAAAGGATTATACTTTTTGTGACAATTTTGAAAATATAGCAATACAAAGCTTTTGAACGGTACGAAAAGCACTTGATTGAGAAATTCCAAAGGTACAAATTAGTTGGTAAAATGCCTGCGCCTCCAGTGGTATGTGACCATGACTGTCACACCAAACGCGTTCATCTGTACATGTTTTACTCCACATTCTTTGCATCATTGTTACTACTGGCCCTAGTTCACTTTGTCTTCTTCCTTTCATCACGCCGAAGGACAAAGTATGAAGCTAAAGAATATGCTACCCGGAAACTTGAATTTGTCTCACTTGGAATTTCCGATATCCTTCCCCCAAATGAAAAAGAAATTGCAATAAGTGAAGAAAGCAGCAAAGCAACTGAGGAAGTGACAAATCCTCAAATCGAGCAGAACGACAGCCACTCCTCAACGTCACCGGAACCGTCAACATCCCCAACATCATCATCGGCTTTAAACAGGATGTTGTCTTTGAATGGAGCTGGCTCAGTCCCACTTCAAAGAATTGATGAAGAATCTGCAGGCAATGCCCGAGAAGCTACCCCACCCAACCGTTACTCTTCGTCATCGTCATGTTCAGCATCCACTGTTCGAGATAGAACGGTGACTGGAGCAGCACCACACCATGAGCCCGTCATTGTAACAGTGGCCACCGTTTCTGCATTATTTCAACAACATGAGATCCACGAGTCTAATGAACAGGAACGAAGCAGACCACACTCAACGGAATCCACGTCCTCTGTGATTGACATCTCTGATTTGGTCAACTCTCCAGGAAGATCAATTACTGTGCGATCAGAGGGTGTCAAAGAAGAACAAAAAAGGAATAAGGTTGTAGTACCTGTGGTGGAACGCGGTGGTGGAGGCGGATTACTAACTAAAACGCAAATGCTGGATGTGCGCATGGGAGGTTCAAGAGTGGGATTTCTCAAATCTCATCGTGGGGAGCCGCGCAGAAAGGGGGAAGATTTGTCAACGGATGCCATTTTCCCAGCAAGTGACTCAGGCGGCATTTACGACACTTGATCGTATTTCGTAAAAGATGTGCAATGTTCAACACAAATCATAGTAGTTTAATAGCTTATTACGTACGTATAAAAATTAAGCTTCATTGTAGTCTAAACATTCATATATATTTAAACTACCATATATATGCGTGAATTGTGAACTGATAAATATGTGTAGGTTTTTGTTGCCTGCATATTTTCTCTATTTCTTCTTTCGCTTCAAAGAACCGAAATCTTCATCCGAGCTGTATGGAATCTCATTTTTTGACCTTTTCCCAGATTTCTCCTGTGTGGTAAATCCAGCAGGCCTATTTAAATCATAAAATAATAGTGATAAAAAAAACTCAATTGATGTGATACTTAAATTTTACAATACTCCTTGTTTGGAAATCTGTTGCCAAATACCTGTAGGGGCATCCTGCGACATGATTAATGTTTATCCACCTGAGATCTCCTTCGTCAATGGCTTGATGATAGAAAAAATTAAAATTTGACACAATAACTGGAACTGGTAAAGCTATTGTTAATACCTGAAATCAAAATTACATTGGATTTCAACGCTTGGTTACTCATGTCTGTATAGCAGTTATTTGTATTTCACTTGTATTATTGTCAAGTTCACTTACACCTGCCACAGCACAAAGGGCACCCACGATTTTTCCTCTGAGAATTATTAAAATGAAATTATAATTTGTATGCAGTTGTTGGATATTAAAAAATAAATATTGCTGCAATGCTTTATGTACAAGACGGTTTTGGGCACCACGTCGCCAAATCCAACTGTATACGAAAAGAAATTAGTCAGATGATTCATTATTTGTACTATAATTTCTGTTGTGTACAAAACCAATGATTGTGAATGTGTGCCATACCTGTCGTGATCTGTCAATAAAATAAAAGACATGTTAATAAATGTTAAATATTGTTGATTAATAAGTTTGGTGATTGTAAATTTTGCATAAAATACCGTTATAAGCGCCCACCAGAAGCCTCCTGGAATGCTTTCGTACTGCGTTTTTGGATGATCCAACTCGGCAAAATACATGGTGCTGGAGAAGAGGACGACTCCGAGTACAATGAAAAATATGAGCAACATCAATTCGTTTAGTGATGCTTTCAATGTCTTGCCTAATATTTTGAGTCCCCTAGAATGCCTACTCAATTTGAAAATCCGAAAAACACGAACAACTCTAACTATTCGTAAAAGGTACAACGAGTCAGCCGCCGTACTAGCCTAAAATTCATACATCAAATCATACAGGAGTAGCATTTTCTAAATATATCAGCAGACCTTTCCCTGAATAAACTATGAGCTCAAATAAATTAAGGACTCACCATATCAGCTTCGTTATCATCATCCTTCAACATCTTTGAAGCGGTTGGAGAAACGACAGAAATTATAAATGGTAGCACTGCAATCAAATCAATCATATTCAATGGATTTTTCAGAAAATTCCAGTGAAATGGACAGCACATGAATCTCATGAGAAACTCCACAATGAACCAAATGTTGCACACAGTTTCCGTAAAGAAAAGTGGGTCATGTATGTTCAAAATGTTTAGTTTAACAATCCCAACACGGCCAGTTTTCTTGTCAATTATTCCAAATTGAGACTTCAGTTCCATCTCATCATCAGTCTCCACACAAAAAACTCCAATGCTCAAAAACAAGGCGCTGATTGATAAAATGGCAACGAAAGCAGCCTGGAGAGAACTCTCGGGAAAGTCAAATAGCAGCCAAATTTTCCTACGGAGCAAATTCTGGGGAAGAATTTCATGTTTGCTGTTTGGAGGGGATAATCCTTCTTCAATCTTAAACTGGTCAATGACAGCCTGACTCAGCCTGTAAAACTGGGCGTCTTCAAGGAGTACATCAGCTTGCACATTGTCCGGGCGCCTGAATCTTCCACCAGATTGATAAAAATAGAGAATTGCTTCAAAAGCATTTCGATTCCTGTCAAAGTAGTATTCTTGCTTGACAGGGTCATAGTACTGGATCCGCTTTTTCGGATCCCCTAACAAAGTATCGGGGAAGCGCTCTAGGGTACGCAGCTGGGTTTCATAGCGCATTCCACAAACGTTAATGCGGATTCTTTGACAGCATACATGATTGTGGGGTATCACGCGAACGTGTCTGTCATCTTTCATCGATGCCTGCTGGCGCTGTAGTCGTTTCTGAGCTCGAATTAACTCCCGTATATATGAAGACTTTTCTTGTTTCTGCCTGGATCTATAACTCCACACTTTGTATCTTCTCCACTAAAATGCATTTTTAATGTTACACGATAATGATTTAGTCTAATTGTGAAGCTTAAAAGTCCTCATGATTACCTCTTTTCTGTAGAAGGGAACGAGGAATGCTTCAATGTAAAAATTCCAAATTCTCCGTGGCACTTTGCCTATGTAAAATCATGTTTGAGAATAGTTTACAACTGTGTGAGAACAGTGATATGTTGAACAACCCCAAACATACATACCCCAAAATGACTTGAAGCTGCCAACAAATCCTTGCTTTCCGCCAATCCAGTTACATATTTTGTCTTTTTTAAATTTTTCCTTTGATTCAACATATGTATGAAAAGATTCAATCGTGGATGCGACTGAAACCCGTGTTAACCGTATAGCTCCAGCACAGAGGATAAACACCGATCCAAATATCATGAATATTATATCGGGCCGGCTCATCATTTCTTTCACACCTTGATTTTTATGAGGGGGCAAAGGCCCCTCCAAAGTCAGACTGTTCTCGATTTCATTCAACATTGCAGCTTCCAATTCCAAAACAATCAGTCGGCGATATAGTTTTAGATTGGAAGTTGTGTAATGTTGGCTGAACCTAACAAAGCATGTTATGAAAGCTGTAGATCAATCATTTTATTGGTAAATAAGAATCTTTAGTAACCAACAGAAAGTGATTTTGAAATTAAACTTTTATTCAGTACTTATAAGGACAATTAGAATACGCACGGACAATTAGTAGAATGTAGGTACTGACATTACATTTTATAAATCCTACAAATTGAACAAAACATTTTCTATGTATTTTTCAGTCAAAAAATTTAAAATGCAGACATAAGGCGGAAGATTGTCAGCCTTGGTTTGACCAGGCTACAATTTAGAATGTTTGGTTCTCACTGGTTTATACTTGGTCAGAAACGCGGTCTTTTGCTACATGAACCATGACTTTTTCAAAGTTTACACTTGCAACTGTCTTTCAAACTGAAATTTGTCATTGTTTGTATTTTTCAGGTAAATACCCACCACCATCATCACAACATCATTTCACACTTTAATTAAGACTCCTCTAAATCAAAAGAAGATAAAAAATATAATTAATTATATATGTTCTAATTTTGCTGCTATAAAGGCTTACGATCATCCACCGCATAATACATGTCCACTTTAATTATCTATGTACATTTTATATCTTTAATAGCTTTACTGTAGACTCCCTCATTCCCGTTCTTTTCAGCCCATTAAATGACGCGTTTCTTTTGCCAATGTTCGAGAAGCCATTGCAATTGCTTCCTCGTAAGGCGGCGGTACTGTAAACAGATATTAACGAAAAGATCTTTTAGCATATGTATCTTAGCTTTGGGAAAATATATTACCTATGTCTCAATATACTTACGAGTTTCAAGCGATGTTCTTCGCTCGTTGGCAAACATTGATTGGGAATATGAAGGTGGTAGACTACTCTGCCGTCTTATTGTCTGCGGTCGGTCAGTTATTTCCCTGATGGTAGGCCCGCCACCGCATGCTCTCGAACAGTGATCAGTTTGTCTTCTAGACCTAAACTCATATTTAGAGGTTCCAATGACGATAGGCATATCCCCAATCACACACGTCCCGGCGTGAGGAACAAGTTTTACCTGATAAGCAATGTGTATTTAATATTTTAAACTGCTGCATTATAAATCTTTTTGAAATACAAGCAGACAGGCATATAATTGGACTTACACGGAGTAAGTACCGATGAGAAAATATAGGCTTCTTTCTAGGCACTGATGCAATTACGGAATGAGTTGGAACCACATCTGCTGGAACGTGAAGACTACCTATCCAGGTTAACGTTGATTTGTGATCATCGATAGTAGACGCGCTGACCTCTGCCAGCTCGTCAAATACGTCAATGTTGTACTTGAGATCCCCGTAAACGGTTTTCTTCAAGAGAATTACTGACATGGATGATAGTTTTCTCCTCTCGGGATTATAAACATCTAGAACGAAGGGAACTATTTCTCCGACAGCAAATCCGGTTTTCTGCACTTTGAAAATAAACTTGAGATTCTGATTATTCGGCACTAGTGCAGTCCTTAAGGTTTTTTGTGGCCTTTCAATACTTGAGGGAATGGATATCGCATTCCCGTACGCAACACCTTGCGACAAATCCAGGAATCTTCGCACCTGTACAGGATGGCTAATCCTGTTCATGTCATCATTTCTTTCATTGTCAGTGTGGAGTTGCGCTGTCACCAGATAGTTGATCGCTCCATAAGCTCCTTCAAATGATGAAGGCAAGTGCTGTGGAAGGCAGAATGTAAACGGAAGGCTTTGCTGGCCGTGCGTAAGTACAGTTGTACCAGATCCTGTAGTTATTTATCAGGAGAAAAAACGAATATAAATAGGGAATGAACCATGTCCCACTGTGTTATTACCGGACAAACCAAACTGCAAATTAAGATAATTATAACGTTTCATGTACAACTTCTTACCTTTTCCTAAAATATACGAAGACTGAACAAATATGCTAGATGAGTATTTTTGCTCTCCGTTAGGAATTGGGCAACTGGTTATCTCACTCCACACATTCCCATGAATTGTGAGAAGAATTCCTGAAAGTAATTATGAGAGTAACATGAAAATTATAATATATTGCATGTCATTAAATGTATTTGTGCAATATGTTTTGTTATTGGAAATAAGCATCGTACCATGAATCAGGATATCCGCTTTGGACTCAATTTCCAAAGTCCCTTTCACAACATTTTCATTGTTACCACCACTGACCTCTCCAGTTCCGCCAGTGGGATTTAAAACTATTTTCAAACTGATAATATTCTTGGCCCGATGATGAAGCTCCTTTCTTCGCTTGCTAGGCATGATAATTGTGTAGACAATTATCTAGCGTTAATATTAATACACATTTCCTTATGGACACTAAAATCTTCGTTTATGTGGTTTTGGAAAAACTGACCTATCAATTATTCAGGCAGTTCCTCTACTTTGCTACTTGACTATTTCACAAATGCCAAAAAGTTATTCTTGCTGCTGTGCTCTTACCACATTCTTCTATCAAACAGACAAGGTTGCTGAAAATCAATATTCTGCTTCCTAAGAACTGCTTCCAAAATAGTACATTTTATTCTTTTGCTCTCTCCCTCTAACTCTCGGGCTCTCCAGACTGCGTTGCATTGCGGATGTACAAGCTGTGCCGTACTTTTTATGACTTTCCAGCCAGTCGGTTTCATCCAAAAGGTTCCATGCAGCAAAAAGTAACATATATAAGTACAGTTACTACTTGCTAATATATGTATACGTAGGTATATGCATGTTATGTCATGTTTTCTTTTACATTTCGTTTGGCATTTTTCTATGATCAAAAATGTGAATATTCCCATGAGGTGCTAAGACATTTTGGACTTGTATTGCAGATGCATACTTTATTTTTACGTTTACCTTGCTAATTAGTAATAAACATCATGATGATATATTGTTTGAACACTTTATTTATTTATGAAAATGCGCAGTTATAGGTATCATGTTTGTGTACATTGAGAAACAGCATACGGTTATGTTTTGCATTAGTAGTCAGTTATTGTATTAGGTAGGTACAAAAGTTTGAACAGTACAAAGGAAGATTTGTATTTTTTTTTTGAAATTTGTAATAAAGGTTTGATTATCCTAGCCACTTTTTGAACTTTCCAAACCCACCATGTCCATTATTTCCATAATATCCATTTCCAGGATAACCATAATCGTATCCACCAGGGTTGCCTCCATAATACCCTCCACCACATCCATATCCACGACATCCATAGCCAGAATTATATCCAGGTTGTCCATAATACTGATTTATAATTACCACTTTCTTCTTGTGTCGCTTTTCACGCGTCAACGGACCCAAACGCTGTTCATCGTGAGTAGACCGTTGCTGTTCCTCTTCAAGGAGAGTTGTTGGGATTCCCGGTTGTGGTGCTGCATGAAAAATGGAGACAATCATAAAAAACTTTTGTCCTAATTATATAATACGAGGAGAAACAAAATTGTAATAATTACCTTGACTGGAAAATGGGAAAAGCTTTGCAGCTTCTACGAGCGCGCAAGCTCCAATCAAAAACACTAATAATGCAAACTTCATTGTAATTAAAGACTGTAGCAATAAATTATTATGAACTATTCTGCTTTGTCCTTTAATTAAGAGAATATCGTGTCTCGCAAACAACTACATTTGACAATGTCTACAGAAAACCACGAGAAATGGGTTTATATACCTGCTGCAAATTTATTTTTCTTCGAGTAGGAAGCAATCACGCACTACGCCTGTTTCAACTTTGCAAATAGAAACCATCCTGTTTGTTTTCAAAATGTGATGATGCAGCATTATGAACCTGATCGGACCTTGCCCAGACATTTCAGTTTCATCTTATATTATTTAATTTGTATCGTTTATATGCTTGAATATTAGTATCTGTTTATAAAAAGAAGAACCGGTATGATTTTCCGAAAGTGAATGTTAATATCATTAAATAAAAATATCGTAGGACTCATTTTATCCCAATATTTTATATGGCCACCAATTGTGCTTTGACTATATCTGTATTAAATGCAAGGGAAGTAGAGTACATTTTATAGGGACTCAAAGGGTTTTACTTTCTGTTTCTAAATGTTTTTGTTTCATCACATTACGAAGATTTTTATTGTATTTTTTGTTTCATTTGTTTTTTAATATATTCAGCAAATCTTACATCTATGAGTGGTACATTGTAAGTAGCGTAGGTCCAATTCTCATTAAACCAGATCGTCAAAATATAAAAAGGTGTACAGCTAGCCTGGGAGCCGTGGCCCGGTGGCCGTGAGTCGTGCCGTGATTTTCGGTTACGTCAACCAAAATCGTGATCAATAGTTTTTTTTGTCAAAATTAGGATCATTGCATTCTGTAATCATGATATTTTGCACAAAAATATGGTGCATCGGAAAATCCTAAAATCTACCGTAAAATATATGGTCCTGCTGCAAAACGAGTTTTTTCTTTACGGCGAAATCGCCATGTATTTACTACTATGACGCAGGGAATCCCAAACAACATGCCCACCCGTTTTTTGATGTTTACAGGACAGGTTCCATTATGTCAGAAGACCAATCTGTCAAAAATAAATGTCTGCATATTCGGTTGGTCACCTTTCTGGGTTTTTATCATAATCATACACGTGCATGTCGTCCCTAGACCGAAAGCGGTCTACAAGGTCCAAACTGCAAATTGAAATAGTAGACCGGTTTTGCTTACTTATATACCTATGCACCGTTGTAAATACAATGTTGTCGAAATTACATTATTCAGGTCAAAAGTCAAAGTATTTACATATAAACATGTGTATATTTATGACATTTTATGCATATGAAAACAAAAGTCTCTGAAAATTGAAATGTATGAGATATTAAAAAGTTATACTTACTGATTGTATCGAGAGAGAGATATCAGTGATGGCACTGACAATAACTCAATTGTGAGTGGATAGTTTTAAAATGGATCCACTTTGGGATCTTGTAGCTACAAGGTGAAAATAAGAGCCTGAAAGTTTGTTAGTGGTCTCCACACTTGGTAGCAAAAATATATACCAAATAACATGAAATTGATGGGGACAATCCGCTTTAAATGCCTCATTTGTGATGACAATGTAAATACAGTCTAACTTGAAATCGATGTTCAAGACAAGAAATGAATTGCATTTCGCAGTATAGGTAATATTGTTTTAAATTGCTTTTATTTTCATGAGATATCACACCACTAAACCCTCAACTCCCGACATATACAGGTAAAGTGAACAGACATAAAAATAGTAAACAGCCTAGCTCATGCAATTATCTACAAGTAAATATTTACGTTTAACAATGAATACAAATAACAATAAGAAGTTAGAAATGAGTTGCATTTTTGTAAAGTCAGTACTATATCACGATAGGAAATTTGTAACAAATTGGTGGTGGAAGGCCTGCTGTCATTTAACCGTAAAATCTTCCATATCAGCGCCCATATCCACCGTATCCACCATAACCACCATATCCCCGTCCGTAACCGCCATAGCCCCTTCCGTAACCGCCATAGCCTCGTCCATAACCTCCGTAGCCTCGACCATAACCTCCATATCCGCCGTAGCCGCGACCGTATCCTCCGTAGCCCCTTCCGTAACCACCATAGCCTCCGTAGCCAAATTGTGGTGACCGTTTTGCCCTGACCTCATCTCCGGTTGATTCTGCTTCGTGATCTGTTAAAAATATGGGTAAAATTATGAGACATGTGTTCAATTCACTATGCATATGTATTCCTTTTCCGATAAAAGGAAATATCAAGGTCCGCAAAAGAATGAATCTTTACTGTACTACTGTGGGATGCAGCACGTATTCACTCTTCTGCGGATATCGGGAAATACTTTTCGCTGATTTTTACCTTCAGTTTCTGACGGGTAGGCGTAGGCAACTGCAAGAACGCAGACAGCGACAAAGAGAAAAACTGTGAACTTCTTCATGTTTACGTTAAGTTATTTGGCCACACAGGGTAAATGAGATTTTGAAAGGATTAAAATGTTTAAAAATACTGCTTTGTTCACAAGGAACCAACTTTTCTGGAAGTGATTTGGTGCTTGCTGATTCGTTCTAGCTGGTTGACTGTGGAGATTGAAATCGGATCCAGGGACTTTTATAGTCCATCAAGTTTCAGAATGAACATTACGGCACGCTATTTGATGTTAAGTATGGATAAGTGCAAATTTTAAACTAGGTATGCATACTAAATATTATCTGTATCTGAGAGCAAATGAAATGACGTAGGGAAGAAACAGAAGCACATTTTATGCAACAATAAAAGTACATCAAGTTGCTCGTCTGATAAACAAAAGATACGCTGGATGTTGTTGCTGCGCTGCTTGAAAGCCAGTTTTAATCGTGCAAAGCATCAAGCGATCGCACGGAGTTTCCGTTGCTGAAATTCGAAGAATTGGTATACCTTCCCTTCTTGAGAATGACGATGTTGATATCATGATGAGTCAAAGTAAATCCAGGCAATAATAATATGCCTAATTTACTTACACTTTTTCACAGCAGCATTATCCACCACATTAACAATCTTCTTAACATGTGAAGTTGTTCATTCTCGTGGTTTTCGCATTAGTATATACCTGTCACTTTTTGTTATGCTCCCAACCACAATGATATTATCCAGAGAGAGAGAGAGAGAACGGATTCATTGTTTAGTGAGATATTGTAAAAAAAATATACGAACCTCAGGTACAAGAGACCCATTTAATGGCCTGACTTTAACATTAACATTCTTTTAATTCGCTTATAAATTGTAGTTTAAGCTGACAGTAAGCTATAAGTTATATGTAAGATGCTTCGCTTTATTTATGCCATTCCCTCGACCGTAACCTTTAAACTAAGCCAGTTAAACCAGGTATATTTGAGCATATGAGTTTTAACTTGACGGGCATGGAATTTCCGTAAAAACAAAACCCAATTCTATAAACGATTATATGATTTCAGTAGTAAAAGTTAGGCTTATTGTTCCTCATTATTTTATGGACATGTGTCTCACCGTACCCCATATATCATTAAATTGATTTTTTGTATTTCGAGTTGTAAGAAGCGTTTTTACTCTATATCATTTAAATAAATTCGGGTTGCAGAGCATCTCGGATTCCAGAGGATATACTTACACACCCGCTTTCTAGAGTATGATTGAACTTGCTTCGTCTACAACAAAACAAACAATTGATTCGCCTCGTTCATTTGCTATGAGATATCTGTGCAATTTTATACGTACATAATAATATGTGTACTAATGTGTATTCATGACATAACACATACTTAACCAAGAGCTCACAACGCCACAGAAGAATACTACGTGACGGACTGACCTAACTAGCCACTGACTCACAGACATTGATAGACACAATCGTATCTTCCATATGCGTAGTATGTACTACTTATTTTATTGCTGATTTGAAGACGATTTTTTCTTTATGATGATACCAGTGCCCAGTTTTTGTAAACAAATTTTGAATCTGCTACGAATGGATACCTTCACTCACTTTCAATTTTATGAACATAAAAAATGAGTAAGTTTGTGTTGTGCGTCATAAACAGGAGTATGGAAAATGGGCCGATGGAGCGCGTGCAAGTTAATTGACGGGGTCATGAACGTGTTAAAAACGTTATAATAGGTTAAATCGTCTCTTGTTCATAATATCTGCCTCAGACAGAATGATCTATTAACTTCGTTTGCGCATTAGCTAATTTAAATGTACATAATGGTACGTTTACCCGGTGCATGTCAATAATTGAGCTATATCATAATTGTGCTTTACACAGTAGCGTCTTAAACTTGATTTTCCAAGTATTGCCAAAAAAGTAAATTTTAGATTCACCCTACACAAAATGTCAGCAAAATGCAACAATTGTATGTTTTCTTTGGGGTTACCGTTTAGGTACATAAACTGAAGCATGTACCATATTGACCGTGTACCATAAAAATGTACCAATTTATCTTGACAGAATAAAAGTCTGGAGTCTGGATAGTCCGCCCTGGGAATCCCAAGTTTGCCGAACTTCATACAGATTTGCATAATAAGATGAGTTTCGCACTTTTCGCAGTATCACTTAAAATCATTTCAACGTAAAACAAAAGCATCCCTAGTGAGAATCGTTTAGTTCATCGTTGGGTTTGTCAGGGATTAACCACACAAAAACAGTACAATAAACACTTGTTCGTTGTTGGACGGCTTGTTGTTGTTTACTGACAAGATCGTTGTTGTTTGAGTAGGCGTAGGTGTTCGCATATAATGCTCGTTGAGCAGTCGTTGAAACAAGAGGTTCCATTGAATAGATTTGCACGACAAAAAATTGATGCTCTGACGAAGCCAGGCTATCAGTACCACCGACTCTACTCCACCACACGCCACATCCTCGGACATTAATGTGTATGCAATTATCTGACAAACTGAACTATTTAGATTGTTTGCACTGCATATAAAAAAATAGCAAAAAAGATCTCTGCGTATTTAAGCAGAAATTTGTGTGGTGTGCATGCACAATACATAGGCACTCACCTGTCACCTTAATTTATGTCTTTTGTCTAAAACAATTGTCGTACCGTGTCATCCTGTCAGATTCCTAAGACAAATGATACCATTCTCATTAAAATGACAATAGCTAACCAAAAGGGAACTTGAGACAACTCAGCATTCAAATTGTACTACAATAAACTGGAATAATATAAAAGACGTTTTAACAACATTTTTTGCCATCTTCGCCAATCTGCCATAAGCACCGAATTTGAAAATCCATGTTGTGCGCAACTTGTAAACGTCATATACTTTCAAAAGCTCGTAAAATAGATGGAAAATTTATAATATTTTAAAGGTGTGTAATGTGTATAATGTGTTCTGGAGTGTCCAGTCAAACATCAATTATATCATAGCATACGTCATTATTCTAAACCCTGAAGATGTTAATCCCAGTAATTACTCATGATCATCCAGTCTAGTTCCGATTCGATGACGATCACACGTAAAGAATACACTATGATTCAAATTTTGAGAGAAGATCCAGCTATTTGAAGCTGAACGCGTGAGAAAAAAGCATCGCCTTTTCCGCAAACTGTAGACAGTACATTATGTAACTTTGCAAGATTTAAACCCATAATATTCTAGCAGCTAATGATAAGATCATCACTGGTTTATCTCACGTGTCCCTCTGTAATGATTTTGTTTGTGAGTATATGAACAATCAAGCCGGCTTATCTTGAATTGAAAAAAAACACAACAATTATTACATATTGCTCAGTTCCTATATGTGGTACAGAACATGAAAGGGCATTCTTCATGACTTCTCACAGATGCTAGTTTCGTATTAACACCCAGTTACAAAAGCAGGGCGGCTGACTCTTTGCAACTAGCAATCTCGATAACATCTTTGAAAATTACACGCTCGAACATGATGATGACCAATCCCACATTTGGAAACGCTTGAAAGCACTGGCTCTTTTATTTTTCTTTTGGAAACAACCTTGGCCGTGGCCATGATTTTATAAAAACAATCCACCATCTGCATAGTATATTCTCTTTCAGGATAACAGCGTGATGTCAATGGTGAATCATTTTTTGCAGTTTTTTTCCATGGGTCTGTACTAATTGCTGCAAAGTACAGCAACGATACTCATAGTTTATGTAACCTATTTTTACGTTAACGGAAAACTTTTTTTTTGCTCAATTGCCAAAAACAACAATAACATACCATAAAAAACTAAATGCCATCTTCATGCAAAATTTCGAACTTGGATACGAGTTGAAATAATTAACGTATAAAGCAGAAATGGTTGTATGTTTTCTTTAAAAAGCAATAACAGTAACATACCATATTACCAGCAAGTCTCAAGCTATATTCGAAAAATGCGTTCAAAATTATATTGAAGTTAGTTAATGTAGGAAATTACTTGTTTCATTTGTCTATAAAATACTATCCCATCATAAATTTGCTGCCACATTTTCATGAGACGTGTAGGTACACATGTAGGTAATTAGGTATACTAAATGCTGATTGTATGCCTTTTTCGTATGCATAAAAACTTAAATCTGTACCTGACCGTATGTATAAATGACATGCGCACCAGAGACTACCTATTGGCGATCCAGCTATAGTGTGGTCCGTGGTTTCAATGCGATGATTTGTTTTCACCCATGCATGCCCGAATGTACATATACATACTTCCACAATTCTACACAAAACCTGTATTTCTACTTGAATCAGAGGCTTTGTATCGTCTTATAAAAAAGTCTTTCAGGTAGAACGAAGCCAGTGAACGCCTGCAAGGCCATGTCCAGGGAAAAAATGAATTTGACTTTTCAGACAGCTGGCCAAACGTCAAAACTATATTACAAATACTTAGGTCCTTGCAGTATGTGCAAGTTAAATTACGAATGTAACAGACACTTAGCATTGGCATTATTGAATGAAAAATGAATTTTCAAGTTTTGTTGGGCGTTATCATAACTGCCAATTTGGCATTTCTAATTTTGGTCGAAGCCAAATGGGGTCAACCGAGTTCCGTTTCTGGAGGAGCAAAAACGAAATCTTGTGAGAATGGACATTGTCATCAACAATGCTATCCTACTCCACATGCAATGGAAGGACCGTTTTTTGTCTTTGGACAACCCACCAGAAGTGATATTACGGAGGGAAGGGAAGGAGTTCCTTTAAAATTGGAATTGAATTTTAAAGACTATCATAACCAGTGTGGTCCAGTTAAGGATGCCGAGGTGCACGTTTGGCAACCCGATGCTCTTGGGGTGTATTCGGCCTATTTGGGTTACTACCCCTTGGGTAAACCAGGTATGTAAAACCTACAAGCCTGTTCAAAGTTTGAAGTATTTGTTTGTACCGGCTTTTGCGTTACTAAAGCATAAATTTGTGTTCTTTAGGTTCGAAGCAAATTACTGGTGAACACGCCGAACCCACTGATAAGTCTACGTTTCTCCGAGGAATTCAAAAGACGGACGAGTCAGGAAAGGTGACGTTTTCTACGGTTTATCCCGGATGGTACCTTCATCGCGCTTTACATATTCATTTCAAAGTATTTGTTAATGGGGAGGAAATTTACACCGGAGAAGTGTACTTTCCAAAAGACATCTCTGATCTGGTGGCAAAGGTAAAGCCGTATTCTGATTCAAAGGAAGCACGCGCAGAAAATGAAGATGACTGGCTGTTTATAAGACTCGACGGATTCAGGTCCGTCGCAAATATCAGTGGTGATGTTCAGACTGGCTTAACTGCAAGTTTAAATGTCGTGGTCGAGCCTCCGTTAAATGACAATGACATAATTTAATAATTATTTTAGTATCTTTAATAAATTATTTTGAATAAATGCTCAAAGTCATATAAATTGTGTAATTTGTATCTAATTTCATATTATTAATCCAAGTATTAATAAATCATAATGACCTTGGCAGGTGCACCATTTCAAGCTCAGTATATCAAAAGGGGTATTTAATAGCTTATTATTGTTAGTATGTCACTAGAGTGCACGTATGTCACTGGACGCATAGAATGACTACATAGAACAAAGCTGGAAGCTAAACGATGTCCATGAAAATTGTGGTTGGTCCCTATATTTGAGTTTGACAATATTAAAAGGGTATACAACTGAAATGAATGTCTACGGTCAGTGATCTGTAGATGAAGGGCAGACATAGGCAAAGATCTACAATGAATACTAGATGTTAGATCTACAGCAACATCAAGAGATGACATACCCTTGTAATCATGAAGTAAAAATAGAATTTTGATGCCTTTGGTAGGAAACTAGTTTTCTCCAGTTTCTATTTTGTTTACTTTTAAGTCACCATCAAAGCCAAAGTGAACAAACGAACGAACCACATGTATACATACATACCTCGGAAGTATAAATACGCACCGGAGAGCTGTAACAGTCATCCAGAAGCTCATTCCACTTCAAACAGCTAACATAAATCCACCAATTCAACTTTTTCAAATCTTCAGAAACAATTCAAAGCTCAATCATGAAGGCTGTAAGTAATTATCTTGATTTCGGTTTCCAGTTTAAAGTATCGGAAACAAAAATACAGGCTTTTCATAATTTATATCTTTTCAAATTTGCAGTTTGCAGTTCTCGCCCTTTGTGCTGTCTCCGTCACAGCACAATACGGACCATCTTCCCAAACCCGTATGGAAAGCTCATACTCTGCTCCCCAGCAGCGTTCCGAGAGCTATGGCAGCTATGGAAGTGCCGTGAGGAGCAACATCCCAATCACCCGATTCAACCAGGATATCCGAGGATCCCTCTCCAACAATGTCCAGTAAGTACTCATACTTTTTTCTGTTCAATTTGCAACTGATGTTCAATTCTATATCCATTTCCCAACTTTCAACTCTCTGTTTTCTCCCACCACCATCAGATACGAAACCGGAAACGGAATCTCCATGTCTGATGATACCCAAGTTGTGCGAGGAAGCGGAAGCTCATACGATGACGGATACGGCAACATGGTCAAGTCTGACTCTGTCGTCCACAAGCAAGGAAACTTTGCCTACACCTCCCCCGAGGGACAGCAAATCAGAACGAGCTGGTCTGCCGATGAAAATGGATTCCGTGCCCAGGGAGATCACTTGCCCCAACCTGTCGAGATGCCCGCTGAACACGCTCAGGCCCACCGTGAAGCCCTGTCCCGTGCCTCCAGCAGCAGCAGCTATGGAAGCAGCAGTTACGAAGCCCCAGCCATGCGTGATTCTTACAGTGCCCCAGCTCCAGCCATCCGTGTGCAGACCTACGAAGCCCCTGCCGTCCGCAGCTCATACAGTGCCCCAGCCATCCGCACCCAGTCCTACGAAGCACCAATGCGATCTTCCGGATACTAATTCAGAATTGATTTCCAATATATACACCGTATTTTGAGTTTCATAATGTTCATTGGATTACTTCCTTTTCAATGTCTCTTATCTTTTGACTGTGATATAAAATAAAGAGAATATTTTTTTATGAAAATTCCTTGAAAAGCTGCGATGAATTTTTGCATTTTATATTATAATACACACAGAACAAACTTACATGTGATAATTTTACAAACAAACCAGAAAATGATTGGGCTTTCAAAAAATGTCATGATTTAACCTACATTGCTTTGATGTAATTTTTAGGAAATGGTAAAATTCCCATGAATTATTTAACTGTATCTGTTTTCCACAGTTTACAAATATGTATATAGTGTATCTCTAAAATTGAATTCATTTCACTTGTTGTATGTTTGTCATAATAATATTTCCCACAGACGAACTAATGTAGGCACTAATTAGCCAACCCAGTCATGTCCTTTAGTACAATCATTTAAATTCTATAGGTCACTCATACATTTCCATTTATCTAAAACACACAACATTAAACATCAAGTCTCTCAATCATCGTACGAACCCTGCAATCAAATTCGTAAAAAGTCACTCAACCTACATACTATATCGCATGCTAGGTACACATGCACATTGGACAATCGTTGATTGGATACAATAGATTTTACTACAGCACAATGTTATAAGGGATGAGTTACGAGTTCAAGGCTCTCAAATATCCCAAGTTGGGGTTGTTGCGTTCCTGTGCCATACCTCATACTGTTAATGTCCATTCTTTTATGCTATATCGGAAAGGGGAATGCAATGGCATGCCATTTTATGAGGGTAAAGAAAGAGGCGATGAGACTTTAATGACTTTTATCAAGGTGTATATAAATAATATCAAGCTCATGAGCAAGGTCATTCAATACAGGCACATATAGCATACATATAATATGCATCCTAGTTAAATCAGATTCTAGAACTTCACCGTACAACATCAGTATTGATTTTCTGCTCCCTTCCAGTAACCTCTTATCCACCCAGTAAGTAAACCCTTGTGTATACAAATCATCGTAATCTCAACCGCAACAGCTCTAAATGAGATAGCCCATTTCGGTGTTTTAAATGACAACGGTTGAGTGAAAATGAAACGTAATATATTGACACATTTTCTCTTAGTGAATCCATTTTTGGTGTTAAGTTTGATAGTGAACTAGAACGATATCCAGCGGATATGTTTCAGTTCATGTCAACGTTTACACAATGTGCCATATAACACCGTTGGAGAAAAGCATTTAACTGCACTACGTGTCAAGAGATTTATTATGGTAAGTTGGGGACACTTGGAAAGAGTGGAAAAATACTGTGAAAAATACATAATTGATTATCGATTACTGTATTATACTAGTGTACAATCTGGATAATGGAAACCCGTCCGTGCTACGACACTATGTGTCTTTTCTTTGGTTATCTTAACAATGTGCTGTCATAAATAATTCTGTACAAACACATTTACAATGAGCGTAAGATAACATGCTATTGCAAAATTGTCTAATAATACGATGATATTATAATAGGAATTTTATCGTCAGTGAATTTGTTTGCACAAGGATAGATATTCTGGAAACCGGTTAGTCGCTAAATGGAAGGCGTAGAAAAAATACGTACATTTTGACGCAAATTCTAAAACATAATAGTGGTTATAATAATACATCTCCTGCGTTTTCTCAGGTAATCAAATAACTAGTCTTTGTTTATTTTTCAAATTGTTCCTCACTTTCCCTTACTTTTCGCAGGATGTTCCGAAAGTTTTCTCTAAAATTGTTATACTCATATCTGATTGCTTAACTTTTTCGTTCAAGTGAACACTTAAAATACTTTATTCATGGCCAGACTAGGTAAAGGTTTTTTAATATTATGTATAGTTGTCTTTTATAAGCAAAATATTTTGCACAGGAAAAACTAGTGAGCTTGTTCAATGCGATTACTGCAAATTTTAAATAATGCCGTTTCGTGAGTGCATCCAATGTTTTTCTCATTTCCGGTTGAGAGAAAACTTTTAAGCGCATGTGAACTGTAAGTGATGTTTTTAGCATGCGAGCTCATTTATGCAAATTCAATTTCCGTTGTTTTCACAAATACAATAGGTTTAGATTTTTTCACTCTACTACGTTTCCACAAGACGATTAGGATCACTCTCGAGATGAGTCGTCTTGCAAGACAAGCGACATTAGGCAGACAAAGGTCTCTTATAGATAGTACAAAAACTACATAAAAATTCGGTTTCATGCGAGTCTGGTTCGGCTAGACGGAGTTAGCCAGCTGCTTCCAAAATTGTTCTACATCATACATGCCAGATTTTGTATGCCTCCATATAATAATATTTTAGACTTATACATACACATATAAAATATTATCTTTATGAGAAAGCATGTCATTGACCGGATTTTTGGCATCGCACTATATACACATGTCCTTTGAGAAATATCTACCGGAATTCATATGAAAATCTCGTCCAAAAATATTTTTACTCTCATCCAAAGAACATGTAGTGCTCCAAAGCGTTCCGACGAAAAGCCAGTGGCATTTTAGCCTGTTATTGGTTTTCGTGTGCTGTCCATGTTCAAATAAGAGAATTAGTTACCTAAAAGTGACCCTGGAGTTTGGAGTAGTACAATAACCATTGTTATAAATTATATCCAACCTAATATTGTGCACTTATTCCAATAATTTAATAACCAGTAACGGAATGATATGTGATAACAGGCCTGTGTAAGGTTTCAAAAGTGATTGTAAGCCAATAAGTGTCCCATGTAAGTGGTTTCCATCTTGAATATTATTGCAGTGTATCACGTAAAACAGAGCTTAAGCATACAATAATTTGCCGTTTAAAGGAAATATTCACCAGTTTTACGACACCATAATAGCCAGCAAAAAGTTTAGATCCGGTTAACCTTTAACCAAAAACGGCCATGTCTGATTTATTTGTGATCAATTCTACTAATCCATACAAACTGCGTACTGTGAACTGTATGACGTTCATAAATATTATGCCCTCATAACTCTCTGTTCAAAGTTCATAGAGATTTAAACAAGTTATTTGATTGATACTGCTAAAGACACGTATATCTCATTTTATCCCAAAACCAGTCTCAATCAGTAATTGATTCCTAATGTTATCTCCAGTCCTATCTTTAAAATATAAAAGATTCAATGACTTTCCTGGATACGCTTAGTGCAATTTATATTCATGGCCTCGCTTTGGGTACATTTGTCGAAATGGATAGTGGTAAACAAACAGACAGGCGTATTCTGGCTTGTGATATTCACGCGATTTTTAGAAGCATGCTCAAAGAACTTTAATTCAGAGGATAGGTTCCATAATCGTTTCACATGTAACCGTAAACCATAACCTACACCTCCATGTGGCTATTGTGGGTGCTATACTGTGCCAATTAAAGTACATACATAGAAATGAGGAAGTTAATTATTTTACAGTTTACAGTTACATGCTTAACTCAGGCCATAACAGTTGTTTCAAATTGTTGTACATACTCTTGTGGACGCGACTACAGGAAATTGCACCATTATGTAAGTCGCCATTGTCGTCAGTATTCAGAGGAAGTAATACATATTTCCATACTTGCATGGTGGACTTGGTTCTAGAAGAGTGCAATACTGTTTGGTTAGTTTGGTAGAATGATGGAATTATAGAATTCCATTGACACTTGGTGTTCAAGTCTAGACACGCAAGCTTTTATGATATATTTGCTAGAAGAGTTTTTTACTGTGAATAGTTGGTAAATGGTAAATACACCCAGCTTCTTTGCATGTTTACTTATTATTATGGCCTCTACGCCAACAAACCGTGCAATGATCATATCAATTGCGGCAAAGTATTATCATCTCTCCATGTCCCATGCACGTTTAATTCTCATCTCATTCACTGTTGTAGAAAATTCGTTAGCAGAGAAGACTCCCTGACTAATCAAAACATTCACTATTATGTGCTTTGTATGGCTGAACCAAATACCCAGTTTTTTATTGCCTTCACATTCATACTGACTGAGAGATGCGGATAGAAAATACATTTCATGTAGCATAATAAGCTTCTTTACATAGGTAACAAGGAATTCTCCAGTTTACGACTATGACCAAGTATGTATGCATGTAGGCAGGGGCTTGTCATGTGCATGATTTTTCAAGTGACGACTCTTGTATAGAATTGCAAGCAGATTTTTAACACATGCTACTTACTACACACAACCATGTCGAGGGAGACGTCTGGTGCTAAGCGTTTTTTACACCGCATTACAATGCTTATGTCATATGCAGTCCAAAGTCCAAGCATGCAATCAGATTCCTGAACCTTTTATAGTGATATTACTGCGTTACTTAATCAGTTTCATGCTGCCACTGACTAATAATCATGTTGATATTGCACGCAAAAGTCATTCTTATAGTGCGCTGTACGGCAAGGTTCCTAAAAAGCAGCGTTTATTTAGATCAAACCTTTCCAACTTTTGCCAAATGAGTTAGTAAGCATCAGAATGGCAAAGAAAGGTCATTAAAACGGTAAATGACGGAGAGAGCCTTGTCATTTTAATTTTTACTTTTCTTGTGTTTATAGACCCACTGCCAATTTTGTGAACCGAAACACGTCGCAATGGTCTTGGCAGAATAATCATCGAGTCCTCAAACCTTTCTTGAAAATTCGCCGACTTTTTTACCGGCTGTGTAAATTTTCGGTCAGAAACAAAGTGAAAATCATGTCGGAAACGGGCGGTGCAACGGAAGGAGGTTTATTTTCCTTCACCACTGCAGCAACTTCTCTGGCAATGCTGGCAGTGTACTACATCTTCAATGTTGCTCAGGTATGTACTTGTGACGTGTGAGTTAATAATAGCTACTTTAAAGTTTGCGGCAGTGATAATATCTGTAATTATTATGAATACTTCGTTCTTGCAGAAACCCAAAGTTTTTACAGGGAATCTTCTGTTACAAAAGTTCCTGGATGACCACATGCCTTGTTTAAAGGACAAATATTGGCCCTCCTGGTATTCCTGGGAAGGTCGCATGCAGACAGCACTGGGACTCAATCTCAGAATTTCTAGCAAAGAAACGTTGCCATACAGAAGAGAGATTTTGGAACTGAAGGACGGAGGACAGTTGGCTGTAGACTTTTTGGGGGAACATGAGAACAAGGACGTTAGTGACGATGATAAGTAAGCAACTAAACGAAGCGGAATGTTTACGACTTTATGACGTCACAAAACCTATCTGGAATTTTTATCCTGTCACGCTCTTGTTATCTGCTCCAGATTACTTGTATTCTTTTTACCGGGCCTGACCTCGTCATCCAATACGTCATACGTCAAGACTATATCAATGTCTATTGTACAAGCTGGAGCGGTTGTGGCGGTGTTGAATAACCGAGGACTTGGAGGCGTACCTTTGAAAACACCTAGAACCTATTGTGCAGCCAATCATGAGGACGTTCGGGAAGTGATTGCTCACTTGAAGAAGACATTTCCAAAGCACAAAATGATTGCTATTGGATGTTCTCTTGGCGGGTATGACTAGAACTAGGAAATGGTTTTACGTACATGTAGTCCATCATGAAGGTTGGATTGAATGATGATAAAATGCCTGTTAACAGAATGACTATAGGCCGGTACCTGGTTAATCATCCTGAAGGTTAGTCGTTATGTTAACAGATAAAATGATCTGACAGAGAATTGACGAGACAATTTATTGACAATTATTTCTAATTTTTCATCCTGATCCTGACCCTGACCCTAAAAATTAAATCCTGAAGAAGCTCAAAGTACCTTTATTGCTGCAATGGTCATTTCAATCTGTTGGAATCCGTTTGAAGGCACGAAGAGCATTGAGAGACCTTTTATTAACAGATACATTGTCAACTATACCCTCACATCAAACTTGCAAAGCCTTGCACATAAGTACGTACAAAACCAGACATAAAACATGAATCGTAGCAGGAGCGAACAAGATTTGGAAATCTTAAATATCAAGTTAATTTTCTATTGGCATTTGTAGATACCGAGAAGTATTAGAATCAAGAGACTGTTGGGATTTTGAAAAAGTATTGGGATCTAAAACACTACGGGAATTCGATCACCATTTTACAGCACCTCAATTTGGTTTCAATTCGTACGAGGAATATTATTCTGCCGCAATGATAGCTCCTGAAATCCAGAAATTTTCCATTCCGGTTGTTGGTCTAAATGCAATTGATGATCCAATGCAACCAGGAGAAGGTTTGATTTTAAAGAAAATATGGACATAGTCAAATTAATTTTAAATTGAATGACTTATCAAGATTTGTTGAATTAATAGATTTGCCGATACAGCAAGCAACCGAGGACAGATCAAAACTGGCATTGATTGTTACATCGCGTGGTGGACATTTGGGTGAGAATTCATTGGGGGCAATGTGAAAATTGATCATATTATTGTGGAATTTTGAGAGACATCTTTATATTATCATTTAGGTTTTCTGGAAGGACCATTCCCTGTCCGAAGAAAGTTTCACTTTATGGAAAGAGTTGTATACGAGTTTGTGACAGCTTGCCGAGAGCACAAATCCGAATTGCTGTACATCCGAGATGAACAGGAGAAGCGCAACTTGTTTGCATCTGATTTGTATTAACGTGAAATGCCAAAATGAACAGAGAAAACAAGATTACTAGCTTATCATAGTCACAAAGATAATATATAAAATAGTATTTCTACGTAGGTGCTGATAATCACATTATAGACAAAATTCTGCCGGAAAGAATTAAAAATTATTTCTACTGTACAGTAAGCTACTATATCGCGATATTTAAGAATATTTAATCGACGATTAATTTATAGTAAATTATGCACACTTGTTTTATTATCATTTTATGCTTGTCAGTTTTGAAATCACATCTTGTACTTTACGATTTTGCAATTACCTGCTTACTATATATTTTTAATTTTTGTAGCCGTTTTAAACGACAGGAATACATTGAGATAATGGATATGGTATATGAATACTGCACTGATTAGTTATCGATAGAAAAACTAGACTTAAATAATATAGTATATATTTAATAGAATCTCACTACTGCTGTTGTAAACATTTTCAGTCTTAGTCTAAACAATAAAAGCTCTGATTCTTGCATTTTGTTGGGAGGTATACGAAATTATTGGCATACAAATTGGGACTCCCTCTGTTCTGGCGCTACATGACATGGGTATTTATGCATAAAGATTACAATGAACACGGTATGGCGTAAGTTGAAAGCGAAGCGGGGACTTAATGGTCTACTAGCACTTTTAAATTTTGAACGTTATCTTTTAAAAGGGTGAATTCATTCCCAGTTTTGTTCCAAAATCCAACCTTGCTCTCTTCTCATATCTGATATTGCTCCTGTGAAACGTTCAAAAATTCACAATCATATTAAACCATACACATTGTGAGACAAGCCATAGTCATCAGAAAAGAGAATGAAAATGTACTTGATTTCTTGGCGACGAAGGATTTCATTAAAGCCTAACAGGACAGGCGACCAAAGGAATCCCCAAATGTACGAGACAATTGGAAGTAGAGTGTAATCCACATTTTTAGAGAAGCTTACTTTTAAAAATCCGTAAAAAAACTGAAGTATTAATCTGCAAAAAAAAGTCAACCCGATTTTGTCACATGTGTTACAATGTAAAAGTAATTGGAGAGTTAGAGTGTTGCTTTAAGACTTACACAATAACAGAAGTGATAACCCATATTTTATTTCCTAAAGGATTTTGCACCCATATATATTTGGAACGATACACAAACCCTGCCGATATTATTACTGCAGAAAAAAAACATACACATGTTAGAAATTTTTCAAAATGTTTTTTTTAATATTCTGAAATGATAATACTCACCAAAGTATAAAGCTAAGAAAAATAAAGAAAATTGTTGTACGAAAAGGAGCCTGTCAGCATTCTCACAAGACCACGTTGATATGCAGTTTGTTTTCATAACGGAAACAGATTCGATTGTTTTATTCGCTTTGGGCGGCTCGATATTTTGCTGAGGGGAAAGCGGATTTGATGACACGGGATAAACCCATGAACAAGTCGAATTTGGCAAATGTTGGCATATCCAAATTAAGTTGAATGATCCCATTATAGCAACATTGATTATTGAAGGCAGAAACTTCATTCCGTAAAACCAGAATGCATAGATGAACATCTATAAAGAAAACAGTTGAAGTTTTAAACTTTTGAATCAGATAAACGGTTTTTGTGACAAGCATTCCTGTTTTCTCTTTTTTATGTCAATTACCTGTCTGTCAACTTGACACTGGTTTTTCCAACTTGCATTATCCATCACATTGTAGTCCAATCTCTCCATAATAGAAAATGCTAGTCCTAACGTGAGAATCGGAATAATGATACAACTTAGCCATATCGAATCCCCCAACGAAAACAGAGGCGGAAGGAGCATGAGAAGTGTAAAGAGCCCGAGCATTGTAACGGCTATGCTACAGCACAGCCTGAAAATAAATAAAATATGGTATTTCCGGTTTGCATATAAACACTTTGTAAAGATTATCATTACGCCATTGAACTTACCAGTACTGCATAGAATTTCTAACACAACGGTTCATAAAGTGACGAGCTTGAGCAATCAGGTCATAAAATGATATGTAGTCCCGCCGTCTAAATGTCAAAGAAGCAGGAAGGGAAGTCAAAAGCATTGCAACGTCAGTGGGCGCAGGTACACCTCCGTCAGGTTCAGAAAAAGCTGCCGTCTTTTGACAGCTCTGCGGAAACATAGGCTCTACCGCAATGCTGCAAATATCCGTATTCAAATATTTTAAATGATGGGATTTGTTAGTTGAAGCACATTTAATAAAAAACATTCACGCATAAATACTGTATTCCACAGTTTACTTACCTTGCGTCAGCCTGAAGGAATACGGCTTTATTATCAGAATTGCACACAGATCCCAGTAACAAAGTCACCTCCCCGTAATCCTGCATGATATGTATCATTTCACGAGTATTTTCCGCCGTGCAATCCGTAAATAATGACACCAGTAACGGAACATTATCCACATTCTCCAGGTGAGGACGAACTTGCTCTATTCCAATAGGTAGCTTTGCCTGAGGAAATATTCAATAAAGTGTGTAAGCTTTATATTCAGAGTTTAAAAAAGCTTAAGCGATTAACTTATGTATATGGAAAATGTACCCTGTTGCTCATATCTATTCCAAGTGGTGTCGGGTGCTCCACCAGCTCATAAACTTCCTGGAAACTATCTGTATTGTTTGGTGAGATCACAGCAGACGAGCATGGGGAGCGCTCCCCTGCATTCTGAACGTCCAGCGTCAGAAAGTTTCGATTCCTATTCATTTGGTCCTCAAATCGGACTCTGGAAATTTGACTATGCTCTTCCTCATCACTACTGAACCCAAACCCCATCGAGTGAACATCTTCAGATGGCAGTTTTTCCTTCTCCTTTGTTGTCGAATTAACGTTGGATATTTCCGTTATTTCAGTTTCTGTCTCCTCTTTGATTTTCGTGGAAAGCATAACCATTTCCGGAACAGAGGATGAGCACCGTGGGAGTAGTAGGGTGTCTTCTGATGGTAATACGGACTGCCCTTTACAGGATTGCCGACGGTTACCCAACCTGTTCGTTTTGCACTTGTGAGTAGAACCACCACTTCCTTTAGAGCTTCGTTTTTCAATGTTCATTGGGACACTTCCGTTGGAGAAACTACCTTCGTTAGATTCATCATAATTTTCGGTAGCTTCACTGGTTTCTTCCGCAGCAGCACTTAAACTAATATGACAGTTCCAGCCTGACTCCAGTCCCATTTTTTCACTAAATAGCCTGGACCGCAGCTCATTTTCTTTGGAGAAATGAACAAATCTTATGCAAGCTTGATCCAGTTGCTCGATTAGCTGAACCTATCAATTAAAAGAAAAAAAGATGTTGATGTGGTGGGGTTGCGACTTAAAACTAAGGGTTTTTGTTAAAATGCCTATTCGATAAAGTTTTACCATGTCCATGCAAGCTTGGTATTGCATCGTCACCATTCCAATGAAAATTTGTCCCGTTTGAACTTGGAGACATCCTAACAAGTCATTTACTTCAACGTTCTTGTTGGAATCCGTTAGTAAACAATCTAAATGAAGTAACCGTATTTCAACAATCTGGTAAAACTGATTTTTTATGAAACATGTCCAGCTTTGGAAATTTACCAGTGGAAATGCTAGAATCTTTAGCGCACAATGCATACTTCTCAGATGCCTTGTTATCCCCAAAGAGCTCGCTCACATTTCCAAAAGCATAGTAAGGAAGAAAGCGCAATCCGCGCGAGGGTGGCAGCTCCATGTACGCATCTGACATTTTTTGGCCGACCTACATACATTGTAATAGATAACATAGCAAGAAGTTAAGCAGGTTTCAAATGAAAACTATTACAATTAAAATGTTATTCAGTACTTTTGATGAAACTGGTTTATAGGAAAATGCTGTGCAAGTTGAGCTCAACGACATTCTTTGGTAAAAGTCAATAATCAGCTTCCGTTCGTAGTCTGTTAAGGGTCTGAGATCTTTTCCGTCCCAAAAGTCTTCACATGTATCTAGCACCAAGTCACCGGTTCCCTGTGAATAAGAGACATGGCATCAACAAATAGTTGAGAGAATTTCCATGAATGGTTAGATTTATGTTATGTATGAGTATATATATTCCCTTACTTGAGCCATCAACTGCAGACTGTCGCTAGCTTTCTCCCTTACTATCACGCTCATCATGTGTGGAAAGGGAAATTTTATCTTGGCTTTCGTTAGTTTGTCCCTACTTGACTGATCGGACTCCTGCACATTAAATAAGTGGTATATATTTATCTAATTTATGCATATCTTTTCTTTACAGTTGATGTCATCATGTTCTTACAATGTGACGAAAGGAGCAAAGCGGTTGTTCCATATCAAACACATTTGTCGCTTTATCCCCAAACCCAATCATCCGCGCAACGTCACATAAGCACCTGCAAAATGACAGGTATGAAAACAATTTGTCCAAAACATTATAATCTCATGGTAAAATGTTATGCTTATTGCTTTTAGTAAAAATCAGATTATACCTTCGAGAAGTAACTGGCACTACCAGGTCCACACCATTGTCAACTTTTTTGTACCTCAACTCATGGCTAATATGCGAATAAAAATTTGCATAAACACTTCGTGTCTTATCATTACACGTATTCAGGAGAATATTTAGACCCAATGGCTTCAAGCTAGGCAGGTATTGTTCCCAGTTGGTTTCATCAAAGTGTAGCTCGTTGTTATTATCAATAGTAATGTCCAAAACTTCAGCAACCGTAGTCGTTGCAGGGAAAGTCACAGAAGAACTTCGTCGAGACCGCCTTCCTCCGGAACTTTCCTTTTGAGACTGCACTTGTATCTCGGGCTCACTTGGGGTTATAATGTTGCTACTTCCGGTTGGAACTGACCGGAGAAAGAAGATTTTGTCGGGAGTTGGATTTGGCCAGCTTAAAATTCCCTTTTTGTCTACACAACACAATGCCTGCAATTGAATCCAGTGCAATAGATTAGCTAAATAAAATTCAACAGTAAAGGCCCTTTAATTGTACCGCCAAAAATCTTACAGTGACTGAAGCCAGCACGTGCAAAAGCTTCTGAGATCTGTGTAACGTTTCCTCTCTATCAAACATAAACTCCCTCATTCTCTGCCACAACTTGACATTGTCGCGACATTGCTGCTTTCTTTTGTTCAGAACAACTTTCTCTTCCTTCATCAAACCTCCCTCCGCCGATGTATGCTCCTGTTTAAAATAGTAACACAACACAAGAAATTAGTATGATTTCCTCGGTTAAGATGTTTTCAAACTCAATGCATTCCAGAAAAAATGTTAAGAACCGCACATCATCACAATCTTCCAAAACCTCCCATAACTTGGCATTTCCCACGCAGTTCAGTAGTATCCAGAGCAGAGGAAGTGACACCGGTATTAACGGGAATGTGTTGGCCATCGGCTGCAGCAGAATCAGATCTGCCCATGGAGCCACACGTATCCCCAACCAATGTGGCAAATAAAACATTCGCACGAGGCACAACGCAACAAAGCTCATTATTCCCAAAGGGAGAACAATGCACTCGATAATTCTGGTGACAATCGTGTGTCTTTCTTTATTGTAAAAAGTTGGTGGTCGCGTTAGAAAATGCTTCAAGGACAGCTCCACCATATCAATGTAAGGTGAAGTTGTAACGACCGCTAAAGGCTTTGGAAAAGGATTGTGGAGTCTTGGCGGAGGAGTGGTGGCAGAGTGGGAAGTTGCCGGTGTGTACACCTGCCCGATTGACAATTTAACAGACGGATCCTGGAATTTATAAAGAGTCATATTTTACAAAGTGCAAATGAAGTGCAGGTTTGAGTGCTAGGTAAGTTTTTACATACTTCCAGCAGGCAACATTCCGCAAAGATTTTTTGAGAGGGCTGCAGTACGACTATATCACCCGGAACCAACAGCGCCCAAGGAAGGTTTACCAAGTGGCCGTCTCTGAAACACCATTGGAGTGTGATGCAAGGAGAGATGGGCATGCATAAATCAGGATAATTCTTTTCAGTCCATGACACTTCTGACGAAATATCTGCAAGTGGACGATTTTACTTATGAATTTTCATCCAATTTTCAAAATTTTAGTATTTGATTTAGCACAATAATGCCTACCTTTTAGTTGATTTAACATCAAATTTAGTTTAACTGGGAGCTCGTTGACTCTTTTATAATTATCTAAAAGTAGAATGCATATATTGAAAAAGAAGAGGAAAAGTAGGGCAATTGCCTCTGGCAGGAGTTTAGTCCAACTGGAAATATTTAAAAAATAGATCATTATAAAACTATATTATTTTGCTATTTATGTTTAATCATAGTTAACGTTCATTTCTTGAGGTCACTCACATTTGGCTATAATTTACTGAATACAGAGAAAACACTATGACGCTCTCGACAAGTAGGATTAGGAGAGATGTCCAGGATATGATTGCATGATGACTCCTCGTTGAAATGGAAGATAATATAATTTCTAGCCAGTTGCTGCAATTTGTAAAGAAAATGAACATTTAATTTCACACTTTCAACGTCATGCCACAATTCAAAATTTTCACTGATGAAACATAATAAAGCCTAAGTCTACCTTCCAACAGTTGACTTGAAATTCACAAGTTTTGACGTTAGCTCCTGGAAGAGCCTGTCAAATGCCTCTTCAGTGCTGAGACCTATAGCTTTCCCTTTTCCAGCTTCCATGTTGTTAAAATTTCTATTTGAACCCGTATGTTGACCCGTGATCGTATCTTAAGGATCAATGATAAGTGCAAGATACACAGGTGCTGCTCTCCAATGAAACGATAGTACTACTATTATAGTAGGCACCAGTATTTAAGTACAACTTACCAGAGAGTCTGTTAATTAAAATGACTGCTACTGTGACCACACTCCCACTTTATTCCGTGGTAAAAGTGGGATCCCGTGTCCAATTACATTTTTCTCAGTTTATAATTATTTCCAAATGAAGCAAGTTGGTCACAGAATGATATGTCCGGATTGTTGAATTTACCTGAAATCATGATTTTTCTGAATATTACAACCTTTTAATAATATGTATGTGCCTTTGAATTTGAATACTTTTGAATTTAAGCATGTCAAGTCTCAAAAGTTCTCACCTTTACACAACTGTGCTGGAATTTACATGCATAAACTTTGTTGTATGACACCAGGTGAAAGTATTTGGCAGACAAGGCCAATGCCACTTGCGTATCCTCTAACTGGCCACAACGGTGTACCAAATTGGTATTTAGCCTTAACGGACATTTGCATTAAGATAACCATCAAGTTTCCAAACGAAATTTAAAGAGAGTGAAACAAGTAATTTGGTGGGTTTGCTTCCAATACAAGAAATGTCAGTTCCTTCCTGTAACAAAGACAAGACAAAACAGTGAGTAAAAGCTAAAATCAAACTCAATTCCAAACAGTTTACTTATAAATGACTAAAAACTCGTTTCATTAAGAACAAGACAAATGAGCCAAAAAACTTCAATCTTGTGGTTGAGAAGAATATTATTATGCCTTTTTGTGTGACTCTCACTCAGCGAACCAATATTTTGGCTACGCCAACTTTAATACGGTTGTACAGTTTATACTTTATTGTACATGTGTTGTACAGTTACACGTTCAGAAGCACATTATACCTCCATTCAGCATTTTAACATTCGTAAAAACTAAAAATAGAACACCAGTCTATATTATGGTCTTCAGTCTTGTTGACTCGCCGTTCAACGTTGATTTGTTAAACTGTTTTGTTCTTTCAAGTGATACGATGATGATAAGAAAGGACAAGGTTAAGTACAAAAAGAATATTTCTACCTATATAGCGCATGCATGGCGGAAAAATGTTCTCACAACATAACAAGATATAGTTTCAGTTTCAAAAATTCAGTCAAAACAATATTGACAAAATTGGCAACTCTCGGGGAAAGTGAAAACATCAAAAGTTGGGAAACCATTCACAGTTAATGGCCATGTTTTCCAAGAAAAAGTGCATACGTGAACAACTGAACAAGTAATTAGTAACATGTGTGTATTGCGTACCACAGTATAGAGTTAAAATAATAGCAGCAAATAGTATCCTGCTTTCTTCAGCATCACATTAAAAACGAATAAATAAGAACAAAAACTGCGAAACTGTCTCTTTGTTTCACTTTTCATTCAAGCATTCACAACAAATAAGTTGACAAAATCGGTTATTACCAAAATAACGTGTAAAAGTATTTATGTAGAAAGCTTTTCTAGCTTCTCTCTAATAACAATAATATTATGATTGAACGAACAAAAAAGAGCAATATTCCATGTGTTTGCACCATTTGGAAGGATTATCTATCCATGAACATAAAACTTGTATATAAAATTTCATGACGATGATGATGACTTGATGTGAAACATTCAAATTACATACTTTCCTTAATGACACCTCTTACCATGTTATAGTCTTGTTGTTAGTACTACTATTATAGATGTTTTCCTTCGTTTCAGGACTTGTTGTGTGCTTGTCTGTGTGGAAAATCCATTATTACACTACTCCCAAGGAATAACATTTTCACATTTTGCATGGCATATTTTTGATATCACTATCTCGCAGCTCCCCAGCAGGACTTCCACCATTGTAAAAAAAAAGTTGCACACATTTATTTACCAGGCAGACAGATCGATGCGTGTGAAATCAGAGCAAATGCATCCATCCGTCGGCTTTTTACTGCTATATAAACTGTGCCATTCAGTATCATAAAACAAATACCTGAGAAAGTACTACACTTTTGTGTAGTTGTGTAGTTAAAAACTTCTATCTTCTATAGATTCAGTTGAGTTGAGTTCAGAGTCGGAGATTGTCCACCAGCTACCAAAAAACAGTTGGTGTGTAAATGTGAATGCAAAGACAGCTGAAGTTATTATATGATTTCCAGAAAGAAGAGCATTTTGTAACATGAGACGGGAATGGGAATGGCTATAGGGGTTTTAGGCATTATGACGGTAGTAAGGTGTGAAACAAACATACATGTATACTGACCGTAATAATGCTTCTGGGAAGAATGAAGAATGCTGTACCGTGGAAATGGAAATGCATGAACAAGGAGAGATCTCTTTTGTTATCTTTTCGGGTACAACAACGTGTTGCTCGTGTAATTTCACAGATTTCACTGTTCCTGTGGCACACTAACATAGTACACATGCATGCAGTAAAGTTGTATACTGTCAACTGTTGATTTTTTCATGAGCTTTCATGCTGCGATTAATTAAAAGGGATTTCGACGATGAATTAGTTTTGACTTGACACAGAACAGATAATAATTACAAACACGATATCGTCATTCTCATTAACTAAAATTTATAATATTCAGTAAATTCATCGTCATCGAGGTCACCCTTTTTTACATATGAAACGGGGGTATCAAAATAACAAAATCGTGTATAGCTTTAGCTCGATAAATTGAAGACCTTTTTGAATGTTTCAGCTAAAATCAACTTTGGTAAACCAACAAATAATTTTACGTGTTGTGTTTTTCTTTGTTTATTAAGCATTATGGATAGTTACTAATTGTGAACTATACATTTATTTATAGTAGGCATATGCAATATACATATATAACATACCAATAATACCATCTAGTTACAATTTTGATTAACGTACATATGCAGCACGCATGCTGATCATGATCTCTTTGCCCTATGCTCTAAATATCCATATTAGTTAATTCAATTCTCCAGCAGCATCCAATTTTTATTTTATAATGTTTGCAATTCTTTACCATGACCTTGCTTGCACAAACCCGATAATTGCTCGAGTATGGGAAATATTTTGTATTCAACATTTGGAAAGGGTTCAGTCAATGCCTAAAAATCCGCCACGGAATAAATTCGCGTATATATGTATGCTATCTAATAAGTAATGTCAGCCTGACTGGCCCAGTCATAATTCGTTCGTGAAGGTACTTTGTGATTTCATACAAAGATTTCTTTGGTATTTTTGTTTCAAGAGTTACTTTCTACTACGCTTGTCATAGCTTGAGCATGAAGATGAATTTTCTTATACGCAACATGAGACTCACTGCTAGCTCCAGTTATGTCCAGAGACTACATTCAATGAATCGCTTCACTCCATGTTATACGACATTCATATCTCATGTCAGTGAACGTCACGAGAATAATAATAATGAGCAATTACTAATAAAAGAGAATGGTGGTTCTCCCCTTTATGATGTTGTTACGTGATTGCTGTCATTTCAGCTGTGCCCATCGCTGACAACACACAACTCCATTTATATCTAAACGATCGAAACGATCTTTGTAGTTGTTCTATCATATTAAATCCAATTAGGGATAAAAATGGAATATATTCCAGTCGTTGATTTATCGAAAATTTCTGGAGAAGGTCCAATTAGTGACAATGATTTAGCTACAACTGCGGAGGAATTATTTCATGCACTCTATGGGATTGGATTTGCATACCTCTCCAATCACGGAATTGAAAAGGATATTGTAAGAAATCTTTTGTGTTTTCTTTAAGTACGAAGAAGGTGGAGTTTCATTACGCATGTTTATTTTTCACATTTATACATATAAACTTGCAATGTATTTTGCCCATGCAGATAGACAATGCATTTTCTGCGAGTAAGACTTTCTTTGAGCTTCCTGAGGAGGTGAAAGACAAGAGCCTTAAAGATATAACCAAGAGCTATAACGGTTACGCAAAGCCCGGACAAGAACTGTAACGAAATATTTTTTTAAACATACAAAATCGTAATGTAAATTATAGCTGATCAAATGATTTTCCTACTCAAGATTGGCTCCTGGATCGTCTTATGAAGTAAGAGAAAGTTACGACTTTTGTGGCAATCTCCGCTATTACCCCGAATCATGCAATGAGTTTGGTCCGGCACTGACTGCTTTAGAAGAAGCATCGAAACCTTTACTTAAGAACCTGCTTCGTGTTCTTGCACTTGCTCTGAAACCTGACGACAAGGAATATTTTGTCTCCAGATCCCAGAACTTGGATGACCTCAATATTCCGAGCTATACCACATTAAGATCCCTATACTACCCTCCAATCCCCACTGATATTCCTGCATCAACGGTCCGTTGTGCACAGCACACAGACTATGGAATGTAAATACGTATAATTGATACTTGATGATAGTTGTTGAGGTTGTTGCGTTGTTGTGAGATCATTAGAATAAGAATGATGCTTTACTCGTTTTCTAATGCTTGCAGATTGACATTGCTCTTTCAAGATGACATTGGTGGATTAGAGGTTACCTTTTTAAAATCATATTTTTCCATAACACGCTTTAGGTAAAATTTCATGTTTAAAAAATATATCCATCTAATAGGTAAAGTCAGTGAGTGGTAAGTGGGTCGCTGCAACTCCGATTCCTGGAACGATTTTATTAAACACTGGGGATCTCCTGGAATTTTGGTCAGGAGGAAAATTTCCAGCAACGGTAAAACTTGAGAAAATGTTATGTCGACACTCTTTAGATATGCACCTTGCACCTAAATTCTTATATTCTGATTTGCAATGCAACTTTGTTGTTAACAGTGGCATCAAGTGTTGATTCCGGAAGCCGAAAAAATCAGAAAGACTCACCGTCAGTCCATCGCATATTTTGTTCATCCCGATGACGATGTTCTAGTAAGCCCGTTGACTGGAAAATCTGAAGAATATGAAGTTGTCTCTGCCAAAGATCATGCAAAAAAGAAACTTGCATCGTCCTACGCTTATTAGCAGCGTATTTGACGGGCGTATCCACAAGCGTGGTATTTCAGTTTTGAAAACCGGATGTGTACATTATATATTATGCATTAAGTAAGAAAGCAGAATCGTGAACAACAAATTAAAAACAGAAAGCTTTTATTAAATAAACTTTGAATATTACTGTTTATGCACAAAGTGCATGGTATACCAAGTTTATTTAGAGCATGTTCTGCTGGCACAAATGAAATTGAAATTATGGCTTCATTGCTGGATTTTGATTCTGAGAAGATTGAGCCTCACTTAAAACCTCAGGGTGAAGAGACAAATATTCTTCAATTTTCTTAAACATGTATCGCTTCGTACGTTTCCATTGTGGCAAAATTCCAAGCCATGAGTCCATCTGCGGACTAAACATGATGACAGGCACCTCCACGTCTCCAACCTTTTTGTAAAATCTGAGACCAGCAAGATCATCCTTAACTTGCTGCGTTAGTCCTTCGTTTAAAAATCTGGCAAAGTCATCTCGAGTACGCTCGTTCTGATATATGGCAGCAAAATAATTTCTGTTGCTGTAATTGGTAAGGAGCTGGCGCGTATATTTGTTGAAACTTTTATCTTCAAATGAAATCTGAGAACAAATAGCAAGACACAAATCAGTATCCGATTTCACATGTAATTGGTAATTAATCTTAAATACATACTCACGTTTTGATCATTGTTTTCCACGTCACGTTTTAAAGGTACACCTGCCGTTCCAGTGACAATGAATACTATCATCTCTATCCCAGCCAAAACAAACACCCCTGAAATCAATCTTCTCCTCGCCATCCTCTTGTCAACTCGCAGACAATTTGGAATTCAGAGAATTTAACGCTATAATGATTTTCAGAATATGAATCTATGAATATAGAAATACGGTTTCAAACTGATAGCTACTAATACTAGTAGTAGATATCGCAAACACAACTAATTACTTACACGTGCGACTAATTTCATACAAGACTAGGAAAACCTGAAATCTTTTCGGATGACGATGATAGCGTTCACTCCCCAGAAGAGTTTTGATTATATCAACCTGAAAAATACTTCATGGACGACGGAAAAAAATCAGTAAACACTATAATAATACGCATTGCATACTTTGAAAAGAAGCTTCCTTGCTTGCACGGTTAATGTACCAAACTAGTGGTAACTTTTTACAGATATGGTCTCATCATCATCATCATCGACATAGCTGCACACATTTACAGACAGAGAGAGGAGTACAAAGAAAGCTGGGCTATAAACGCCCACTTAAAAATCAGCATCCTTCCTTCTTCTCTAAATCCCGTACTTCCTTCCATACCCATTTGTATGGTTTACGTGTCGTGCGGTGGTGGTGATGCACTGTTAAATGATCGTAATCATGAATATATTTGCAAACATGCATTTTACGATTTTTATAAATAATATATTCTAGCCAGGGGATAGATGTTAAGAGGTTTCTTTTCTCCGCAAGACACAGTGCTACACCAATAAAATGTACTATTGCATGGATTATATAACTTTTTGTACCCGTCAGCCAGAACATTGACATTCAACATTTGGTTGAATGGCAGAAGTAAAGGAAGGGAGGTTGTTGTAAAAAATAGTTTTTATACAGTCTGCATGCATCAAACATGTACATCAGACAATAACCACAACAAACAACATAAACAAAGACAAAAACTAATAATAATATGCATATCTATGGACCACCATCACCTGTGGCACGTAATCAGTGTTGGAATCATTCACACAACCACCTACAACCACATATAGTGAGGGAACGATATCTTTAATTTCTTCAAAGGAATCTGCTAATCTCACGTTGAATCTTCTTTTAACAATGTATTCAATGAAGATAAATAGCCAGGAGCATGTTATTCATCATCATCATCGAGAGCGTTATGATGAGCAGAGTAACAGAAAGAAGAGAGTGCAATGCCATTTCTTCTGAATTGCAGACTTGGAGAATGATGAGGCAAATTGTATTCTCAACATCAGCACCAACATCATCATCACCATTCTTAGTTGTAGCATTAAAAGCTATAATTGTGGAAATAGACAGTGCATATAACAAGGGATAAATGATGTGTAGGTACATTTAAGCGGTGAGCAAATATGACGGATGCAGCTTACGAGAGACGGAGAGAAAGAAGTTTGAAACCTTCATCTGTGCACCAAACGACGACGGTAGCGTGCCGGTAATTGTACAACACACTGGCAATTGTAACACGTAATTGTTTGAAGGCAGGATGAGGAGTGCGCAATATTTCATGTGCCCATTGTCACGTTTTATATAACCGAAGGGTTGTGCAAGAAAACGAAGAAAATGGTTAGCACACGAAAGGTAAAGCAAAGAATATTGGTGTAGGGTAGGGGAAAGGTAAGAAAAATGTATACAGAGACATAAAGGAATACAGCGAATAAAAAAATTATTATTTTTTGCTTTGAGCCATGAATTAACGGAAAAGGTGTTACTAATGAGGTGATTAGGTGTTTAGGAGCATGTGATGCGGTGAGGCTAAATGTTGGTAACTGTACCATTATTGCGAATACCATACGTATTGTTTGTGTCCAACAACCTTGATGTTTGTAGAAAGAAAGCATGATGAACGCTGATAATGGCGATGATGATGAAAAAATGTGCAAATTACTGACACGACATTATAAACGTTTTGTAAATTTGTACATGTTTCATATATTCATTTCACGTACACTGCACTCCAACTTAATCGCGCAGAAAGTCTAAAAAAGTAGGATAAAATAACAAAAGCTTGACAGTGGCAGTCTCATATTCATTTCTGTACATTTCCAATTTAGACAAAAGTCTAAGATTTAGACTCTAAATCCTGCAACCAATGTATCTGGTAAAGGGACATTTTCAAAATAGAAGTTGTAAATTCACCAGTAAATATCATTTCAGACCCTACATACTATAATCGATGTAAACAGGTCAGACGGTCATACGATGTCTTCATCACAATGCAATGGAAATATGCAAGTACATATATGAACCACTCCGTCTGTTAACAATCATGACAGGAGGACAAAAGTACCTCAATTTTCAATATTAATAATGTTCTGCTTATTAAGTTCCAGCTTGGACATTACTTCAGATAACTTTAAAAACAATTATGACATCATATGCATTTTCGTGCTAATTTTTTACTGTATCGATACATACCTTAGGTAAATACGTATGCGACTCGCTCTGTTTCTAGAGAGGAAGACATGGATAGTTTTTCTTTACGTGCATATATAATGTGTGAGTAAACCTCATGGACGAGTGAGATTAAACAATACGGTTTCAAAACTTTGGATGCAAATTCATCATTATGCATTTAAATGGATGACCTTTTTCTGCAAACACACGAGCCGGTAAATGTCATACATGCAAGTTAATTAAATTTGAAATGACCATTAATAATTTTTTCTATCTGCAACAATTTTTTAGCGCAAACTTAAACCAAATTTTACCAAACACCTGACTGTATCATACATGGTCGAATTGCTAATTTTGATTAAAATCCGCTTGTTCCTTATCCAAAACTGAATTATTGGCTCAGGATGAGCTAATAAATCTAGTCGAGATGTAGAACGTTTTTGATGTTTTACTGATAACTTTTATTTACGATATGACACATTTTATTTTAATATACCAAGTAGTTATGTATTGCTCATGAAAACATTTAGGAGACACGAGTAATTACATGGAACGATTTGTTTTAATAAATTGCAGATAATATTAATTGTTTTATTCCTGTATTTGGCTAAAATTATTAATTGCCTAATAAACCATGTTGTTACGCAGCGTGTAATTCCCCCAGTCAGTGGAAGGCATCATTCCTGTTATCGATAACAGGTAAGAGAACAAGCGTTGATAGCCGTGGATATAATCAGTAGCAGATTTACTGCTTTGATAGACTTTTGGCAGCGAGCGGAAGGTGTTGGGTCACCCACACCACCGTCAACATCTTCTGAAGCAATTACAACCATGAATGAATCTGGGCTCAAAAAAGAGACATGAGATGGGTCTTCGCTACGCAATTTCATAAACAAGCAAAAAAACCGCATCAATGTTCTCAAAGTTGACTGGTGATGTATGCATTGTGCATTTTCTGCGCAGCATTACACGGTACACTAACTAGTAGTTAGTATAATGCGTAGGTATTAAAAAAATATTTTCTGCATTTCAGCAATCCTGTGCCAAATAGAAGGAATGAAGAGTTATTTTGTTATTATTATTCGATATTTACTCTTCAACCTCATGTGCTATATATAAATACGCAGACAGTTCACAGCGCTCATATGTTAAGAATAATATGCAACGCAATTCTTCAAAATCAAATACCTTAAAATTTCATGAGCCCTTTAACATTTTTATTTTTAAGTCACAATGGAATTGTTTTTATTTACCATTATTGTTACGAGCAAAGTCTCTACGAAGACTGTCTCACTTTGTTTGTAAAATGCATTATTTATTTTTATGATGGTAGGTATGATGATGATAAGTGCGATGTATATTCGTGGTTAAATAATAAACTCAGCAAGCTAACATGTAGCAAAGTGGCGGAGCAGGGACACCCTCAACGCATGTTTCAAAATAGACCACTGAGTACCACTATAAGGAATGGTTTGTTAAAAACAGAATGCATATACTCCAATCCATTATCAAGTTAGAACATAAAAACAAATAATCAGGTATTGCCGTTAAACGGTAACCGTTACGATTAAAATGGCCTCGGATTTGCATTACAAACACTCCGGGGAGTCGAATGATATGCCACTTGCCCTAAGTGACTTTTAAAAAATTCGAAGTCGTAACGGTTTATAACGGTTACCGTTTGCCGTTATGACTGCCAAGCTTCTCACATAAAACGCTTGTGGTGACAAGCCGTTTATCGAAAACTGTCCAAGATTCAAAGCCATTTAAACAGGACCATTTGAAATCGTCGTAACCGTTAAACCGTAACCGTCACCTTCAAAATGACCGTAGATCTGTGTATTATGTTGTTAGACGAGTCGAATGATATGTCACTTGCCATATGCTGTCATTTAAACAAGTTGACCTCGTAACGGTTTCTAACCGTTGCCGTTGACCTTTGAAGCTGGTAAGCATGTCAGGTAAAGCCCATGTGATGACAAGTCTTTTGCCAAAAACAGAAGTCCAAAATTCCAAACCACTTAAGCAGGAGAGCATAAAATATAAAATTATTTAAAATCGCTGTAACCGTTAAACAGTAACCGTCAACCCCGAAATGACCTCATATCTATGTGTTATGGTCATAGACGAGTCGAATGATATGCTACTTGCCATATGTTAACCTTAGAAAAAATTGACCTCGTAACGGTTTCTAACGGTTACAGTTGACCTACGTATTTCAAAATCACGCTGGACCCTTCTGAGGTGACCACCTATTGATTGCCGAAAACAGATTTCAAAAAAGTCAAACCGTTTTTGAGTTAGAGCGCGCACAGACAGACGGACAGACGGACAGACGGACAGACGGACGGACGGACGGACGGACGGACATCTCGATCTTATAAAGTGGCTCCGCCACTTAATAATGCTAATGGCTTATCATATAATAGCGTTTTTTGTATGCATTTTTTATCCACACAGCACAATAAATATGAAGTGCACTGTAATAACAAATTCAGGACCTCTTACCTAAGAACCCAATTGTTTTGTTATAAATTGTTGTGATGTTTCCCCTACGCCCAATAATTAGAGGTGTGCTCCAAACTGTTATGTAAATCCCAATTAATCTCTAATCAAAGATCATTTATATAAAACTAAAGCTAAGCCCACGACTCCTTGTCATATCAAATTAAGCTACGCTCGGTGGTGGAACAGTGACAAAAGCTGTACTGCATGGACCTTTGTTCTAGTTCTTTTTTGTTATGTGTGTGTTTCAGTAAAAAATGAATAAAATAATTTTCCACATTTCGGCCATATTGCTGGTCGTAGGTGTTCTACATTCATCAGCACAAAATAATGGTACAAAACCAGTGATTTTTCTAAGTTCTCCACCAACTTCGGCAACCAACACTTCCGACAATGGGAACTCTGAGAGTAGAGTAAATCAGAAGATTATTTCAGAAGGTCCACTTGACGGGCAAAGCTCAGCAGGACAAAAGAAAGTTGTATCCAGTCAGGGTTATCAACTAGAAGTTATTGACGATAACACAGAAGAAGAAGCTCAGGAGCGATCCGGCAGTGAAAATCCAACACCTCAGCTTGGAGGTCTGTATTCTCAAGCTGTGGTAGATCAAACTGCTTCTCTGCTAGACCAATTTCTCCATCCTGACTATGACGAAAACTCTGCAAAAGAAGATGTTAAAGATGATTTTGGACAAATTCCAAAACAGGGAAAACATGCATATGGCGACATTCAACCAAAATCTGACATTTCTAAAGTGCGTGACATTTTTGTTGGTAAAGAAGTTGGTGGTGGAAAAGCACATGTTGCAAATCCTCATGCCACTGTTACTTACCCTTCCTCAGCACCACTGGAGTCAAAGTACAAATTGGAATATGAGAGTCCTGTAAACTACGGGAGTGGACCCATTGTTCTCAAGCAAAGTACTCTGCCATTGGTGGAACCTTCTCCTGTAGCAGCACCTCTGTCACACCCACATGGTTTGCTTGATGTAGAGGTCACTGGTCACACAGGTATCACTAATTACATACCTATGAATTTGTCTTTCTTCTAAAGCTCATCAGCCATTATGGAATGTAATTTAATTGACATTTTGTATCGAACACAAACATTTATGCATTTGCCATGTTATCATTCTTCCCTTGTAGCCGGATATGGTCATGGTTTTCATCATCATCAGCAAAAACTAAAAGCCAAGCCATTGAAGCCATCTGTAGTTTACCGCGACCCAACCGATAGCTTTGACCATCACGACAAAATAAGGACGCTAGACAAAGATCATCTTGGAAGCATTGAAAAGGTATAACATCTCTAACACTTGCCACCTTTTATTGTGCATCAATGATCTTATCTGCTTGCTGAAAGGTGTTGAACATCAAATGATTAAGTATGAATAAAAAATTGGTAGTAGATGATGATATAACAGTAGCTCGCCTTGCAATAATTATTGCACTAAAAGTTCGTTAACATCAATCACAAACAAAAAAGCTCCAAGTACCCTACACGGAGCAACACGCCCTATAACGTGAAGTAAAAAAAAGTTACAGGATAATGTGGATTGTTGGATATATGGTGCTAAATAATGCTAATAGCATTTTCATTCCAATCGACAATAGCATAATTCACACTTGCCTACCCATCATCAGCTAAGACGCTGATTCATAAGAATTCCTAAAAGTGATTCTGATTTTGACTATTTCTGGTTTGTTTATCACGATGTACTCAACAAGGATTGCCACAAAGTAAATGTAAAATATTATTACATTTTGTGTTTAATTAATGGTACAATACAAGTTAAGATATTAAGATTTTCTCTCTCACAAGTTAAGAATCCATGTTTGTACATTTTTATTACTACATAATTTATAATAATCTGGGGTTATGTAATACACAGAGATAAGTGAAGGAGTGAAGGGTGACGGATGGCAATGACTAGCCGACAAGGGTTATGTATGACAATAAGATCAAGGAATAGTCACAATGGAATTATCATGTTCATTATTAGTTGGTAAACCATAATTCGCCATCATCAGTGATCATGTACAATGTACGTGCTACAAGGTGCTACACCACGCAACGCCATATTATTGTCTAACCGCATAAATACAAAGTCACGCTTACGCTAACACACAATTTTACAAAGTTATCAACGAGCCGTAAAAAATCATTACAGTGACTATTATTGAGAAGTGATTAAAATGATGTTCTGCTGATTTGAAACATCAGTCTACACAACTCTGCACAACGATACCAACATGCCTACCTATAAATGAACTCTTAAACCCTATGGCCCCACCACATAATTTATCTTAGCTTTATCAATTAATCAAGAGGCTGCTTATTGACTTTTGCTTAATATCAAAATAAGTAATATTATCGTAGCGTGAGATTGAAGCCTAAAATAATTAGAAAAGCAATACTAGTAGCACCATCACATCGCAAGCTTTATAGATTCTAAAACTCGATACACTATCAACTATGTGCCAAAGATGTGTTTTGCTGTAATTATCAATAGCAAGTAAAACTCCAAGTTCTCTGCAAAATATGTAATTAAAAACTAAATGGTTCAGCATTACTAGCAACATTTTAGATTACTGCAAACCTATATCTCATTAACAAATCGTCTGCGATTAACAAGCGCAACGTGTTAAAAATGGGAATATAAAACAATAATTGAAATGAAGCAATTTGTGGTTACATTAAAAGGGATGATGTTTCCGCAATAATAAAAAAATCATAGTGTTAAATAAAAGTACAGAGAGTGTACCAGAGTAAACAAACGTTGTTTATTTTTTAAATACACGTTTGTTACTATAATATGCAGGTTCCCATCAATAGTCTTAATATTTTATGTACTATTTCGTTTACGTGACACGGACACGACGCGGCTTCCATCCGGTCCATATTGATATAAATAGTTCATATTATAGCTTTATTTATTAAACAACCTTAGTAAAAACGAATGCAAAATGCGTTGAGAAACCGAGATGTTTACTTGCTATTTTCGACTATGATGGGATGATATTTTCACAAACACAAATATTCCGAATTTGTGAAATAATGTTAATTGTGAGAACAATAGAAGATTCTAAGGTATATCATTTCCGTAACGCTTTTCTAGTTTTTGTGCTTCCGTGCTCGACTTTACAAACGAGTTCCTGATCACAAAATGTCTTCGCCAAAATGTGCCATAAAATGATTCACAATATTTAAAAGATATAAGAAAACGGTTATTTATGAACGTTCCTATAAACGACTTTGTTAAACTATTGAATTTAGTTTGAAAGACATAACAAAATTACTATTTTTCACACATTTTAGGATTCTCGACATCCTTATGGACCCCATGTTCTTGGAAAAGGACATGGACACGACTACCACGATGATTACCATCACGTATGCACCACCACATTCATTCGTTTCTTTTTACTATCATGAATCGGTAAAATTAGTTTTTACCCGTAATTTACGTTCAATGTTTCTTATTAACTATGACAGGGAAAGAAGGTTATTTTCGAGCCAACGCATTACGATCAAACAAAAGTCCCAGAATGCGCCCACAAGAATAAGTACATTTACAATATAACATTTTGTCTTGATGACCCACATTACCCAACGTAAGACCAAAATTCATAGCAAATGTTTATTTAAAACAAAAATATGTTTCATGCTTGCCTTCCTTACTTACGGTAATCATAAACATCTTTTCAGCGAAACCATCACTTGGGCATTGGAAAAGTCAGGACACTACGCCAAGAAACTTCTTAGTGATGTGACCTACCAATCGGCGGATAATCTTGTGACAGGGTTGACAAGAGCTGAGGAAGAAGGATACACGTACAAACACTACTTTGGTGCTTCACACGCGCAAAATGTTCATTTGGATAAATACAAGCCTCCCTACCAGTAAGATCAGACGAAGCATTACACAAGAATTTACTTGTTCAAGTCATTCTTGTGATTTATATTAAGAGAATTTAACAGAATATTATCAAAATTATATTGTGCGTGGGTCGATATTTACGTGATTCTTGATTTTCTCGCTTTGCCCCATTCCACATAATACAGCGGATATACATACAGCACAGATTATTTCAAGAAGGGTGGATACATTTGCCCTTCCGATATTTACTACGCAAGGCCGGTAAGTACTATCCTATCGCTTAATGTCCTTTCTTTATTCGTAATTCGTAAGAGTAAAATCTTATGGAAGGACCTGACCTTGATTTTTCTTTCAAAAATAGAAACGTGCCATGAATACGTTTGGAAAATGGAAAGTAATCGTTAATGTGGATCATCACGATCACGGGTATGAAAAATACGGACACGGAGATCACGGTCAATTGCATGGACACCATGGACATCATGGAGGCAGTCATTACAGCAAGGGACATCATCATGGCCATCAACACGGACTATATGAGAAAGATCATCATGGACATGGAGACATACACTACGGAAAAGGTCATGTCCACGAGGAAGGACATTACGGAAAAGACAATGACCACAAGCACTACCATCATGGAAATGGTTATGAGCATGATTCATATGCGCATGGACATCATTCTATTACGAAGCGAGAATATAAAGAGATCAAGAAATCCCACACTCAAACTTTGCGATTGGAGCAATGCATGTAAGACCTAGACAAGTTTAATAATGCAAACCCAATTGCTACAAAGAAATATGAATTATGATCCGAGCTGAAAACGTGCTTTTATGCCTCTTTCCAAAGATATCCAAACGCTCCCTGCAGTTATGTCGATTCCCATTACCATTCTCGATGCATTCAAAAGCATAACTTTGTTCGGTTGGTGGCCTGGACGCACGAAGAAGGCATTCATGTTGATACATTCAAAATGCCTATCGCATGCTCGTAAGTTCAATCCAAAGTTAGTAATCTTGAGACAGACAGGTAGAGTTAAATACATTTTTAAATGGTTTACAGATGTCACGTACGACAGCCAATCCACTTTTACCACGAAAGTGGACATCATCAACACAAACAAGGACATATTGTCCCACCGGTACATGGTTATCATCATGGTCATCATGGACATGAGTCTCATGGAGTTTTGAAGAAGGTTTACTAAGTAATATGTATGCTTACACAAGACAAATGTAATTTATTGCAACAAGTCGAGTCATACAGTCAAGTACTGCCAGAGGAGTTTGAGTTACTTTGAATGTACTTGTTTTAAATCTATATTTTTATATGTAGTGTGAATTTCACTTGTAGTTTTATTAAAATTCTTATTTTTGATACATTAATTGTACGAAACAATGTTCAAGGGATCATGTTTAGCGAAAAGGTGTAAAATACTTTAAAACGGAAGCAATCTTTGCAAGTTAATTTTATTCCGAAGGATTTAAAAAGGCGTTCAGCAGCATCGGCATTAAACCTCCTCCGCTTGGGCGATCGAACCTATCTGGAAGATTGAAAAGCGATTTCCCAGCGTTAGCCACAAGTTTACGTAGCATTGGATCTCTACAGAAGCTGGGCTCATACAAATCTCGAATGGCTTTAAAGGCTTGAGGGTTGTTCCTGAAATACACAACAAAATATCATCAGCGTAAATACACGTCCTTTCCAATCTACAAATGTCATTATCGCAAAAATCGAACAAGTATCACATTTTCGCTGCTTCAATTAGGTAGCGGACTCCGTTGAATAATGGAGGTCTATCTTGAACGGGTGATTCCTTCACAAGTTTCATAAAAGCACTTTCGGCTTGGGGTATCCTTTTAGAAACCAACAATGCTATTACCAAATGAGCGATAAGTAAGTCTACTTCCGTAATCCTCAGAAATCCTTTCATTGAGGTAATAATTTGTAACGTAAGTGCAGCCGCTTCGTTGCCATCATTAACTCTCAAAACGTGCTTCCATGCGTCTCCAAAATCTCGATCTGAAAAAAGTTACACCGAGGGAAATTTAGGGGAACCATATGTACAAGTCAACACATCTCAACGAAAAGCTAAACAGAACATCAAATTAATTTACCTGTAATATAAAGCTGCGCAGCTGAAGCGTGAACCGGGCCAACCAAATCCGACTCACGAGCCCATTCAGCAACGCCAGAAATGAAATTCACTCTCTCAGGACTATTTGGCATTTTCTTCAACAAACTTTAAATAAGACAAAATATAACATATATAACACTAAATATATAAAACCGATTTAAAGATTGGAAATGACACACGAATTTGCACTAATTATACCTAACTGACTCCGCTATACGTTTGTCCGTAACCGGAAACTCAGCTGTAGTGTACAGTTTGGATAAAATTATGGCCACATCCATTCCACTTTCATGCTGCCCACAATCAAACAAACAAATGTACAATTTAATTCGCACTACTATATTAGTCATTAGTTCATCGTTTCATAATAAATCATGTATGCATAAAATTTTTGCCATACCTGATTATGATCTAGAAGTAAGCCTGAGTATTTGACCAATAGTTCCTCCAACTCATCGTACTTCTTGCCGCTGGTATACCTATAAAAAACAATATTTCAAACACACAAAAATTAGCACAAGCACCTTAATCTTGAGCAAACTCTGAAAATGATTGATTACATACGTAGTTTAATGATGTAAAAGAAGTTTTACCTGAAACTGAGTGTTTTCAGTAACTGATGTGCTTCGTAAAATTTCTCTTCCTCAATGGCAGTATTCAGTTTAGCCATCAGCCGGCCGGAGCCAGCAGCCTGTCTACCTTCTGCCATCCTACTAATTAACTATCCCACAAAATCACCCGTCTTTTACTAATGTTGTCTTGCTAAAGTAGTCGAAATCTTGACTGAAGACAGTAAATTCCAAACTTTCACTTAATTCCTCTCTGATCCTATTCGGTATATTTTAATTGTCAATTTGACTGCTCACTGCGCACACAAAAAATATGTACAAATTAATATTCACTCAATTCAATAGTTGTAATTTCAGTTCCTCCGTCACACAGTTAATTTTACAGCACCTTGTACCCATTAAATTATGTATTTAAATCTCAATTCTGATAATTATTCCAAAAAATGCCCGATAAAACTAATAACATGATACACAAAAAAAGTAAATCTGTCTTGCTGATGATGACGATGCACGCACACGCACGCAAGTAGCAAAACACTGTCATCTGTTCTCCCATTCTTTTGACTTTCGTGTTCACACAAACAGTGCATTGTGGACTGAGCTGAGCTGTTGAGTGAGATGTGAGCTTGAGCTTTTTTGCACTAAAAAGGCGGAGAAAACTTTCCAACAACCCACTCACTATTGTTGTAGGCACCACTTTCACACGGATACCTCCTGGACAGTTACTCCTCATGATAATTATACTTTCTCTACTAGCGCATTATTTACTTTCCTTTGTTGCTCTATGCAAAACATTATTGTTCCATGTATTGTTACTAAAAGACTTGTGAGGAGATTGTGGATTATTAGGAGAAATGAGTTGTTTACGGAGGGAGGATGGTGGAGAGACGGAGGGGGGTGAAAATGGAGGTGATGACACGGCGGTGGTATTTGTGGAGGGAGACCCAAGTTTTGAAATGATAACCGAGTCATCTACTACAGCAAGTGGAGTAGCTGTTGTCACCAGCACTAGTGAAAGCAATGGAGGAGATGCGGAAACGGGAAGTCATGTTTCGGTTCGATGTGCATCCCTTGGGCAGGGCGGAGAAATGCTTGTCAATACCATAGAAGTTACCACAGATGAGTTGATGAGCATGGGGCAAATGAATGGCGACGAGATGGAGTTCATATACTCGCCAAATATACAGTTCCAAGTGGAAGCAATAAGTGATGGAGGACATGATAACGCTAGTAATGTCGGTGAAGGGATGCATGTGCAGGAGGATGGGAGTGACATTAATAACAGTGGAGGAGCGTTGGAGGTGATCGGTTGCGATACTGGCGTTACAACAATCAGGATTCTGAACCATCAGCCTCGGCTAGTAGTTCAGCGGCCAGGGACTAGTCAAGGGGCGATTTTCAACTACGATGTTGATGCAAGTCATAGGTCTGCAGGGTTATGTCAAAGTGGTGTCCAGGATGCGGTGTTATCCTCCAACAGTGGTCGTAAGAAGGAAGGTAAGATACCGCACCTGCCGCCGTTTAATGACGTTACTCTCACAACTATTGACGGAAAGAAGGTTAGTTTCCATTCCACCGGAAGTGAAACGATCAAATGTGCCTCTTCGGTGAAGAAACAAAAATCACCAACGAGTGGAAAGCTACGCGATCCTCCCAATCCCAATATCGTCTTCACATCTGATATACGGGGATTTGAACAACAGTTACCGATAATTATTAAAACGGCTACGTTGGCCCAACAAACAGTTAATGCAGCATTGACAGCGCAGCCAGTGATTGCTTCGAATGACACAGATCTGACGGATCCATTGGCTCCATCAACCACCTCCGGCAAATCCGAAACACATTTCGCAGAAAGGGCAACAGTACAAGTAGAAGTGACCGAAGGCACGTCCGTGGTGCTCCAAAAGTATTTTTGCCAAGCAGGACTTTGCCGTGTTTGCTTACTGGAGAGGGAAAATTTGACGTCCATTTTTGAAGATGTTACTATTGATTCATATGGCATGGTTGAGAATTCCAGAGGTCCAAACGCTGCAAATAAATTTCATTTGCTAGCAGCCCTGAGAACGTTATTAGATATCGAGGTACGTAATTGAATTGAAAATTTGAAAGTTATTTCGAATAACTGTAGACTCAGGACTGCCCATACAAATGTATAATACATATATTTTTATTAATGTTGAACTAGGTGGAGTATAATGACGGTTTACCCAACGTGATTTGCATGGACTGTTACGATCAATTGGTTAATTTCTCTGTGTACCGAAAAAGAATCGCTATTGGGCAAACCAAATTAAATCAAATTTTGGAACAGGTAATTGAACAATGGGTCATTTAGAGATCCCAACTTTTAAAGTAGCAATACAAAAAAAATTATATCACGTGACGAATTTCCTGACTAGGTTAAAGATTCAAACACACCCACGTTCATACCTTCCCTTGGAGAGGTTGATATGCAGAAAACGGATATTTATAAGAACCCAGTCGCAATTGTGACAGCAAACAATCTTCTAAGAAAATCACAGTACTCTCATTTTGTTCTGCGGAATATTTCAGACAGGGTATATTTACAAGACTTTTGAATTAACACGAAACTACTTTTCAGACATTTATTTGTAAAGCATTATTTTTTCTAGTTATGGGATAAAATCTTTTCTTCGTTATCGTCAATTGTTGGATATAAATCGGGAAAATTAAAAAACTTGGAACATTTCACCTGTGAGATGCCTTATATATTGGGATTCTTTTGCTACACTTGCAATTCAACTATTCATGGTAATGCTGTGCTAAAACCAACTTGGCTCTATTTAAGCTGTGTGGATTTAGTAATGTACGTAAGATGCGGTGAAATATTGCTTGTTGTTCAGGGTCAAAGGAGGACTTTGCTCAACATCATTATGATTTTCATGGAGTAATATCCTCGGAAGACGTGTTGTTTCCGTGTGATATATGTGGAAACAGTTTTCCTTTGAAAGATTGCACTGGGGAATCCCAAAACTATTCAGAACATTGGTTGCAACACTTTTTCCTGCACGAGTAAGTATAATTTAAAAACAGAACAATAACAGCTCCACAGTGCGATTAAAATGAAACTATATAAGTCTTTATAATTGTAATTTAGGTGCACTTTTTGCAACAAAAAGTTACCAAGTTTGAAAGGATTGTGGGTTCATAAAAAGTCTGTCCATTCGCGTAAGGAAAAGATTTTTGTCTGTAATGAAGACGACTGTGATAAATCTTTCTCCAAAAAGATTCATCTTGATGCTCACAAGCGTACTCATAGTTCCGGTCCCACCACAATGAAAAATGTAGAAAATTTCTTGTGTAACAAATGCAGCAACTCGTAAGCGTAAAGCCATGAAAGTTTAAGTTGAATCGAGCAAATAAAAATATTTTGAAGCATTGATGCTATGTACTGTGCTATCTATGCAGTTTCAAAACACCTGGAAGTTTAGCAGTACACTCGTCAACAGTTCATGGGACTGAGCGACCGTGGAAATGTGATATTGCCAATTGTCAGAAGCGCTTCAAAAGAAAGGAGGTTCTGATTAGCCATAAGGAAACCGTTCATATGGTACGGTACGAGATAAAAATGTTAAAGGATTTTGTTGCATTTTTTAAATGGTAATTCTCTTATTTTGCTCATTTGCAGAATATTCGAAAATATGAATGTGAAATTTGTAAAGACACATTCAAATCGCAATCATCAAAAGCTGTTCATATGCTAAGGCATAAGGGTAAGCACAATTCGATATTTATGTATGTACAATTAAATTTTCTCTCGTACTTTTTAATGAGACTATTTAATTTCAGGTGAAAAACAACACAAGTGCACTATCTGCTCAAAGCAATTCTACACTGCCAACAATTTAAAGAGTCACATGTTAAAACATGAAGATGGTGGAGATTTTGCATGCAATCAGTGTACAAAAGTGTTCAAACGTGCAGCCTATCTCGAAGAGCATAAGAGGACTCATACAGGTATGATGAACCGTTAATTTACAAAATTTTAATATGTGAAAACAAAAATAAATACAGAAAAGTAAATTCTCGATACTGAAATTCAATTCCAGGTGAAAAACCATACACATGTCCAGTGTGTAATCGTGCCATACGAATGAAATCGAATTATTTCAAACATATGCGAATCCATAAAAGAAAGAATGAAATACAATAATAAATTAATTTATTTTTTGTTCAGTCGAGAAACAATAAAACAACACTACAATGAAAGTCTACATATAAACTATGTTATGTAATTTATATAAATTGTTTTCTTCCACATGAACCATGAATTACGCTATATTTTTATACAAACTACTGCTATTGAAGGATTTAAACATTAAAAAATCGTATAAAAACTAGAATGGAACGGTAAGAGAGACAGAATAGGACAAATGCTCCATGTCATCGCTATTCGTGGTACTTCATTCCAGTTTGCATAGTCAGCATATTCTGTAAATTTTGATTTGTGGTGCCGCTTGCCGTTTGTTGTGCCTGTGGCAATTGGGGTGGTACATTGATGTCTTCAATATTCAGGTGCGTTATGAATCTGAAGCGGAGTTGCAAATCTGGCCTTAATCTCCCAATTATCGGCTCCACTTCCGTTTTCACAACGTCTCCAGTATACATATATTTGATGTGATAGAGTAGGTCACAAAAAATGTCCATGTACGTCAATTCCTCCTTGGGAGTGTTTTTGTCGACCTTCTCCAAAAGTTCATAAAATGCAATTGTAAGACGGCACACCATGTTCGGTCGCTCACTGTTGAGTCTTTGGAGGAAAGGTGCAACAAGGTGGCCGATAAATAACAGCTGAATTTCGTTGTGAACCGTTGAAGAGAGTTTCTCCGTGATCAAACTGGAATATATGAATACAAGGATTACAATGTCTTATCATGGTCCTACTACCAAGATTTAATAATAATTACTGTCTTGTACTCACGTCTGAATATTATGCATATGTCCGATTCCCAAATGATACCAGACAGCATGCGTTATAGCCAAAAGGTTAGCATACTCATTATACAGAAATCCATTTTTAACAGCTTTGAAATTGAATAATTCAAGCGGAGAGTATCTGTGAGACCAGGTTGATAGCTTTGCAACAGTTGAAACTATCCTTTCATGTAATACTAGCCAGTACGTATCAGGCAGGGTAACTAAAATTAGCCCGGTCGCATTAAACCAAGACTCTGCGTCCATGCCCGCTTCATTCGCATCCATTTCTGCCCGACCGCACATCATAATTTCCAAAATTCCCGACGCAACATGGTCAGGTGCAACTGGTAATGCCATTAGTTCTACGCACGTTGAATGAAGTACATGAGCGGCTGGGTTGGGAAATTCATTAAAGCGCCAGTCCATTGCTGCAAAATACTTACGACGCCCTTCGAGTACTGAAAAATAAACACATATTATAGAGGGTTACGCTGCATGCTTGTGATCGAAAGAGGCATACTATTATTTTGGAATGAATAGTGTAGAACATACCATCTACAAATCTATTGATTAGACCTGCATAATAATCAACGTCAGGTGTCCAACTATTTTCATCATTAGTATTTTGTAGATAGGACAAGTACTGATCCGAAAGAGCCCAGTTGGGAGGTTTGATATCCCGCAATGCACCAAGAGTAGCCATAACTAACTTTTTCTTGAGAGGTGCCTTGTCTCGGAGGCGATTCTCATAATAATGCAATGTATTGTAGAGGTAAGTCACTGGACGATCTAAGAATAAGCACAAACATGTTGACAATGCAGATGGCCTAATAGTTATAACTTTTATACAAATAAATTTCAATACGCTCATTTAATAACCAACCGTGAAATTTGTAAAGTGGACTCATGTGGTCAAGCATCATCACCAGACTATTCTGGGAGTTATTCATTTCAAGGAATCTATGTATCATGATGTCAAACACCTAGACATGACGAGATATAAAGATAATTCCATTTTATAGTTTATAAGTTCCCATAAATATTCTGCCGCTATCAAGTCTTGAAACAAATTGTATTTCAAACTCACAGGCAAAAATCTTAGGCACACGTTACCAAAATACATTGGAACTGGATTCTGCTGCTGGCCTTCAAAATGTGAGACTTCAGGAAATTTTGCGTTGAAACTTTTATGCTTTTCATGCCTACAAAGAAAATAAAAGCATAACACATATAAATCGTTAATCATTTATCAGTTGTGTCTATTGGCTGTTCCCATTACCCGACATACCAACTTGTTTGCTTCCAGTGTTCTGGAGAATTATCTCTTACGAACTCTTGAATCCTGTTTTTGAAGTCTTGTGGTTTGATAAGTAAGAGATGTATGATAAAGAAACACACTTGAGCTTCATTGCCCTCATGATTTCGAAGTGCCTAGTGAGGAGAAGTGAGAAATATTATCACCATTTTACCAGACTATAATGTATAGCGATAGGAAAACGAAATCTCAATCGTCAACCATCTGCTTACCAAACAGAGAAGAAGTCTATCAAATGGAATGATATTATGCTTCCACACTATGTCAATTATGGAATCTGCCAATTTATTAACATGTGGGCCGCCACCTACTAAAGCAATAAAATTAACTTAATTATAATTCGCCAACTGTTTCATATAAAGCGATAAAGTGAACTTCATACCTGCACTCGAAAATTCAAATACAACGTAATCACAAAATTTTCTCAAGTTTGCTGAAATCCCCTTTGGTCCAATTCTTTCCATTACTTTATACGCAACACTGTCCACTCGGTCTCTCTCAAGAACCATTTTCCACACAATGCAAAGAAACAAAGGCGGAGTTCCTTGAAGCGAGAAGTGTTCGATTAACTCCTTTTCGTTTGAAATCATTGCATTCCAATTTCTATATTCTTCGTCGACCATATTCTGCAATTTAGATAATTTTACAATTGTTACAATCGTTTATACTACTAGTGAACAGTATTGACATTACATTTATCCAATCACATACCTTTAGCTGTTGCTTATTCTCTTTTGGAACTTGATTCTGCTGAAAGAAATCAGCCAAAACAGGAGGAAAGCACTGAAGAACATGCGTTGACCAACTATGAGGAGTATTTTGCATAACGGCTGTCAAGATATCTCGGAACCAACTTCCGGTTGCAGTTCCCGATCCCGTCATTGTATCAGAGCCTAAATTGAAGACGGAGTTGTCAAGTTGTAGTATATGAAACAAATTGAATGGTTTGGTAGATAATATGCTTTGAGAACAAACCTGTGACATGAACTGCTCGAGCGATCGTTAAGACCAGTGCCCTATTAAGTTCTTCCGACTCGGCGGATACTAGAGATTTGCACTCGCCACCAATTCTGGAAAACTGCGTGTGTACGTCAACGCTGTTAAAGCTTGTAATTAGTCGTAAAGCGGTTGTTTCGACACTGTAAATACATTGAAAATAATATCAACATTAATACGAATCTATGCACGTTTTCATTAATCAAGCACTGACTGAATTCGTTATATTTACCACATGTGCAATTGGGCAGAGTTAGTGTGAGCATTTGTAGCCAGCGCATTCAACTGGGATAATAACTGCATTCGATAATGAGGCTGGATATGGTGCAGTCGGTAGCAAAACATTTCCAAGAGAGTGTGCAGAATGCCCCATGCCTGCGACTTAAACACTGATGGGAGAAGTTGTGCTGCAAATAGAAAATACAAAGTTACAATATTAAAAATAGGAATACTAACTTTAAACCAGCATAATCTTCATTTGACTAACTCATGAATCCTTTGATTCCAAGCGATTCAATTTCCAAGTACACCAACAAACGTGCGTAGGTCTCCACCAATGCGGGATTTAGGTTTTGATTTGATTTTGCCGACGATATTTTCATGATGTGGGTGACAATGTTATGAATTAAGCTCATCTTTGTATGAACCGTCAAAGAATCCAATATTTGAACAGACAGTGGAGCCACTTGCGATTGGGATGCCACACTACTTGACGTATTTCCATGCATAGCTTCAACCAAAGCTCCCATCGGTCTGCAATTGCAATTAAGCATAGGATAGATGATCAGAATTACATTTTTAAATTATTGCTTTATTTACTGACACTGCAATTGCAATATTTGCAATGACATACGTTTACCTTGAAAAGAGTTCCGAATTTGTAGAAAAAGCATTTGCCAGAAGAGCAACTCTAAAGTCACTGACATTCAAAGTTGGATGCGAACTGTTTTGAACTGCAATGCTCTGAAGATATTCATAATGCTTCTTCAAAGCCGTTGGCAATGGTCTGCAGAGGAATTGACTCTCAGTTTGTGCTTTTTTCAAAATATGAATCCATATACATGTAGCTGCCATTTGTGAAACACTGGACGGTTTGTTAATATCTGGAACTGGAAGAGCCTCCTTTTCTGGATACAACTGATCATACAGCCTCAAAACTGGGAGGAAGTCATTCAGCTAGAATAGGAAACAAATCAAGAATTTTATTGCAAGTTTTGTATACTTACTAAAGATTATCATTATCATTGATATTATGGATAATTACCGAGTTTTTCTGGATACTGCCGGATATGAACTGAAGAAGAACCCACATAAGAAAATCTCGCCCTTTGTACAGTTTTACTTCAGATAACTGTGAACAGAATAATATAAAATGTAAGGATTCGTGAGGATTGAATACTTTAGTCCTTTAGACTTTTTAAATACCTTCTGATGAATGCTTTGGACAATATGTGGGAAACTAGCCAGTTGAAACAAGACAAAGAAAATTAGCTGAGTGGATAAATGCTGCCACAGCCACAAAGTTGCTGCAGAAATATGCTCATGTCCAGGCTGAGGTTCAGTGGAATTATTCACCTCTGCTTCTGTCTTTTCCATTGCCACTAGGACTAGTTCTACTAGCCGGTCCTCCAGTGTCATACAACGAATTTTGTGTTGCTTTTGTAAGCCAAGTATTGCACACACCATATCCCTGGAATAAGGTTGTTCCAGAATAAGGCGCAATAGCCTATCCTGTGGTTGCATAAAATCCTTATCATACGGCAGATTTCCTTTGAAAAGAAATCGCAAGGACACCGGATCCAGTTTCCAACTTATTAATGAATATCCAGAATGAGAGTGTTCCACAACGGGTAACATTCGTGATCGTCCAATCACAGTAACCATCTGAGCTATGGGTTGGAAGCCATCAACAAAGTCCGAGAGCAGTTGGCTTACTCTCCAGTGAGGAAATTGTCGCTTCTCTGGATAGTTTTTAAGAATTTCATTGACTATGAAATAAGCTGGAAGCAAACAAGCGTTCCGATCAAAAATGTAGTGGAGTAAACGAACTACTGCGTTTAGCTGAGGTAGTTGTGAAGGTGGAATGCGTTCCGGAAACAGTGCAGCTTTTTCCAATGATGTCTATAATATTTATTTAAAAAATCAAAGTTAAATGTGACACTACCCCTTCAATATTGTATGCTGCAAGTATATAATAGTGGGTTAATTGTTATGTATGCATACCTTCATTATTTCACGAACGCCTTTATAGTCGACACGAGGAATAATCTTCTTAATCAGAAGAAAACTGTTTATCCAGAATTTTGAATTTTTGATGACCAACCGGTCGCTTTCTAACAGCGCCTCACAAATCATTCTGTTGATTACACAAAATAGAAATTTATAAACTGGAAACCTGTCTATGCACGATGAATAATTAAAACTTCTACTTCCAGCAGCTACATAGCATACACGTTACGTACCTCGCACTGACATTGGCTGAAAGTACCAACTTTTCCAGTATTTTCATTAGAATGTCTACCGTCTCATCATTATGCGTGGGTTGTCCAGTTATCGATATGATATGCTTGGCAGCAAGCTCCGTAGACTCTGGGCTAGTGCTGTCATTAAAAACCTTAAGAAGCTTTGACTGGAGTGCATTAAAAACCTCTTCCGCGTAGTTGTCATCATGCACAATAAATGCATTGAACGCAGATTGAATCCCCCGAATCTCCTACAAATGCACACATAATAATAATAAAAACATTCATTAAATTCATACACCTTAATTCACTCCAAACGAGCAATTTTCAGTTAATAACCAGTTAACGCTCTTACCGTAAATTCCTTCATCAGCGTCCGCACCTGGTCGTGAGTGTCAGGCTGACACGGATTGGGCGTCGGTGCAGAAATGCTCGACGGGGTTGCCGTTGCCGGTGTAGCTTGCATGATGTCAACTGTCAATTGTCTTGGTTCTATTCCTAATCAATTAGTTTATCGGTTGGTTGACAAATTAGTCTAGTTAAACTTATTTAGTAGCATTCCTCCCGCCACCCTATAAACCAAGACATTGTCAAGATACAAACTTCCAACTGTCACAGTCACAACACTTGTCAAAAGTTAACACTGTTAACTTAACAGTCTACATCATTTTAATTAAGACAACTTATTGTGCTGTCAACAAACATAAGAACAATTTAGTTGAACACCGTGCCGTATTCTACAACTGATTTGCTTATTCTCTCACACAAGTCAGCTTTCCATCAGCAGTTGTTTTTGTTTTGCTGTACATACTTTACACATACTTTGGATAAGGCGTATGTGTTCACGCTACTTATTATGCTTTGCGGATTCTTTATGGTTGTTGCGACGTGAGTATGTAAAGCTACATCTCCTACATAGATTGATGCTCTCTTCTCTTCCTGAGTTTACTGGGGCATCCTTGAGACTTTTCCAAATTAACCTTTTATTAATGGACGATCATTTTCGTCATCATGCTTGCAGAGTTCATTGCTCATTTATGATGTGATGCAGATAAGCGTCTGATAATGAGTAAAGCAATTACTAATTGCTACAAAAAATGTGCTATATAGAACATTTAAGGACGCCATTCTGTTGACTACTTGACTTCAGTGCTTTCTCCTATATCCAATATGAATGTAGCACATGTACATATTATGAGAAGGATAAAAATGAAGAGCCGGTATACGGTACATTATGAATTTATGATGACGATGTTGATGATAACCGCATAGCATAATCTTATGCATCAGTATATGCACTTAATGTAGAAAATGAATCCAGAGTAGAGGAGAGCTCTCACCTCCTCACACATTATTCATGGAATAGAAAGATGTACCTAGCAAGATGCTCTGTTCCCACATGTGAATGTGACCCTCAAAACTGTGCCAAAAATGTGCTCTGGCATACAACACGTATACTAATACTTAACCATATTATTATAGTCAATCGCAGGCAATGAAAACTGGCTGGAGACCTTCAATGGTCCAGGTGTTTTCTTGTCTGGAGACTGGAGACGTCTCTAATACATGTATGTTAAGGATTCACTACTGTCACGTTATGCAAGACAGATTACACATGAGGTTACGCAGGAATAATGTATATCTGTAATATGTAGATTATCTTGCGTACTTGTTTGTGTAGGTCTGTAAGTGAATATCCACGTTTCTGGACAGGCAGACTTTTGACGAGTGTTATATAATCGCCTCTCGTGACAGAAATGAAATCAATCTTTTCAGTGGTGTGCTGAGAATTAGTATACGATTCCCGATCTCTATAGATTTCGCAGTCGGTGATTTGTGCGGCTGTGATAAAAGTTTAAAGAGCTTTGATTGTTGCGACAATGTTGTCAGCATTAAGAGTTACAAGGGGCTACCCCTTCAAAGCAATGAAGGGGCACGCCAGGATTACTCTAATTAAAAATAATTCTATTCGTACAATGTCACAATGGGCTGACTCCATTTACACAACTAATCCAATCGATACATCCGAGCCAACGTTCGGAAAGATACTGATTGCAAATCGTGGAGAGATTGCTGTGCGAGTTATTCGAACAGCTAAAAAGATGGGTATTAAAACTGTAGCAGTCTATTCCACAGCAGACGCACGCTCGGTAATTACCTTACGTTTCACACAAAATATCTAATTGAAAATTTGCAAGTTGTAGACATCTATAAACCTGTTGCGTATAATTATTGTTATTAAGATGCATGTGGAAATGGCTGATGAAGCTGTGTGCATAGGAGAACCTGCAGCCGCACAATCATATTTAGTCATGGACAAAATTTTGAACGCCATAAAGTCCACTGGGGCAGAGGCCGTTCATCCTGGATACGGCTTCCTTTCCGAAAATGCCGGTTTCGTACAAAAGCTGGTATACCCAATATACATTTTTTTCTACCTTTGTAATTTACAGAACTCGACACTTCCACATACAATGAATATTCATTTCATTTAATTAGGAAGAAATGAAAGTCAAGTTCATAGGACCTCCGGCAAAAGCCATTCATGGGATGGGTGACAAGCTAGAATCAAAGCGACTAGCAATCAAAGCCGGTGTTAACACGGTTCGTTTTCCCTTTAAACATTCAATCAAACACGTTTCGCAAGCAAACATTCTTGTATGTAATGCTTTGCATTGTTTCAATGAAATGATAGGTTCCAGGATTTGACGGTGAAATTAATGGCGAGGATCATTGTTTGGAGATATCAAATTCGATAGGCTATCCCGTAATGATTAAGGCATCTGCAGGTGGAGGAGGAAAGGGAATGCGGATCGCCAATAATGAAAAGGAAGCTGTGGAAGGCTTCAAATTGGCCAAGAATGAAGCGAAAGCGTCATTTGGAGATGACAGAATTCTTATAGAAAAGTTTGTTGTAAACCCAAGGCATATTGAAATACAACTATTGTGCGATGCGCATGGAAATGGCGTTTATCTTAATGAGAGAGAGTGCAGCATACAGAGAAGAAATCAAAAGGTGATAGAAGAAGCTCCAAGTCCATTTGTTGATCCCGAGTTGAGAAAGGTGAGCACATTAGAAGTAGAAGCATATGTATGAATCATGTCACAATGAGTTTCATGAATATGCATTACTTGCCTCATCATCATTCAATCTAACGAGTTTAAATTGCAAATTTAATGCATTGTTGCAGGCAATGGGAAACCAAGCGCTCGACTTGGCAAAAGCAATTGGCTACACATCGGCTGGAACTGTCGAGTTTCTTGTGGACAATCAAAAGAATTTTTACTTTCTCGAAATGAATACGCGTCTTCAAGTGGAGCATCCAATTACAGAGTGCATTACTGGGGTAGATTTAGTACAAGAAATGATTAGGGTGGCCTACGGCCATCCACTAAAATTCAAACAGCCTGACATTCCACTAAACGGTTGGGCCTTGGAGATGAGAGTATACGCTGAGGACCCAACGAGAAATTTTGGGACACCATCGACAGGACGTCTTTTCAAGTTAGAAATGATAATGAAAAATTCAGGATTGGGTTGTTCAGTGTTGTGAGGGCAGCTCTAATAATTTTAAAATCGATTCTATACGTTTAGGTATGTAGAGCCAACAGGGACCGGGATTCGTTGCGACTCTGGTGTTAGGGAAGGGTCAGAAATTTCAGTTTACTATGATCCCATGATATGCAAGTTGGTTACGTATGGAGCAAACAGGAATGAAGCTATCACGAGAGGAAAGCACGCCCTCGATTCATACGTTATACAAGGCGTTTCGCATAATATACCACTCCTACGAGACATTTTAACTGAGGTAAGTAATTGTATTTCATTACCGCTTTGACATGATGAGGCAGCTATTATTGTTGGTCTACGTTTGTGCTTGTATGTGTTTCCTTTATAAGGTAAATTAAATGCTTAATTGTGAATTCGCAAATTAGAAATCTTATGTAAGCGGAGACACTGACACTAATTACCTCCCCCGAGTGTATCCTGATGGATTCAGCCTGCCCAAGCTGTCAAAAGCGCACATGGAAGTACTACAGGCGGTAGCAGGGATCCTGGAGGCCAAGAGATGTCTACGGCTCCACCAAAAGTTGGACTTTTGGGATTTTATTGTATCGCACGGGGAAACTGCGACACCTCTCACCATTCGCCAAAGAGAAACAGGTTTCAAGGCAAGTATTGTTCGCTGTCTCTTTGCCAAAACATGGTCTAGCATCTAGCATCCTTCCTCTGCATCCCAAAGAAATTGAAATTCCATTTAATCCTTCCAAGGAAAAGTTTAAATTGCAGTGGGCAAAAGCAGGCAGTAAATATAAAATGTGGTTTGTATAGGTAAACGTTGAAGGACGTGAAGTAATACTTGCAAACTGGGACCTGACAAAACCAGTAGTAACGTTAAGTGTAGATGGAGAAGAGCTTACGTTGCAAATACATGGACGAGGAAATGGCCCCGTGTGGAAAATCGGGTTTCAAGGTTCCTCATATGAGTTTAAATTGCTTTCCCCGTACACCCAATCGCTTTTAGACATCATGCCACCTCCAAAATCGGTAACTTTTCAAATTGATCATTATCAAGCATTATCAATAAGCCCATTATATTTATAGCACTTCCATCAAACTTATGTATTTTAAATACAATTTTCATTTTGTAGAGTGACACAGCGAAAGAGCTTTTAAGTCCAATGCCAGGGGTCGTAAAAACAGTTTCGGTGAAAGTTGGTGATCGAGTTTCTAAAGGTCAAGAAGTTTGTGTAATCGGTACGGACACTATATATGTATACTCATTTATTATATCCATGAAACATATATATAGTATATTATACAATGTGATTAATGGTAACTACTTTATGACACACTTCCAAAACTTATTTGGACCTTTATTGACGTAAATGGGTTCATATTATATTGCTTTATGACAGAGGCGATGAAAATGCAAAATAAGCTGGTTATTGGTGCGGATGGGGAAGTAGGTGAAGTTCGCGTGAAAGAAGGCGATAGCGTTTCCGAAGAAGACATACTAATTGCGCTCAAATAACCAGGTCTTCCACTTTTGTAAATTACTCCAGACAGGAGGCAGCTTTCTACTTTTCCCGAAGACGCTTCAAATGATATTTTTTCTAAGAGACTATAATGTGAACTAGATTATACATCTAACGTGCAATAAAGTTAAACAACTTTTCATCATCATGATGCAATGTACGTGAATTATACTAATGGAATGGGCTTTATTATTAGCATCACTCTTTCTATATTATTATATCCCACCACAGTTGCATATAATATATTTCCACTAAAAGATATACGTCGTTTCCTTTGTTGTTGTAATATTTATGAATATGCGGAGGATGTTATATTTTCTTCTTTTTTTTCGTTCTCTTGAATTAGGAGCTTTCTTTTGTCTACTGCACTGCATAACAACTTGAATCCTCTGGGACTCATCCAACTACAGTAATTTCGTAATCAGAGAGACAACAGCAGTATTATTTGACAATAACGAAATTTGCCAACAATTACTCTGTTATCGGAAGCATAATATTATTGTGGTAATACCATTACCTTAATGACTTGATAAAAGAACAGATTAATTTAATATACAGGCTGAAACAAATGTTAGTCAATGCGTTCTGTACCAATATTTACAACATTCATGTTTGTTTGCATAGCCCTCGTCTCTTTAGTCCTTGAACGAACTAATAATAAAAAAATGTGCTTTTTCTATCACCGTCATAAAGCATATTATTTCTGGACAATATACAGATATCATCCGTCACAGTCTCTATGTATATTTTTATCAAAGCGGACAAGCTCCTCGTGCCATGCCAGATGCCAGACACTTAGACACAACATGCTCCCTTTTAATAAGTCGTGTTTGCTGTACTTGTATCTAGGGAAATGGGGAAAGCATGATGATGAGGTAGGTGAGTCAACTAAAAGTCACAAGCCTATTTGCCTAGTGACTAGACTACCCAAGCGAGTTATCATCATGTTGTTGATTTACGTTTTTGTTTGGCTTACATTCAATATTCTGTTTAGGTTTTTATGTGCACCCTTGATGGTACTTGTAACAGTTATAACGAGTTTTGCGATTATTCTTGTTTAGAATAATGAGTCTGAAAAGTTGTCTCAATGATTTTATATGACATGCGATAAGTTATTCGATATGGATGAAAAGGAATTTGCTGCAAGTACAAAATGTGCAGAAAATGTCAAGTCAATTTTTTAAATGCCACGAAATCTTTTATATTCGTACCGGGGATCGTTAGAAACAATAACCTAATGGTTCTTTCTTCCAGACACAAAGAGAAACATTTTTATTGTCTTTGTTCCAAAATGCAATTAAACAACGATAGTTTGTTTGAGTGGTTTTGCTAAATGAATTTCCAACTGTCAGTGTTACATCCACCCACCGGCATATATCAATATATTGTTGACTATTGATGCATTACTGTCACCTCTATCATTATTAGAGACAGGGTTTCATTCGGGTTTACTTTTTAACCCTATAGCACCAGCAATTTTTTTCTCTATTCAGAAGAGTAGATCCATGAAGACTAATGTTACGGTTGCTTAACGTACTGAAGAAATGAGCATGTTGTCGTCGGTGAAATGATAATACCCTTTTGCATGCATCATGTTCGTACTTTTTAATGCATATCTTCTTTCCACAAGGAATAATCTTACAATTCAAAGTTTTCATCCTGACTTGTTTACATATTTTATGATTATAATACCGTGTTATTTAAAAAAAGATGTCCTGCGTTTCAGTAAATTTACATAGAATTTCATGTGGCCTATAAGTCGGCTTTCTCTTCTCTCTTTGGAATCCTCCTGTCTTCAAACTATCTACACAATAAAACATTGAAATTGACATGTCAGTTTAGTTTCCTTTCCCCAGCAAAGGAAAGCTTAAGTAAAGTAAACTTACATCGACGGTTTTTTTCTGGAATATGGAAAACTTTCATAGGATTTACGGTATTTACGTCAATCACAAGCCGTAGCCCTGTTTATATTTACTTGTGTATTTCTTTAAGTAAATGTAATGCACAAAATGCCACTTTAGCAGCTCCAAACATATATTTATCGTATATTATATGCACTCTATCTTGAATGGTCAGATACTTTACTCGACTCGCTGAAAACGTGTACGAGTGTATGCATTAAAAGTTGCTGCCTTTCTCTGTCTCCCATATATTATTCTTCTTCTTTCCTTACCATTTAGTTTAACTGGAAGAGGTAGAGAGAATGTTTTATTACTCAATGCTCTGCTGCTAGATGGATGGATGTAGTAGTTTTTGGGTCTCTTATTTCAGTTAATGCATTCCTTCGCAATCCTCTTCTGAGAAACGTAAGACTACACGGAAACTGTGTACATGTCAATGTGAGCCTTTCTCTTCTTTCAGCGGAAGACTAACAATAAATGTCTAAACATGCATACATCTCACGAAACACACAACAAACAGCATGACACATTTGAGTTTGAGTATTCAGTTTTTAGGCCTCTTCAAACAGACCTATTTGAGAGCATATAATATTCAATGGAGACTCTTCCTATTCAAATTTACGTTTTTGCTTGCCTGCTTCCGTGCCTAATTGTTATTCTTAAAATCCAAAGTACAGAAGAACGACTCTTCTGGACGGGTTGCAGGAAAGAAGAGAGGCCAGTGCTTAACCTACAAAGTTGGTTTGGGCTGTTGATGCCGTGCTTATTAGGGCGCTTTGTATGTTGAGTAGAAAAAGATGGCGGAAAATAATCATGCAGCTTCCGTTGCGTTTTGGTCTACATGGCATTCCCTTTATTTGCATGCGTACTTCGTTAGAGTTGAAAAAGAAGGAAGAGAAAGAGAAAAGGAAATCATGGTGGCTTGACTGTAGACTTATATGCACACAACATACATGATGCTCATCTAGTATGTGGTAAAACTTATAATAATACGAGAAAAAGTGTGGCAACAGCAGAATGTTTGTTGGTCTGTCATTTCGTGGATGTGATCTCGAAGATTACTAGATTAAGTTGTTTTGTTATTATTATTACTATTGCCCTTTTACATCCGCCATTACACAAAAGATAACTGCAAACGATCACAATCATTTCTTTTATCATCAACATGATCACTATCTTGGAGTAATAGTGCATACATATATGACATTGCTCCTTTTTACATAAACACGTTTATGATGACGTATACGTTTGCTTATATAAAAACTCTTGGTGAAACTATATAACATAATTTATAGAGTATTGTGTAATGCTGAAGATAAAAGTAGAGTGATATCATGTACAACTTTTTCCCAAATCTTGTTTAATCCATTTTGAAGCATTAAAAGGGTCAACCTTCAAGTTAGAGGTACAAGGCTAAGTGTATGCAACGACATTTTTTTTTGTGCGGGAGCAAAACAAAGGAATGGCAAACCAATAATGCGTATATATTCTCCTTTAAGTGATTAGTATTAAGCTTACCAGTAGTAAATGTCAATTCGTTTTTCTCTGCCAATTTATCATACTATGAGAATCAATAGAGCACACCGATTAGAATATCAACTTGTATTCGCTTGGCCTTAATCGGATGAAACCGACCCATCAGTCAAAAAAATGAAAGCTTCTATGAAGCATGCACAGAGTGCTCATGTATTATTGATTTCAGAAGTGGTACTTTTCATGCTTTCTTTTGACCAGCAATGAAAGATAAATAGTACAAAAGGGAATGAAAAGAAGACACTTGCTTCTCTCTATTTCATGAGATGGTCTCGCATGCATCGAAAACATCAAAGGCTTATTGTCATCAAGATGATGCGAAATGTGAGTAGGTAGAATGTGCACATGGAAGCACTTTTGTGTACGTGAGATATTTTTTTTCTGGTCCTATTCCTATTTCCGTTTCACATCTCCGAAAGGAAAAAACTAAAAGTGCTTCTGCCTGTTGTAAGGAAATAACAGGAATTAGAAGACAAAGCTTGGGTAAAGCAGTGCCTATACGTATTGGTAAGCAGCTCACCTTTTTCCCATTTGAACCTTTTGTTGATCCAGTCCTTCACCTGTCCATTCGTTTCAAATGTCCAATGTTTCTTTCCCTGGTTGAGTTGTTCCCCTATTGCTTTTGTCAACGGATGCGCGACCAGAATTGGAAATTCAGCGAAGGATGCATTTGCAAACCATTCTTATTCTGCTGTCATTTTATACAATATCAAGTGAGTGCTTATCCTTTTCATCAACAAGGACGGCGGCAGGGTAGCAAAAAATGTGCACATTTTTAAAGGAAATGTGCGATCATCAACACAAGAGCCGGAATTTAAATTCTCCCTGTTTGTCGTTTCCCTCACGGATTTTGATATGATGTCATCACTAAACTTTCCCACTTTTTTTGAGAAATCCCATGTATATAAATGATCGCATCAACATCTCGCACTGATACTTATGGGTATCTGCACTTTATTTCCGCTAGATTCGTATTCATTTTTTGTATCAGATTCCCTTAAAGCTATCATTGAATTACAAAATCTGTACAAATAAGCTACAAAGTTGCCAAAGTCGTTACAACGAGAAAATATCTTGACGAAATGTAAAATGCCATTGTGAAGAAGCATGTTGTGTGTATACAATGGCGCACAAATAACAAACAGAGTAACGAGTAACGCATAACTAAAGTATTTATATAGTATATAGACAGTTTATGGTGCTCCACTGAACATACAGATAGAGTTCTTCTACAACTTCTCACGTTGTCTCCAAGTACATATATGCAAACGTGGCATGGCAGAAAAGAGAATGTGTGTTAGCAGAACAGCAGAAATACATATAGCGAGAAACGGCTCACTCATTCATTCGCCGACCACGGACCATGGGATTGCAAACATTGTGAGCTGACTAGGTATTCATTCTAGAGAGAAGGAGGAAAGTTACAGACTTTAGACCGTTTTTCCTACGCCTTTCCATCCCTGAGCTCGGCCAGCTCAGCTTTCATTCTGTAACGCGATTCTGTGGTGAAAGGAGACTCATTATTTGTTTTCTCTCTCTCACACACACAGCTTCACTTTGTACTTTGTTCATCGTACAGTCCGTGAGCAAAGCTTGCAGACGCAGCTAAACAATCAACAAAATGGAATGAGTTAGACAAAGTCTTGTTGGAGAAAAGAAACACAAGCGTTTCTACCTAGTTTTCTTAGTGTCTATTGTGTAAACAACGTTTTTTACATTTTTCGGAGACAACACACATTATTGCTATCAGTTAGCTCACGCAACTCTTCAACCGTCTATAGTTGTTCCTGTGACTTTTCTCGAGCAGTGATGATAAAAATAAACAACTGTGGTTGTTCTTTACAATGAAAAATGACGTTCTACTGTTTTTAAATAAACTCACTTGGAGAGAAAATAATAGCGTACGATTCACATCTTGACTCGTGAAATGTTAAAAAATTTATCTTTAGACTCACTGCGCATTTTTGAAATGACTCTTTGTCAAATTACTACACATACATAAATGCATATATAACTTGTGAAACACAGTTTGTCGGTTTCGGAGAAGTTTTTTTTTTGCTCGGGTTTTACCAAGAGGCCAATATTTCAACTGTCATAAATTTGTATTGAAGAAATGAATAAAAATGATAGCAAAAGTTGAATACAAACTTTTGTTCTCCACGTTGTGATATCTGTGCAAAGAAAAACGGGAGTCGAGATTTTAAAATACCTTGTAAATCATCACGGTATGTGGGAGCCAAGCCACATACACTCACACATATTGACTGAAAAAATTTATAATACAGTGGGAGCAGTTCAAAGGAGCTTTCAGTACTGTACTGCTTAATTGGTCTTAATAATAATGATTTTCTCGATCAGCTTTACACATTTAAACTTTATGCTTATGCAATAACAGGAATTTAACGCATGCCGAGCATACGTCTTTTGTGAATTGTTGTTTTATCGTGTTGGTTTAAATGGATTTATCAAAAATAATACACATCTATATATACGTGTATAGATGGCCAATATTTTGACACTACCACCAAAAACTGCTTAAAACCATCACATCTTATAGACTGTTTCACTTTTCAGCGAAACTGCAAACATTTGAACTACCATGTATTCTGCAGATGAAAGTTGGAAAACCACAGGATAAAGTCTGTTGATATTATTCCTACCACAACATCTCGGTAAGCTTTCTCCTCCATGTTTTTTACTCTTTCCCTTTCTCATCATGACTTTATGAATATTAAAACGACAACACTAGGATACATATCTGTGCCGTCGCCGCCAGTATTCGCTGCAAGCTCCCTACAATTCCAACTAGCTGTAAAAAGTGGAACAGACGAGAGCATGTGAAATTACGAGTAGAGTTTAGTAATTAAATGAAATAATTAAATAGGGACGTGTCAAGATTAGTTGTAGGGCGTGTTTAAATATTTGACTTTTTGTATTTACATTATTCGCATTGTGCACACTGCATATTACATTGCATATATTGCTATTCATATGTACATAACATTTAATATTATTCCCATTATTTTATCTCCATTCCTGGTTTCTGGTTAAATTCACTTGTTCACAACTCAGTTCACTAGTTTGCTCATGCAAAACACTAAAACCACGCTGCTAATGGTTTCGATGATCTCCTCGTTCGTCACACGAAAGGAATACGTGCTTCTACACAAATCGGGATGGATTTTCATAAGATATTGTGATACATTAACTATATAATATAGCCAGTTTGCATGTATGTTTAGTATGTATAGTTGGTTATGCCATTAAAGTCCTTCTCTGCTTTCACTCACTGCTTAAAATAGATTTTTTTTTGCAATGGGAGGCACGGTCTTCAAAAAGTTCAGGTGTGTGCATGCCGTGGTTTTCCGCACTTCCTCCACTCTCAAAAATTAAATCTGTGTAGATGAGATTTGATGTCGTTCTTGATCTGCCGATATTGTATTTGCACTTTACACTTGTTATAGCATTAAATGAGTTGTCCTTGTACACTACGGCGGAGGAAGCCTATTATGCAAATGTTGTTGTCGTGCAGCACCTTCGTATAAAAATACGGTGAAAACTAATTTCTCCGCTTTGTTGGGATTGTAAACTAGGAAAACGTGTGAAAAGGTCGCTAATCAAAATGGATTTTCTTTGATAGGGCTTTACCTTAACTTATTGTTTGCTATAGTATGATAAAAAGGGTAGATATATCATGTATATAATATGTATTTGCAGTCCTGCTTGATATCTCTGTCTAGGACACAGAAGTTCTCGCAATATTAAGAACTTAAGCCATTGATGTATAGTCATGTCATAGTGTAGAGAGTAGCTTTGATGAAAAAGTCCGGCTAGCAATGTCACGAATGAAAGCGTCCTCGTGGATTCATGCCATCCACTTTACCACAACACACGCAGAAAGAGTACAACCGCCGCAGTCACCACCATTCCATAACATTCACTTCAATTTCATCAAAGAAAAAGTTTTACTTGATTCACTTTTTCAACAGCGAGTTTTTAACACCACAGCCATCATTGGTTCTACTTTGCTTCTTCGATATTTGAGTCATAGCAGATTTCATTTAGACTCGACTTTGGAATGAAAAGGTCAGCATTTCAAAGGTGTCTACATTGCTATTAAACAAGAACATAATCTAGACTAAATGCGTAAAAATCCAGAAAAAAAACTTGACGTACATACATACTATTCACTACCCTTTTTTAGCTTTCTTGCAAGACGGCGTCCGGAACGTTTTAAATGAAATAAGAAACGGAAAATACTTCCCGAAACTATTAATAAGCATAGTTCCAGCATGAGTACCTCTCGGTCAGACAGACGCAGAACAATGTAGAAACAGAGTATCGAGAGAAAAAGAAACTTATTTTGGATAAACCTATTCAGATATACATTTTGTACATTGCTTCTGTTATGCTTTTTCTTCTAGACTGAATCAAATCTTGGAACAAAACTTGGAGAAAAAATTTGAATGCAAACGTGGAATATAATTTTGTTTCTTGTGTGATATTCTAGACAGAATTGCTGCAGATTCCGAAAATGTACATAGATTTTTAAAGATATTCAAGATATTGCTATTGGATGTCATTGAAAAATACAATTGAAAGTGAAATACCTTTTCAGAGAAATAAAAGCGTCTACTGAACTTTTCATGTCGAATTTAGATTACATATTTCATATCAAATCAGAGAGAGAGAGAGCTCGGTTAGGGATACAATATAATATAAAGGAACAAAGATATTATTCAATGTATAATATCGACAATTCCTGTTGTGCTTTACGAGTGTTACTGAAAGTTTGCCTTATCTTTTGCCCATAATGTACGGTTCGTATCACTGCGTGTTTTACTCTACGGTGAGCACATCAATTCGCTTTACGATTGAATCATGACGGTATTTCATGTCATCATAATCATTTTTATATATTTGTTGTTCTGATTTTGTTGGTTGTATCCAATGATATTCAAAACAAATGGATATGGCAAGCCTGTGTAAAATATTTTTTATCTTGTTCCACAAAAATGTCTAGCTCAGTTTGTTGACAAACCCAAATTATTTCTATCAGTTACCAATTGTGAAATTACCAGCAAAAATGTTTGGTAGGCTTTCTAAATTCTATAGATTCAAGATTTTCAAGCTATAGTTTATGTTGGAAGCTATACATGGAAACAATTAGGGTTTGTCAATAAGGAATTTTTATTGTAAAAATTGGAACAAACGCTCAACATAGGTTGCAGTATCCATTTGTCTTGAATATCATTGGTTGTATCTGGTTGAAGAAAATAGTGCCGTTTTGACTCTCCTCTCTTCAGCTTGCGTATGTTTATAATAGTAGCAGTGCTCGCACGAAAATACATATAAATTTTGTTTTTGAGATAGTATTGTACTTTTTTCACTGGAATGGAATGGAGCGAAAGAAAAGGAAAAGTGGATTTTTGCCTCAAAGCAAGGCAAGAAAAAATCGAGCATATATACAATAGGTGCATAAATGCAATCACGCAGAAAATCATTGTATGACTGTTTTTCTTCTGCTATCAAACATTTTTTTTGTGCGATCCAGCCACTCTTCCTCTCTCTTTCGCCTGCCGAATATTACAGTGCGCACGAGGTCCCTTTTGCAAGCATCAAAGCTAAACGTTAGAGCGTACATTAATGTCTTTCTATAACATAATCATTATTATTTTATTTCCCCAAAATATCGAGAGTAATCTTTTCGCTTTTATTGTGCTATGGAATATTATGGATTCTGCGTAAATAAAAACAGGCCAGTGGTTTTGAATTCCTCTCCAATTTTGTCGTACTTTAGACCTGCCAGCATTTGTGTTAGTAGGTTTATGGAAATTATTGTAAGCGTGTCCAGTTTCACTTGGAGTTTACACGTGTATATAACGTTACAGGAATTTACAGGTGCGAACAGGAACCTTTGGGGCTAAATGGCTATGACATATAGTTATTTTGTGACGTTTTTGCCCAACTGACTTTGCAGAGATATCAACTAAAAAGGAATTATGTGCACATGAAAATTTTTCCTCTTAATATTCCATTCGCTTTCTCTGTTTCGTAGTTGATAACAATTCACACCTTATGCATTTCAAAATTCTAAAGAAGAATAAGCATGACTAGAATTTTAACTTGACAGTAAGGCATACTGTTGACATTGTGTCATTCCCAGCAAATAAAATCATTTCACAGATTGGTGTTATTGAACACGTCGCAAAGACCCTTGTCTCCTGTCAGCGTACGTCGTTTTGAAGTCACATTCAGCGTTCTATATTTCAATGTTGGCTATCCCCGGCTTGACAGACTATTTAAAAAACTTATAAATGTACGTCTACATGTATTATGACGATTTGAAAAGTATATGGAACTAAATGAATTGATTTTTATAATAATATGACAAATTCAGCTACTGTCTTTTTTGTATCATATACAGAAAGCGTTTCGAAATCGCAATGCTAACCTGAGTGGTCTGATGGCCGTCCTTGTTCTTCATTTTACTGCTTTGTGGCACATTTTGCCTTGACATGATGTCCTGAATTTTCGCATTTGATAGGCTAAATACGTAAAATATGGGTTATCAAATGACGCTTCAAGACGTTTACATGCTAATGCATAATGGAATTCCTTCATTCCAGAGATAAAATGTGGTACTTATTGTGAAAGTAAGCGGCGCGCAGCAGCATGCTTTGGCGATAAAAACCACCTTGTCGAGATTACGAATCGTACGCTTCTGGCCTTTGCAAACGCACCCGTGGAAAATAATAATAAGGGTTGGATTTCACGGAAACGTTGTTCCTTTTCCCCCGATACCACGTCAAGGTATGTAGGTGAAACGCTGATATATTGACTACCGTCAACCAACCAACCACCTTACCACCACCACCACTAAATCGTCTTTCAGGGTAATGTGATTTCTCATTTCATCATTTTCATGATGATGCATGCAACAAATTCCTACAAGTGACTTTCACATGAATCACGAACATTGTGCACTTTTGTGTAAAGACATTCATCACAATTTATAGTGTATCAGTATCTACCTGCAATGTTGTCCGCGTTGTTGGTGGTGTGTGAAAATGAGGAATCGATAAGCAAAGGACATACGGAGCTCAAACTTTCCCCCTGTGTGTTTCTCTCTGCCATGCTAGCCCACCAACACGTTTCCTCCCTTCGTCGTGTTTCCTCTTTGTAATGTTCTTTGAACACTCAATTCTTCTTGCTCCTATTCACGCGGCTTCTTTTTGTTCCTTCAAATAATATGGTTGGAAAAAGTTGAAGGGAAACTTTATTGTACCTATGTATCTACCTCTCAGTTGTACTGCTTTCAACATGACCATGAATATTGTAATAGCATAAGAAAATATATGTACCTACGACCCCTTTCGCAACCCCAGCTATCAAGACGCACTTCATCTTGCAGAAAGCAGCTTCATAATGTGAATAGTTCATTTGCGCCGTTCTAAGTAATTTGCAAAAGTTTTTTAAAATATGGTTTCTCTCCCTTCTACCAGAAAACGAATGCCTCCTATTTTGACCAGCTATGATATCACGTGCTAAATGCTAACGATTTTCACTTGTGGAGCGCCACTATTCATTCCACATCATGGATATTTTTAGGTGCATTTGGTAATCGCTCAAGATGGACTGCAATTTTTTAGACTCAATTTGTGTATGTTAACATTTTTAACTTGAACGATAATATTTATCTTGAAAAGTATATGCCTCCTGTTGAAGGTAAATGAATAATCAGTCTACCCAAATGTTTTCGCTTTTGCAACATACCTTTACCAGTACCTCACTCAAAGAAAAGTTGAGATTAGTTACGCTGTGCTGTCAAAAATTGGTCATAATTCATTTACACATTCAGGACAGAAGCAACTCATCATACCGCAAGAACGTGTTTTGGCTATCTCTATAAGAGAGAAGGAAAGATGTGTGTTGTGGTGAATAGCAGAATAAACTTTTTATGACGACATATTCTACTTGTATGATAATTCCATTCATATATTCTTTTCTTTCACTGATTTATGCCAACAAAGCTATAAAAGCGAAAAAGAATAAAACCGTACACTCGTGTACATGCCTCTTCATTTTTCTCTGTTAGGACGATGATAAGAAGAAACCAAGTATGTAATTGCTATCAGGGAAAAGGGGAAATGTACTGGTAACCAGGAACGTGCCTACTGTAAAAATGCAAACACTTATAACGAAATAGATCACAAGAAATTTTCCAGCATTTTCTAGGTCAAGCATATACAACTTTAGATAAGTAGTGTGGAAGCATTTTCCTTATGTAATAGCAACCGGAAGTGTTGTGGATGGGTGCTACCATTCCCGCTTCTAAAATACGCCGAGGGTATACATGTAATAATAAAACAAATATTGTAGAAACATAAATAGTGGTGCATAATAAAAATAATAATAATGCTCACGGTAAAAGTTGCACAAACTACATGCCTTTTCAGTTATGGCAATGCTCTCACAGTCGCTGGGACTAGTGTACATGCTTATAAGTACATTGTACGAGGATATACTCCAGAAGTCAATGCCATTCTGTCAGATTTATGTGAGCGCCTTCAATTGTAATAAAAGACCTTCTTCATGTGCCACTGCTTGGCTACCCTTTTGCTCCTCCCTATTCACTATCACTTTGTCTTTTTCCTTTCACGTTATCTAGAAAAGTATCCATAAGTAGTGAAGGAGAAAGAAAATGGCAAGAAAAAGTGCAACATATTATTTCCGCACCACCACTGCCACCATAAGTAAAAACGATATGATGCGACTTAAGTAGGTGCACTGGTGTAATGTAATATTTGTGCAGACAAGGTAAAGTACATATTTAATATGTATATATCTACTTAAGTACTATCAGCGCTACCACACCATCATGCACCATCTTATATTATTACAAAAGCTTACAATTTTCATTCACAAGATTTCGTGTCATGCGGGCCCGGTCGTTATCCATGAAACAAGGAGCGAGTAAATCTTCATTCTGTCTGTTCAGCTCGTTTATTTGATCATAAAATCTGTGCATAGGAGTGACATTGGCCAGACCAGTCTGCCTTTGCTACACAAATGATCCTAACAAACCTCATCCTAGAATTTATTATAATGCCACCATATACCACCACGTTAGCAATGTTGACGTATGGTTCTTTTACCTGCAGAATTCATCATAGAAAAAATATTTAACTACCACAGCTCTACTGTTGTGCAATGGAAGACTTTCCCTACACATCTTTTTATTTGCTTGTGGTGTTGCCTCAGATGTAACATAAAACATGACTCTTTGTGCTTTTAAATACCTCATATACGTAGAGACAGAAAATAAGTAGTAGTAAAGCATTTGTTATGAGCAAACGCATAGTGTATTGTTTTTACTGTTAGTAAATAAGCCCTGTGAGAGCATTTTCTTGAGGCTGTTGTTGCATCTTAATTACCTTCATGATGTTGATACACGGCCGATTGGACAAACTACAGCTAAAATATATATACTATGAACCATTTGTTTTATTGAAAATGAAAGCTGTAACTGCTAGTTGATCATTAAATGCGTCTCCCTACAAAATTGTGTATATATGTAGGTTACTTTGTTACAAGAGATTATTTTATTACTGAACGCAATTTTAAAGGGAACGCAGGACTGCGAATGGATTCTAATTCTGAGAATAAAATATAGTTAATATAAACTTGTCAACAAATAAGTTGTGTTAGTTAGGTCCTTTGCACAGTGAGGAGCAAATCTCTGCACAAGGTAAAAAAACATTGGGATAAACTCTCAACATAGATCGCAGTATCCATTTGATATACTTACTACTTTTGTGGCACTTACATTTTCTCTTTTAATTTCTATGTGCAAAATTTGCACTGCAAATGTGGGTTGTTGTTTATCGAGTAAGTGAATTTAGTTACCATCTGTCTTCCCCTCTGTGCTGGTAAATGTTATGGAGGAACGTAACTACAGTTTTGATTTCTCTCTGGACGATCTTTGTTTTGCGTAGTAGTACTATTGAGGTGCTTGAAAAGCACACTAGACTTTTGGCAGTATTCATTCATAACAACCTTAAAGATGACTCCTTAGTTAAAACTTTGTACTTCAACTGGTGTATGTTTTCTCATGTGAAACATTTTTTTTTCTGGCATGAAATGGCTGAAAATTTGCAAATGATACATGGTACCTTTAAACCTAGCACACCGGAATACTATATGAAAAAGCATGAAGCTGTCTCTTTTATCCGACCATTTCTGGTCGTGCCGTGATTTTAAAAAAGTTGGAAAGGAAATATCCATTTCTGTGCTTCCTACTGCATTTATTATTATTACTTCAATGAATGTGCGTCTGTTGGAGAAAGTGGTTACTTTTTACTGTCCTCCATGGACTCATGACCACATACACACATACCATGTTCACGTTCGCATATGATTCCCATGAATCATTCGTCCATTTTCCAACAGAGAGCTCATGACCATCTGATCTTGTTTTGCGTCACTTGCAGTGTCACGTTGCTTCCTTTCTCTTAAATATTTTAGCATAAATACATAACAAGCTACAAGTTTTGTGGGGTAGAGTCGCAAAAGTACAGACTCATAATAATGTGGTGGTAGTGGTAGTGGCGAGCTGCTACCAAAAATTACTTCCCATTACTACATTTAGCACCACACCAATGTCGGTTTCATGGCCACACAATCACGATGAAAGAGAAACTCCAAAACTCTTTGGACCATTCATGTTTTCCAAGTGTACATATCCACGTTCCTTTATTGATGGAGTAGTAGTATGTATCTGCGGACGACTCTAATTGTAAGTCTAACAAACCCAATAAACTAAGGTCAGCCAAGATGTTATATATGTTATGTTTTCAATAGGTTTATTTGTACTTTACAGCAATATATTATATGACCATTAAAAAACTAATATATTCTATTCTGCTGATATTTGTTTCGGCCGGATGTAGTTGAACTTTTTGAAGTGAAAGTGAGTAAACGTATTATTTTAGGTTCGTGATTTCAGTTTATTGAGGCGGCGGTGGTATACTGCTGCAGCGGCAGAGATGATGAAACAGGTGCATGAACCAAAACGCACTCGCGACGACCATCCTTTTCTCTTCTTTCTAGAGTAAAACTATAAAGCTTTCATCTGGAGCTAATCAAGGCAACGAGAAGTGAAAATAATCTCGAGGACTCTTAACATCCTATACTATATCCTTTTCAGGTTATTTTATCATGAACGAGAGCGCCTGTTTATTTTTTATGATTTCTCTTTAATTTTATGGATTTGTAAGTATACCATATTATTATGATAGGAGAGAATATCACGAAAGCACAGCAGATACATAAAATGTACATCATTGTACAGTCAAACCTTCAAACTGTAGCGTCACGAGCAGCAAACAAACTACAATATACATATATTATTACACATGCCTATATTATGAATGTGAGTCCATTATATACACGGCATGCTACACAAACTATGGACATAAACAAGTTGCTAATGTGCATATCTGAACCAACTACAGCTTCCTTCAAATTGAAACTTTATGTTTTATGTATCAACTTTAGTCCGAACCGGAATGAGTTTAGAGCGCATATAAATACAGATGAAGGTTCTTGGGCGGTTTTCTCTTGCTCATTTTATATTAAAATCCCAGTATCATGACTTTAAGTATACAGTCGAGTAGTCGGTGTAAAACAAAGTCATTTTGGAAGAACATTGAAGAGAAAGTCCAAATGCTATACAGCAGAATAGGAACAACACCATACTTTTAGAACAAACGAACAAGTTCTACAAATGCAGGTGAAATGTATCGTTTTGTACATCAACGACGTTCGCACGTCGTCAGGTAGCTGAGAAACCCAATAAAAAAGTAGAAATGTAAACTTTCACAAAGACGAACCTGTGTTCCAAGTGAAAACTTGCAGGGAGCCTATATTCCTTGGGTTTGTTGGGACGTAAATCTTTATTGTAAAGTTTTAGCGAAAATTAGAGGCGGAAGTGCCAATCTTAAACATTTAACTGTATGAGAGACGAAAATTGTAGAATTCTTATAAAAAATAGAAACGCAAACGGTCTTCCCCATTTATTCGTCCGTTGGAATACGTGCACTTACGTTGCTACAAGGTACACACTCATGTATGCGATGCTAAAAAATGTATAAGTAGCTCAGGTTCAAATCTTAAAGGATACGGTATATTACCATGCAAAAATAAAATCTGCGAGAGTTTAGCTGTTTTGTTTGATATTTCTATGTCGAAAATAGCTTCTTCCATTTTTACTTTTGCTACATGCTGCTGGAGCATTATCATCATCTTCACAAGTGTTCAAGACCTCTTTTATTTCCCTTGGGCCTCTTAGGAAACACAGGATCACGTTCACGTCGATAAGCCATGATCTGCCTACCCCAACATGCATACATCAGCATCATCACATAGTATATCTATTGTACCTCCAAATTTTCCATCAAGTCTATCGAATATACCAACATGCGCAACGTACGTAAGCCCGTACCTTTATTGTTTGTTAGAAAATGCCACATGAAAAATGAATTGGATTTGACAAGCACCTAACAGGTTCAGTTGCGATAACATAGCATCCTAAGCATGCATACTAGTATTGAAAACCTGTACTCGATACAAAGGTTATTTGCAAGCTTTTGAACAACAAAATATATTGACGGAGCACATTTGCGACGACAAAACGAAGGAGTTTTAGTAGGGAAAGGATCTATGAATGACAAATGTGCTCCCGAAGATAAAGCTGCTACTGTCGCGGAGAATCAGTGAATGAAGACGTGATATACATTCAAACGAAGCTTGTTTCAATGCGTAATGGTAAATAGGAGACTGAATACGCGGCCATCAAACTACCTTTTGGCTTTGTCCTCTTCCTGGTACGGAAAATTTAGAAGCTTCTGTAATTCTTGTGTAATACATATAAATACACAATGGGCAATATACAAGACATCAATATAGCCTGACTGGAGTAATATCACCTCTCCTCATTTCACTACGATTATTTGGAGAAAGCTATAATAATTGATTACAAGTGATTCTGCTAGCTACTCTACTTGCACACCAGAGACAAGCTTACCTTGGCTTTTGTCTCTCCAATGCCAGAGTTTTCAGTTGAATGATTCTTCAATAGAGAATACGAGACTGAGGAAGAGGGGTCTCAGAAAAACACACGTGTGATCGATAAGAAAAGGGAAAATTATATACCTAATTCTAACACGAAAGCACTCTCCAATAGGCATATGCTCTATTCAACAATAAGAGTACAACTGCTTTGTTGTAAGGAGATTGCTTTTATAGCTTTGTTGCCTAATGTTTAACATCCAAGATGGCATGTCATATCTGCTTATCTTTTTTTTCTGTTCCTTCGTTTTGTGTGTATAATGTGTGTCTCGGAAAACTGAAGGCAACAGCACAATCTATGTTGTGGTTCTTTTATACTCACAAAGGCTGTCAGTCTAAACTAATAAGTCTTGACACAAAAATTTCTAATACTTTCTGAGTCGAACCGATAAAGTTGTCATATTCATGTCCGTACACCTACGTCGTATTCCGTACCGTGGGAGCCTTTCACTTAAAGTGTACGTGGGCTGTTACAAACGAGATTGACCATTGTTGATATTTACGTTGCTTTTATGAATTACAGCGATAATCTTGAAGTCTTTATGTTACTGCGATAGCTAGACACAACGGATGTTTCTTAAATCGTTCTTTAAAAAATAAAGAAAGAAAGTAGTGAGTGGATGACGTTCTGAATCTATGAGGCAAGCAAAAGTGGACGGAATACGTATATATTCATCATTAAATCATCTCTGTCTCTACTGGAGCATATCTATTGCTCACAAGGCATTTTTTATGAAATACAAAGTTTCAAGATTATAGCAGAAGGTTAAAACGCCTAACTGATGATGAAGATGAGCGTAAAGCCGGCAGGAGTTGTCGATTGAAATGAACCAGTCCAATATAAGTAGTGTATATTGCAAAAACTCTTTTGTGAAAAATGGTGGTTCTAAAAAAGATTTATGAAGCCGTGTGGCCCACCACCGCCACCAAACAAGCTTCATAATATTTTTGTGGGAAAATCAAGTGTGAAACCAAACGATTCATCTTATTTTAATGGCCTACGTAACGTTCCTATTCATGGCGTTCTTATAGGTATTTTTTTCTTTTAGGTAACCATTATTTCTGCCGTTTTGTAAACAGCCTGTTACTTTCTCTTCTTATTACCTAAATAATATATCTTTCAGTTTTCCCATAATGTGTATATCATCAGAGCGTTAAACCATATGTTCGTGGCAGCCGTTTCTCTATTTATCTCGCTCTTCTCACAAAAGTGTTTTAAGCTGCAATGTGTTTATGTATTGTTCTTATGGCTAATAGGCTGAATGATTAAATGCGGGATGATGAAAGCATAATACAGTGTTTATGAGTTGAGGTTACTTAATACACATTATACCAAAATGCGTTTGATGGAACGTTTATAGTGTTCAGTAAGCAAACGAGTAAACAACATTAATAGCTGGCTCCTATATTTTGTACTATTGAGAATTAAGCGCATGGAAAAATATATTTATCGCCTCATTCAATCAATTTCCAACAAAGCAGCCATCAAAGTCACTGTCAATCATTAATTATGTACTCTATATATAATTCACAACATAAATGGTGTATAGCAAGAGATAAGTTTATCACTATAATGCTGACTTTATTTCTTTCGCTTTCTTCGCACATTTCCCTTCATATCTCTCTGACAAACAAAATAGGACAATATTATCAGAATTTTATTCGACAGCGACAGCATTAAATTCTAAATACTGTAGTCGCCTACATTTGTGTCGGGAACTGTATATGTTTATAAGTTTCTACATGCATTATCATAGTTTGAAAGCGCAAAAATTAATATTGATCGACCCACACACACACAGTCAGCGACTCTTGTCGACTAAATAGTACTATCGTATTTTCCATGCATAACACAATCCCAGACTGCTAACTTTATTATATGGCCATTCTCATGTCAGTTTAGTGACTATTAATACCTGTAAAATACTTGGTCGTTCGTGATGAAGTGTGTAACTACACATTATTGGGAAAACGTTACTACTACTTTCATTCCTATTTAATGCAGTGACAACAGGTACAGCCACGAAGGAAATTACCTACTTTTGTATATGAGGACTAATTCGTTGACTACGACTCTGCAAATGTGACAAAAACTAGCAGAGAAAGTTTGCTCGTTAACAAGTCCATAATATGGCTAGCCATAAATGAGACCAATTAATTTGGCAAACAAGGTGTGACAAAGGCTCTGCAATTTGTTCTATGTGTAAGATACATTCATGCCGTATAATAATAACAGTTCGAACTTGTATATCTGTAAAAGTATAAGAAATCCACCAGCTAAAGACAAAGGAAGAAAGTGAAGAAGTGAACTTTTGATGTCACCCGACTCTTTCCCTACCTGCTATACGCTCGGTGAGTGCATATTATACAAGTAATAACAAGAATATAGGGTAACAAGAACAAGAATATAGCTGGTATTCCAAGTATCATTTTATGCTGACAAAGTTCATTGAAGATAAAGCTCGTACACCAAACCGCAACTTTTGTACAAGCACAAGCTCTACCATTACGTAATTGAGTTACTTTCAGAGTATGTACACCAACGGTGGTAATTCCTTTTTTATGTGTGCTAATATGCTTATTGATATCTGATATATTTTGTAATGTAATATTTAAATCCGTCAGTTTGAGATTCAGATTGAAATCATGAGATTTGAAGTGTTGAGCGATAAAAACATGTGTCTAGTTGCGAGGTGTATAGATGGCTAGTGACTCCAGGGCTATGACCACCGTTTCTGGGAGATGTTATTCTCCATGAATATTTATATCGTGATAGTTGATAGGGCTTAAAAGCTATGCCTTTTCCTATAAATAAAATGGTCAATTAGTTATATGAAGATTTACCAAGACTTGTAACGGAAATGTGGGTAGATTGTGATAACTCTACAGAATATCTGCTATCGAGTCAATGTGGATCTATAGCGCATATACCCATCAGCAATAAATCCATCTCATGTCCTTAGCTCCAATATATTGGATCTTTTTAAAAGCCAATTTCTGCAAATGTCATTTTGCTCTGCATGATGCCCTCGAATATAATGAATTACATACGTAGCATTATGTACATAAACTCACTATTTCGTAGGAAAGCTTATCACAAACAAAAAAACCGTATCAGCCATTGCAAGAGTACATGGGAGTCATTTCATTTTCCATTTACTCATTCTGTAAGTGATATGACAATGTCATAAAAATAGGGAGAGATGTGGAAACATGGAGGACTTTGCAGACGGACAAACATCATAACAACGCGTGTAGGAGAAGTAGTGGGGAAAAAATTCTATAAAAAGAAGGATTTCCACTTTTACCACTAGGACGCATTTGACTTCATAAGGGGAACCATGTTTCTCTTTCCGGTCGTGATCAAACAGTTTGGTTCGTTAAGCATACGTACATGCACGTAGTGAAAGATAGCACTCTACACCCGGGAAGCACATTATTGGCTTAGACTTCTGTCGGTTCGTTAAGATAAACATTGGTGCTTAATTTTTCATTAATTTGATAGTTTGCCCATCCATAATATCGAGTCATAACCGTGATATATAGCCTTATAAATAATATATAGAATGGCAATGCACTAAAAAAGGTTGCCAAATAATTCTCCGGAAAATGCTTCAACGTATGGCAGTGCATTGGATCCAATAAATATGAAAATGAAGGGAATTAATTTCAAGCAATTAGAATAATTTGTTCAGTGAGCACAAAATAGCTACAAAATACGTCTGTTACTTATATATATTACTATAATGTGCATGTATTTTTTTGGAAATACGAAGCGTGATATTTTCCAAGAAGGCGTCCATCTACACTCTCATGTTATTTCCAAATGAATAACTGCATTTGGTGCGGTCAGTATGTATAACAAATAAATAATGCCGCTAGTTCAAGTTTAGAAAGGATGGCCGTGTCCTTTCTAATATGAATAATTTGTTGAGGGTATTTGTTTAATTCATTACGGGAGAACTTGGTTGGAAAAAATGATTTTTTAGAAAGTGAGGGAGTATTCAACCGTCAATATTTTGAGTCTGTGTACATTGTTCTTCAATGACGACATAATTTTTGTGGCCTTTTAAGTACATGCTTATGGTGCTTCTACTTGAAATGGACAATGAGTGCGGTTAGGCACATAAAATGGCGAGTTGAATCTTGATATAAGCGCCTAATGATGATCTACTTTGCATGAGCCTCTGATTTTTACTGCGGAAAATTCCAATTTAAAAAGATACAATGGAAAAATCAACAATTTCCATCATTTTTATGAGCATAAGTACTTAAAATATCGTCAGTGTAAAAATGCAACGGCAAGGCTTCTCAGTCAGAGAGCGTTTGTGTTGATCTTGGTTGTAGTATAGTAGTTAGTTTTCAGCAGCGCAGGCAAAAGAAAGCCCTTCGTTTGCTTTTGGTTGAATACAATTTTGAGTGAGTGAATGTTGTCTAGAGCAGTGGTACTTGAGTGAGAGAAAAAAATGTACAGTTTAGACTGAATAGCAAAAGTACTACCACAACTACAAAATATGCCTACGCACACAGCTACTGAGCTACTAGAGCTACTATTACAATATACAGTGTATGTACGTGTGGTTTGTATGGATGCCATACTAAATCGTATGTCCATATCGAGAAAAAGCCGGAAAAAAAGACGAGCGTGAGATGGAAGAGGAAAGTCAAAAACCAGGTTAACATTGCTCCCAGAGGAATATCAAAAATCTCATTTTCATATGAGCTAGAAAATTGTAATTTTATTCCTGTCTGGGGGTTCCAACTTGGGACGAATATATCTTGTAATTTCTTCAGAGGCGTTTTAAGTGTCTCCTCAAACGACTCTTTTTGTTGAGCACGTAAATGGAAGAAAACATGTCTTCTTCCCTATTCGTTAAGGCTCGTTCTTTCTTTGTAGCTTCGTCGAATGGGCAATTTTCTAGAACTGATATATCCCTAACTCCTACTGCTACCATTACAATTTATGCACTACTGCTATATACCTAGGCATACACGCAATGTTTAGGGAATTGGAATTCATGCTAGGGCTACCACAGTCGGAGTCAAAGATTACCTTTTTTCTGCTCTTGAGGACCAAGTGCAACTCATCCATAATGTCTTGTTCCTCTTCTTCGCCCACTTGTTCCATTTTCTTTTACATCCACAATCAACGTACTTATATCTAAAAAATTCTAAACTTCACCTTTTTTTAGCCTAAATATATTGCAACAAGGATATCATAAAATGTAAGCATACTTGACGACTTGAGGAGTACAGCAATGAAAATAAAGGGCTCCACACACATTTTCGTATATAATTAAGAGGGAAAGTTCTTATTCTAAATAATTTGTGAAAGGCTCGAGTGGAAATTAGATAAAAACAGAAGAAGCAGCCTACTTTTAATATATTCCATACACAAAAAATCTCTATTTTGGTGAAAATCAGCTAATTTATCTGCAAACGTCTTCTTTCCTTACTAGAAACTCTGGAAAGTAAGGATGAAAAATCCCACACATTAATTCCCATTAGTAGCTTTTTCTTAAAATTAAGTGGACCAGTTTTTTCGCATGAGTAGTAATCCTGAAGGCAGTGATTTTTGTAAGGGACCAATGCAGATTTCACTTACAACTACACATACAAATTCTGAGCGCCTTATTACAAATTTCTCGTCTTCGTCCTTCTTCATTTTTGCCATCACATAATGTTGTATTAGCACCACTATTAGTAGTACATTTACGTACCTAAAATAAAAAGAGAAGGGAGAATGAACTATTCTGTTGGGGAAAGTGCAGATTATTGAAGAAAGTGGAAAGCTTCCAGCAAATAAACCAGGTTTCAGCTTATGAAATTTTTTGCCATTCGTATGGACCACTGTGGTTAGGGAAATGGGAATTGGAAATGCGTATTCCAAGACCTTAAATACGTACCAAAACGTGCTTGACCTAAAGGGATCATTCATGTATTACGGTATGATCTAAAAAAGGGAACCACTACATTGTATACAATGCAGACAATTGTCAGAGACCAGCAACGCTACCATCCACACATCTCACAGAATGACAACATATTTGAAGGGGTCCATATAGGAGATTGGAAAAATCTACCAAGGTGCATAACTTTTGACTTTTATAATTCAGTAAGCATCGTAAGCATTCCAAGTAAATGAATGCGTTGGAAGTTGTCTGTATGCCAGATGTACAATGTAATCTCAGAGCACAAGAGTTGATGTGGGCCAGTAGTTACAATTTCAGTGCTGAAAAATATTTTATTTTACAGACAAATTGGGGAAACAGCTTGAATAAGAGTAGAAATCTGTATAAAACCTCTGCGTTTTAAGATCGACAGCAGTGGTCTACTAATGACAGGAAACACAATAATGGCATATGTGCAAGTCTGTTCAGATCAGTGTGCAGTATCTTCTGATCAAATCAGCAACGTGAGCCTTCCAACCACATTTTCATAATAAATATTCAACAGGATACGATTATACTGGCCGTGCGTGGCTGTTAAAATAGTGCAGAAAATTGTAATATTTTGCTTTGCTGTTTCAGTGTGTATTACACTACAACAGCACCTAGAAAGGCATCCATGTCTCCGAATTGAATTAACTGTGCAGGAGCTGCTTTTTCCAATGTTTTATATAAAAAATGCAAAACGAATTGAATTTTGCTTAGAAAGTTTTCGCTGTTTACGATAGTCTTGCTAATTGGAAAAAATATGTACGTATAGACATATATTATTATGTTGTTAGGTTTAATGTTTTTATTGAATTTACGTTCTTGTTTATGATATCTATGATATTTAATTAAAACTTTAATCTGATGACACCCTTCTGGGTACGTGTTTAGCCGCCAAATTGACGAGGGATTTGATGCTCTTCCACAACTGCCCTTACAATCGGCTCCCATTCACTTCGATTTGTTCCATAGCAAGTGATTTTCGACAATGTTTTTGGAGCTAGTACGGGCTTCATCATTGCAAACACAATCTGAAAAAATTGGTTGGTGTTCAAGAAGAAAGCTTGGCTGAGGATCTCGGGATACTGACTCTCGTATACTTGAGCGATATTGACCAGCGTTTGTATGGCTAAACAATAAACATAAAAAATGTACACTTCATAAAAAAGTCACGGTAGTACTACGCACGAAAACGTGCTGAAATATCTGCAGTCTACATACACCACTAAAGTGTCTAATGCATAATGCATCCATTCATAATGATATTTGCTCACTCCTTAAAAGCGGAACCAGTCACATTTTTTGCTCTCCCAAGTGCATTGTATAATGTATGTTGATCATGTGAAACTACAAGATGTACCTTTCAGATTGGCTGTTTGACGAACAGAAAATCTGTCCCAGTTCAAAATTAATGTAAACTGTGTTATAGGAGGCTGTTCTGGATCTCTTCGCTCATTGGCTTTTCGAATAGCTTCCAATATTCTTTCGTACATCCTGTTGACATAATCCTCAAATTCCTTTATTCGACCTTCCTCCACGATCCGTCGAATATCCCAATCTCCGACCGGGGAGCAAAGAACTAGAGGACAGAAAAGAACCGGCGGTACCAGAGTAAGAATGACGTTTATGTAAAAAAAAGACTTGATCTATATTAAGAAAATTCCTTTGCCTCCAGCAAATATTCATATTAGCTTTGTACATCCAATCTTCAATCCATATTATATATTGTATATAAGGATTAAATCAATCATATCGATACGACCGACACGTGCAGTTAATAGAACACAATGTGCGAACATCCAATTCATGTTCCATCGCTTCGACTCAATTTTTGTAATCCTTTCATCATATCGTGTGCACATATAAATAGCAATGCTGAGGGTACATAAAACCTTACCAGGTTGCCCTTTAAGATCCACTCCGTTCAACCAGTATTGATAGTTCTTTGTGAAAAAGCTGTCAGGTGACCCTTGAAGCAATGAATCAATTTTATTCACCTCCCTCCATTTTAGATGCTGAAAAACAATGTTTAACACATTTTCAAAAAAAAAAATTTTATTATCATTATAAAAAGACGTTTTCCCATTTAAATCACAAGTGGACTGAACGCCCGTGGGCAGTAAATGTAGTATACTTACATTTTTTAGCATTTCCTCTGCAGCAGCAATGTTCAAGTCTCTCGCTACGGTATCAAATGTTCATTTCTCGGTTACTTGTACGGAATTTTTTTTCATAATATATATGAATTGTGCGTTAGTTTAATTTAATTACCTCGTAACCATCTAATAAGATACAAGTCACTCTTGGCGTACTCGTATGGAACAATTGCCTCCATCTTTTTCTTGAACTGAACAAGCAAAAATGAATTGATCACTAATCATTGTACACAGGACCTAATTAATCATAGGTTTCATCCTGTGCTTACCTCGTCCAACTTTGGACGTTCTTGTTCAGTAATCAGGCATTCCATCATGCACTTTGATATCCGCTATAATAATATTATGTAAATACAATTTTCACTAGCACCGCTCTCCAATCCAGACAAACAGTAAGAATAAATACGTGGCTAAAACTGATAGCTGGCCAGAGTAAATTGTGATGTTACATTGAGGTTTCTGCTTATGAAAAATTCGGATGGCTAGCTATCTAACTCTCTCATAGACTTTTCTTGGGCTAGTGCCCACTCCAGTGCCGACGGAAAATAATGAGAGGATGTCTTTTATGGGAGCATTTGAGAGGGCATTGAGTATGAAATTGTCAACCATATTCACTTACCAATGGTAAGTTACCATTTATCCATATTATTTATTGCATGGCGAACGCAAATAGTTATGCTTATAGACATGTACATGTGCGAATACCGGTTTTCTTTTTTATTGCAGTTTGTCTTAGCACAAAATGCGCTATTTCACAAAGCATTTTATGGTGAATAGATAAAAAGGAGCAGTCAGGTCCTTTTCAATAGAAACGTGACAAGCCATCCATGTAAGCCTGGCGATGTGATAATTTTTGGTGGTCGAGTGGAAGAGATTGCAGAGTATATATATTTCTGCGCTGTCAGCACTTTTGTGAAGGAGGAGATGGCTCATATATATAAAAACTTGTTGGACCGGCTGTCCTGTAGTGATGAACTGAACATGAACATAAAACTTTGAAAATGATTTTGAAGGAAACAGCTTTTAACATTGCTGTACAAGAGTCAATCTAACCAAATGGCTCGATTTTTTGCTTCTGGGTGCAATATTTTTTTTGCAAGTAAGATGGCAATATTTTTTGTTTCTCTTTTAACGAGGACAGCTTTCTGAGAACATGTCTCTGCGACGCATGGAATGGTAAAAAAGTGAATGAAGCTGGAACTAGAAATGTGAGGAATTTCAAGCGACAAATCAGCCAGAGGGTTGAATGTAATAATAACATACAAGAGAAAGTTCCAGTATAAAGAGATGTTCTTCATGACGCATCAGCTATAGTTTCATATTTTCCTTATATTTAAATTGATTTTTAAGCTCATCATGTTACAGCCATTGTAGGTTTTGCCAAAGGCCATAATATGAATGTATCAAAAGAAATTCAAGTTGCAATTAAAAGTAGGCCGTCGTTTTGTTCTCAGGCCCCCTCGGTTTCAAAGAGTCCAGTTTTATTATTATTGCATATTTGGAACCAGACTCATAATTGGAATTACTACATGTTTGGTTAGTAGGTATTTTTATTTGCAGAACTGATTTATATATAATTGGTAGTTAGAAAATAGGTAGGTTGGTCCAGGTAGTAGTTAGACGGTAGATCCATTTACTCGGTTCAACCGCCAAATTGTCTTGGGATCTGATGTTCTTCGACAACCGCCCTGACAATAGGTTCCCACTGTTGTCTGCTTGTTCCGTAACACTCAATTTTACACAGAGTTCTTGGGGCCAGTATTGGTTTCATTAAGGCGAAAAATGTTTGAAAGAATGGGTTTGTGTTGATGAAAAAAGCTTGACCCAGAATCTCCGGGTAATGGCATTCGTATACCTTGGCCGAATTTAACAAGGTTTGCATGGCTGAAAATATGCAAAGTACGTTTTCTATTAAACTTGTGCATAGTGCTTTCTCTGTCATAGTCATATTTATTTTAATAAGTATGAGGGAGCAGGAAAATTAGTTTGCCAGTTGGTACCCTGTTAATTAACTTCTAACCTTTGAGACTAGCCGTTTGTCTTCCTGTAAATTTGTCCCAGTCAACGATGCATGTAAATTGGGTGACTGGCTCTTGATCCGGCTTCCTCCGTTCGTTTCCTTTCACTATGCATTCAACAACTCGCTCGTACATTCGGTTCATGTAATCCGTAAATTCTGGCACTCTATCGTCATCTACGACCTTCCTCACATCCCAGTCTCCCATCGCAATGCATAATACTGTAAAAGGTAACAAAATAAAATTGCTCTTTTGCTCTTTCTTGCGTTATGTACGCATCACAGTGGACAAAGATGTAAATAATATACACCGGCACGGACCTGGTCGACCCTTGACGTCCACTCCATTCAGCCAATACTTGAAGTTTTTAACAAAATAATTATCTGGGGTTAGCGCGAGAAGACTGTCGATCTTGTTATCTTCCCTCCAATTGTAGTGCTAATGAAATATTATAAATGATGTGTAGCCACAATGAAATTGATGATGATGCATATACTTTGTTTAGATATCTTACATTTTGAATCATGGTTGTCGCCGCGTCTGTATTCATATCTCTCGCTAGTAAAAGTTAAACATTTCAAAAGTGACAAGTAAAACATCAAATTATTCATAGAGTGCCAAAGTTATTTTGATAGATACCTCTAAGCCAACGAATGAGATACAAGTCACTCTTGGTGTATTCATTTTTGAGAAGTTCTCCAACTTTCTCACGGAACTAAATTAATGTGAACAAAATCTCGTCATCCATTTGAATGAGTGGCTCACAGAAAAAGATTCAAAGAGGCTTTTAGTAAAACTTTGGGTACTTGGGCCTTCACCTGTATTGTACCACCCCTAACTTACCTCAATAATCTTTTGGTTTTCGTCTTCCGTTATAGCAGTCATGATTCAGATCTCAAAACACACTCAACAAAATAACACTACACTATCTCAAGGCTCACTAAAAGGAAATCAAATGAAAAGGGAATGACAACTTGACAAACTGTGCAACCTACCTCCTCTTAATAAAGCAATGATCTAATTATGATTAAAGCACTCCAACTCGGTGGTCGGTTACTACGATAGGCTAGATTTGTCCAAACTTTCCTTATACGAAACAATGCAATAATAGACAGTGTGATGTTATGTATGCATTTGCATTACGTAACCACGCTAGACGAAACTGATCCCTCTATGCACCGTGTATAAAAAGGTAACTCACCCTAACCCTACTCATACTCCAGACTCTGCAAATATTGTGCTAACATGTTCATGTTTTCTTAGTTGGCCGGTTTCGGGTCAACTTTTCGGACACCTTACACGTACATCAAAAACAACGTATACAACATTTCGTTATTACTGCCATAAAGATAGTAGTGTCATTTGCATCCATTTATGATCAGTAGACATATATTTATATAGCATTGCTCACAGAAAATTTGTATATAAGTATCTAGAATTAGTGAGCTCTTCCATTTCCAACCAGTGTTAAATCTTGATGAGAAATCTTTATCTCCATTTTACAATCTTGCTTTTCTTCCACCTATTATTCATGCATAAAAAGCTGTTTATATGGATATCCTATGAATTCTATTAGGCGAGATTAGAGATAGGTATACGCACAGGTATTTGTCCAATGCTCTTTTGTAGTCAGTGCCAGTGTCACCTTGTTAAATATTTGGTGGGCGTTGTAACACAGTACAGCCAGAGGAACGGCTTTAATATATACAAACAGCATGCGCTTGACTCCATTGTCCATTAAAAAACTTGTTTTATATCTCGTCTCGACAAAAACTTGCTTTTACATGTCGGGTTTACAATATATATCATCTTTCTCGTTTAGATTCCAGAAAACCTGCGACTTTTATATTGACCCAGACAAATAAAAAATACTAAAGAACATAACTATTATTACATTATCAATTTGAACGATTTTTTCCTCTGTCTACAACGATTGAGGCATTTTGAATTACTTTCCATCATGCATTCACGTGAAACTGGTGATCACATTTGGATATACCATCTTTCAACATTGCTTAATGACGCGTCACGTACTTAAGACTTTTATTCTAGATGATTTTTATTTGCCTTCCAATTATAAGATTTTCGAGAGGAAAAAATATGAAAGAAAAAAAATTATCAGTTACCCCCGTCAGTGCATAAAAATATGAAAATGTTACAACCCGAGGGTTGACAATCTGTACGCTTGTTGTTCGCCTTTATACGAAAGAAACATGGGAATTGAAAAAAAAAGTTTTTTGTAATGACTGAATTCACTAGCATACAAAAAAGGTTATCAAAACCTACGATTGTACATACATTCTTCTTTTGAAACAATTTTTTCAAGAAGGTAGCACCATCATTGTGCTCAAAGCGAGAGCGCATTATGCAAATTGCAGCTAAAAGAAAGAAATGACAAAAGTTTGTTTTTAATTTGAATCGAATATTGTTTTTGGCAGGGAATAATGGGAGAAATAGGAGCGAGCAGCTGGTGAGAAACGGTCTTTTGCCTACAATCTATATGTATATGCTTTTATATTTAGCTACACTATTTAGGCATTCAGGCGGTTTCCACCACTAACATTTCCACCGTCTAAAACATCATCATCATCATCATTTGTACTTTGAATCCACACTGCAAAACTTATCCAAGCAATAATTCAATTTTCTCATTTGCCTTGTCGCAAGTAATTATATCCTCCTTTTACTCCAAAGACATACAGTATACACCATCATTCCTTCTCCAACTCAACTCATCCTTTTAATCAATATTGCCGGCATCATGATCATCATCACCAATTACCACAACTGCCTTAAGCGAACCACCAGCACTGCAATGTTGTTTAATTTCCGTCATTTCGTTAAGTAAGAAGTAGAATGTAAACCGGGTCTGTGTAGAGAAGAAACATGGGACGACAGAAGAGTAGAAGAACACATTTTCACAGGATGTTTAAACAAGGAGCTAGACTAGAATTGTGTAATGGACATCAGTGCATTTAAAACACAAATTCGTCCTCTATATTTTCTTTGCTCTCTATCTCTTTCTCTCTATCGCGATATTCGATAGTTAGCTAATGGATTGGTTATGCCGATGATGAAATAAAAGTTTACATCCATCTACAACACACGGTGCTACGCACACCGATATTATATTTATTGCATTCTTTCACTGGAAGGGAAATCGATCGTTTCCTGCTCCAGTGTACACAGTACACCATATAACAACAAGAAAACTGGAAATAACGGATATACAAAAAGCATAATACATAATAATAAGGTCACAATACATAGAACTAGTATATCATCAAAGATGATGCGCTTTGCGAAGCGGTTGAACTTGTAAGTAGTCTCTCTTCTTCTTCTCTCAAAGGTCTGCCTCATTCGTCTCTTATTCGAACGGGGGAATGGCGGTTGACAGACACATTCCATAACAGTCCATCGTTTACACAGCCGTGCTTTTCCTTAGAAGCAGTTCAAACCATGAAAAACATGAGAAAGCATAACGAAACGAGAGGCGTTTGTGTCTTTTAGTCGAACCGAGTGAGTGAGTGGTTATTCTTATTTCCAGTTAAGTTCAACATTTGTTACAACACAACTATGCAAAGTTGTTTTATACGTGACAAGATATTGAATGTTTGTTCAAATGTACATAACTATATACATATGCATATATATATATGTATAATTTCATTTAATATGAGTATATGTATTTCAACGAAACACCAAAAAATATTTACCATAAAAATGGATTAAAACTGGCCAGACGGAGAAAGTGTGAAGTTTTGCTGGTTGATTGGGCACACTACAACCATGTTGAACTCATGTTTGCAGCCCTGCTGCATCCACACTTCAAAACAACAAAATAAGAGTGCAAAGGAAAACCATATTAAAAAATGCATAGCGTAACATATTGTATTTCCTTTCAAGTGAAGTGACAGTTTGCGTCTCATCTGTCCATTCGCACTCCATCGAGCATTGAAAAATGTTCTCTGAACTTCCTTAGAGATACTTAGACAGATAGTAGAAAGGAGAGTAGGAAATGCACGATCAGCTATTATGTGTCCCTAATTTCATTACATTTTCTCTTGATGGAGAAAGTCGAGACATGGTGCAAGCCATGAAATTGAGATTCGACAAGCAAGGTTTAATAGTTGGATGTGATATTTGTTGACCTTTCTCCAAATTCGTCTATGAGCTCAATCTACTTTCCTCCTTAAATATTATGGGCACACAACATTTAAGCATAAGCATTCATCTTTCCAAGTCATTGAATCAAAAATTCTTCCAGAATTCATAATTTTCTAATCGTAAATGGCATCTTCCTCCGTTCAAACTCTGTAATATCTGAACTTTTCTCGTATAAACCTTTCTTCATGCTCCATTTTTCCTGGATCGACTAACCTTCGACATGACAGTTTTGTACTTACACATACCATATAACCCTTTCAAATATATATGCACTCCTCATCGGGTAGTTACTTTGAAAGAAATGGAAAACGGAAGTAATGCGAAATTTGCCCAGGAAAATTTATTTGTGTGGAATTTTTATTTGGAAAGTTAAAAACACAGAGCACCAGAAAAAAGTATCGGTGCTCGTATCTTGTTGGCTTTACTGCCTTAATAAGAAAATAGGCAGTGTCAGGCTCTACCCCTCTGCCTTGTGTCATGTAGCATTTCATTCCTTAAGGAGAGAAGGACGTCGAACAGAGGAAGAAACAGAGGATGAGTTTTCTTGATGCGTTTTATATCCTAGGGATTCCTACATGAAACGATACAATTTGGCACAATTTCAATACAAAGTAGCATCACATCCCTAGCGCCACTAATAGGTACTGGGCCTAGTGATCTAGTGTACAGCATCTGCTATATAATGTCAGTTGTTGGTTATGTGGGTGTGTTTCAAAAAGTGAAGCCAGTAAAAGCGAACCGGAGAGAAAACGATTCGACTGTAAGTAATGTAATAAGTATATACCTATGTATGTACTTGCCTACAAAGTATATATATGTGCACTAGGATGCATACCTATGTAAGTGCACGTATCTCGTTTTATGAAATGGACATGGCAAGTTATAAACGACATTTTGTATGGTCGAAAACACCAGCACCGCCACCATCCTGACAAGATTAGTTTATCTTAACTACGTACATTCGAGTTCACTTTTTTGTTCCATCAAAATTGGCCCTGCAACTCTTTCAGCTATAAAATAACATTGTTTTATGGCTAACTTACTGCCATGTAATAAACTTACCACTACTACCACGAACGAATTGCTGCTGCGAGTTTCTCTCTCTTTTTTTGCAATTCTTTTCTGACCACAAATGGTGTTACTTTTGCTTTGTATCGTGTTACCATAATACTTTTACAACTACCACATGATGATGACGAATCTGTTGAAAAAACCACTGTTTTTTTACGAAACAACTAACCAAAAATTGGAGGAAATCATTTCAACAGGAGAAAAGTGGAACGACACCAATTTTGTTATCACTATCACACCGTCATAAAAACCATGTCGTCTTTTTAAATGACTTGTCCTGCGTGCCTGTTCCCCGTCACATTTTCTATTAAGAGCTCTTTTATTATTAACAACAGGGTTTTAATCTACGCTCTCCTTTCTCCGTCGAAATATGCTCCTGGTCTCCGTCGTATCATCATCATCTCCTGTGAATGAACGGAGAGTAAAGGTGAATCACTAACTGCTGCACTCAGTGCATTGCAATATTATAAGACCCACACCGCACATACCGCCGTAACCACCATCATCATCACTGCCGCCATTTCTCCTGCACACTGGCAAATCACCCTGTGCTCTTACATCCGTTTCGTATTCTTTACGCGGACATTCATTTATGTATTTTATACTATATACCTCTACCTCACCGACTATCAAAATTCCCATTGCTAGAAGCTATTTTATTTACCCATTTCGTCCAGCCACTTATTTCCCGTGTACATATTAAATACTCGAACAAGGCAACCCAAATTTAAGTGGAAAATGTTACTCGTTGCAGGGCTATATATGCGTATGTATGAGGTTACACGCTGGCTGGTTTTCTCGTGATTCCTTGCAGAAAGAACAATGGTGCTACTTTTGATGGCAGTGATGATGAGCCTTTGTACTGGAAGAATGGCATCTATATATTATGATGTACATTTTTTACCTTATAGAACGTAAAGTATTAATAGGGCACAGGGTATAGGGTACTAATTTAAAAGATGATGATGACTGGGTATTATATAAGATTCATTGTGAAAATTATCTTTGCTACTGCCTATTAACTCTCGCCACCACCGTTTACATTCTCCTTTGCTTCTAGTTAGTAGCATGTCTCATGATCATCATCGTCGTCATCATGATGGAGTGACTAGAGCAAGTGCCGGCCTTGTGATGTTGCTTTCTTCTGTATTGCTCACTTTCACCCATCAACTGTCTCATAGTCTAGTTCCCAGTGAAAAGAAGAAAGTAAAGTAAAAAAGGTAAAAGCTAACAGAACATAATCTGAACCCAGGTGGATAGATTATACACTCTTAATACCAACTCGATGGCAAAAGGGTTGTCGGTGTGTGAGCATACATTTTGTAGTTATATTCAGCACGTAGACGAAAAAATACGAGGATACGTGCATTTTTCTGAGCAAGTAGCTTAATGTCCAATGGAAGGTATAAAATGTTTTGGGGCATCTCTCGAATGTTACTTGACATAATGAAAACCACATACATCAGTTTAAACACATGGTTAGTTAGTAGAGCATCTGTAAACATCATTTGATGAACTGTTTGTGTATGCAATCTTAATTTTCTTATTGAATGGAAGGTTGAATGAGGAAACAGGGAAGGGAATGACGAGAAATAAATAAGCAGTAGAAGGACTATTTATACAGTTTATTTAAACTCTCTTTCTCTCAACTCATTGTGCATGTATTTGAGTTTGCATGCAACAAAAGAACCTGTTACGAAAATCTGTATTAATCCAACCAACCCACCATTCTGTCGGGCCTGGCTAGTGGTAATAATGGTGAAAGTACTTATGCATAGACAGAGACGCACACTCAAACTGTCTCAAAAGAAAATAAAAAGAGTCAGTAAAGCTCTTCCACTTGCGGAAGAAGAGAACGAAATTACTCGTCGTCGTTAGTTCCTGAGAGTACAATATACATGGCATCCTGAATTTGTACCTACCAACCAGCTAGAGAATACTATTGTGTGGTCGTGTGGTGGTCTGCCCGCAGCGAAGTAAAACATTATTTTTGTGTGTCAAACGCCAGCACTACCACTACGCCATTCTAGTATGTACCTATATACTGCCATCATCACTATCACAATAGCTTATATAATGGAAGAAAGAGTCTTGTATACATAATTGGGGTTGGTGGTGGTGAAAAATGAAAGCATCAGCGTTGTTCCACAAGAAACACACATACGGGGAGGAGAAAATTCCCATTTTACACATGACCACAAAGTACATGACATGTGTGAGGTTGTGGCTCCGTGTCTTGTAATAACAACTTGTATAGTTGGCTATCATTATCATCGTCAGCATCTTTTTTCTTTCTTTTTCATTGTGTGCATGTGTGTGGGCATACGTACGAGTGTGCCATTTTTCTTTAGATTTGAACTTGTATGTATGACTGTCTCCGAAACGGTGGTGGCTCTTTTCCGCCTAGCCATATTATGCAGTTGAGAGTACTCAAAATAATAATAATAATGCTCAATGCATTTCTTTTATGGATCCAGCATGTAGTTAAATTAAAGTAGGAGAAAAGACGGAAGAAATAACTCGCAGGCTTAAAACTACATCTATTTTCCACACAAGATAAATAAGAAACATGGTTCACGTTTCAGAGCATACTGAACGGAGAGAGAGAGAGAGGGAGGAAAAGATGAGCATAAGGAAAGAGAAAATACTACTACACAGTAGTAGTAGCAGCAGCAGCACCGGAAAGGAAAGTGAAGCAATGCATTATAAAATCCACGAGAGGAAAATTCCTCTTGAAACTTCATATACCTGTCTCTCCCTTCCCCTTTTGGCCCTCAAATTACGACATGCTTTGGAGCTTTTCGTTTATTTGTAATAATCCAAATGTACCCAGTAGTGTGCGATTACTTTTTTACGGGAATGATGGTTTGGTTTTGCCATTGTACTGTCATGAAGTGTATACTGTCGTCTATATAGAGATACCTTATGTGTGATATGCCCCATAACGGCATAAAATCGTCCTATTTTTCCTCATCGTCAGTTCAAAGCATTACACATTGCCACTTACTTCGCCGACGGTGAAGGTGGTGCTCTTTTTATCAAATGCATCTGTCTTTCCCCTTTCATCCATCTATCTTTTACTTTTCTTAAGTACACCAGACGAGTTGTAATAGTTGTTGTTGCTCGAATCCACAGACCAATGTATGGCGTGTGTACTTACAATAATAGATTCCCTTTTTACTCCGGTAGCACGGAAAGCAATGGGTAAGAGAACAGTGCTGCTGGAACTGGAAGAATTTATAAAGAATCAGTTTTAACTCAGCTGTTGTCGTTTTCTCTGTGTGATGTGATGCGAGTCGAGTTTTTGGTCCGTTTTAACTTTCCTGTGGGAAATAAAACGACACTCTGATGCTCACTTTTACTTAATGCTTACTTTATACGAGCCTCCGCCATTGCTGACTTTGCTTTGAGTAATATATGTAGCACTCTACTCATTCAACAAAGTAATTCGTGACTACAGTTTAAAAAAAAACTTGTAGTACGTGAACTCTTATTATATATCGGGTAGAAGAAAGGAAGAAGAAAAGAAGTACGTACGTACGTAGGTTCGAGAGAAGACAACTGCCATTCGAGAAAAGAAGAGTGGAGTGCTAGAAAAATGTAAATACTATATAAATGAATGGATGGGAGGCGGAATGTGTACCTTGGTTGGATGTACATGTACTTTTAGCAGTTTCTAGCTCTATTTTTTTAAATCCGTGCACTTGATATTGAGCAAATCCCTTCGTAGGTTCCCTGTAATCCTTTGTGGATCTATTAGGAAGAAATAAAGAGAGGGAGATAGTGGTAACGATTTCCTTTTTCGTTTTTTTTTCTCTCTCTCTCTCTCCTCTCGTTTTCTTAGAAATCCAATTAAAGTTCAGAGTCATTTTAATGCTCACACATACCCACACACTATACTATACTGCTACGACACACAACTCTAACTATGCGAATTACGGGGGTTGTATTTTTATTATTATTACAAAGTCAAAAGTAGGCAGAATGCAGTTTAGAATTGGAAATGAAATTAGTATACGAGCATATATACTTTTATACACATACATGCATGTTTTTTTCTTCTCACTAATAATGGCAATGAACAGCGTGTACTTTCGTGGATTTTTTGTACGAGTTTCTTTTGCTACCTACAGGAGCATGTTTGAAAACAAATTTTTACTGTCATTGTCTTTGTCTCTTATCAGGATTTAAGGAAGTCTTCACGAATCTGAACTTGGGGAAATTTTGGCATATATATAAAAGCATATTACATGGGAAGAGAGCAAGCAGAGGGAATTAGTTTTACTTTCTGAACCTAAGTCCAATGTGAAGAGAAAGCATATAAAGTGTGTACCTAAATTTTATGTCGAATCCTTAAGGATTTAGTGAAATGAAAACGGGAGAAAAAAGAAAAATGGAAAGTCTTATAAGAAGGGAGGGTGGTGGTGTACTAAAGCATAACAGTTTTTAAGAATAATGCAATATATGGGGTAATTGCATTTGCGCAGATACTTACTTTGGAATGCCACTCTGCCTAAGCCCTCAGCTAAGATATACAGCGAGGAGGAAAATATTATGCGTTCATATTATCATACATTTCAGGTCTATATATACATTCATGGAGTGTGGAGTAATCAGCTAAACATAAAGTAAACATTTTTCCCTGGGTAAACAACTCTCCTCGTCCGTGAGTTTTTTACTGTTGTATGAAAAGCAAAAGCAAACATGTTTTTACCAAACATACATTGTTTAGTGCTTTTGTTTTTGTCGTAAATTTTGGTTGATGAGAGAGGCTCAGCCTAAGAGACAGATTTGCTCTAGATTCCATCTTTGCTCAAATAAGACAAGGGATACTATTAGAAAAAGGGTTGCCCCTACGCGTGTGCTTTTTTTCGCAATGTTTTTTTCCTGTCATGCTTTTGTCCAATATTGTATAGAATAGCGTGTTTGTAGTGTTGTCAGACAAATTGCAATAGATCACTGGAGTTCGTGATATATTTTTTCTTCTTTTGTTGTGACCTCTCTAGTAGATTCTAGACGCTCTATATGTCCGAATGGATAAAGGTATAATATAAAGTGTGTAAGATGAGTTACGAAAAAAGGAAAACAGTTGAGAAAAAAGGGAGTGGAGTCCATCAACTACTTGTTGTTGAAAGAAAAATGCTGCAATAGGTTTCACACATGAAATGAACTATGAATATATATGTACTATGTAGCCATATATCACATATGAAACAAGAAAATTGAAACCTCGAAATTGGAAGAGGATTGGCGAATGTACGAGGCATCATATTACAAAAAATACTTTATATGCTTTCAGCCGGAGTTGTTTTTTGCGTATATGCATGCGACAGTGTTGATGTGGATGAAATTATACCTCTTTTACATTATGACATCATTTATTTTTTGCAGTGCATGTGTAAATATTATTATAATGATTATAATGTATAATCTAGTTTGAAGTTGAGCACATATCATGTGGTTGTATTTAAAGATGCCATATTCGAGGTTCTACCATGACACAAGCTTGCATAACAGCGAGTGATTATTTAATAAACAGAGCTGAGAGACAAATTCAAAATTAAAGGTTCGCTTCTCATTACAATGCTAGAGCTATTTTAAGGCATATCACAAAGTTAAAATTTGCAATTGCTACGTTTTCGGCTAAAGGCAAGTATCTTTCTTTCTTGACAATATGTATTATGACATTGTTATCAGCCACGTTCAGAACAGTCACAAAACTCACTTGATAAAAATATTGTACCTTTATATCGATGTATACTGAGTATGTTAAAAAATATCATCCGTGAATCAACTTCAGACTGTAGAGTATTGTTCATGAGTTGCTCGCTACTATATTATAGTTATCAACAATCATTTTTTTTGAACAAATTACAAATGTCAACATTTGCGACGATCAACCATGTAATATGACATTCCTGGTTTTCAAAAATTTTGATATACAAACAGTGGGAACGAAAGTAGAGATCACCAGGTGAGATGTTGGTTTTCTTTGCATGAATGGAGAGCAGAAACTTATATTCTTAAAATGGAAGAGAATGTGTGTAAATACAGTAATACGATTTTACATCGAAATGTAAGCCATGAACAAAGTTATACCACGGACACAGTTATACGAAGGGATTATCCGAAATGTTGAATAGACTTTGAGAAGGCATATTTTTAAGATGACTAGCTTGTGTAAGCTAACATTCATATCATCGGATAGAGAAATAACAGGGCTTTATAATGACCGTCAACTCACGGTATCCGGCCCTTGCCTTATTGAGCTAGAGCTGGAAATATGAACGAACATGTTTTTTACGAAACAAGGCGTTAGTGAAAAAATGACGTTACATTTTTCGAAGGGTGATTTCTATGCCTTAATAGATAACGAAATAGAAATAGTTGGTATCGCCAGGTAGCCAAACCGATCAGGTATCTCTCAGTGTTGTCAGCATATTAAAATTTGTGACTTGTAACTTCAAAACAGACCGAGTGCTCGACAACCTCAAAACGCTACGGACGAAGGACATGTTGCCAATGTTAATGCTGTACACGGGAAAGACGGACGATTCTATTGCGATAAATTGCAGATATGGTCCACATAAGTATAACGTTAGTGTGGGTATATTTGCAATTCAAGTTGTTAATATAGTTTCGCCGTCCTGGTTCAATTTCTGAAGTGATCGCTGAAGAAGTAGCAAATTTGGAATGCAACCAAATCGGCAAAATACCGCCATTCTCCCAAAGGACGGAGAGTGTTTACTGGGTGAAAATTGTGATTGTAGATGAAAGATATATTCATCCTAATGTAAATCATTCGAAGAAACAACCACTACAATTGCTACCGCTAAGTTTACAGCCCCGTTTAAAAGGCTACGCCGAGAAAAAGCGGAAAAAGTGCAATTTCATGACTTGCACATCGATGCCCACCAATTCTCTCCAGAGGTAGCCAGGGACCCGAGGGTTGGTGCAAAATACGTACAAGGGTCCAGGGAAACTACAATCAAAAAATTGACTGAATGTGTTGAATGGTTGTAAAATGACAGCGAATCAAAGTCTATTCACCATTTCTGATAATCCCTACGTATATGCTCGATAATGTTTTAACGCTTATATGCTTTCTTGGAATGCACATTATTTGTAGTACAACCCACAGGACTGTATGTTGTTCGTGTGGAAAGAATGATGCACTTGTGTACATATATGTGAATGTTGGAAGGTGTACTTCTGTCGAGATTTCAAAATTTCACAACGGTGACACAAGTTCCAGATTATGTTTGACTCCATAAGGCCTTGGAAAGTTGGAAAATCCTTTATCGCTCCTTTCACCATTTGCTTGCTTTTCCAACTTTCTTTTTTCTTCTGGTTATTCTTTTGCACATCTTCAGCATTTCAACATTTTTATTTGTCCTCCATATATCATCCTTTTCTATTTACATTGTGAATCTGAAAAGAAAGTTATGCTCCACATGGTCCAGCCAGTACACAAAATGACAAATACACAATACAGATAGATATAAGACGAAAAGTAAAAAATAAATATGAGCTACTCAAAGTCGGATTTACCTTTTGAATTTCAATACTTACTACAACTAGGAATATAAGCGTGTATTATTACATTGTACGGCGCACTCCACTAGGGAGACTTTTGATGGGTACCTAGGTACGAGAGATGGAGAATAACTAGACAAAAAGTAAAGGTGGACGAAAGTGCGGAGAAAGCACGGAAAGCTTACAGCTGGAAACGGTTTTTAAGAAAGGTTAAAACATTTTGATCCCTCCTGACTTCTGCTTGCTGGACCAGGGATAGTGAAAAACAAGGACCTGAACAAACTGAAGTAAAGTAGCAAAAGCATAATCTGGCATATACATTTGATACAAAAACTTCACTTAGGTACTGCAACTTTACTTGTATTTTTCCCAAGGTTCAAACGATCTGATATAAATATTGAAGTTACAAAAGGTAGCTGTCCCATTGGTGGTTGTCCGACTCTGAAGTGAAAGTAGGATAACATAATATAACAAATTTCAATAAAATTATGTAGTATCGTAGATAAATACTTATTTGGATATTTTTCGGACGTACAGATGTATTTGCTCCCTACGATAATCTTTGAATAGCTTTCGCTACTTGATAAAAGGAAATATGCAATGATAGTGTTGATACATCGCGTTGGGGTTCTGAGTTGCTGGCACGACATGACTTACGGCGGCCAAAAATGCATACAAAAGATAAACGCAGAGATATTATTGTACAACACAACATTTTCAGTTATTATTGGACATAAAAACAAAGGCCACGGAAAGGATGTCGAGAAAAAGAAAGGGGCAATCTCTTTTGGCTGTCATGTTGCTTTCTGGCCCAAAGTCTCTACGAAATGGAACATTATGGATTTGTTGATGCATTCGTTTTGTTCGTGTACAATGGGGCATTTCTTCAGATGTCAGATGGAAAACATGTATTTTTGTTTCAAATTTATTTGTCAGTTTAAAAGAAATAATTGCCGGTTACGTCGAAAATAGATTGATATGTATTTATACAACGAGAGTTATTGTGGAAAGTTTTAGCGTGAAATCCGGAACAAACCTTGATGTTATGCTGATAAAACAAGTGCACATAAAATTAAGTGCTTATATATAGTGCTTCCATTTTTTGCGCTATAAAACAAGACGGAAAGAAACTTGCTAAATAGCACCACTGACATCATCAAACCAATATATTTATGGTTGAAGATCAAAGGAAGTACTCAGGCAACACTTTTGTTTTAGTGTTTCTTCTGTTTTCCTTCAACACGCTCAACACCACGCCGTATCTTCTCGAAAAAGATTTCCTCTACAACAACCCAAATATAAGCCATATAATATGAGCAAAGATCATAAACACGCATTATACGATTCTATTATACGTCTACTCTCCGACATGAAGAACAAAGGGAAAAGCAGTGCCTCTCTCTTTCTAATAAATATGAATAAGATTTTATATGACTCATTGTGTGAGGAATTCACAAATTTCATGGCTCACTTATATGGTTGGTAAATGAAATTGAATTATGATGACTACGTAGAAGTTGAAGGGGAAGAGCTGCAAATTCTAAGCAGTTGGAGAGCTACTCATTGGCTGAAAAGGGGAGCGAAGGGAAGGAGTCATGTAGTCATTATGATTTCCTTTTCTCAATACACTGCCATTGTTCCGAAGTCATAAAAAGAAACTTGTTAAAAAAATAAAACACATGCATCACATTGAATCACATTGCATACTGCCTGCTTGAAGAAATAGTAGGAATATGGCATTCCTTCGCTGCCTATATTTTTTTGATGAACTGGTACTTGGAGGAACTACATTTGTGACAGCGTGTGGATAAAGTGGAAATACGCGTACAACGTTTCTTCAAATACTGTTTTGTCGTAATACACCGATGTACATATAGGTACTCAAATTCTTGTCGTTAATAAGCTCTACAGGGCATTGCAAAAGTTTTAAGTTAAGTGTGTTAAAAACGGCGTGTGCTGCCTGCTGTTTGTTGTGCACACTTGACAAGGGTGTTATTATGCCAATCAAAAAGAGCATCCTGTCATGTTCCGCTCTCGCTTCGCTGTGTCGATTTTCATACGCCTTTACGTATGCTTAATATTCGAAGGTGTATTATCTCTGTCACTGTCATAACATTTCGGCTGTCAAATTCCACTAAATTAATTATCTATAAAATGAGTTTCTAGCAGGGGAAAACTAATTAAATGTCTATGAATGGAATAAAATAACACATGCATTATTACATTAAAAGTGAAAGCATGTTGTTTACTTAAAGCATCCCTCATGAATGGGGCAACAATTCAATTAAACGTGGTGGAATTTCATCTTTGTACCTCTACCATCTTTCCAATTTCACCCTGAGTACTCTATTAATAGTCGCATATAAAAAAGACAAATACTTTCACCTGAAACAATTGAGTATGATTGCTTCAGACATTTCCACATCTTGAACTTAAACTAATCTAATAAAACTGCCATTGGAAGAAAAAAGAGTTCACAATTACATCAAGAATTACGATAATTACAAGGTACATAACATCAGTATTATGATATATTTTCTCCTCCACACACCAGACATTATAAGATCAAGCTTTGAAGAGTTCGTCATAAGTTACATAAAGTAAAAGCACAACTTCTTGATGAATAAATAGTTAGCAGTTCGCATTTTGTGGATTTCTTGCCTGGAGTTTGTGCAATAAATTTTTCGTGCATTTTAGGCAAACCTTCATCCATCAACATCTAAGCCTCTGGCTTCACAGAGTAGTCTGAACAGGCTTTCTTAATTATCATCAAAATAAATCCGTTCCACGTTTTTTAGGTTCCCGTCGAGAGGAGTAGGTGAAGTCAAGGTGGTCGAAGAAATGCTTCCACAAAAGATTCTCTCTTGGGTACCACATATACAAAAAAAGCATTATTGTCTGCTACACAACTTTCACTTTTGCCATACACGCTGTGCCACACATTACACAAAACAGGAATAGGTAATACATCAACCAGTAACGAGCTACATCAGATATGTTGTTGCCTACAATGTTCATTCGAGTATAAAAATTCACTGGCGCCTCTCATACTGGCGTGTGCTTTGACAATGAGCTGGATATAGTACGGACCAATTCTATGGAGGAAACTATCCGAAGGAATGGCAAAAAAGCTCAGTAACAACAAAAAAGGCTTTTCAATGTGGAATTGTGCGAGTTCATCTCATTTCTAAATCTCAAGGTAGTTGAAATCCAGAGCGTATATAAAATCCCCCAAAATATCCAAAAATTACTTTTACCGTGCATTTTTTGAAGATAAATGAGCAGTCTCCGTAGTTTAGACGAAATAAAATTTTCAGTGAAGAATGGGGCGTTGATTGTATATTATGCACGGCTATACATAGGTACTTTTTAATTTCATGGTACTTTCTCCAACAATTGAATCCATTACAAGAGAGGTCTTTCATTTTTGGCTTTTCACACTATACTGTCAATGTTATCATCATCAACATTTCTGAATTATTCATGAGAGACTCATCAAAGCCTTGTAGCTATACTTGATGCTATGCACGGAGCCACAATTATTATAATCTGTTGCTATCCCTGTAGCGGTACAAGACGTTCTTGTCGGAATATTAAAAGTGTAAAGTTCAAGTGAGATACATCACGCCATTTAAAAATAGACAGTGAAGAGTTATATGTGTGAGGTGACACATAACAGCAAGAATTTATTTATTGCTTTTAATAATTTTCCGCATCAGCATGTTAGAAAGAGAGTAATATATATGGCTTAATTATGGAGGATATTCTTGGAATACAATAATGAGACTATATGTGGTGTCGAGGAGCACATTAGAAAAGTGAGTTGTATGAATTTCAATTACAATTCAGTAAAGCATGTGCTCACATCTACATGAATGAGTGAAAAGGCTAAGAAATGTATTATTTGTGGAGAAGCCAACGGTGCGGTAATGGGAGTACTCTAGAATATAATTTGGCATTCCCTGACTTATCTCTCTCTCTTTGGCACGTATGCAAAATTTCCTAAATTAAGAGCAATTACAATTCCCTTTGTTTCTTCATACGCCGTTTTTAGATGATGTGTAAGCGATGAATAGTCAAGTGGTGCCATGTCCTTCACTATCTCCGTATGTGCATTTGGTGTAAGTGTACTTGATTGTCTGTGAGCACGTCTCACTTTGACAGAGCAGTAAAAACAAATTCATTCACTTGCAAGCGAATTAATGCGTGTAAATGACTCATTCACTCTTCAGCCTTCACGCTACCATTTTCACCACATCAGCATCATTGCCATCATGATTCTTTTCCAAGGTGAGCCCATATTGCTTTTCCGAGAGATGAAACACATGAAATGATGGGAAGAGCAAAATGCGGACAGACAAATATCCACCATTCACTATCGAGAATATGAATTGTAGTGTAATAAATGTTTGCTCTTTCGCCATTGAAAACGAACCGAAGAAGTGTGGTGCCATTTTTGTCTTAAATTAATGGCAGATAGGTAGGAACATTCGCATGAATTACATGAATGGATTAATGGATGCATAAAATGAGAATGACACATGAGGGCACTTGATGACAGAGCGTGTATGATGCACAACGCAGTCCTCTGTCTCTCTAAGAGAACAGCGTATAGTTACTATACTAGTGAAAATATGCAAACTATTGTGAAACTGTGAACATAATAATAAGCAAAAAAAGAGAAGTGCTCGCTTTCTCTCTTGTGTAGATTCACAGAATTTGCTAACAATCCTGTATTCATATTCATACTAAAAATGAATGCGTCACTAGAACGCAATTTGTCCTGTTTGGTTTCATGCATAACAATGAGATGGTGGCGCGGACCAAATTCTTTTTTCTCACTCACTTAGTTATTGTTACCGTGTGTATGTATTGTTGTGGGTCTAAATACTGTAACTTCAATGAGATAGTCTTACTCAGAAACAACTCAAAATAAGCAGCCAAATGAACCTTGCAACTCTCACGTACACTAGGCAAAGAATGCCAAAACCAGTAGTTTCAAGGCTCAAAATACATTAATATGAAGTACAGATGTACATTATAATTTTATCTGAAGACAAAAGTATGTTACTTGGCATATAAATGGAATAATTTTTTAAAAGTATTCTACTAGTAATGTAATTTATCTATCAGCAAAAAAGATGACAGAATGTAATGCCCGACAGAAACGAACTGTTAGTGGTAAACGAATGGAGCTACAAAGCATATGGCATAATACTTACATATACTTAAAAAGTACTGCGTAGAATATTATCTGTACATACATTGTATAAAAGCATATTTTAACTAAAATCCATTCGACACATCTTTCTCGGTTATAAAAAATTTATGTCAAATATATATTTGAAAATGTGCTTTCACCGTGAATACTACGAGCTCCAATTCCGAGAGTTGACAGTTTACCTATTTTAGAATAAGATTTGACGGAGAGTAGACATATGCTGTACCTATTATCAGGGTTTTTCTTTTCCCGTCAGCAAAACACGTTATAGCATCAAATTGTCACCTTCGTCCTGACCTGAAACTAGTGTGAAAAGCTAAAGCGCTTTGTTGTTACGCAAGCCCTTATTGTATTTAGTACTTTGTTTGTCCCGAGAAAAAGATAATGATGCGTAGCATAACAATACATCCCGTGGCACATTGATTTTCGCATTTTCTTCAGAAAGCGGCAGATACGCCTGCCTATCTTGACTTTTATAGAGCATAAGTAGTAAAAACAAGGCAAAGTATTTAGGTCAGGACACATGCCGACTGTGAGATACTTACGAAGAAGGATACCAAATTCATCCACAGAAAGTCCTTACTTTCAAAGCGATAGAAACACATTTTTTTACGTAAGTCCTCTTCAAGATGAATTATATATGCACGTGTACGAACTTTCGTGCTGTGCATAATAGACACAGCACATTTTTAAATAAAATCATCCTATTATAATTATCATTATTCATCCTCGTTCTAGCGTACATATTTGTGTTCTAGTCAGTCACCAAACCAAGAATTCTCGTAGAAACCTAGTAGTGTGAAGTAATAAAGTCATTCATTTTAGTAAGCCTGTTCATTCGACGCCATACACAACTGCGCACTATACAATAAGCCGAGCACTATATAGTGGTTGTACAGTGAGAAAAAGTAGAGGTGTTTGAATAAGGTTGCATTATACTTTCTCCGTCTTCCCTATCCTCTCCTCCTGCGTTCATGCTTTCTACGTTGTCACAAAGTCACTAAACTAAAAATTGCTGTTTATGCGTGAGAACCTTATGAATAGTCACATCTGTCTGCTAATTCCCTGTCAGATTCTTGGGTTTCCACTTCTATTGCACTCTTCCTCTTGTGCAATGTTCCTTTGCCAGTATCCTATTTACTTTTAGCTCTTATTATCACTGTATTGTGTCACCACCTATATAACTGTAATAAGGCCTCTTGTATTCTCTCCAATAATATGAATGGAGTTATACAGACTAGAAATTTCTTGTGATTCCATTTTGTCCAAAAATTGGTGAAAAATGGTGAAAGCACAACCACTAGGCCAACTGCTCGTGGACCAAATACTACTCACGCTGAGAGTGGATAGTGGTGTGTATGTTGTTATACATTATCTACGATTACATGGATTATGGTAAACTATTCTGCGAGCGTTATGGGGTATATAACGGAAAGCCTTTTATTTATATGTACAAGTCCTTATGCACACATCGTATATATAGGCTCGGTAAAATTCTTCAGCAGATGCCTTTGACTGACTGAGAGTGACTGTTTTTGTTCATCTACTATCGGCAATGAATGACTTGTCAGGTTCTACATAAACCATAAAGTATGTACATACTGTGCACCTACACAATATATAAGCATTATAAAAGATACGACAACCACCACGCGAGAAAAAGTTTCTGACATCAAAATAGCAATCTTCTTGTATGGAAAAGTAGTTCGGAAAGAGAAGAAAGAAAAAAGTTGCAAACTACTTACTACTTTTTCTTTCTTGTTACAATGCATGGTTTTTGTGGAAAATGTTATATTGTAGCTTGCTCTTTTTCCATTACCAAGGTCTCATTCTACTTACGTTGGTGGTAGGTATGTATGTATGTACAGCAATGTTTGTCTGACAATAAGTAGAACTGTTCTATTCCACCATTTCTCGGCTTGTTGGCTTGAGCCAAAAAGGCAGAAAATCATGATCTCTTTGTTGTGTATTATTCATTGAGTTGGTTGTTGGATTTGCCAAGGAGCAGGAGCAGCGTGATCGGAAGACAAGTTTTGTATTGGTTGTACACACCACGGAAATACGTAGAAATGAGCATATGTGCATATATGACTGGTTGAGTGGGCCAGGAAAGAATAAGAAAACAGTATCATCGAAGAAGTTGTGTTAGCATAAAATAAATATAGTATAGCATCGAATATTTAAGTACCTACTTGCATTACAATAACAGGGCTTAATGTGAAGAAGACGTCTAGTAGCATTTCTGATTTTTTTTCGGATATCGTATAATATCTACCACAACACTGCAGCGGCAACAACAACATTATATACGAACCCCTTGTGCTGATGTCAAGAGGAAAAACATACGCATACACAGACTTTATGTCTCACTCTATTTTCCGTCAGCAGCATCCGTGAAAAAAGAGCAAACTCCTTAGGTAGTAGTAGTAGTATAACGTAGTAGGCCATAGCGGACCTGCTCTACCGTAATAATAATAATAATAATAATAATAGGAATATATTTTATGCATGCAAGTAGGAGAAAGTGTGTATGTATCAAACATGACTTCAGTCAAAAAGCAGCACATACCTTTAACGGCACGCTCCTCTTATAAAGAATGTTATAATAGTAGCAATAATAGTAATAAGGGTTCTTTCCATTCAAATGAATCCCATGATAATATGTTGGCTGTGATAATGGAGAAAGTTTTTCTTCATTCTTTGTTTTTTTTTTGTAGGGATGTTGTTGTGTACCTTTATATAGAAAAACTGTATATTGTGTACTTTTCTGGTTCACGTTTGCTTGTATTTTTTTCAGATTATGTTAAAAACTGCATCATTCGAGTTTTTCCTTCCCCACATCCCATGTATCTGTATGTATACATAGTAGTATCCTGTTCTAGGTATGATCCACCTTTCATTCACTAACTACAGCTCTATTTTTTGCTGTTTGTTTTGCTGCTGTTTTGTTGTTTTCCAAGAAATTGCTCGTCCTTTTTTTGGCTGACTCCGGCGTACTTTTGGCATAAGAACCTATTTATATGTATTTATACTTGCCATTTCCACCTCAGAAAAAAGGGTCGGGTAACTAAACTACAGGCAATTCATCCACATCATGGGTCACACGGAACAGTAATGTACTGATCGAACGAACACCTTTTCAAAGGACAAATATACTGTTTTATTGGAGTTGGCTGTGGGAAGATGTTCTATATGTGGCTGGAAATGGGAAACAAGTGACATGTGATAGTTCGCACACGCAGCAGTGTAGCTACAAACTATCAGACAGGAAATTTTGTTTTGATTGTTAATGTTTACCTATTCTTGTAACCCTGTAACTTTCACTGCATCTTACTAATATCCGGGGTGGTCTTACTAACATGATAGATTCTACATATATAAACATACTTATGTATCGGTATATAGATATTGAGCTTAGGTATGTTGTTTTAATTATTTTTAATGAATTCAGATTCCAGGAAGATGCCTTTTCACAAAATATTCATTTATTCATAATGTGTTTTTGTACTGAGTGAGTAGAACATTTTATTATCAAAGTTAACGTATCAAGCAGTGGACTGGTAAAATGTAATGGTTTTCTAGTAGGTCTTTGTAGTGAAACTGATAACATGAAAGAGAAAAAGTTTATTTTTAAAAGTTTGGGAAGCATGATGAGATGCCTTTGAAAATATTCACAATGCAAATTGATAGGTACTTGAGTATACATATATTTTCAATACGCTAAAGTAAATAATTACATTTTATTGAAGTATATTCTCGTGGATGACTTTCACTCATCATGAGTTTGTCCTAATAATTATACCCAGTAAAAATGATGGGTATTTATATAAAATAAATTAAATGTATAGTCATGCGTTTCGTGCACAGAGAGGCATATCGTGTTATAATAATAATAATAATAACGGAGGTAGTATTCCTTTCATCATTATATGCATGGCTAATCTTCAACCTGGGGGCAAAAGTGGAAAAAATACACGCATAATACAGGAAAAGTAGATATTGAATATTACGCAAAGAAGAATGCTCAAATATAACGCATCAATGTTGTTAGGAGAAAGCACAAAAGACAGAACTCCAACAACGGCATGCACGTGTTATGAAATTATGAGAGGACAAGGACGGATGCAATGCAATATCATCCATTTCCTTTTGCTTGCATCCGAAACTGTCTTGCTTTACTTCTTTTGTTAATTTAACAAAGAACTGTACATGCTCAAGTACCAGCATACGTGGGGAAATCAGAGTGGGGCTTGGGAACACATTTCATTCTCAGGACTCTGTAATACACAGCAGTCTGTATTATACATCCTGAAAATAATCCTGATCTGATTCAGGAACAGCAGTAGCAAGAATTCCACGATGAACACAAGACAAATGTGGTATATATTACACCATACGGTTTACACAATCATTGTTTCACGCTACAAAAGGCCTGGCACTCCAATAGTACAGTAGTCCAGCATTGGAATGTTTAATTTTAATCTTTTCCCCTAAAATTATAGTAGTAGGTTGGTTCATATTATATGCGTATATATAAAACAGGAGAACTGCAACGAGGAAAGCAAGGAGCCTTTGGCATGATATCCGATTTCATTTCCTTTAAAACATTATATCATCTCTGAAACAAAATAATATAAGCATTCCCTTTGTCTGGTGCGGTGCTGGTGGTGTAAACTCAGTTACTACTACACTTCATATTACTTATCATATAAAGATGATAAACCATTCCATTGTAGCGTACTCCAACCGGATTCCATAACTAATATCCCTATTGTATTCTTGGGCACAAAAAATGTTGCTTTGCTAAAATAGACGAGAATTTGCGAATTTGTCTAAAAACTGTTTTACACCATTACATGCCTTTTTAAGCATTTCCGCTAATATACAGCCCCCTCTCTTCTCCTGACCGTAATGATTTACACCAACGCACACTTCTGGTTCATCTCTGGTGTGTAAACAAGAATATAATTAATTATGCGACTGAGCGTAAATATAAACGCTACCCATTCAGATATTTATTGTGAGACAAAGAGAAAGGACTGACAGTGAAACGGCTATTTCATTTTGTATCATAATAGCATCTCAATTCAAGTGGGCTCCACCACTGAAAACTTATTTACTTTCCCCACAAACAATTCAACTACACAATAGAAGCGCACCCTGTCATAAATAAATAAACAAACACTCTATGCGCTCACATGTAAAGGACGCATACATATTCATTCTAATCGGATTTTTTATGATGAACCACCACTATTGTTAATGCTTTCTCTCACTATACACATTTCTCTTTTAATAACCGCAGTCACAGTCAAAGCGAAACATGAAAACCAATTAAATTTTTTCCTACGTATATGATGTAGTCCATTTCAAAAGTCGAGTTTATTTAATTTCGTTTCATTCTATTTACTTTCACAGAGTAACCTAATCCGGGATGGATGGAACGATGATACGGACGCTATTCTAAGTCATTCGAAACGAGCAACAAGAAAAACAACAAAAGTACCTGAAGAAAATATATATTTTGCAGATAGTAACAACTGTTGAGGAAGAGCCTATACACCCGCCGGAGAAAGTGGAAAGGAAAGTGGTCACCGCATATCCGACCACTACCTTCATCATCTTTAAAATCGCTCAAGAAAAACACTTCTTCTTGATGTGGTATATGTACTATTGTGCTCGGACTAAACTACGTGACTACTACGTGAGTGCATGTCCACCATAAAGAAATTTTTTCTCGTTTGAGACTGCAATAACATCATACCATCCTTATCTTATCAACTTTACTAATACAGCTACAAAAGTTTGTAAAACGGTACTTACTGAAACGGGCTGCTAAAACGTAGTAGTAGTTGAAGTCAGTAAATAACTTCTCTGGAGAAAGTACATTTACAGGACACTGGTGCTTCAACTCGGCAATCTATCAATCGAACCAACCCATTGTTGCTGCTGCTGCCGCTGTTGTTGTTGTTGCTCCTACGCGTTATACATATAATTGCACTTGGGTATCAAGTATAACTCTGTTGGGAGCAGTGCATCGTCGGAGAATTTATTCCTTTACAAATTCATTGCCCCAGTTGGGAGTGAATGAATTTTATCATCCTTCTCCATTGCATACTATAAGTACAAAGGAAGGACAAAGACAACTATACCAGCAACTGTAAGGATTAGTATTGGTTGTATGTAGGAGAGGCGACTGCAAGAAAGGCCCATTGTCCGTGCTCTTCCTTTCTACTTCAAGAGAGTATAAAGTATCTCCATTCTTTTTTCATTTTTATTCTGTCGTTGTAAAAACGACCATCAACTAACTACTTCTCTTTTGACTATATAAATATTCTCGAATGACCATTCCAACAACAACAGGAAGATGAAAGCGGCAACTGGCACCAACTTGTGTCTTTCTCGCTTTCTCTGGATTTTCCCCCGGAAATCTAGTACAAAATCTAGTTTCTTTTCCATGCACATGTGAAAATATATGTATATATACACTCTCGTGTAAGACAGATAACTGAAAACCAGTGGACCATCACATAACTAAATCCCAAGTGATGTCCGTCAAGAGCTGAAAAATGGGGAAGTAGTAGCAGTAGTAGCACTGTTGCTATTTTAACATACATTACATGCATCCTCCTCCAACTACGCATACACGGCTTACATGTATCCAAACATCGTGGCACGGAGAGCAACTGGACAAAAATTTGGTTTGTTGTTGTGATCTCGTTGTTGGTGTCTGGATTTAGATAGTTGTGCGAGAGTTACACGAAGAGAATGTACGAAGAGAAAAACAAACTGAAAAGGTACACGTACACACGGTCCGTAGCACGACATTATTTCCACATGTAAGGTTAATAGTGCGCGAAACTGGAAAATAAAAGGGGATTCAATTCTGAGAGCTGTAATGCATGACTCTCCACACAGCAAATATTATTACCTCCATTTGAAATTCCGTCATCAGTGCCAGGAATAGTATCGGCATCACGACTCGGGATCGAGTGTCTCAGGAATATTATCTGCGTACTTTTATATATCGCTTTCACTTTTTCCATTAATTCAAGAGAGGAGCACCTATAAATCCTGGTAAAACAGAAGATAACGAGAAAACGCTTATCCGCCACATGACTATCTATCATAAAGAAAGTCCATCTATCGCTTATGTGATTTTCAAGCGTCATTGCATACTTTGGCGTGTGCATGGCAAGACGATAACGAAATGCTTTCCACGAGTCGACTGTAATATCCAGAGCAAGTAGGCGCATAAAAATCACATTACAATTGACATTGACGGCGATGATGGGGACAAACATTTGGAATCATGATCTGATCTCATCATCAATATTACACCGTCCCTTATCATTCAGAAAGAAAGTTTAATATAGACGCAAAAGAACTTGCCATAATCCAACATTTATGCAGCTCTTTTTTCAGGGTGTGTGGTATGTCAGCCAGTGTAATAACAAACCAGCGAGAGGGAAAAACGCAAATCCATAAATCTTTCGTGAGTGAATGTGCACATTGTTCAAGCTCCATAGTCGGATGAAAATCGTAAAAGAGAAAGCGAAAGGATCCAGCTAAGCTCTTTCTATTTTTGTTCATAGAAAAATCACGACTCCCGGTGATTTTTCTGAGATATTACAACAGGAGCGGCTTGACAAGTATTATCTGTATATTATTTTTATAAAGTATAAAGGCACGGGTGTGCTATTCAGAGATTTTTACTGACTGATAGCAATAGAAGTTGCACAGGCGAAACAGTGAAAAGGGATAAATCCTCCCGTTTATCTGCTTGGGTAAAACTTTTATGATGTGACGTGGGACTGTCGATTGAAAGGAAATTGAATTTCGTGTTTAATCCTACCTGTACCTACATGGGTAATAATATTCCTATCGTCTATTGACGCATTATTTTTACAGCGGTGACAAATTGAAATGTCAAGGTGGAGCGAAGCTGGCGATGACGATGATGACGACGATGTTGACGTGACAGACGTTTAAGAAAAGAGGTTCACGCCAACAATCCTATTAGCTTTTGATGGAAAAGTTTTAGTTTACCAAATCCTGTCGTGAAAGAAAGATTATCCATTCAATCAACTTTACCAACGCAGACGAGAAATTACAAAGCTGTATAAAAATATGTACATAATATAATTTCATTGCACTAAGGATTTTATGTATCTTCAATTATTGAAAAGAGCAAACAAAACAAGATATGAGTGTCGTTTCGGGAAAAGGGAGAGTTTGTTTAAATTACTCCGAGACTGAGTGGACGCTGGATAAACTGTGATGTCGCAAAAGCCAAAATGGGCAGTGAGATCTGAACTGCATGATTACATGGCTGAAAACCTGCTACAATATGTGTCGGCAGTGGGTCAGCACTGACTTTCACTTTGCGAAGAATACGAAGAACAGTAAATTTTATTATTGGCAGCAGCAGCAGCAGCAGGCGACGGATATGATAAACCAACTGACCAGTCCAAAAGCACCAGCTGTTGAAAAAGAAATGTCTGAAACCCCAATCTTCCATTACATTTCAACAAGATTATCATCCCAGCATAACAGTAGTATATAACAATAATAGTCGTCAACATATCTTCGCACACGGAAGAAGAATAAGAAAACTGGTGCCAAGTGCCAAGGAGGAAGTTTAAGGAAATTGTACGGAAGAGTAAAGTGAAATAATACACATTTTTCACATCAGTCTTTTACCAGCAGCGCACAAACGCTCTGAAAAAAGTTTGAAATAATACAGATAAAAGAGCGCAAAAGGAAGAAGAAGAGGGAGAAAGCAGTGGAAAGGAAGCAGTTGAGGAAGCATTCCCAGGTTTGGTACTGGGATTTTTGTATGTTATTCTGATCCAGCATAACCTCCATTTTTGTTTCCACCACGGCTTCCTCAACGAAAATCCGTCATTCAATGCAATACTACCGGCTCTGGATCTACTCCTGCAACGTGGTCTTGGCTGTTACTTCCACCATTTTCATCATCTTTGCAGCTTTTGTGGTTGCCGATTTTCGTCTCACACTATTAGAGTAAGTTTTCAGACTTAATTTATGGTCAATGCTGCAAGTTTGTATTCCCCTCCATGCTATTCAGTTACGTTATTCATTATATCATGGGAACATCTACGGGAACATTATTATTTTTAACAAGCTACTAAAAGGTCACTGTCCACAATCTTACGTATATATCCTCGTCTTGTTACCCTCAATTCTTTTCAGGAGAAAGTTTGCCTCATTTCAGACCTTTTTTCTTAATCTTGACATGTCCAGTCGTTTGTCGTTCTCCAGAGTATCATATTGTGTGTAAGAAGTCAATTCATAACCCGAAATGAGCAAGGAAGATGCCATAAAGACACGGGACGCAATCCTAACGAATACTTTTAATAAAGATTCATTTTCAATTTGCTTTTATGTGACCCTTAATGACATGAAACATGACATTCATGATAGCAATTTATTAAAGATAAAGAAGATTTTTCTGGTAATTTGATGAATGAAACAGTGATATTAGCGCGGAAATGAATCGACATGTAAAAAGTTGTTTGATGTTTGAATAACATGACATATGATCCATACACGCTTTCCTTTCATAAATTGTCACAGACTGGCAACCAGTCTTTATGAACTTCATTTTCATAATTGGCCGGTAGAAAAATAAAATTCTCTTCTCTTCTAAACTCACAAGGTTATTGATAGATTAATGTAGCTTACCAATAAATAGACTTACTACGGTAGGTAACTTAATTTGGGTGGTACACTGTAAGGTCAATTTATAATGCAACAAACATTTCAACTAAATTTCGTTCATTTTACTTTCTGCTTATGATATTTTCCAATTTCATATAATAGCTATCGACTTCCGACTTACGATACGATAACGATTATAAGGCATGAGAACAACTTATCTTCCAACGAAGCGTTTTGTAGAACAATGATCATGATAATATACATACCTGCCTTAGGTAGTTAGCTGAAGGGTGTAAAGGTACATAGCAATAGTTTTAAACGAAAGAGAGATTCAGACGGTTCAGACTACTAAAATATTTAATTTGCGCGTGAGAATTCATGGAAGAAAGACGACGTCCAAAGTGTATAGACATTGAGGACGCTCAAAATGCATTATTTGTCGGGAGTCGGGACACATGTCCACGTATAAGTATATGTTATTTGCTGGTTGTACGACAGATTTTACCACCATCTTGGAAATGAGAAAGTTGGAAGTAACCACATGCCCACATACGGTTTCCTTATAGGTTAAAGCAGCAGACCATTATCAGGAACATGACGTTGTGGCTTCCTACTAAATTAATTTTTTAATACGATCATCGGCTGAATACCTTTTTCTGGTGTAGGAAGATTCCCTGCATTTCCATTCAGTATATAACCATGTAGTTTTTCTATAGTATTTATATCCGGATAGCATAAAGAATATACTATGGCGTACGGCGAATCCTTCCTTCTTGAGACTACGTCTGCTTTTTAACTTTTTAATCATTTCAGATACTTTCCGAGAAAGATGAAAAGTTGCATATTCTATTCCCAGTTTGGAATCCTTTTTTGCTCTCAGAAACACACACTGCCTTTCAACATCAAGCATGTCTCATTGGAAATTGTTCCAATATCTCATAATCTCATCTCTCCTGTAGCTTCTTGATGTACGTAACGTCTTGTTGACTACGGATGAATCATATTGTTTGAACCTGAATCAAAGGAGCAGAATCTAAATTGAGTTAAGGTATATACTTGCATTCCCCAAGTATTTGGACCTGATATGATGTATGTATGTGTGTAGGTAGTAATTTTTACTTCATAGTAGTTTGCTATATTTGAATTTGTCGTCAATATTTCAGTATGTTTAGTTTTAATGAAGATATGGAATTAGATTCTCTAACGTTATACAATTGCTCGCTGGCGTAGCCAAAACTCCCGCTAGGGTGGTCCAGGCTCCAAACCCAAAATTGTAGGCTAATATTTAATGCCGTTTCAGAATCGGAAGGATTTACACTTTTCTGCAGATGTTTAAATAAATTTACATATCTTTGAGGGATCCAGGAATAAATATTTTGGGGGGCTATCATTCAGCTAAATATCCAGGTGGTGAGGAGGGGGAAAATCATTAAGATTTACTGTACTTGGCATAATACGATAAGAATTTCTGAGTAAATACAAAAGTAAAAGGATTCCCCCTTTTGTCCCCAGAGCAAGTACTCCCAGTTCTAAAATCATAAGTTGATAGGAAGTATAATGGAAGATGAGGTAATCATATATTGTATGTATATATATACAGGGATATGACTACATATTTTTTTAAAGGAAGGCATCGTTAGATTAGTTTTTGCGCTAGGATCCCTAAAGTGAAAAGCTGAGAGATGGGCGAAGCACTTGAAAGTACACTGCCTATCTACAAGGACAGACGCAGCAAAGTATTCAGTATTGAACTGGCAGCAAATTTTCTCCTCTGAGTTTCAATAGGTTTCGTGTAGAAGTGGCATGGATCTTTTTGTACCTACCCACACACGGTCTAATGGTTCTTGATTCGTGGTCCTCAAGATTTCCTTTCAAGTACTTTTACTTACTTACGAGCTTGCCTACTTTACAAATATGAAGTTTCCTAAGAAGGTGATTTTCTTTCTCTTACTCACCATCAGTTCAAGTCGAGTTGAGTACCCAAAATGCGAGATGGATTTTTGTGGGAGTGAGAACACATTAGAAAATTTTCCAAGAGCCGTTTAGTTTGGTAATGATAATCTTGTCCGTGTCGACAATTTTTCTCAGGAAAAGTCTTTAATCAGTATATTGTCAAGTGGTGTTAGTGTGTTCCGAGGAAGGCTTAAAATCCTTGAGGCGTATAGTGGCAGGCTAGCAGCTTTCAAAGGACAAGACGCTTTCCTAAGTTTTTCATTTAATGTGAGATAACCAGAAGGACGAACAAATAAGACGTTTGATAATAACATTGTTCTCTCAGACATATTACACATATATATTTAGGTAGTATACTTCAATGAAAGAAGCCAGTCTAGTCTATTCGTACCTAAACTGCCACCCTACCCTTTTCACCTCCAGATTCTCATTATCTCATAATAAAATGAAATCATTTCATACAGGTATATTATCATCATTAATTTTGATAATGTGGACAGTTTTATTATATTATAGGTAGATGGTTGCGATTTTAGACATGTGACATGTTAAGCATGACTCAGCCAAAAACCATGATGTTTCAAATAATATCAATGCTGATGCCTGTCAATGTGTATTAATTATCGCCTTTAATCAAATATATATCGACTGTTCAAATGTAAATATGCAAACTTGTTCAAGAATCTAATATCAAATAGTTCGACTGAGTTTCTACATTACTCTCGTTGTGATTTCTTTTGAAGGCATTACATCGAGTTTGTGATTTTCCATATGCAATAAAGGACGATCATTTCCACAAAGTTTGTTTGCGTCCCTTTTAAAGCTCGCTACAGTGACTTTACTTTATATTCAGCAAATCAGCAAGTATGTCATAAAAAGGGCAACGATGATGATTACTATCGTGCATTTAGACAGCAAGCCGTGATGGCGGTGATGGTACAGATGCATATCTTAGAGTTGTACCGCCCAGCCCAGGAAGCTCAAAGCCATGATAAAATAATACTTAAAAATACAGTAGTATCCTACGAAAGCAGCGGAAGCAGAGAAATAATCTTATTATTTCCCACTTTCCAGTAGTAGATATACAACAGGAATAAAAAATTAATCACTGACAAATTCATTACACTTCGAGGTGAAGATTCTTGGATTCCTCGAATGATTTATTATAAAATTTTCATACGTAGTGAAAGTTGTCACAATGGCTTGCGAATCTTTATAATATTCAAAAGTAATTTTAAAATTGTGATTGCTCAGACAGACGGACAGACATATATGCACGTTATAAACAATGACAAGGCAGCATAATAATGTTGCCGCCACAAAAGCAAAAAAAGATCACGGAAGAATACAAGAAAGGAAAAAGAGAATGCACAAGAAATTTGCCTTGTCTCTTGAGATGAAAGCGAAAAGATAGATTGCTCTTTGGTTTCACTTCGCTCACTCGTTTACTTACTGTCGTACGCCGTTATCAGTCAGTACATTGGCTGCAATGATGTTATATGATTAAACCTACATAGTACATCTAGCTTTTTTGTTCTTTTTTTTGTTATTCTTCCTGCCAGGAAAGCTCTGTGGTAGGTTGGAAAAAGAAAATGAAGTGGCTTCAAGATATTTTTTCTGCAGAGACGTGTATAGATGAGAATAATAAAGTGCTTGGAGCAAATGTAACCACATACCTAAGTAAACTTTTAAGATAAAATATAGAACATTTCACAACTTAACTTGAAAAGAAATGGAAATCGCAGTGTTATGCATAACCGGACTCCTCTTTTTGTGTGCTAGCAAAGCCATGTAAAGCTATAGAGAATGAATGTCAGAACAAGATTATTTTTCAGAACTTAAAAGAGTTGGCATTTCATTCAATTTTTCAACCCGACTTAAGTACATACAAACTTTATATATTGTATATAATATGACATAGTATGCCTGTTTGCATTGTCACTGACTAAACTAAACGCATATATGTATAATGTATGTGCATAGCATGATGTGAAAGGTAAAAGGACACGCATCATCAAAAGGAGAAAGTACTTAAATACATGGCAGGGCTCCTCCAATCTTTTTTATTAGTCACTCCTACAAATTATAGTCACTTATTATTATTCCCTTCAGTCCGTACCACATTGTAGAAAAACAGTCAAGGATTAATGTTGTTTTAATGTGAAATCAATTTTGTACCCCTTCCCCACTCGCCGTTTTTTGCTGAAATCCAAATACACAAAAAAGGATAGTCACAAGCTAGTAGCTGATAAATGTCGATGAAAAGTCACGCTTGGGTTGACAATGGTATTGCCCATCAATATACCCCATCATCTGCTTCTGCTGGGAACAAACAAACAAGCAAAGAAAACTGATTGGGCTGGCTGGTCTACTTTTAGGTTTTTTGGGGAGAAAATTGATTTGTTCTGGGTTGGGCGAGTCATGATGAAGAGAGAGAGAGAGAGACAAGAAGCGGCGGAGTATAGATATAGAAAAAATAATAGTCGCCTCACCTCTCTCTCCGAAGGTAGGCTTTTACCTTGTCAGTTTGGAGGGTAGATATACGTAGGTGCTCTTTAATAATGCTGCTAGCTATACTTTCTCTACCTATAAAAGTGGGAGATGTACATACATGGCGATTCCTGGAAAGTAATGTGTCAGGTAATCGTTGTTGCTCCTCTTATCGTGAGAGAATGATTACTCCAAATAATATGGTACATGGTAGCATATTATATATACTGGGCAGCACAATTGCAGGGAAAACGGTTGAAATGAGCAACAGTCAGCATGGTTAATGACAGCTGACCATACAAAGTAAGGGGGAACAACAGAGGTGGTCTTATCCTCTACAACTCTCTTTTTTTACAAGTTAAGTAGAAAAGACAGATACGCTTAGTTGAGTTGCGTCATTAAGGAAGATTGCTTTCGGTCATTTGACAAAAGTATAAGATGTAAGGAAAGAGCAGGGGAAGAGAGATAGAGGTGGCAGTCTAACGTGGTAACGCAGCATTAGATGAAATTCGGGAGCTGCATTCCTTGTAGCCTGTTGTAGTAGTAGTGCATGTGGAAATAGATGAGATGAGAGAGTCAGGTCGTTCTGCCTCGTTAACGTCAGCGTCAATCGTGTAAGTGAAGTACAGCGAGAGCGATTTCTTCGCTGCTGTTTGTTACACATTTTTTTACTATATCTCAAGGTAAATTTCGTTCCTGTACTTAATTTAGTAGTCGTCTCCGCTTCCTATAGTAGATGTACCTATCTCAAAAGGAACAGACAAGAGGGAAGACAAGACTTTGTAGAGTACGCTGCGTTTTTAAGGAGACTTCCTTCTCGTCATTTCCTACAATATTCTCATCAACCCACCTATCCCTAAGCGCTACAATAATAACAAATGTTAGGTGTATAGATGGATCTCGTTCGTATATATGCTAAGATTCTCTAGAATCCTTTTACTTACATTTACTTAACTCATCATTTCTTATCTCATCATATCAAAATTTCCTGGAAGTAAATCTTGATGATTTCTCACAGACAAATTCTCATACGGTGTTGGTTAGCGAATGAGGAATAACAGTTTACGAGTAACTGGCATATGGTAACTGGTAACGTTTGGCAATGGGATTGTCCTTTTAAGTACGCTTATATTGTAGAATGCCGGAAGGTAGAAAGAAAATGGGAAGGGCCACTTTGATTTTTTCTTCCGATCAATTACGATGCACGGTGACTTCCTTTTATGATCAAAGTAAATTGCTCAAAAGTGTTTATATCATCCCCATGTTCCATCATGCCGTAAAAGAAGCGAACCATTCACATGATAACTATGTATATATTTTTATGTGTACATGAAGGGTGCATGGGGGAGTGGGATGTAATGTTAAAAGCATAAAATAATGGAAAACGTTTGGCGTTTTTGTGGAATTTCAGGGGAGTAGAGCTCTACCATCCAACATTCTTCTACGCTTACGGAGCTTTGATACTTCAATGCGGAGTAGTACAGACGATAGGTTGTCTCGGAGCGCAACGCTTATCGCACAAGCTTCTGAGTCTCTATTGGACTCTTATCCTCCTGTTGACTCTGGGCGACATCGGTGTCGGTCTCTACTGGGTATTCCATCTGGAGAAGGTGAAACTCAACCTACGTCCCTATTTGAGCAAGGAGTTTATTGCAAAATATTCGACAGATGAGGCATTCACGCTCACGTGGAACAAGATACAGTCCCAAGACCGTTGTTGTGGTGTGGATGGCCCCTTTGACTTTGAGCGATTCCCCGCTTCTCATCACTCTAAACAGGCAGCGTTCTCTGCCAACTCGCATGTTATTGTCGATGTAGAGACAGGTCTTTTATCTTTGCCAGAGTCCTGCTGTACCCTTCTTAATGCCCCTGCCACTGTCAGCAGTAGCAGCAGTAGCGGTACTAGTATCGATAAGACTTATCGTGTCTCTCATTATCCTCCTGAAGAGGAGCACCATCTATTCAGTGACCAGTCTCCCGAGCCCTCAATCATCACAAATGATGAGTACTACAACCACCACCACAGGAACTTTGCCGGCGGAGGGGGTGGTGGGAGACGCAGCAGGACTGTTATAAGTTTGCCCCATAAAAATGATGAGCCACGGATACACGCCATTACTAACGAGCAGGATGACGGTGATGAGGAGGTTGACAAAGATGAAGGGGAAGAGGGTGCAGACTATTACTCCGACTACTTAGGGGATAATAATAATATTATTAATAATTATAATAGGGATACCAATAATAAGATTCCATATGACCTGAATTATTTTCATCAGTTATATGGGCCACTAGAAGTAGTACCTGACCATGACCACGATGACCACCATCGTGACCTACAAACCCCTGGGCCTAATCACCCACCCGCTGATTCTCCACTTCAGAAACGTGATATTAAAGCGTATGAGCCAATTCATGCCCATAAAGTACGTCATGAGCTTCATCGTAAATCGCAGTCCTCATCTCTAATTGATGTCAAGTCGCTTAAAAACACTACTACTTCCTCTATAGCCACAGAGAAGCACAATGTCACAGATGGGGATTCCCAAGAAAATAGTACAAGAAGTAGTCCAAGTTCTGGTGAAAGCAGTAGAAAGGATAGTAACGACGTCTCGGCTACAGAAGCCAGCAACAGAATTAAGGAACACGTAGGTCTAGCCCGGGAAGGGGAGGAGGTAGTTTTAGTTCCCGAAGTAGTAGAACTACACCATAGCCGACAAAAGCGTAATAACAAGACGAACAAATTATTCCCGTCCATTTCCTTTCGAGTTAGGAGAGAACGGAGAGAAACGAGAGCTTTGTTGTTGTCGTCGTCGGTGACCCAAGTGCCAGCAGTTAGCAGTGCTCCGCCGATCCAGAGGCATCTCGTATGTCATGGGCAGCCCGAGGGACTCAATCATCACAATTCATACAAAAAAGATTTGCTTGATCAAAGGAAAACAACAAAGGAGAAGAGAGGAGCTGGAGCACACAAGACATCATCATCACAAAATGCTAAAAAACTGGGAGCAGCTTGGATATATCGGAAAACAACGAGGACAGCAGCAGCAGCCTCTCTACAAGAAAAAACGCCAACAACAGCTTCTTCTCCCCACACACCATTGGAATCCACTTCCGCCGAGATTACGTACAAAATGGGAACTAACAAAATTGAGAAGCTAACAAAGAGTCAACAAAGTAGAGGAGGAGAAAACGTAAACGACAACGACGACGAAAGCCTTCTGGCAGTAAGAAAGTCTCCACAAGTTATGACTGCTTCCTTTGACGCTACTCCTTTTCCACTTCATTCTTCCAAGTCAACTTCCATTTTATCATCTTCTCGTAGAAAGAAGAACACAACGACGACAAAGACTACTACTTCTGGTGAAAATGTGGTACTGCCACGGCTGAAGAGAACAGCAAAGATGAATGTTTATAGTTCATACGATTCTTCTCACTTGAAAGCAGAGCCACGTGTAATCTCGAAAAGCTCCCGTTTTACAACCAAAGAGAAAGGTACAACAGCAGAGACAAAAAAGGACTCGAATAGTTTTGCAGAACCTTATTTTTATCCGTTGTCATCATCATCTGCCGTGTCGTCGTCATCCACCTCGTACTTGGAAGTGAACAGTCCACATGCGACCATTATCTCCTCTTCTTCCACTCCATATGAACAGGGGAATGATAATAATGATCCAAATAAACGGAACGGTAGTGACAATGATGACGGCAGCAGCAGTGCTGGCAGTACAAGTAATGGGACTACTGGTAGTAGTAGCGCAGCTCAACAAAAGCGATTGTACGTTTACGGAGTTGGCTGCGGAGTAAAACTTATCGAATGGATAGATCACGTCTCAGGGATTATGTTTATCCTTGGTTTTTGTATCATTGGCTTTGTCAAGGCGTGTTTCTTGGTTATACTCCGAACCGAGATTCGAGAAATGATTGAGAAAATAAACATGATAGAGCCGGAAGAAGTGTTGTCGCCAAGTAGAACTCATTCCGGGAAGGATAGACAAAGTTTTCATCAAATTTCCCATCCCCTCCTTCAAAATCCGCACAGAGCATCTACAGTGTCAGCCCACGGCGTACTACTACCCACAATAAAGTCTCCCGATGGACCCACCGCCTCCATTTCACCATCTGGTCTAGGTAGTGGATATACCAGGCCCAATCGACATTACCTCCGCAGGGCTTCCAACATTGTGGGTGGTGATCGTAGCCGTAGTCATTCAAATGAGACTGTCAACATGACCCTACTCATGACTGCTTCACAAGTGGTGGGGCAAGAAAAAGGGAGATCCAATCCTAACCTGCCGACCAGTGCAGGTGGGAGTTCCGGGACCATAGCTAATCTCGAGGAAAAGGATCCAGTTTCCGGGCTTTCCATAACGGTTCCTAATAGTAGCAGCAGTTGTGGAGTGGGCACAAGTAGCTCTGCCCTCGGGGCAGCCAGATATCTCCGACGGAGCTCTACGTGTTCCAGCTCAGCTAATCCTGTTGGATACCCGTATACATGCGGATTTGATGGCTTGGAGCCGAGAGCCGGACCTTCTTCTAGATTTTATCAGTACTTTGAGCCTTTGTATCAAACTCCCCACCTGTATCAGCAACATCACCATCATCACTACACCAGGAATAGATCACACGCACGCAACATGAGCTGTGGGGCCATTTTACCTTTAGCCTCGTACCGATCCAACTCTGCCGCTGCCGCCGCGTTGGCAGCGTCTTATCGAGGAAATCGTAACGTATCCAGTGCCACCGTCACAAACACGACCACATCAAATATACCAAATAGTACAGGCTGTAGTTTCAGTTCTACTTCGAAAGATGAGACTGAAATGGTAATTTCTGTTTCATTGGAGCATATCGCCTCCTCTGATCAAGACGAAGAGGCAGCAGTGGCGGAGGAAGAGGAACCAACTACCACTTCTGAAATAGCTGCAGCCCTTGATGAAGAGGATGTGAAGGAACAAGAGAAGAAGGAGTGGGCAGCAGCCACCTCATGTATAGATGACTCAGATAAAGTCAAAAATGCCTCAACAGTTGAAGATAGCGATGGCACAAAGCTGCAAACTTTCTCCCACAATGAAAGTGCAAATGAAAGCGGAAGCAGCAGTTCCAATGCTGCTGGCGGTGGCGGTGGTGCTGAGAGAGATTTCCAGAGAAGAAATGGAAATAACAATGTGGATCTCGCAAATGCTCTGCCCATGTCGTATATTGGAACCGCGGTGTAGAAATTTTCAACTAGAAAATTATGAGAGCAACTCTCTTGGAAATGGGGGCAAATTTGGTTCTTGATTTCTTTCTTCCTTTTCGTAACAACATGCGTGTGAGTTAGCATAGTGTATAATAAGTTGATGCTACCGACCGAGTGCTTAGCCGGATAAAATGTGATTTTGATGTTAATAACGAGTAACATTATATGTATCTAATTATATTTCGTGTGTCTACCGTTCAGTATAATTAACTTTTAAGGATTGCTTTTTAATGTACCGTATACTGCTAGCGTGGAAATATTTTGATGTTGTGGTAGTGAATTTAATTAAGAAAAGCACGGATGACGGATATTGTTAGCGTAGTAAAAAATAAACTTTGAATCCAAAAATCTGTTCTTACGTTTGATCAACAAAACGGAAACAAGACTGTAACATAAATTTCTCGCGTGTAGTCTACCAAAAACCAAATCGTATTATGACATAAACTAGCACATAAGTTGGAGCGAGTACCGCTAATATATAAGCAAATTTTACGTTTGCGAGATGCGTTCATTTTTTGTTAAAAGTTCCATGCATGCAGAAATGTTTGCTAACATAATAATTAATTAGGTAAAAGCCACTTTGCTTGATATCTCATGAAAGGGTTGTCAGTTCCTAATTAATGGTCTTTTAAATCTGTCTTGCTTTTGGAAATAGGGTTTCTCTACGACAGATGATTGGTAATGACAATGATCCATGTAAAACTTGCCCTAATTACTTTATTCGTCCCGAAATTGTTATACGAGTAATTATGCGTTTATTAATTTGCTGGCTAAATGAGATCCAAATGAGGATACCTAATACTCACTGGAAATGCATCTCATTTGATGTGGTCGTATTTTATAGTTTGTGAGTAGGTGGATGATGACAGAAAGTACGTTCCATTTCTCATATAAAAAGTTTTGCATTTTAGGGAATCGGATTTGTTCATTTGTTAATAACACTATAATTCGAATAGTGGTTTCCTTGCACATTCGTTCAGCAAAATATATACAAGCGGACTGCATTTGAAACGAGACAGGAACGAAAATTTGAAAAGAAAGAAACTCTGATAAAAGAGAACATTAAAAGATTATTCAAGTCTTTACTGTAACTAATCCCTTTGCCAGAAGAAGAGAAGCTTTGATGATCCTTTTAGAAAACTATGTGCGAGTTGGGAGAGAAATTCAACAGTTTTCAGTAAGCAAGCATCATCATCGACTAGTGATATAAATGTAGAGGGTATATCCTTTGTATATGTATCTCTAACGAGTTTCTGCCCAAATCAAATTTATATACTTGAGTTGGCTTATTACCATCTCACGAGGGAAGAAATAATTTCTCAAAGGGATCATCCCATCTATCTGCTGCATATAACTTTGTTTTCTGCCTTGATATGAACTGATACCGCACACGTACAGAAACTTGAAGTGCAGTCTACTAATCATAACTTTTCATTAATAACGTGAACTGCGGGCTTCCACCATTATTATTCAGGAATTGTTGCACAGAGATCATGTGGCATACAAAAATGGCGAGAAACATGTAATCTCCGTTTTTTCTCATCTTGCTTTCTAGCGTTGTAAATTGAGTTGCCACTTTTAGGAAGCAGGAAAGGAAAAGTAATCATCACGATCGTGACTTGCACTCTGAAAGGAAATGTCTTAAATCTGGAATGAAACATACTGTAGGTTCAAGGTTCAACTTTGGAAAATGCATACTAAAAATTATTTCAAATGTAAGACAACAGGAGATCCGACAAATACAACTTGTCATTTTCAGATTTCATACCGGTAATTTATTTTTCCAATGTATACCATATGTATACATTGAAAACAGAATTTGATTATTCCAAAGCATATTATATATTCTTGCCCCCACACCTGGTGGTAATGTTATTATTGATTCTAGTTTGTACTTTGTACCGTAACGTCGAACTACGGACTAAAATGCCACCTGCTTTTTCAATTTATGCAAGGCAGGCGTTTGAAGGTAGAATTCAAGATCTAATTTGATATCATAATGTCAAAGAAAGGTCATCTTTCTCTGTTCGCAACAAAAATCACGTTACAGGCTGCTGATATTAATTTGTTTTGGGGCCACATGAGAACCCCACTCTGGCAAGTGACATAATCTGTAATGAAATGTTTACTAAATTACTAAATGTGTAAGTCAACTATTCATCAACTAGCGTTAAGTGCAAAAACGAATAAGTACATGTATATATGTGATGTGTCTATATCAGTGTCTATTTTACTACGTGTAATAATACCATTAATTACTGTAGTGTATTAACAGGTATTTATATATCGGTGATTTATATGCAAAAAAATTCTTTTTCCTTTATATCGCATACTACAGCCATGTTATAACTGTACAAATCTGGCATTTGTAGATGTTAATCGAAAGTGAACAAATAACGTTCTACGTAAAAAAAAGTATATTTATGTGTATTATAAGAAGCGTAAAATAACATATTTGTGCTAAAATGTTACTTCCAAAAAAATATGAACACTAGAGTGCTAACGAGTGAACGGGTGATAAATCGGAAAAGCATCTCTGAATAACGCAGTCTTAAAAATTTCTGTTTTTAAAATGTTACAATCAATGTTGTTGGGAAAGGGCAATACAAAAGATTTATTTTATTTTGTTAAATACTCTGTTTGAACAACTGGAATGTTTAGTACTATAAGTTGCATTGCTATATTGCTGCAACTTCAATTTTGTCGTTTAATACCAAACGCGCTGCGGAAAATGCAATCTTGAAACATCAAAGACATCATTTTATTAAAATGGCTACATATTTGTCATAAATCTACAAAAATATTCATTCGAATTTTTGTTGTTGCTCTTTCCACGGCGTATAAAACTGTGATTCTAATAAAGTCCGTTGGATTGCTCGTGTAGATAAGATTTTCTTGTATGCAAAACATCATTATTACACTGTATGGACAAAACTAAAAAACATTGCAAGAAATGCGTACATCGCTGGAGCAATAATGTTTCAAATATTCTCTTTGAAAGAGGAAAAAAGTTGTTTTGCTTGAGAGAATAATATGAAAAAGTTTTCATCTGCGCCATATTTTCATTTTAACATCGTTGCTTCGACTGATAACGGGAAAGAAAATGTTTAGATGAGTTGATGAAAGGGGGAAGCGATAAAAAATAACTTGACAACTTTTGCGAAAACTATTGCACATAATATTTTTATTTGTGTTTTCATTCAATTCGCCCTGCAAAATTTTGTTTATGAACAAGCAGCATAATGTTACGTGTTTGAGTAGTACACAACGCACTTCTTCCTTTCAAGACGACAAGTCTCTCTACCTGTCGGAAACATCTTTCCAAATATGTTTCCTCATTTCTGCATTTATTATTCCAGTTCATGTACAGAATAGATGCTAATTAATGAGATTCAAATCCCACGCAAGTATTCTTATTTGTTTGATGGGGATAAAATGACGGTGATGATGAGGCAAACAACTTTTAACAACTAACGCTAACAAGGAAGTTGAGAAATGTAGTCCTTCCTTCAGTACTCTAACGTCGTGTTTGTAACAACAAAAAAAGTAGTTTCATTCGTTTGAAAAAGTCAGAAATTAAATTACAAGTTGCCACACAAGAGTTTCTATCTCTTTCAAGAGTTTTTTTTCATTTTTCAAAGCAGAAGCGAAAATGTCTCTGGTTTGGTCCAATGATAGTACTTTGTTGTCAATTTTTTAGTTGAATGTTTGTTGTGAGCACAGGGAAAATTACTCTTTTTTGCCAACACTTAGTATTCACATCTTTTGAACAGTTGATAACCAATTAGAATCCTACAAACGCAAAATGTTAGCCGAATACCAACCTCATTTATATTTTTCATTACTTTTTGTTCGTAGATTTACTAACAATAGTAAAAATGATGGTTAAGAGTTTTGTCTTTACGTCCGCAGTGCGATTGCATATGTACTACCTGTGGTTTTGGTAGTGGGATCGAGTCTTTTTGGAAAATATTCTAAAACGAAGAGCTTCCTACTCACGAAAAAATTGTATTTGCTAAAAGTGGCGAAACAAATCTACAATTCAATTTGAGTTTGAGTTATTACGTTTTTTACAGTTATGGCACATTCATTTAATTATAATTTGCAGTAAACCCATTTTCTCAAAAAAAGGTGAGACATCTATGAATATTCATATAACCAGACTGTTGTTGAATATGATAAACTTGTTATAAATATCGCATTTTTAAATATAGCATAATATATACGAAATAATATCATATTGGTGTATAGGGCGACTCCTAAATGTATAATATGTACTTATTTAGTATTTGTTGTATAACTAAACTGTGACACAACATGTAATAAGCTACCTGAATGCTGAAATGTTTAATAATAAACGTGCTATAAACTCCGTAAAAAAATTTCTGCGAAAGTGCTCATTAAATTCTTTCCTAATGTGAAAGAGAGATCATTTGTCCAATTTTTTATCTCCTGCCACCATCTTTACGGCAGCAGTGAAGCATAAAAATCCTAAAAGAATCCATGATGCGATCTGTGCTTTGTGTTTATATAAATAGAACATCGAAATATTCTCCGGGATTCTAAAAGCTTTTTTTATTCGTCTGGCCGTTTCACACTGGAAAAAATCTTTTCAGGCCCAAAAACTATGAAAAAACACCCAGATTCGAGCTTTGCGTCTTTCCTTCCTTTCGTATCGTTTAAAGACATAACACAAGGTGACCTCATACGCATATTTTATTTATGAGCTCAAGGACGATTCAAGACACCATATATATTTACTCCTTAATACCTACTGGTCTTTCTGGCAAACTGCTCGGAGATACGAATCGTAAGTGACGGGCTTTTTTTGTTTCAGCAAGATTGAATGTGTACCTAATTGAAGGTGAAGTAACCAGAAAAAAAGTCCCCAAACGTTCACATGAGAGAAACATAAAAGGGAAAAAGAAGGAAAATTAGGGTGACTAAGCTCCCTCATTAGTTGACTTTTGATGTTGTCTTTTATTTGGCTTCATTCAACGGAACCTTCTGAATGGAGAGACAAACATGTTTTACTATTTATCTTTTTGTTATGATGCACTTTCCTTTTTCCTTCATATTTGTCTTTGCACAACACTGTGCACGACGTACTTTTATTATCCCAGATGCTAGACAGACAGGGAAAGAACGAAGAAAAAATGAAAAGATAAGAACCTTAGTGTTCTTTTGATTATTTTTGTCCTTTTTCTATAATTTGCTGTGATTTCAGTACAGTACAATGTCTCAAGTCTGAATGGTGGGCAGTAGGATTGTTATAATATTATATTATATTATCTCTCTGGTTTAGTTGGTATTAGTGTACTGGCTGTCCTTTCCACAAAGTTCAAATGAAACTGGTGAAGCTTGCTTTCTCCTTTCTCAGACCAAAGACGAACAATAGGTGATTAATCAGAAGCATATGAAATATTTGGCAAGCATTCTATGATTCCTACTACACTGTTATTTACATCCTAATCTCATAAAAGAGAATTCGTTTGGGCAAATATAAGTTTGCTTGATGTCCTTTATTGTAATTTAGTTGATTAGTTAGTATTAATAGTATGTAATAACAATAGTATAGTTTTCTTTCATGGTTGACAATCTCATAATAATAATATCTTACTGACTGTAATGCTACTGATAGTACTTGCTAGTTACATGATAGTAATTACTTTATACTAGCAAGCTCAAAACATTTTCTGCCCACACACACTGACTGATTGATTAGATCATGGAATGAAATACAGCAACCAACCGAGTAGTTAGGAAAATTCGATATTATGTAGTACAATATCTTAATTTTCTCAGGAAATGACATTATATATTATCTATCCAATTACATATTATTATTCAACATATACATACATACATATATTAGCTTTGCACACATGCCTCATTAAAAATGTACGGAAATAAGAATTTTATTGTAAGAGATCCTTGTGCTTCTCGATGTCAACCAATGCTTTGGGTTGTACCGGCGGTACATCGTACCACTTCGATTTAGTGCTAGAGCGAGCAAAGCGTTCAGCCATTTCGTGTAAAATGTTGAAAATGGACTGCTCCAGTATTTCAGACAAATTATGATGAGGCAACGTTCCCTCCTCTGGACCTTCGTTTGCCGACGCTTGTCCCTTGGCATTTTCATCGTTTTGGTGTTCTTCCACATCGGCATATTCTTCGAACAATGGAGCCTTGCGCTTGGTGGCTACTCTACTGAACGATGCAAAACTCGGTGACTGGATCATGTCCCTGTAATGAAGTGGAAAATGATGCGTATTTACGATGCTATTATTACGACAGGTGCTTTAAAACTTGCCCCTTTTCAAATTGATTTTACGTACCAAATCATGTCTGAAATAATGCTTTGGCAAAGCTGAGATCCACTTGCTGTGAAAGGGTACATGCTCACTGAATTCTTGGACGAGTTTTCAAATTGTACCGGAGCAATAAACCCCATTCTCGCCTTTTCCCTAAATTCAGCGAAAACGTTGTAAATACACTAATTGCATTGCTTTCAGTGTTTCTATTTTATTTCTAGGTGAGTGGAATTATAATACTTACTTTGCGGATATGTTATCAAATTGCCCAAATGCACTACCAATGTAGAGCGAAACAGCCAAAAGTCTGCTGTAGGTCTCTGGTTTTTCGGGTTTATGAGAAACCTGTAAATTCAGATAAAAATTGGGACAATAAGAATTCTGTTCTATTCTCAAAACGTAATTTTTACATCCAGCAATTTACCTCATTGCTTGACTGTTCACTATCACGAAGCTGTGTGTTTTTCATGTAGTCACGCCATTGATTCAAAACAAATTCATAGAGCACATGTGCAGTTTCATCCTCTATCGTACAAACGATCATGACGGAGAGAACTGTGGGAGTGTCGCCAGCTTTGATTACAATTTTGCAGGAAATCTCTTCCTTTGGAGCCAGCCGACCACAATTCGGATGAAAAGATATCATCCCTCCTCCTTCAATTGGAAGATTTTGCCAATAATACTTCATAGTATTCCTGCTATGCAGGTTTGTTAGAAACACTAATCTTGTGACAGAATGTCCAGTTGGTATCAAATGACTGATTGTCAGATGGGATGGACTGATGGTAACTGGAACTCCGTGAGAAAATAACACAAACTTTCGAATAATTTCTGAAGTAGCTGCAGGTCGCAGACTAACGGATGGGTTCATTGATGCAGTCCCGTGTAACATAACTTGATAGGGCGTTTTATCATAATGTGGATATATCATCAATGGCGCCTGCATCACAAAACAACATGATTCTAAAAATCCCAATCAAAGATAGTCCTGGATCTTGTAGCATTTTATAATACCATATAACTAGTATACTCCAGAGGAGAAAATCTGATTTTAATAGGCGACCAGGATCTTGGGGAAACGTCTCCTTTGGGTGTAAGGCACTCCATTATAGCATGATCAAAGTTTTCGTCTTTCAGCTTTTCAAATGGCTCCAAGTCTACCGTATAAGATGCAACAACGTTGCCGCCATTGTACAGCCAAAACATCTACGAAGGGTGACAGATAAAGTATTGTACATTGAAAAATTAATTAAAAAGGTACACTATACACCCATCACTGCGTGGTCATTGTTTGTAGTGTATTATCAACCTGAACTGGAGGATCTAAATCCGATAAAGAGACAGGATGGAGATTCATTTGATTCTTGCTCATAAGCTGAAGGTATGGCTGGTTGACATCTAGAGTTCGTCCTTTAAGATCAAGCCATATGAAAATGGCCGGAAATATTCTCAGCAAAACTGATACCTCATGTACTCCTAAAGACGTAAATGAGTATTTGATAGTGATCACTTGTGATTCCTTGCTCTTGAGGGATCCGTTTGTTGGCGATATTTCAAAAAGACTCAAATCTTTAATAGTGTTGCAAGTCGACGGAGTCTTGTTGGAATTTCCAGGCGTCGGGTTGTAATTAAATTTCTTTGCCCATATTTGAGATGACAAATCTGGACTGTCCATAAAGTGACCGTCTTTGAATTCTGATGTTCCACAAGCTCCACAAATTTTTTGTTGCAAATGTCGCCTCCATCCGGTTGGTGGCTTTGTAAAAACAGCCCAGAACCCTTTCAACTCACTAACATTGCTCAGGTGTATCTTGAATACATACGGATCCGAATGAATTGGTGCTGGAGGGAAACGGAAGGACACGCTGGATACTTGAGGGACTGTCCCTTCTGGGACAGTGAAATGCTGTGGCGTCAAGAGCTGATTCAGTCTACAATTACCCGAATGAATAAAAAGGATAAAACCACAACACACATATAATCATGAATTTTCTGTGAGTCATAATATCTTAAGGCTGGCTAGTTAACATACAGTGAAATTGAGAACATTGACCAACATTGTTCTGCATCCCAAATGCAATGAATTGAATCCATTATTATATCGGTAACCTTTTAAAAATATGTAGGTACAAATAAAAATATTTGTTCTATCCAAAAATTAAAAATTACCTAAGCATTATGTAATTTTGTAAAATGTGTACTTTGAACACTGTGTGGTCTCCCATGAAAGAAATATCGACCAAGTGCTTTTCAAAAACGTCCATTGTAGCACCTTGCACAAACTCGTCGTCTTCTTTAAACTCAAGATTGTATATTACGTAAAAGCGCTGTATGGTGGTTTTCGAGGGCCGGACAGTGATAACAATCTACAGAGCACAACGTTTCCTCCATCATTTTCCCTTGAAATACACTTACAGACACTGTTCTAATATTTGAATGGAGAGACAACATTACCTGTGCACTTTCCTGTGGCTTCAGGGAAAGTCTGGATGGATTCACACTGACAAGTTCAGGTGGAAAATTGGTAAGCCATTGTTCGTGATGAACCTATGGAAAGCAAATGATTTTCAGGGAAAGTGGAAGCAAGTATCACATATGTGTATGTAGGTACAAGAATGTTCACGTACAATAAAATGAGCATTAACTGGACATTCCCCGTCATTTGTTACCGAAACTAATTTGCTTTTCGTATCAAATATCTGTATCATGTCAAAGTCAATGCTACTAGGTTCTGCCTGCAATCAAAGATACTTTGTTAACTATTATGAATTCGTTGCATCATCATTTCTTGGGTATATGTATGTATAGTGGAATGTTTAGCTGCCTTCAAATATGAAGTCTTCGCTACACCAGTAAAGGGAACGATGAATTCGTAATATCCCAGTGATCCATCCTTTGTGGGAACACATGTCCGATCCACTTCGAAACAAAATCTCCAGAATAAATAGTACATTCCGTCAATACGTGGAGCAAACTTCCAAGAAATGGGTATTGTCTGGAAAATACAGACGATGCATGCTATAAAATGAAATAATGAAATTATACGGCTGATCTTCAATTTAGGGAAACACACGACATACTTCATTTGGGGCTATAAAGCCAGACGATGGTATGGGTGAAATCTAAACGTGACAAGGTTAACTTTCAGTCTGCACAAACACCATTATTATAATTATACTAGTTAGATCAGTTTGGTTGTATATTAATTTACAATCATCCAATCTTCTTCCTCGACATCCGCAGGTTCAATCCAAAATCTAGATGAAGCATTATGCATAACCTTAAAAGTATCTGCAAATTAAAATTAAATAGCATAATATACTTTTCACCTGTAATGAAATCCAGTCGGATTCTGAAGCTCCACAAAAGTATATGTGATACAACCTAAAGGATTGTACCATTTTATTAAACATAAGAGAGCATGAAAGTAAGCAAAGCAAAAGTAAAACTATATTCAAGAAACAAATTGCATATTGGCAGCAGCAATCAGTATTGATGTGATTTATGAAACGCGAACCTGCAATAGTTATTGGGCAGACAACTTCGCTACCACGAGCTGATGATTCATAAAGCACCCTAATCCCAAGATACGGTATCTCGCAGTACCCAAATAGCCCAACTAAACAGTTATCTTGTATATTAAATGTTATTCCTATATCTGCCTTGTACATCGAAGAACGCTGCAGTTTGGGAACCATACGAGCTACAAGAATCTCATGTTGATTCCCGTGTATCAACCCCACCAAAGGTCGAACTTGGAAAGCATCAAATCTGAAAACATCAGAGTTGAACTGAATGGAGCGACTCGTCACAAATATATTATTTTATAGAAAAGAAAGGTGAGGATAAATGACATACGCTTCAACTTGATCCAGACTATAAAAGCATGGCAAATCGCTAAGATTTTTAATAAGAAATGTCCGACCAGTTGGAGAATTTGGAGTACTTGCATACATCACCGCTTTTAGGGGTAACTTGACATTTGGAATAAATGGGACTCGTTGAGGTGTAAAAGTATGACCTAACTCGAAAGAAATAAAATCGATAGTGTATCGATGATATATGTTCTCAGTACATGCTTTCACTTTTACGGGAATTATAGTACATACCTGTAACTTTCAGAGTGATACACAGGGGCAAAGCGATTCTTTTGATCCCATCAAGAGGCGCTGTCATGCTTGCTTGATCATTGCCAGGAAGGATTAAGTTGGAGGGATGTATGCTTGGAATATTTGTTGAAACATTGGCGTAGGCGTTCTCTTGTTCACCTGGATATTTGTCACTGCCAAACTCACTCGGAGGAGCAGAACTATTGTTATCCCCCGGGGAGTTCATATCTCTTCTATGCAGATTTCGAACATGGTGTGAAGCGCATTCTTTTCCATAAAACTCATTAGTAGTTGTGGTGGTGTTGCTAGTACGCAGATGTCGATTAATTTCTTCGTCTTCTAGTAGGATGTCTGGAAGGTCATACAAGTTGATTTTTTGAGATATCGGAGTAACCATAAAATTGATGTCCTGTCCTTCGTTCAGTCTAGACATGTTGACTTTCATGTAATAGCCATGTTCTGAATGCAACTCTTCTTCATCGACACCATCAACTTTACTCTTTGAATCTGGCAGTAATGATTGCGAAGGTGCCGCTGGAGGCGCTCGGTTATTTTTGCTAGTCACTTTCCTTATATCATCCTTCATTTGAGAGGAATCATTTTTTGATACCTCCGAAACTGTGACTGCGAAGGTTGTACTTTTTCTAGAGGGTATCTGAGAAACGGTTGGTCCCGGTGGAAAGAGAGAAGTTTCTGGAGAGGAGCTATGAACAGTTTGGATATGGGCATTGTTTGTTGGTGGATTGATGTCCTGTGTGGAGAAATTGTAGTTCCATGGTGGTCCTGCTCCGTCATAGCCATCGCCAGCAGGATATACATAGCATTCCAAGGCGGCATCGTAAAAGGCACCAGGGAAATTTGGTTTGAAGTTTATGCTGAAACTTGTGACATTTTTTGCGTGCAATGTTGTACACGAAGGAGAAACAGTGAAAACTTTGGAAGGATCTACATATGAGAACAATGAATGCGGTTTTGAATGATGACTATCATTAAAATAGGAACATGCCAAGGCTATCTTCAATATTAAGGATCATGTACCTGGTGACCATTCAAGTATGGCGTCATACGGCAAACAGCTTGTGGCAGTGACCAATATCCCACTACTATGATCTGGGTGCGGCACCTCGGGATCACGATACCCGAAATCCAGTCTTTCCATTTCAAATTTAACTCCCCATCTTTGATCCCCAGCTGTGAAATCTTCAAACCTATTTAAATGGCATTTAAATTATTGATTATCCCAATTCTTGTTAATAGCACAGGAATTTATCGTTTTTCCCCTGAAAGCATACGTGTCAGTAGGGAAAGGTATTGCAAGGGCCAGGTCTACTTTCACCCCAAAAGAAATTGGTGCGGGTAAGAAACGAGGCCGAGGTACACATATGCCAACAAAGTCGAGAACCAACGGGTCTTGATGATGAATGAGACAGTATGTTCGTTTATAAAAACTTCTCGCTGCAAACGGATGAAATGTAACCTCAACTTTCACTGTGCTGTATGGCTGAATAACTCCGGTTGCTGGACATACCTAATAATAGCACGCCAAAACTAATTAATTGAAGCTACACATTTGCAACATTGTAATAAACTTTTTTTTACAAACTGGAGGCAGTATGCGTGGCAGTGATTATATTGAGCCTGAAGCTGATACCTTGAAAGTGCTTCGAGTGTTATCAACCTGGAATTGAAAACGCGCAGCTGCCAAAGAATGGTTATGAAGTTCAACCGTGCGTTTCCCTTTATTTCCCACATAAATGCCTCCAAAATTGACTAAATACCTACTCAAGCATACTGAGGGGCCTTTGAAAAATGAGTGGAAAAATTCTTTGGATGATGATAATGATTCAATGCAAGAACATTTTTTCTTTGTATGTTGTCAGCAATACGTTCTCCATTAGACATACCTATTGAAAAGCCTCGCAGTTTTAGCTTCAATGGAATTTGGTCGATCCACAAGTGTACATTCCTAGTATACACCAAATTTGGCAGCTGTGGATGAAAAAGAATTCGAAAGGCCAGTTTCTTTGTGTCAATGTACGGGTGTTTAGCGTTACTACATGTCTGTGTCCATCCACTAGAAGTTCCGTTATCTTCATTGTTTGTGATGTTCAAGTCATTTTTGGGATGCGTCAAGATCCTAAAAACACCACCGTGAATGTGATGCGTTTTGTCTTCATGCGCTTCATCAATACGAACATTTTTATATTGCTGACCCTATGAAGATGATAAAAGACAACAACAGTAACAATGCTAGGGGAGGCAGATGGATATATGTCGATGGAGAATGAAAAGCAACTGTGAACCTTTCGCATTCGATCCGAGTTGTATACGGTGACATCCCAGTACCGTCTCTCCTCTACCGGAACGCTTCCGCAGTTGATGAAAACGGTAATTGGGTTATTTGAGTCAAACGACTTTCGTTTGAGTAACGGGGCTAAGTCAATTGTGACAGATTCTTTCTTTACGGATATTCCGTTTGCCAAGTCCTTTCCTGGCTTACTTCTCCAGAAGTCATTTCGGCATTTGCAGTTGTAACCGTCTTCTGTGCTAATAACTCGAGCTTCCACGGGAGATGACGTAGGAATAATTTGAACGCTCATTGTCTATCAGGTCAATAACAGTGCGAGATACCATACATGTATGAAACTTGAATCCGGAATTTGTTTTGAGAAAAGGAATAAAAGGACTTATCCACCACGGTGTAAGTCGGGAATAATTTATTGTGTGGTATATTGTTACAAGATGATTAAAACGCAAAACATCGCATCCTGACAACGGTCGAAATACGACACAACTTGAATGAAAATTGGCCAAGATGAACAACGAATCAAGTGGAGTATGAAGTGCAAAATGTCATATGAAATCAAATGAAACTTGATTCTCTAAAATGTAACAAATTTTCCTGCGATTGTAGGACAAATAATATTATCTTGATCCTTGTTTGTGACTCTCCATCGTATCGTGTATAATGATTTCCAAGTACAGGCAGTAGTGCATGTTGAAAAATTGTAAAAACATTTTCTTTATCCTGTCCGTTTATTGTTTGTGTTGACGAGAGAAGAGTAGAAACCATGTTAGGGATTTATTTTATGAAGTCACTGGCATAAAAATAATGATGACATCGTCATTATTTCTATGTGTAGCGGATTTAAGAACAAAGCGAAATCCATGTTATTGTATAATATTTTTAAAATAATACATACCTGGAAAAACAGCTCATTCGACTCCAAGAGGAGTATAGAGTATAGATGCATTACATAAACATGTCTTTTATGTGATGACATGAATCTCATCGTGATGTCATAATATGAAACTTCTCATTTGCATATATCGTTGTTGTTGTGCCATATTGTTCTCATGTTCTCCATTATAATATCAAATCACAAATGAAGATGATACTACTTTTGCTACATTTAAGTCGACATGACATGAAAAAGTCTCTTGAAAAAAAAACATAGTTCTAGTCTAGTCTAGTATCAACGTCAGGACAAGTTGTAAAATATGTTTTTTGTCAAAAGCAGTGCCCGCCTCATTATGCACTCTAGCTAGTACATTTATGCGTTTCGAAACAATTTACCGATAGTCTGCGAAAGTGCAAAGTTTACACTGTTACGATATTTACACCATTTCAAAAGGACTACACCTAGAGACAAATCCTTTATCATTCGCCAATACCTAACACGCGCATTACAATCCAAACGCCGCCCATAATGATAGCAATAACAATTTAGCAAAATTCAGAAAGAAAGCGACTATTTAATAGAGTGCCATAAAGCAAAGTGCTAAAACTAGGTAGGTATGCTGCTTTCTCATCTTAAAAGAAGAAGACAGGAGAATGAAAAGTTGCAGAACCGTACCGTAGACCGCGATGATGATACACAAAATGCTTTCTTCAAGTAGGCTTACAGTTTTAAATTGCTTTTTATGTCAAACTGACTGAGTAGTCCTTGAATGATAACGAGTTGCAGAAAAGAAAGAAGGGAGTGAATGCTGATGACGTATTGTGGTGGTTCGACCAAACATGAATTTTCGCATAACGGCAACATTAATTTTTCGTCGAGTGTGAAAGTGCCTGAGGAACAATAAAAAATAAAGCAAAAATGATTATGCGAGAGTAACGATGTGGTATCTTCCATTACACACGCTTTCACAATAATGTAGCACAAAAATCCCCAAGTGTACTTTCATGTTATGTCAGTCAGTTGATATGAATCATTCAAAATGATCATTTCATGTTCCGGAAAGGCTGCGAAACAATGCCAACAACCCGTTACGACAACCTCGTGCCGGATAATGAAGCTCTCTTACTTAGCACGACAAGAGAAAGTCAGGAGAAGTACGAGACATGAAAGTTATATAACATCTTCTCAAATTATATTATTTTTTACTACAGCATGACAAGATGTCTCAGCGATTTAAGGTCATTTTCAACTAATTTTAAGCAAAAATCTCTTTTAAACCTTGAGAATTTAATTTCAACTCTCTGCGTATGTGAAGAGGAAAAAGAAAAATAAACATGTTATTATTCGTCATCAAGAAAAAGATGTGCTTGCAAACTGAGATACGTATACAGACACCTTGTTGGTCATATAACTTATATTATGAGTTTGTTTTCTTTTGTAGGTTTATTTATACTCCCGGCTAGTGTTCAGTATTAATGAGCTTGTTCAGTACAAATAGAAGAACAAGCGTGTTAAGTGTTGGTATAAATGTCTGCCTCATCGCTCTTCGTTCCTTTTTCCCTTTCAGACAGATGCTAAAAGAAATGCGAAGAAGAGGAATCTCACTTTTCATCACCAGTCAGCAAGGCAATATTACTATGTACGTACTTGCCATTTTACTTTTAACACGTCAAAGTCACGCCGCACACCGCATGTAATATTATAGTGACCTGCAAAAAGTTGATGATATAGCGGTATGGGACCTGAGTTAAGTACCTCGACGTAAGTAGGGACCACGCATAAACTGTTCATTTCAGTTTTAGACAGAAATATGACCTTCCACTACTTGGAGTCATGTATTTCTCTCTGTAAACTACCAACTACTGGAAAACAGTTTGGGTGTATATATAGCTACACACCTAAATAGCATAAAAATTGTTCAACAGAAACAAACGATGACGATGGGAAAACGAAACGAAGGAAGGACTCTGTTTATTCCCGCTGACATTACATTATAGCCGGAAAGTGGAAGTTTATTTTGACTGGGATTTTGTTTCGTTACACACTTTGCTCACTCACTTCACCTCGTCGATCTTTTTCTATTCTCATGGACCAACGGAACGAACGTTCTGGTTGGAGGCCCTTGTGAAACCTGGTTTAATGCACTGTGCCACCGCCACCACGCGATGTACACCGCCATCACCTCCTCACCACCCACCATTTTCCCTATACCTTATGCATTATCATCATCATATCGTCGCCAAGTGAAGAGCAATCCAAAGGAAAACGTCATCCTTGTCATAAACTGAATTCCCGAAGGAGTTGACATACACAGAGCGACATTATTATTCGGGGTAAAAGCTTACCTCCAACTGTGATCACTGCCACCACCACCACTACTCCTTTTCCTTCCTTGCTGCATATTATACTTGCTGCTGCTGTACACACTTACTGCACACTCCTGTGCTCAGTTTCTCGATTCCGAATTCATGACACACTTCTCTTTACTCAAAAAAAGTGAGTACATACTTTCACTCTCCACTTTTTTTCAACCAACTAGGTACAAACGGAACGGAAATGTGGATAGAGTCCAGTTGCCAGCACCGCAGCACCATCGCCTCTCTCTCATATAGATCATGCAGTTGATGGAAAAACTCAAGTCATTACTTCTAGGCACTCTCATGGTGAAAGTATGAGGAAAACGAAAACACATAAAACCAGTTTTAAAGACAAGTAGATTATAAGCAAGCAGAAACGAGGTACGAACAAAGAAAGGAGCAGCATCACATCTATCCAGCACGATTCGTATGGTATTGGCCTGAACAAACAATATCCATAAAAATAGGTTGATTCTACTAACATGGAGAAAGCGAGGAATGAGAGAGGAGCAGGTAATTGTAAAGTCACTGTCTCGACATCTAGGTTTTTTCTCTCTCGGTTTGTTTGTATGCTTGCAACATAGTAATTTCTTGTTTGCTTTCATGTCATTTGATTTGTGTTTGAAGTCTGTGCTGCAGTTTCATAATATTCTCCGGAATCTGGTGTTTGGGGGAAATGGAATATACACTTAACTAGTCTCCTCGTCATATAAGAATCCTTATCTGAAACTTTAAAATAAACCGTCAGCATTTCCTTTGAATCAAGTATCGATTTCGCACAGACGGGCCATCGTCTCTAATTCCAATTCTGTTGTGTAAACTGTACACACAGCTAATCAGAAGGGAAAGGTAGTTATCATCAAATGTGACCGTCGAGTAAGGATGTTATGTAAGAGTTGATAAAAGTACCTGTAAATGGTAAATGTAAGTTAATATGCATCACCTTGTTGGGTTCTAAAACAAGAACTCGGTAGTTTTGATAACTCAACTAAATTAATCAATGGCCAGGGAAATGATGTCATATATGATTGCTTCTATGTCGTAACAAACACAAAAAGTAGAAAGTTCAATAGTTCATTTTACCTTTTAGTCGTAATCAAAAGTAAAATCTTCATAAGGAAATGAAATTTGAGTCAACCCATCAAAAAAACACAATGTGCGGTTCCCGGTACCTCCACCTGTAAGATGCAATAATTGCAATATGTGTAAAATTAGAAGTCAGAAAAGTGCCTTACCATGTCAGTGTCGAACTGTCGACAATCATTGACACATTAATTAATGACGCAATCAGGATTGGAATTCATAAAAGCATTATCACGCATACGCCACAAGCAGTTGTAAGTACTAAAACATGTTGGAAGACTTGAATTTCAAATTGAGTAATAGGTATCATCTAAATCTAAATGGATGTTGGTAGTAAAATTCCACTTATTAAAGCAAGCTTCCTCCCACAAAGTGAAAAAACTTTTCCAATTAAAAACCATTTGCCAAAACATTCTGCTTATGCAACGCAACATCAACATCTCTTAACAGGTTCCGGATAGATAGAGAGGCAAAATATGGAACAACAAGCCAACAATGAGCAGATGAGCTTGTAGAGAGAACTCGAAATAGTAAATGCTAAAGTTGGTGCAACAGCAAACCTCACTAACATCATTAACCGATAGAAATTCTCGTTCCGATGAACTTTAATGATATTTATAACGAGCTAAGTTTCATCCAATATTTCCAAACAGAGAATTGGGATTTCGTCAGGGCTTCACCACCCACAACACAACATTCAAAGATGCCAGGAGCAGGATTTTTTTATTACTAATGTTAGCGAATATCATATCAGTGTAAAAAATCCATCTAGCAGCAAGTTTACATCTACCTATGTCATCCTCCAGTTTTTCTACTTAATATTATAATCCCAATGGAGAAAAATTGATTAAAAGAGAACAATATAATGGTTGTTTTTTCCTTCACTTTTATGAGCGTAAACAAACCTAATGAAACGCCCACATGCAAAAATCAGCGTCTTGTTTTTACCATTAGTAGTTTAACAAAGATAATCACGAATACACTTCTTGGATAAAATCGGAACGTCTCACGTCACCCCTTATTCGTGAACCAGCAGACAAGCTGCTAACTTGACTTTATGCATTCCTAACTTTCTCCTGAATCTACAAAGGAACCTCTTACTCCATCAAACAGATTCCTTTACTGGACTTACCATTGATTGGGCGTGTTTAAACTTAAATTTAAAGTAGGTTAATTAAACTTAAAGGGCTAATAGGTTATGACACATGACATATGAATATATCATAATACATACCTAATACATATGTGTGACTATAATATGTTGCGCATGCATAGTGCATAATATAAATTTGCTGGTCATCATGGTCATGATCATCCTATTGCTTCTAATTCTATTCATACTTTTAATTAATTACCTCTGGAGTGAAGTCATCAAATTTTCTACGTTAACTTTGTATCGTTTATGGCTTGTGGCCTTGTGGGCAATGTTCCGCAGGTTGTCCTGTGCGTGCTGCTTTGTGCAAAGCAGAAAAGGAATGAATGAAGATGAGAAATACATTCAGCTGACTGACTCACTCTCACACGTCGCATCACATCTGGTCGCTTTTGCGGATCATGCTACTTTTGTTATGGCTTTGTGAACGAAAGTTAATGATTTATTTACAGTGCTTTATCTGGGGATTAAATAGGCGTAGTAAGTGTGTGTTTGACGTATCAGAATAATTAACTCCCCGAGTTGTTTTTTTGGATATTGATTTAATCACGGTAGTCTATTGAAGATTTAATTCGCGTGGTGTCTGCACATAGTACACATTATTAAAAGATCCTGATTTGTTTTAATTTATAATTTAAATCGTGACATGTGACGACCAGAGGTGACGACGGCAGTAGACGTGTAATTTGTATTAGGGATATTTAGGACTACTTGTCAAAGGTTACTTAAATGGCTGAAAACGCTCCGCAGAGTGTCGAAGGGAGCGGGGATAACGCTACTGGAGAGGGGAGCGGTAGACGAGATGATGGGTTACCAAGTTCATTCGATGTTCTAATTGTTGGGACTGGGCTCGTGGAGTCAATGGTATCCGCAGCTGTCAGTCGCAACGGCCACACCGTCCTTCACATTGACCCGAGGGAGTATTACGGGGGAATATGGGCTACCTTTGGATTTGACCAGTGGATGGCTGCCAGTTTTATGGAGATACCCGAGGACGCGGTGAATACGGTGGAGGTGGCTGTGAAGGATAGGAATGGAACAATGAGGTGGAGAAATCATGTCAGGTCGTTTGAGCAGAACTGGTACACCGAAGAAGAGGACGTCAAAAATGAGCTTGTCAAGCAAAAGAGACGGTTTAATATTGACGTGATGCCTAAAGTAAGTAATCAGTAAATGAGTGAACTGACCATGTATGATATGAGTCATCATGACACTCATAATATGTCACTAATTCATTACTTTATTAATTCTTTTCAGCTTATCGCAGCGAGAGAAGACATTGTCCAGCTTTTAATCACTTCAAATGTTTCGAGATACCTGGAGTTCCTCAGGATTACCAGACTATTAACTAGTTTACCTCCACCAAATGAAAATTTGATAGAGCCAATTCCACTATCGCGAGCTGATATATTTACATCCAAGTCTTTAACGCTAATTGAGAAAAGAAGCCTTGTCAAGTTAATTGAAGCTGTCATGAAATCACAGAAAGCAGGGGAAGGAGAACAAGACGAGGAAGCAAAGGAACCATTTCCTCAAACATTTGAAGAAATTGTTCAGGCAAATAAAGTGTCTGACAAAATTAAACATCTTGTCAAATCTTCAATTACAACTTTAGAAGACGGGTTTTCACCGAATGGGGAAGTATTCAACCAAGAATTTTGTACTCGTTGTCGCTTGTTTTTGAACTCCATCGGGCGTTACGGAAATCAAACACCATTCCTGTGGACTTTGTATGGCATAAGTAAGATTTCAAAGTATTTACTATTTGAATATTAGAAATATATTGTTTTTGGAAAGCACTGAAACTTATTGTCAATCTTACTTTAATTATTCAAAAGGTGAAATGTGTCAGGCATTCTGTCGTCTATCTGCCGTGTACGGAGGAATATTTATCCTGAAACGATATTTATGTCAAATCAAATCTGATGATGAGGGCTTTGTGGTTAAAACTGATCAAGATGAAATCAAGGTGAAGCATATTCTAGTTGCTCCAGAACTGGAATGTGATATAGCTGGGCGAGAACAAAGTCGAAAAGAGCAAGCGTCTGCAGTTGTGGGACGTGCGGTACTTGTAACGAGAGGAGGAAACATCAAGGCCCCAGAGGACAACTCGAAAGTAAAAGGCGATGGAATATTCCTATACAGAATCTCAGGAATGGAAGTTATAGAAATGAATAACAACAGTCAAGCAGTACCGATCAATTACAGTAAGATTTATCACTAAAAAGAATCTGATGATATATTGAATGTTATATTCCAAACCCAACTACCCGTTCACTTCATTGACAATTTTGTTTATTTTGGTTTTTTAGGATTGATTCAAATTTCATTCCCTATTCTGGAGGAACAAGTACAAGGTTCCTACTGTAGACAAGTGGTCGAAGAAAAACTTTCTCAGTTTTTGGACTTTCATCCCTCAAGCCCCAGTACCGATGACACGACAAATAATGACGAAAGTCCCAATGTATCTGGAGTTACTGGAAACGAGGAACCATCAAAACCACAAGTCATTTACGGTTCATACTTCACTCTTAGTTTTACATCAAGCAGCATTTCCCCCGAGCTAATAACGATTAACGGAACTAAGAATAATAAAAACTGCATTTTGGAATCTGCCGTTGCCTCGACTGATCTAACTTTCTATGTAGCTAAGGCTCAAAAGATCTTTAGCACCATTTATCCAGATGAAGAATTTCTCCCAAAGGCACCGGATTCTGATGAGCAGGAAACTATGAATGGCGATGATGAAGAGGATCCTGCAATTCCATCTGACAACAATGACAGTAACGATGATAATGCTAATCAAATTTCCAATGAGCCAGAAAATGATGCCGTCCTGCCGACAGAAGGAACAAATGCAGATTCCAATGAGCAAGCGTAATAGCATAATCGCTTAATATGCAGTTGCAGGCTTCTGTTATAAGTTTCTTTATGCTTCGAAATCGCAAAAATGACAATGTTTCCATTAATCAACTGATAATGACAGTAATTGTCTTTCGTTTTGAGGATGTAAATAAATAAATAATTATGACTAGTTGAACATTTAAGTAAATATAACAATGAGATTTATTCTCATAAGTTTTTTCTCATAACTTTTTATATGAAATCATCTGCATTATACACAAGAATATCTCTTATAAATTACGTGTACATATAATATCTCTAAAAACTAATGAGTACTTATTATATGAATATGAATAACATTCAACCAAACAGTCAATGAGTGTTACGGGAAATCAATCACAATGACACATACAACCTAACATTTGCGATGCATATATCATACCATCGTGATCAAAAGTTTGAAAAAAATACGGGATTTTCAATCAACCTAATAATTTTGATAAGCTTTTGCCAATAACAAGAGTCATGTTAAATGCAAGGACTGTAAAGCAAGTAACATTATAGTAGTTAATAAATATTTACAAAATGTATTTATCTTCTCATCTCTTTGCACCATTCGACTTTGCATGCTGTTTTCCTTGCGTTTGTATTTGGTCACTCGTGAAGATTTAAAAAATTAGTATATTGGAAATATTTAGAAGAGCAGAGTACTCATTCCGCCCATTTCACTTTGTTCTTTTACGAAGATTTCGAAGTACTGATAGATAATTGTGACAGCCAGTAAGATACCAGTTCCAGAACCGATAGCGCCCAAGAAATCGGCCAGGACGGATAGAGCTCCAATACACAATCCTCCGAAAGCTGCAGCTGTGGGAATGTATCTAGAAAAACAGAAAAACACACACATTGAGTAACTTTAGTCACTTGGCCCAATTTAATGAGAAATGCCTATTCTTGGCAAACAAAAAATTGTTTGGCATTCTTAGACTGCTCTACATATGGGAATAATGCAAGCAGGTGGAACTACCACTTTACTGTAACTCCATTGCGTCCTACTACAGAGAACTGTTGTAGTACGCTGAAGTGAAGTACTCACAAAGAAAGTATTCCAGCTTCATAAGGAGTAATGACAATGAATATAAACACCGCAGGCACTCGGAATCGAACTCGAGGTACAACATAGCAGAAGTTGATACTTTACACCACAGTGCCAGAAGAATCAGTTTAGCAACAAAGGTACAATAGGCAGTACGGTAATACGTGAATATAATTTCAAAAGCCTGAGATAATCTGTTTACACCACGAATTTGGGTTATTTACATACCTGTTAAGTTCGTGAATCATAGACTTGTCACGATGTCCACGCATGATCATTTGTTGTTCCTTCAACTGTTTGGCGACGTCCTTTGCTGAGGATCCAGAAACATCAATCCATGTCTTGGAGAAGAAGGCGCAGGAACCAAGCATGAAGATGATGTACAAGACAGCATGAATAGGATCTTCCACAATGTGTCCAAGTGTTTCAGGCGGACTCAAGTAATAACATAAACCTCCTATAGGGTACGATCTAGCTGGACCACCTCCACCAATGTCAGCCCAAACTCCAAGAAGGTTAACAAAGAAGTTTCCCTAAAAGGCAAATGATGATTATTGTAAATGCACTAAAATAATGAAATTATGATATGGAACGTTATAATCAAAGTTTAAAGTCTTACATGGAACTTGACAGCGAGCATCTGTGAAATGACGTACAAGTTCGAGACAAGAGCAGATTGCAAGATGATGGGGATGTTTGAAGTGTAGAAGAGCTTGATGGGGTAACTGCTGTATTGTCCGCGGTATCTTGCAGACTTGATTGGGAGATCCACCCTGAAGCCCTAAAAGAGAAAGTTATTTTTGTAATCACAAATAGTTAGGTAGGTGCAAGATCAAGCTTTTATCAGTAAAGACCAAGCAAGTACTTACTTGGAAGTATATGACAACTGCAAAGATCAAAACAGTCGCAAGCAAATTCATCAAGTTGGGCAGATTTTGACGGTAGAAAGCTTCCCGAAGAGCACGCACTTTGTCTTGACGAGTGGCCAACAAGTGGAAGAGTGCAATGACTGCACCTTCGAATTCAGTTCCTCGTCCAGTGTTGACAGTTGCAGGGCTGAATGCCTTCCATACAATTGTTTCACACACGTTTGTTGCAATGAAGAGAGAAATTCCAGATCCTGGTTTGAAGTAAATAAAACAACATTCGGTTTTGTTAGAACGACATCGCTTGTAATGCATCTAATTTTTCTTCTCTTTTCTTCACATCTAATGTGTACTTACCCAAGCCATATCCCTTCTGAAGGAGTTCATCCAACAATAAAACAATTAAACCAGCAACGAACAATTGGATGATGATCAGTAGACATACACCAGCACCAATGTCAGCAGGGTCTCCATACAATCCAGTCAATACGTACACAATTGCTTGTCCAACGGTAATAACCATTCCAAACACTAAAAAATAAAGAAAGAAAAAATTAAGAATTCATTGGATTTAAGGAAGCACGTCACTCTTTCCTTCATCCCTATTATGCAGTGTTCTTACATTTCTGAGCTCCGTTAAACAGTGCTCGGTCCTTGGGTGTGTCACCAACTTCAATAATTTTGGCTCCAGCCAGCAATTGCATGATAAGACCCGATGTGACAATTGGTGAAATACCTAACTCCATAAGTGTTCCTCTGTTTGAAGCGAGAATCACACGAATCCAATAGAAGGGATCGGCTGAGTCTGAGCTCATAATACCGAACAAGGGGATCTACAAACATACACAAATAATTAATTGTTAACGATTTATGCAGTAACATTATTTTCAATTCTTGTCCAATCGGTTGTAAGATAGCTTACCTGACAGCATACTAAGAAAATGAAAAGGGTGATAGCAGTCCATAATACTTTCTCCCTGAATTGAATCTATATAATGAAGAAATATATTCAATTAGTACTGAATTAATTTTTTAATATATTTGAGATACATATGAGACAAGTGTGTGTTTTAAGTTTCTGACTTACCTTCCTCTCAGGTTTTGCTATTTCAGGTAATATACTACAGAAGGGTTTTATCACTTCCAGAAATTTGACTGCAAAAATAAATAAAAGATATCCGTTAATATTTTTTCCCAGCACTTACATAAGAACAGATGTACGGAGGCATGCAGCTCGATTAATATTTGGTTATTCTTTCCACAAATCATGAAACGGATAATTTCTTATATTCATTTTTCAACTATAATGAAATGATAGGCACAGCAAAGTTGCAAACTGGAAGCTCCAGCTCCAACTTGGAACCAGCATGTGCTTAACTATGTAGGTATAGGTATATAAATAGCACAGCACATACGAGGTATAATTAAAAGTATAATTATGGCGAATAGACTATGATGGTGCCGGTTGCGCAACCGCACTTCATAAACAGAAGTACAATGCGTACTTAAAAACTTGGAAGGGAATAACGAAATTAAACATGAAACCAAGTTAATTTGCACCAAAAAGTATTAATACAACATAAAGATGTGAAAAACTCAGAAATTAAAATGCGCAAAAGGACGCATATCTAACAAAAGTAGCTCTCATAAATCCATATGGATATCACATGTTCCTATATTTATAACCAAAGCTAATGATAATAACCCTAACAAACTATTCCTACAAAGCCATAAACTAACACCATATGATCGAAATCATATTGCTAATCTCCCTACAATCCGAAAGCAATTAAACCGGACCCATATATAATTTAAAAATATAAATATTGTACTTACTCCCCATCTTGACGCCTTATATTTCCCAGAGTCCTGTAGCCGGTCAAAATGGTTCGAAAGAGACCGGATTCTTAAAAATCCTCCGTCGTCACCTGTTCCCAGCAGTCGATAAGTACATAAAACAGTAGACAAGACGTTTAATTCAAAAAATTAAGTAACTCGCCGAAAAAATGTCTAGAGAACCCTCTCCTCTCCCTAAAACAACCTATCAATATTTTCTACTTCTCTCTCTCTCCAAAATACTTTTTATTCAGTCCCCTAAAATAAACTACTAATTATTTTGCAACAAAAAATTAAATATTCTAAACTGCTCAAGCCTAATCACGCCGTTAGGTGAAGACGAGGAGGTGAAAACAAGCCTCTCTCAAGGAACGGCAAAATGCAGAATGGTTAGCAGCCAAGTAACGGGACGCAATAGACAAGTAAGACGAGAGGGTAAAGAAAGCTGCTATAATGCAGACAGTCAGTCAAGTACTTGTTCACTGGCTTATGTCCGCCGTGTTCGTGTGTTGGACTATACGCTCCTATTAAACTCAACCGAAGCAGTTGGCAGTAAAAAGTTACAACACATCAAGTCAAAAATAACAATTCAGTGAATATCACAGCCTTTTTGCCGTGTGATGCCACGCATTTGCAGGCTCCGACTCTAACTCTTCATCTATCTGCTTGTTATACTAACAAAATACGAAACAGGTACTACCTAAATGCCTTAGAATGTGTGAGTGACATTCTCTTTTTTTCAAAGATTAACTTATTATTATTTTACCGTGTGTGTGGTGGATGATGATGATGTTGATGAGAGTACGTACCTTGCTTGACTTGCTCTTGTTTCTGTCTACGTAGAAATGTATTTATGAATTTTAAACTGATAAAAATAAATAGGATTTATATATTATGCTGCTGCTGTAGTGTTTAACACTTAACCTTGTTCGGTTGTGTACATAAAAACCCTTTCACACAACACGTTAGTATTATTGCTGTGATGAGGGCAACTGAGCAACAAACGTGGCTGTTGTCTGATGATGTCGATGATGACAGGACAGTAGAAGAAAATCGGTATGTGAAAACTGGGTTGTTATAAAAACATACACCAAAGCAACCGCAGTAGAAGCAATAATGGAAAATCCACACGGTTTAGTTTAGAGAATATACGGTAAGAAGAGAGTTTTATTAGGATTGGGTTATATGAAGCCAAAAGAGTGGCAGAGGTGTTGTTATAAATTCATTAAAATAAGAATGTATAGATTTAAGGAGCATCATATATAGCAATAGCGTACATACCTGCATAAAAGAATGCTATTTCGGTTAAAAATGAAGGAAAAGGGGTTTGTGTGGTGTGCATGTAGCAACTGTAATACTTTAGCCAGTCTTTAGCATCTTATCATGATAATAATGATGACGATGATAACGCTTTTAAATTGTGATGATGTGTCTGTCATGCAATGCAACTATACAATTTTTCAATACAAATTCATTGTACACGTATTGGTTTAAAAGTCTTATTGTACTTTTGCGTTAAGGAAAAAGCGCAATGCAACAACGGATAGAGGAGAAAAATTGGCATTGCATTGGATGGATAGAGAGATGGGATTTTTGTTGGCTTGAAGGCTAATATGAGTACACAGAATAGTAAAAAAAAATGAACCTGTGAGTGAACGTGTAGCATAGTTTCATATAAAGTATTATAAGATGGGAGAATAAAATTGTGCCTACTTTACCAACTCCACCACACTCAGAGCTCACAGACTGCATCCAACACCACGAAAAGTAAACGCTTGTGTTTTAGATCGGACAAGTGGAGTTGGCTAAGAATCCTCAACACGTCAGCAGCATAATATTCCAACACATCCACAACTTTTGCCGCACCGCCAATATTTGAGAATTTTTGACAGAAATCAAGACATATATTCGCTTTAAGCCATGCGACTGCATTTTGATCTATGCAAAAATAGTGTGATGAGGAGATGGAAAGCAAGAGAGATGCGTTTGCATCGTACACATATTATCCATTGATAGTAAGGGAAATGTTGGCATAATCTCTTGCTTTTATGTAGTTTGGAGAAAAAAATAAAAGTTTATGCTGATGTAGGAAAAACGGAAAAAATTATGCGTTAAATGTAAGGATTTTATGTGTACTATTTAGTTATGGATGGTAAAGGTAAGGAGTTATTATGAGTTTGTATTTTGTGGAGGAAAAAAGGTAGCTTTCTTTGCTTTGAACAAAACAAGTTTCCCAAAATGTCTTGTAAGCTAATAGGTTTCAGACCTCCCCCAGATTGTAAAATTACTTCTTATTGTACTAACTTAAAAACTCTTTCCATCATTACCCCATCCATATGAATCATATTTTCGCATGCCATTGCAGATTGTAATGGTATTTAATGCTTGTAAAGTTGTATTTCATGCTTAATTTACTTTGTTATGATTGATAGTTGCTTATATGTACGCTGGCAAAAAATAATACAAAACAGTAAAAGCATCTACTCTACACTAAATTGCCATTGTCGTAAATATCACTTTTTATTCACTAATAATCAACCGACTAATAGTTACTGTATCAGATCCGAATGATTTGCTCAAAAAGGTGACGGTGCTTGCTGCCTACTACAAACTACTTTTCATCCATATAAAAAATTATCAGGACGGATTTCCGTGGTTGATCCTTGTGATTGCATTAATATATTGCATTATGTGCAAAAATTTGTATGAAGCAGTACATATGGTAAGGCCGTGATTGTGTTTAACAAAATTATATCAATTTTTAGCTACATCTAAACACTAATCTATCACACATTTAACATCTAATTGGTATTGCTACTATTCTACTCTTAAAACATACATAATATTCCATAAAGTCCGTGACATTTATTCTTGTTATTAAAAGCTACTCAGCCCATACATCTATTTATAAATCATTTTTACTATACTGGGCTTTCCATAACGAGATTACGATTACGATCACAAACGAGTTCATGCATTGCATTGCAATAATTTAAACAATTTCAGTGCAGTACTTTGCAATTGAGCCTATAATTTTCTTGTTGTAGCTCGATATTTGTTGAATTACAATATACAGGTATGTACATAAATATATTTTTAACAATGCATCATATTAATATTTGTATGTATGTACTTGTATGATTGTTTTATTCTTAAAACTATCCTCATATTAAAAACAACTAGTAAAATTGGCAACTTCTTTGGAAAGTTGAGATCGGTTAATTGTGTTACAATTAGCTTATCGGTAGACATTGGTAAATTCTAGCTTCAATGTTTAAGTATTTCGTTTGGTAGTGTTCAAAATATTGATTTCTCCCTTGTACTTGTTACAGACATCTTGTGTTCAGGGAAAGTTGCATTTGTGTGATTGTAGCGTGCAGAATGTATTAGTTTTGTCACCTTGATTGCTTTTGTAAGTAAAAAATTAAAAATTAAAATTGGAAAGCATAGTATTCAACCACTTTTAGTAGCAATGTTAGTAATCGAGTTATTTTACAAACTCTAGAGTTCCATTTTATCCCGGATCATTTTGGTTGGATAAGGTAGCGGTTCGCATTCACACACCGTGTTTCTGTGGATGTCTTGTTGCTTGACTAGCTCCATGTCGGGCCTTATTTTAACTGGATATTTCAACTTTTTAGACCACTCCTGATTAGAGAAACAATTTAAAATAAGATATTGCTTTCTCCAGTAACGGTATTTACATATTATGAACTTATGCATGCATAAGTATATTTCACCTGAAGAACAGTTGAATGATAGCAAATGACATCCAGAGGCATTAGATTTTCCTGTGCATACTTTCTTCCGTGCTCGCCAATCAACCTGGCTTGATCATCATGATTCATGGCCCAATCAATCTTTTCAACAAGATCTTCCAAATTGCTCTGTACCGGAATGTAATGCCTCCAAGGCTTCAAGTTCCGGTAAAAGTGTTCAATATATTGCGACTCTACTTTCAAAACAACAGAGTCCCCAGCCAACAAGAATGGAAAGCGGTAAGCTGCCACCGTACCGTCAATGTTTAATTGGTATTTGTACTGCATCAGAAATGTAAAATTAACCATTCACCACATAACACCGACACAATAAGATTCTTTGTTTTGGTAGCATTTGAATTGAACTGCATACAGAACTTACATCAAAGAAATTAAAAAATGAAATGTGCGGGGCCTTTGGTCCATAGATGGGCTCTTTGTCTCTGAAGAAGAAAAAGTTTGTTAGCGAAGCGTTGATCAGATCTGGGTGTTTCTTAGAGAGTGAAATGAGATCTAGCCGTTCCTTTCTTGAATCACGACCTCTCCAAAATAATTTAGATGCTTTTGTATTCCACTTAACATCGGGACTGGTCTGCACCGTCATCATATCCAGCGAAACTCTAATGAGAGATGCAAAAGCCGTCAAGTCAAGAAAGTATATGTATGCAATTGAATTCATCAGTTTAAATTCCTTACCGTCCCATGGCTTCTAAAGAAGCCTCCATGAGTTCATACGTTGGAAGAACAATGTCTGCGGTTTCATTATTTTTACACCATGAAAATATCGGGATTACAGGTTTATCAGATCTCCTGATCTCCACAAGTGGCCAATCTCCTAAGTTCATAATGAATTCAACGTTTGGAAGAAATACTTTCCTGGTGAGTGAGAGAAGTATGGCATCAGGAAAGATGTGGAAGCCAACATGCTGACCATAACATTTTCGGTAAATCTAAATAAAATCCACGTATTGTTGAATAATTTTGTATACGTTATATCTCTATATAGCGGGTAGGAAGTAGGATAACTAAATGAAATATTTCATATCTTCCAAACTCACCTCATTGTTTTTTATAGCATAATGACAGAAACTATGTGCACCTGGATTATAGAATCGTTCAATTGCACTGTTCAGTACTTCATTAAAGTTGACATTGTCAAATGGTGCCAAGTCGCTGTCGATTTGTGTGTACGATGTGGGACACTTTGCTCTTTCTAGCCATGTTGACAACTCATACTTCGGACAGTAACATGGATCCGGATGAACTGGGGCTACAGTGAGAATAATATGGCACGTTAGATATATTTTTGTCACTTGACTGTAATACAAGTACTGGCAATGAGATTCGTGAATTGTGAATGTTGCAAGTTATTCATTTAGGGAGATGTTTTAATGTCTTATTTTAATGGTGAAAGCACACCTTTAATTTTGTACGGCGATTTGCCCACATGTTTCTTTTGAAAGGTTATGATAATTCGAAATCCCGTAACGCATGATTGGAATAATTTATATCGCACAATAAAGCTGCCATCTTTCCTGTCAAGAACCTGAGTCCACACCTGTCGATCTCCACTGCAATCGATTCGTACCTTTAAAGCATCTCGTACTTGCTGAGACGTATTTGCTCTGCAGGACGCATAATGCATAAATAAATAGATTACATCTGCAGCTATGCATAGAATTTGCAATGCATTAATGCGCATAAAATGAACAAAGACATTGTAACTGTAACTCTAATGGCAATGAAGAGAAAGGAAAATATTGCTCTATAAATACATACCGTTGTCCATTCGGTCCCACTAATTGTACAAAGAAGTATCGTGCAGGTAAAACTATGATGTGAGGAGCCAAACCAGGACCCCAAATTGTGCTGTTTTTTGGCTCCACCCCCAAGACAGGCTCCTCTTCAACACTTCCCTCATTTCGCGGTACGAGTTGGGAATTTACAAATGCAGTTGTTAGAAGACCAAGGAGAGATACAACTAGTAAGGCGGCTTTGGTCCTAATTTTCATGATTGCAATTATAGATTAGGTATGCATTTCAATAAATCTCCTACAAGTGCATATTCGTACACAAGTTTACCCACCACACCACTGTTATCTCCATAAACCTAATACAAGTTTACAGAAATATATCTTCGCAATTTACAGTCGTATTTTGCTTACTGACTTTCACTTGTGTTCTCTGCATTGTATTAGGTTTGCTTGCAGAGGTGCAGTGGTTTATCATTCGTTAACAAAAAGTCTAGCCCTAGCCATTATATATGAATGTAGTATCACAGTTAATCTAAACCTTAACTGAAATTTGAGAACAGCAAAAAATGGTCAGTGTTTATCTGTAGTGCAAAAGTATGCGTGTGTATGAGTGGGACAACAAACTGATGTCCTGGATGTAATAAAATACAACTTTTTCATTTATATTCCAGTCCAACCCAACAGCCCAGCCTTTTGAGATTCCTTTGGACCCATTACACATGTAACATTTATTATGACTTCTGATAGCAGTTCTAATATAAAAGACCCAGATGAGAAGTAAACACGTTCTGAAGCTAAGCGAAGGAATTGGTTATTTCTTCTGTACATTATGATGATCTTGGTTGAGCAGTTGTGGCGTAAGATGTGTAGGCATTCACCCACATCCGCTTCACAACAACATTTTTTAGCAGCTCCATTCAGCCGTTCAGCTGAGAAAATCATTCCCATATAGCCAAAGCCAGACTCCAGACATTTTTAGGAGATGTGAAGAAGTCAAATGGTAAGTCAGCACAGCTCTACTTGATGTACCTACATGTAGTGTATGGATAGAACCATCTCCTGTTCTCTTCGCAGTAGCGTTGTGAGAGTTAAGGAATTCATAGGAGAGTTGTGTGACTTTGTTACAACTTTTGCATCAACTACCTACTTGCAAACGTTACACCACTGCCAGTTATATACACCATGCTTTTGCTTCAATGCTTTCCCTAAAACAACGGATGCAAGAGTAACTTAACATTAGCAATCTTTTAACTGCATCTTCATCAATCAACTCAATGATGCACCAAATGCAAAGATTATGATATCGGTCATGATTTTTGAGCATGCTGAACTGTAATGATGATGCACAATTGGCAAAATGTTGCATAATTCCGGGAACACAAGTACTACATACCCAATCAATCAACTGAGGATTTGGAATATAAGTATTTAGTATTTACCTATTTACTGTTGTGTACTCCGTGACATAGCATTGACGTGCAATATACAATATACGTCATCATTGTAATGAGGATACGTGACATCTTGAAAAACGATGTACTCGCCAAACAACGGCTCTGTTCTCGCAGATAAATATATGGCACATTATTTTCAGAAGCACATTACTTTGTTTAGCGGCACCAAATGGACATTCACAAATGAAGACAAAATATAATTTAATTGTACCAAATTGATTGCATATTTACAGCTTGCCTTGATGTGAATTCATGTTAAAAAAGGATGTGATTTTAAGGGAAATTTTGGAGTTGGAAGATAACATGTTTAATTTTAGCTGAAATATAACATTTTATCAACTGGTTTCTCCAAAAAACACTTGTGTGGTGGAACTTTTTGATTGATTTGAGTATTTAGAAGGAAAAATCGTAATATTATCATTGGCATCATGGGTTTATTTGTTTATACCTAAAAACTTATTACACCTCTTGCAGCAGCGTATTTGCAATTTTCATTCTTATTGCGTATGAAGGATCAATGTTCAGAATGAAAGTAAATGGCATCATCAAGTAAGATTAATTATATTTAGATTGCGACAAATTTGCCTTTCATTTATATTGTTCTCTGTAGTTCCGAATTGAAAGGGATAATCATGCAAATACAATGTGATATCACCGGACACGACTATGATCTTTCCTATTTTCATAGGGATGTTCTGCTATGTTATCAAACACCTTAGTTCAATATATGTTGTTTTTATCTTGTTTTATTAACGTCAATTTCAATATAAAAATGAAAACGTACACACAACAACCACTTGGTAAAATTTGCTTGCATCCCCATTCATGACATTTTTATGAAACAATACACACTTCAGTCTTGGCTGACGACGATGTCTCAACCTTTCAACTCGTGACTACGCAGGACAATAGTTTTGCTGTCAAAGATATGGTTCATTGTGACTGTCGTGGTTTGGTATAAAAACTTTGAGAAACTGTCGCTGGAGAATCATTGTATCAGTTAATTCAGCAGCCAGCTTCACGCACTGGCCTTGAAAAATTTAACCCTTCACCAATGACTGGTAGCATATCATTCAAATATCACAATGAACCCCAAAATGTCCAATATCCTTATCCCTGTTGTTGCGCTTATTGCTCTCATCCAGATTAGCTCTGTTGAAGCCAAAGTCGTAAAGTATACACTTGACGCGTACTACATTTCAGGGTCGCCTGATGGGATTCATAAAACAAAGGTCCTAGGTTTCAACGGAAAATTCCCCGGACCAACATTAGAAGCAAACGTAGGAGACACGTTGGAAATTACGTTGATCAATAGCATCCAAGATGGCCAAAACACAAGTATTCACTGGCATGGAATGCACCAGAAGGGTTCTTTGTTTGAGGATGGAACAAGCATGATAGCCCAGTGTCCCCTTCCTTCTGGAAGATCTCAGATTTATCGATTCAATGCAACCCAACCAGGAACATTTTGGTTAGAAAATGCTTTACTATCGTTGAGAAATTAATTAACTATGCATCCATGGAGTGAAAATATGAGTAACGTTTCTTGTATTATTTATATTTGCAGGTACCACTCTCACGTAAACAGTCAGTATACAGAGGGCATGTTTGGAGCCTTGATAATTCATGGTACACCCGAGGCATATAAATATGACGGCGAGATAACCCTCACACTTAGTGACTGGTATCATCGCACCGCCCTTGAAAACGAGGAATGGCATCTGTCCCCTCCCAGTCGAGGTGTCCCACCTTACCCCGATTCCGGTTTAATTAATGGAATGGGTCGCTATCCATGCGTTTTTGCTGAGATTCAGGACAGGCCTTGCAATACCGATAAGCAACTGCGACCTCTTATTCGCATTGAACGAGACAAAACATATCGCATTCGTCTCATCAACGCCGCAGCAGTCTCCATGTTCAACTTTTCCATTGACGAGCACTCATTAAGTACAATTGAGGTTGATGGAGTTGATGTGAGGACTCCGGTGTCCGCCGACATTGCAACTATTGCCGCTGGTCAAAGGTACTCTTTTCTGTTTCGTTGCGACAAGTCCTTCAGGAACAATCAAAAGTTTTTGATCAGGGCCAACCTGAGGAAGGAATCTCTCATGCTGATTGAAAATGAAAATATTAATAAGTACCCAGAATCGCTAATGGGAGATCTGACTGCTGTGCTGGAGTGCACGAGTGAAGAGCTTGGTCACAAGGAAAGCCATCAAGTGGAAATCACTTCAGAGAGATTTACTTGCAACGATATTGTCCCTCCCTTATCTCAAATTGGAGAACGGGAACTGCTGGACGAAATGAAGTTACGACCCCTAGACGGCATTTCAGCTCCTGATAAGGTTGACGAGGAGTTTATGGTGAACGCCGACTTTTTTGAGGACCATGAAGATATTCGAAGGGGCTCCTTTAATCGAACACCCTTTTTCCTTCCTCATGACAAGCCGTTGCTGATGAAACTCATAGATGGAGAGCCACTTCCACCTTCTAGTTTCCCTTTGGAAATTAACTACGGTAGTGTGGTTCAACTTGTTATCAACAATCCATTCTTTGGTCCCCATCCTTTTCATTTACACGGTAAGTGTTTATAGTAGCAAGATAATTAAGCCTATTTAAAGCAAGTAAAGGGCATTCAATGAATCTGTAAACTTGTTTAGGTCACCACTTTTGGGTTCTTGGAACCGGACCATGGTATGACGGTGACTACGATCCATCAAGACATAATTTGACGCTGGATGGGGTGAAGCGAGACACAGTTCTTGTTCAAGAGCAGTCCTGGGCAGTGATAAGATTCGAAGCTGATAACCCAGGGCTTTGGGTTTTGCACTGCCACATAGATTGGCACAACCTGTCTGGAATGGCGCTGACCTTTATTGAAGGTGCTGATATTGTCAGGAGGGACGTGGAAATTACAAGTGAAGCGTTGCGAGTGTGTGAAATGCACAAGCATGCACATGCAAGCAGTAATAGTCATATAGCAATGCAGTCACCGGCTCATCTCCATTCATCTCATCATTTTTAAATAATACCTTTTTATTATTACTTTTTCCAGTATTTTGAAATGAAATAGTATTACTTTTATTAATTTCAACTACAATATATAGGGTATTTTACAGTAATTTTTCATGAACTTAAAGTAGGTAATTATTTTGTGTTTTATGAACAATAAAATCTGAAGTACTTAAAGCTTTTATATCTAAAATCATCACTGGACAAGACACTTTTCATTGTCAATATCATATCTATCATACTACTACTTATTTCATTTTCATTTTCTATCCTATCAGGATTATATATACATATATACCATGTGAATATCGCACTTTATAATACTCTTGTGTAACTTCCCTTAATCCTCAAACTCGATCAGGTAACGCACAGCCACTTGGTCTGTGTTGAAAACTATATACTCGTTATAGTCAAGACCCCAACCCCAAGAATCTTTATAGTACCTCTCTTTCTTAGCACCCAATGCGATTGTCCGTCCTACATACAACAAATTAATTAATATAATAACAATACTCCCACAGTATTTATGTCAATGTGTTATTTTAAAAGATTTGCTTTAATGGGCATATACCTTTCCACAGTACTGTGGCCTCGGGGTCCGGTTCATAATGACAATCTGAAGTTTTCAAGCTGTCGTATCCAGCAGGCATACTGTTTTCACCGGCATCGTTCAACTTGACCTCCCAAATCTTACCGAGTGCTGCCTCACAAAGCAGCATGTACTTTCTACATTGTCCATTCACCCCGCCTGACCGGCAGTAATGCTGACTTTTTGCAAACATATCAGCCAAATACACACCCTATTGTAAAGAATATTATAAAATAGAGTTTTGACATTTAACTGTGAAAATGGAAATATGCTTTCTTTAAAGAAACCAAAAGAAAATCTCTACCAAACTTACCTTTCCAAATAATGCTCCACTTATCGATGCACTTAACGGTGCCACTTGTAACCCTTGCTGTAAGATAGACAACAGATTTGCCGCACTCGTTCCATGCCACAAAACTTGACGATTCTGGATGTTGGTTGCATTCAATCGAGCAGTTTCCGAAGGGATATCAACACGGTAAATTCCATGGACCTTGACGTTCTCCCCAGTGTTATGAATGTATTGAAGGATCAAATCCGCCTCTTCGTTATCCATCGAAATGGATCTGTCCAGCAGCTGAATTTTTGCCCCCAAGCACCGGTATACGTACTCGAATGGGTTTGTGCTAGTCTGATGAAACTGTGCAGCTAACAGCAGAGATTTTGCGAGTCCCAAATGGAGGAGACGACTTATATCAATTAATTTGTCCCTGAGGTCATGATCCTGGAAAATGGGCTCTAGTTTCTCAGCGGAGAACCCAAACACGGGAATGATGGAATAAAATTCTTCACTGAACTTAACAATTTCATTAATCACATCCAATTTATCCGCTTCCGTATACTTTCCCGTAGCATCTCTTTCCATCTCCTCTTTCTTGTGAATCCTGCTTCCAATTTCCTTCAGCAGAGTTTCCCCCTTCACTAACATCTCCATAGGTAAAAATGGCAAACTGTCATAATCTGCTGTGGTTTGATTACCGTATGAGTAACCCTTTTTGTAGTTGGATCCAGCGGTCCGATGAACTAAGGACAAGCTTCTCATCAAACCTGTAATGCTTCTCGGTACAGTGCTTTTGACGTTTTTCCCGGCTTTCTCCAACTCGTCAAAATCAACTTTAGCTTCAGTCGAATGCTTGACCAACCTCAAATCCTTCTGGATCAATCGGTATTTTGTAGGGAAATGGTTGAAGTTTTTAACATCCTCCCATGCATTTCCACTTTTGGAACGGAAAATTTTTGCAAACTCTTTTGTCGCCTCTTCCTCAGTTGCAAACGGGGTCTTTTGATATTGGCCAGTTGTGCCGACTCTGCCCCACTGTGTGAACAACAATATCATTTCCTTTCCCCTCGGTTGTCTAATTAGCTGCATTTTGTAATAGTTGTACAGTCCATACATTCCATAGTTGATGTCCACTTTGGTCATGAGAATATCGTATGGAATGTTCTGTTGAAGATCCATCATCACCTCAGCGTTGTCGCTTTCCAAGCCACACAAAGGATCCGGCTGCGGTTTCATCGTGTCATCTTCACCTCTTTCTCGACGCTTTTCTTGTTCCATCTGTAGAATTTTATCGGCCATTTTTTCTGCAGAGGTGCCAAAATCGTTTACGGGGGAAAGTAAAATGTCCTGCGAAAAGGGAGGTGGGAAGTCGGAATAGTTTTGCCAGGTCAGCAACGCCTTTTTATTTGCTGGCAGTGGAACATGCTTGGATAGCAATTGGACAATATCATTTCTCTTGTGTTTGATTGCTCTGTCCAAGGGAGTCAAGCCGTCGCCAGATGTAATATTTACGGCCTTCAGCGACTGAAGCATGCCGAATATTTGCTTTACGTTCTTGTAGTAGCAGTTGTTTCCCGGAGAAAGTATCAAATGGTCCATAACGGTATGTCCTTTCTTGTCTTTGATTGTTAAGTCCGCTTTGCATGATCTCATCTTGGGCAAAGTTTTGCCATCCTGATCCTTGAGGTAGTCGTAGTTCATTGGATCCAGTAGTAATTTGACCATTATTCCATCATTCAAGCGAACAGCATGCATTAGTGCAGTTAGTCCGTCCGAGTCTTGCGCGTTGATGTTGACTTCGATTTCTCCGGGACTGTGCTTGATTCTTAGCAGCCATTGAACGGTTGCAAAGCATCTAGCAATAACAGCAGCAATTAGGGGAGTGTACTTGGTCCCATTGGACGGAATGATGTTGATTAGTTTTGTATCGCGTCGTATTCCAGGATACTGTGTCAGTGTGAATGGATATTCACAGGGTGCATTTGGGTTAGCACCAGCGGAAATCAGTTGCTCAGTAAACTGCCGAAGGGGAACACGATGAGGAATAGGGGATTTCATTGTCCAAAATAAGGCGTTAAATGGGGTTCTCCCAAATAAATCTGGTTTTATTGAGGCTAACGTCTTCAACAAATCTTTGGCGTTTGGTAACAAGATACCACAAAGGTTGTGTTGGTGGTTGGCGAGAGCGTATATCACAGCTTGAGAGCCAAACTCGTCAACTGCACTAGGATCTAGTCCACTTTTGCGGAAGGTGTCACAAATTTTCTGGGCGAGGTCCTCGTTTGCTCCATCGTAGTACTTGGCAAGTGTGTGAAATAGCGTACCCGATTCAATGGACAGCTCCTTCTTTTGCTTGACTTTTAAAGCCAGCTTTAAGGCAAGTTTCAGGCGTTTTGTTTTCAAAGCTGTGGAAATTCCAGTGGAGAAGCCAACTCCAGACGATTGGAGTTGCCCAATCATTAAGTACAGCATACCTTGCCAGTCGTGTTTGACCACTTGTTCAAGAATGGGATATCTTTCTTGCTCTTCGTGAAGCATTTCCGCTTCCTCATCCTTCTTAAGTACGCGGGTCCATTTCCACGGTTCTCTTTGTGCTGGTACTTTGTTCTTTTGGTTTGGACTGCTCACTGTTGCCTCCTCGGTGCGAAGTTCCTGAATTTTAATGTTGTTGTTTATAGTTCTCAGGAAATCGGCATCTTTCTGGTAAAAGTTAAGCGCGCAGCCTTCATGCCTGCAAAATTCAATGAATTTATCCACGTTAATTTGCATTCATAAATATAATAATAATATGCAGAATTAAATGAATAATAAATTAAACGTACCCATTTCTAACAGCCAGACCGAAAGGGGTGTTTCCATTGTTGTCACACATGTCAATTTCTCCTTGTTTCAAAGATTGAATCAGGTAGGACGAGCAAATGGTGGCTCCTCGGAAGGCGGAATAGTGCAAGGCAGATGAGCCGTAGACATCGGTAGAATGAATCTTTGCAGTAGCACCAGAACTTTTCATTGATGTGACTATATGGGATACCAATTCAATAGGGTCGAAAAAGGTGGCGTCAGTCGGTTTGCCAACTTTCACAAAGGCATAGTGAAGTGGTATGCGACCCCGATGGTCTTTGATTGTTAAGTCGGCACCGGCAGTGATCAGGATGTCCTCAATGTCATAAAACACGTCTGTTTCGCTTCCCCTTTCGTTCATGGTCAAGTGTAGGGCTGTCCTCCCGTCGCAGTTCTTGAGGTTTGGACTGACGCCAGCGTTGAGTGCCGCACTCAATGCCTCCGTGGCGTTGGTTAAAGTGGGTCTACGGGAAATATAATGTAGAATGGAATTTTTTGTCTTTGGGTGAATTTCATGTGCATTCCCTCCTTTTGCGATCAGTTTGGGGATAAGGTAGAATGATCTGGTTTCCTTCATGACAGACAAGAGTAGCAAGCCAATTCCCTGTTCACTTTTAATTTTGAAATTTACATTAGCACCAGCATCAATCAACTTTTCAGCGGCAGTGTGATTACCTCCCATGACTGCTTTAACCAAAGGTGTTTGGGAATTTTCGTCGAGGGGATCTAGGGACGGCTTGTATTTCAGAATGGTTTCTAAAATATCCGAACCGATGGACAGATGTAGGGGTGTGAGTGAGGTTTTACTCTTCACTTTTTCATTCACGTTCACGTTTAATTTTCCAAGGAAGGTGTCAACAACTTTGAGGATCTTCGCCTTGTATATTTCATCCCCGTCTGGAAAACTGATTCGCGTGGTCAAAAGCTGAAGAAATGGCGTATAGCCACTTTTATTGAAGGTGTTTGCCATTTCTCGGAGTATCGGGAAGTTGGCTTGATCTCCACAGAGCTTGTCAAAAATGGAATGGACTAAGCTGTCACTTTTCGTAAAGTGGTGGCTCATAAAATGCAGCAACGTGTTGTCGTCATTGTTCTTCTCATAGGTTAGTCGAATCCCGATATCTAATAGTTTAGAAATGAAGAGAAAGTTGCTTTTCTGCGCAGCTTTTAAGATTGGAGAGCTTTCATCCAAGTTTCTTTTGAATGGGTCGCAACCATTCTGCACCAGATACGCAATACAATCGTTATAGGACTTGATGGTCTGTAGTAACAAGAGATAATCCAGGTGAGAATGTTAACTTTTTAAATTGTAATTTTTGAGTCAATACAATACTTTACATGTTTCCTACCTTTTGGTAATCGGTCATATATTCGGAAAATTGCTTCTCTGCCATGTAATGAAGCTGTGTAAAAAATTGAAAATTCACACATTTTACACAATGTGCTTTACATTATAGCTACATAACCCGTTTGTCATTTTATATGGATTTTGCACCATACCGCATTATTTCCTTTGAAATCCTCACAAATTGGATTTGCTTTCAGTTCTTCAACGAGAAATTTTAAGCGAGCCAGTTCTACTCCAGCTTCACAAATTACAAGGAAAAGTGTTCGACCTGAGAGGAAGCAAATTTATTTTTAAAACTGTTTCAGAAACTACAAAATTTCAAAATACTAAAATAGCGTTTAAATATATTGTACCACTGTCATCAATGGGAGCATTGACATCCACACCATCCTTCTGCATTAATTCAGTCACCAGTCCAGTATGCCCCTTCATAAATGCAATAGCCATTGGCGTCATTTTCCAATGATTGGGCGTATTTGGTGGACATCCTGCCTCCAACAGCAGCATTGTGGAAAAATACCATCCGTATGCAGCACTATAATGGAGAAGGGTATTTCCTGAGCTGTCCACTGCCAAATGATTAACGCCCCACCGAAGAAGATAAGACAGTACATGCGTGTGTCCATTCATTGCTGCATGATGTGCAGCAGTTCGGCCTCGTTTGTCTTTCGCATCCACTTTCACCTCAGCCACCTCCACCAAAACTTTCACTAAATCCAGATGTCCAAACATGGACGCGATGATGAGGGGTGTCACCCTATCGTATTTGGCAAGATTAGGGCGATTCGCATCTGTGCCAGCCTTCAGGAGAATCCTCACGATCTCAACATGCCCCAATTGACATGCCATGTGCAATGCATTTTGTCCCTTTGTGGTCATTTTGTATCTTATATCATTTTGAATAAGGCCAGCTTTTTGTTTACCTGCTGTTGCTTTCTCTTCGTCATCTTCATCTTCAGGTACATTGTTGCTCTTAGAACTCTTTTCTTCATGTTCCAAGATGACTTTCACGTTGTGTGTCCGACCAGCGGAAACAGCAGCATGGAGTAGCGTATAGCCATCGCCCGCTCGCTTTGTTGATGTTGTTGCATGAGTGGATATTCCATACTGAAGAAGGTACTTGAGTGGTTCCGGACCGCAACAGACGGCTGCATAATGACCAACTGTCCATCCATGTGCATCAGCCAAATTGAAGTCAGGCATGGAACGCAGAAGGGCAGTCAGCACTCCCACATTCGGGTTAATCGCTGCGCAATGCAGTGGTGCAAATCGGGGATCGTATGTTGACTTTTTTGTAACAGAAACAGGTTTAAATGGAGTCAAGGAGTCTCCGGTCTTTTTTGTTAAGGCTTCTTCATGGAGAAAGTTGAAACCGTATCCCCCTTTTAGATTGGCTTTGGCAATGCCTTGTCCAACCAGTTCATAATGCCCCATTCGCAAAGGAATATGAATGCTGTAATAGTCCCAAATCTGCATCTGCAGCTGCTCCATTAAGAATTCAATGAAGTTTTTAGAAACCCCTGAAAATTGTGAAATATAAAAATTAAAAATAATATAGAGTTTTTATTAGTCTGTGATACTGTTAATTACAATTTAAATCATTTAGTACCTAATTTCAGGGCACTTGAAATTACTTCCATTCCAAAATCCAGGGAGCTTGGAAGGTGGTATGCGGATCCGCTGTCATACAAGAAGGCATTGTTTCCCTCCTTTCCCCCGCGTCCAACGCTAACTTGTCGCAGTGCGTGACCAAACATCATGTGGGAACCCCTTCCAGTTCCCTCCTGTGATATCATCAGCGTTGGAGAGGATCCAAATTTTTGCAATGATTTTTGCGGAACTTTATGAAGAATTTTGAAAGCTTCCTTGTTCTCATTTTTCAATACGTAGTACAAAACGTTTTCAGAATTGGTGGAGCTTCTTTCCATGCGCAAAGTATAGATTTTGTCTGCCTCGTCATTTATCAACTTTTTAAGTAGCTTCATGTCATTCAGTATTACGGCGCGGATGATAAGACGAGAGTGGGACAAAGTGGAAATGAACGGAAGTTCTTTTTTAGACTCAAAGGTAGGATCCTTCTCATAGCAAGTTAGGTCGGGCTTGGGCTGCAATTTTCCCTTCTTCCGCTTGGCTTCCTTCTTGGGTCGCTTTCCACCCTTCACGGTGGCAGCAGGAGCGTCGTCGGACTTGCTGGTATCTTTTGGGGCTTTGCGTTTCTTTGGTAGAGCAGATGCAGTTGTAGCTGCCGTACTGCGTGCCTTTGCTTTCGCAACAAGAGACACACTTTTGCTTGCTACTTTCTTTCCTTTCCCCACCTTTGGTTTCTCCTGCTTGGATGTGGCGCGAACTGCACCTTTCCCCTTGGGTTTTACCGGTATTGGGCTCTTCAGTAATTTACGTCTCACCGACGGTTTGGGTGGTTCTTGCTTTGCCGAAGCTCCTTTCTGAAGCCTTTTCAATGTTTTAGTAGGTTTTATTGGTGCTTTGACTGACCCTTTCACCTTTCTCTTTGGCGTCTCATCAATCTTGGTCGACTTTTTACGTGTTATAGACACCAGCATGGCATCCACGGACGCTGGCGACTGGTAGGGCAGATGCGTCACCCTGGTTCGCTTGGATGCTCGGGATGGTGCCGGGTTGCGATTGTTGGCGGCATTCTGGCCATTGGAAATACCATCAATTCCAGTACTTTCTCCCAGCTTTCTCTTCCGTAAAGAGTTAGAGGCTACTGCAACTTGTTCGGAAGCTTTGGGTTGCTTGGACCGTATTCTCACCATTTTGGTTTCAGGACAGTGTAGTGAGAAATGCGTCACTAAAAGTTGTATGCAAATTCGCTAATTTCCCTCCTGCGAAAGTCAAAAGATTGCAATGTGCTTTAAAACATACGTCTGCGGTTTGACAAGCTGTTTCAGACAAACGGGGGCGTTTTGTCGATAATCATTCAGTTTTGTATCAGCATACAAATCAAATTGCAATTGTACGCCTATCTGGTTCGCTATGAAACGCGATGTGCAATGCAATACTGCAATATTGCATATGAAAAAGTTTTTGCCAAGGAAGACTCTTTTTATAAAGAGACTCGCTCAGCTAACTTTATACATGAGCAAGTCTATCAAAATAGTGAATGAGCACAGGCCATCCGAAATGTAACTGTGTTTTAAGACTTACGTAGAAATGCATGCTATAGCAGAGACTAGATGTGCAAACCGTTTGTGAGCAAATCAACTATGCATACGTTTTTAGTTCTGCAGAAAATACACACACACCAACCCAACTATTGTTATTACGAACTATTAAGTATCAGTTCAGACTGTCAACCCAAACCCACTTCACTGTTCCTACTCAAACAAGCAAAATCCTCTTGCTGAACGTTTTCAATCGATCTTTCAAACGCAAGCAGAAACACGACTGAACAGGAAAGTTGAAAACGTTTGTTATGTAGGTAGATAATTACGAAGTACAGCTCCGAGCATGTCTGATGTCGATTTATTGATATTTATAAAGATCTTACTATATGTATGAGTGCTGTAAAAAACACCACTTCTCCAGTGTTAAAAACTTATTTCACGCTAAGCATAATGTACTTAGCCCATAAATGTAAAATACCAATGATACATACTAATATTGAATATGTACTAGTATTTATGCTTAAACCCAAGCTCTTTTTAGCATGAAGAGTCATTGCCGAAAGCTGAACATCAACGCATGACGCATAGCACATCATAAGCGCATGTGTAACAGGGCGAACAAATTATGACTATGACTCCACAAACAAAGTACTTGAATTTGTATAGTTCTAATGGCATTCACATAACACATCATCTGTGTATGTATCGCACAACCATGCGTGGATAACCTTGAAATTGCATGCAAAAAAGTTATTATGAACATAATGGTCCACGATTGTTATTATCTGTTATACGAAAGATGAAATTATCAACGGACTTACTAGGTATGTATATGTCATCATCATCATGAAAGCAATATTGCTTGTTTTTAAAAAGTGATATTCATTACAACATGCAACAATCAAAAATATACAAATTCATACAGCCATATTGAATGTGCATGAATGTAGTCAAACACGAGGCGACATGTGTCCTTGCTTTTGGGCTTAAAACGATAGAGAAAATAATCGATAAGCATCAAAACAATTTTTACAGCAGGAACTGATAATATCTAATGTGCTATATTAATACAAAAAGATTGATAATAGTGCCAAGTATTGATTGATCTGTACTGCATGCAAATGCTTCATTAAATGATTTGGCCATTCTGGCGACATCAACCAGATGCATTTCCTGCAACCCGTAAAAGAAATCATGTCATATAATGAATATGTTCTTATAATAAAAACAGAATAATGTTCATTTAATGTCTAACTTGACTGCAGTTATAACTGATAAGAAATCTTTGTTCCAGTTCAATCCTTACGTTCCTTCCGTTTTCACAATGACAATTTTATAGTTATTAAACTGCCTGAGGAATGTTAATGTTAGTATTTCAAAGTTCAGATTTCCAGAATTCGCATTTCTGCACAAATATTCTATAAAATGGAATGCCAAAAATGTCTTAGGTACATATTATGTTTAACTATGCGTAAGCGTAATTTCAATCGAGATCGAGATACATAACGGTAATTCGTACCAGTATCATATTGCCCCAAAGGTTGTAAATGTGAGAGCAATCTCAGACATTAGACAGTTCATTCGTTTCAATGATATGGTGTTAATGTGTAATCTTGTGCCGTAAACACATGATTGTGATTTGAACTGCATACTATAAACTAAAACACCTTGAACTTGAAAAAATTAGCGAACGGAGAAATTCAGAGCACTTGCTATGATAGTATAGTAATGGACTATTTTGCTAAATACATGTTAGTCAACCTGCTAAACTAAAGGTTACAGGGTAGGGGTTTGATTTATCAAAATCAACTCACCATTGACATCCAATTTACATGAACTGAAATGTGTATATGAATATCGGTATTATTCGTATTATGTTAAAATACACTAATTTTTCTGATCTTCGCTGGAGTTAATGCATAGAATAAAAGTGGTCCATAAAAACACTAGAGTTGTAGTTTACATGCACGTCACCGATTCACAAAACCTGCACTGCAGTTTGCGTTGCACTTGTGTGCATACTTTGTGCAAAAATTCACTCAGCAAGAATTTGTTTCTTGGAACCTCTGAGCTGAACTATCAGATTTGTTCTTCACAAACTGATGACTAATTCATAAATTGGAGATAGTTTTCAAATACGTGAACTAAACTTGGTTATCTTGATCATGTATAATCGTGTGTGACATTTTTGTTTATGCCCATGTTTATGGATATTATGCAGGTTTCACTTTCTTATGATCTTTATTGTTTCATGCGAATGTATGTTAATGGCGAATTTTTGCAAGAGATCAGCAAAACACATCCATGATATTATGATACAGCAAAATGATAAAAAAAACTGCCCACTTGCATGCATTCACATATAAAGTACTGGATTATCGTGACTATTGTTTTTTGTGAGTACTGTTCATTCTATAGACAATGTAGGACAAGCAAGGGCAAACTACTGAACTACTGAGTGGCCGACAAGACTAAAGACTAATGTCTACTATCTCAGCTGTTAGACTTGGAAATAGTATATCTACCACCACACTACATTGTCGAATTGTGTAGCATGTACCACGAAAATTGCAAAGAAGCCAAAGCCAAGCGTATGTAATTTTTTCTGCACACTAATATGCAGTAGTGATGTCGGTGCGGTGTCTGTCTATGACGTGATGGCAAAAGGTGTTTTTTTGTCCAGCGAGCCGACTACACGACGGGCGATATACCTAAAAGATGTGAGCAAATTTTCCAGTATGCATGAAGCTACATTTTGCATACACATAAATACATACATAATACATACTATATGCATAATGCAAAATAAAAATCTTCTTTAACATGCCAAAATAGACAACCTGAAATCAGTGACCTAAGCTGAATTACATAAAATTGTATTTTAAAAAACTAACAAGCTTTCATTTAAATAGTTAGTATGTAGTACGCAAAATAGGTTTTTTACATGCTATGCAAACGTCCAAGGTAAAAGGGGATGATCATAATTTACTATAATAATATGATAGGGTTGCTTATGGGTTTTAAATCTTAGTAGAACCGTTATAAACCAGTAAGTAAATTTATGGAATTAGAAAAGCCATACATATAAACTACAAACTGTACAAACCCAATGGGAGTGAAAGCTCTGGCAAGGGGATAGAGGGATTTGGTGAAAATGCTCAACCCACAAAACCCTTTAGAATAAACGGTATTTAGTATTAACAATAGCATAATAACAACAACGCTTCTCAAAGTACCCCGTACACAGATGTGAAGTTTGTGTCAAAAGCAAGTTCGTAGTAGGTAAAAAAGTATTCTTTCCTTTACATTTACATTCATGCTAGCGGCGAACTTCTCTTTTCTGCTGTTTTGTTTACAAGACAGACGATGCACCGACAATAAACAAACAAAACGCAGGTGATGCACAGTTCAATTGCACTGCAAATTTGTGTTGTTTTTAGTTTGTGTTGCGTACTAGTACATGAGGACTTGTTTGTGTTGTTACTTTGACCTGACCTGCCTTTAAAACGGAATGTACACTTAAATTGAATTGTGAGTTGGTGAATTACTAATAAATTCACATTGTCGATTTTTCTTTGTTGAGGTGAACATTCGCAGTGAAAAAGTATGACGACTTAAATTAAACCGTTTTGTTAGGTTACACTTGTAAATTACAGTGTAATAAGTTACGAAAAGATTATTTGAAGTGATAATTTACTAAACCGAACAGGACAATGGTTGACAGTTTAGGACGTTAAATTTGTTGGGTGCATCAAAAGCAGAAATCAGAAAGTGCGTACTGCGTACCATTTCCACTCTCCTCCCATCAACAACAACTATTCATTAGTCACTAGTAAAACGGATCTTGTGGGAATCCTTGCGATTCTTTAGAAGCTTTAATCATGAGCGAAATGTACATTCCCGTTATAAAACAACAGCTCCAACAACATTTGGGATCTGAAAAGTTCTTAATGTAAGTAAAAACATCCGTGCTATTTTATGCATGCCATGTTCTATGGAATATTCTGTGTATGTATGTTTAAATTTGATTGGATACTTAAACTGAATTTAATTGCTTGTCTTTTGTAAATTGCAGATATGTTCGGTTGTTGCGGGATTGGTTTGGACAGCGAGTATGTTCCTTAAACTTTTTAATAGCTTTCAAGATGAATTCATTCGCTTTATTTTTATGTTCTTGTGACAATTGTCAATTATTTTGTTACAGCTCACCAAGAACCTATTCGATCATGAAGTTTCCACGTTATTGGAAGGAAATTGTTTGGACCTTCACAACCTGTTGGTTCGTTCCATCTTACAATCGGCAATTGGAACTAGCTCCAGTGGGCCTTCCGGTGTGACTATTCAACCATATTCAACTTCTCAGTCCGTTCTACCTTCCGTTACTTTCTCTGGAGATTCTTCTGTCTATACAAATTCAACAACAGATGCACCGTATCCAGCAAGTCTCACAGAGACAGTTAACAACAATGTCGTGCCTCCAATTCCGGTTGTGGAGGAACCTCTCGTTCAACCTCTTCCTGTCAGTACAAAGGAACAGCCTACTCAAGCACGGGAGGTTATGGGTGCTGTTGACATGATGGAGCAAGAACCGCCCCCTGATTGTGACTGGCTACAGGAAGCTAAAATAACGTTTCCAGCATGCGACAATAATATACCTGATCAAGCTCTCAATTTCAAGGTTGTTTGTTGTACAACTATTATTGACAGCAATAACACAAAATTAATTCTGAAACTAATATCCATTTATAACTTATATTTTTAGAATCGATTTCCTCCTTGGTTTGCTCATGACTTTCAAAGAGTCAACACGAAAAGCTATGCCCAAGATGTCAATATTGTTCGGAATGTCACTAACATGTTCTCGATGATGGGAGGTAAAACTCATACAAAATATAGATGAAAATGCCCTTGCTGGCTTGCTACATGTTGCCACACATGTGATATGCTTATAAATTAATGAACACGAACACACGTTTCCGATATATTTCTACATTTAATATTGTTGTTCTGTAGATATTCTGGAAAGAAAACCGCATCTGAAACAACATTTTGTAATTCCGAATGACAAAAAGACACCTTACCTAACGTCTGGCTGCAGTTTGTACGGACGTATTTTAATCAAGGCTTGGGGCAGCAACATTCAAAATGTTAATCTTCTGGTCACAGAGTATGCCGTTAACGCTGTTCGGGTAAGCAGTAGTGTGACTGAAACCATTTTGTAACGCTCCCTACGAAAGTAATAAAACACCATGTTCTGTACTTTTTCTGGTTCCAGGATCACATAAAAAATATTATTGTTAAAATACTGCAACAACGTCGTCCCTTTAGAATGCGTGACAAACGAATTTTGCATTCTATGGGCGTTCCCTATCCAAATCCTTATTTGCGTCAAGGGTTTCACTTGTACGATGAAGCGTATGGGTAAGCGTATTAAATTATAAATGCATACGCACTTGATAATATGTGCCTATGTACCGGCTGGTTTTCAAGTTTCCACGAACGAAAGATTAAAATATTGATTCCTACATGTTACAGGTCCGACACCACGAAAATGGCGGACGTGGTGATGCAGGTCCCTTCTCCCTTTCCTACCCTCGAAGAAAAGGAAAGACTTGCAGCGTTACAAGTGGCCGCTTCTTACCCATCTAGAGACACCCGATTCAATTCTATGAAAGGGACAATGATGGACTTTCTCTATGCCATGAATGTATGCACACTATTGCACACCTAGTTGAAATCGAAATTGAAGACACTTTCGATATTAACTTTATTTGTAATCCATTTTTGTCTAAATTCTTTCATCTATTCTTGTGTATACTTTTTAATAGCAAAATCCCACGTTGATACCAAACAACAGATCAAGATTCAAACTGCTGGATGCCATTTTAAAACATAACAAAGGCTTTGCTGGATCTCAGAATACGCAATATGAATGTCCTGATGAGGACGAAGACATATTTCAACCTTCTCAAATGCTTCCATTAGCATCGTATTAAAAAGCAACCTTGTGTCAACCACAAGTGAACGTACCTCTACGCATATTAATATTAATACAACATTTTTATATCGATACATCAAATCTCACAATTTCGATAATAATTGTCATTATGCCATGTTTTCTCCATGCATAATTTATAATTTATTAATAAAAAACTATTCATTCGAATGCAAAAATTCATTCACCATTCATAAACGTCCTAATTATTATCTTCCATAAACACTTAACAAAATTAACCACTCTTGGTCGTACATTTTTACCTAAACAAACGCAAGAAGTAATGAGGATTTATCAAAACTCCCTGTCCATCTCCGCTCACTCAAACCCATCACCAATTAACTTAAATGGGCAGTCAAACGAAACGAAGTTCATTTGCGAAAGTCAAAAAAAGTGTCAATTGCAAGGAAATGCATTCATGAATGAATTCCGGGGCAATGAAGGTTAAAGGTTCCGGTTCCGGTCACTTGAATTCATGATGTGAAATCAGAATGAGTCATGCGAGAAAGTGGAAATAGAAACTGGAAAGTGTCAAAAATGCCGAAAGGCATGAGCGAGCATACGTTCGCTCTTTGATGGTACAGTCGAAGCTCGATATAACAGACAAGCAGGGACTTTAAAATTTTGTCTGTTATAGCTATTGTCTGTTACATGTATAACAGACATGTCTGTTATATGGTATAATCAGCTGTATTTGTTTATATTATTAAACTTTAGTAGTGTGTGTCATTTCAATTTGTGCGGTTTAAAACAGAATGAACGCGGAATTTCTTTTAATAGCGGCTGGTTGCGCTTAAATCTCAACAAAGTACATAATGATTTTATTCTGTAGCACTTATATGCTAAACTAGTGCCCGGCAGAGCCGGGTCCTAGCACTCGCTTCGCGAGCGGGGGCGAGGATACAGTAGGAAAACCCTGTACACAAAATTCACCGTAGCTATGTCGCTGCAATAAACACATCCTAACATGATGGACTAACACAAGTTACATTTTGTAATGATTTAAGATTCGTTGGTTAGTTTAGAACACTATCCAGGGAGGAGGACGTGCACCTCCCTCTCAGTGCTTCCTTTTTCAACATACATTTCATTCAAACCTCAGTAAAATCAATTACTGCAGGTGCCATAACATTTTGACATATATCCCCATGCTTAAATCTAAACTCTGGCGACGGAAGTGGATTATCCCTTGAGTTTCTCAAAACAGCAATAAAGTGATTTTGGCAACCACCTTCTACAGCTTGAGTATGGACAATTAATATAACAGTTTTATCATTATTCTCAGTATTGGGGAGATTTAAAATATTACTTATGTTTGCCTCCACTGCTGGACAGAACATACCGTCTGAATGAATTTTACAATCCAGCAGAACAATAATGCTGTGCAACATTGATGGGTCAGCCCATTCATTATACGAACCCCGAATATCGCACGTTTAATTACGGAATCGTGATCTACGCCTGAAGTTACACCTGTACACAAATTTTGGTGAAATTCTACCGTGTGACTTTTCGGTGTAGTGATTATAAGATATTTTGATAATAACTGCAAAATGAATCGGACAATATGTTTCATGTCATTCAAAATGCTTTCGAAAGCACAAACTCGGAAGGGCTATACACGATGACCCACGGGGTCGCCACCCCGACCCACCGGGTCGCCACCCCGACCCACCGGGTCGCCACCCAGACCCGCCGGTACGCCACCCCGACCCACGGGGTTCGCTACGTCGTGGATATCGCACTTGTTTTCCAAGGGTATTTAATTGTTCAGGAATTTTGTATTGTCTATCTGATAACACGGTTGGATTTTGGAATAAATTCTTTTTTCATCATTTGCAAGTCATGTCATTATCGATCTTTGTGACGTCGTTTCCCGCGACGACACCGGATTCAACATGCGATTCCTTTACAAAGTTTGGTCAGCTTTTAATTCTCTATCCGAATCCACAATAAACTTTTTTATGATTTTGGGTTCGGCGCACGGGTTTTCCGGCCGTAGCTCCGTCAATTGCCCAGAATACCGCATTTTTTATTACGGAATCGTGATCTACGCATGAAGTTACCCCTGTACACAAATTGTGGTGAAATTCTACCGTGTGACTTTTCGGTGTAGTGATTATAAGATATTTTGATAATAACTGCAAAATGAATCGGACAATATGTTTCATGTCATTCAAAATGCTTTCGAAAGCACAAACTCGGAAGGGCTATACACGATGACCCACGGGGTCGCCACCCCGACCCACCGGGTCAACACCCCGACCCACCGGGTCGCCACCCCGACCCACCGGGTCGCCACCCCGACCCACCGGGTCGCCACCCAGACCCGCCGGTACGCCACCCCGACCCACGGGGTTCGCTACGTCGTGGATATCGCACTTGTTTTCCAAGGGTATTTAATTGTTCAGGAATTTTATATTGTCTATCTGATAACACGGTTGGATTTTGGAATAAATTCTTTTTTCATCATTTGCAAGTCATGTCATTATCGATCTTTGTGACGTCGTTTCCCGCGACGACACCGGATTTAACATGCGATTCCTTTACAAAGTTTGGTCAGCTTTTAATTCTCTATCCGAATCCACAATAAACTTTTTTATGATTTTGGGTTCGGCGCACGGGTTTTTCGGCCGTAGCTCCGTCAATTGCCCAGAATATCGCATTTTTTATTACGGAATCGTGATCTACGCATGAAGTTACCCCTGTACACAAATTGTGGTGAAATTCTACCGTGTGACTTTTCGGTGTAGTGATTATAAGATATTTTGATAATAACAGACATGCCTGTTATAAAGCAGAGAGTTTATGCGCTATGTTTTATGTTACAAATATGGTCATGTCTGTTATATGAAATGAATTCCTACCCTTGGGGACTGAAAAATCTGTCTGTTATAAGTATTATCTGTTATATAATGTCTGTTATATAGACTATCATTAACACGTAAATCCCTATTTAATCGGCAGGGACTTTTCCGATTGTCTGTTATTGCTATTTGTCTGTTATATGGGCACCTGTTATACCGAGCTTCAACTGTATTTGGTAGAATGCATCGCTACAAGAGGCATAGAGGTGCTTGCTAGACAGATCACGTTCATTTTAAATCTCACGTGTGCGGTAGCAAAATAAGATGCTTGCCAAAATAATAACATTCAGCATTCATTGAACATGAACCTGATTGAATGCTGGCGAGCTTCTACTAATTAATTTTTCGTCGGCTAATTAGATTATGTATACTAATTACTAATTAGATTTACCTAGATCAGCAGTAGGTTTAATAGGAAAGTTTTAGATAGCAAACAAGGTGAGGAGTGTTTATTGAGTTTCACACAGATCATATTTCATGTGGTTTGAATTTGGAATGGATAAAATGTGTTTATTTAATATTATTAACCTCTGTAGTTTTAACTCAACACAAGTTTTATCGTTAATTATTTTTCTTGTTGTGTTTCATACAGAAGGATTGGGAGCCAGGAGAAAAGTGAAGAAGAAGCGCTGAGCCGTTGCGTACTGTCAAAAGTTAGAAGATGGCGGACGAAGATGATATTTTCGGTGAAGCCTTCGACGTGTTCGAAAAAGCCAGTGGTGGGGTCGGGGGTGGTGAGCTGAAGTCGAGAAAGAAAACAGATTTCAGTGACAGTGATTCCGGTTCCGATGAAAGTGATTCCGATTTCCAAATGTATGTGCTGTTATAAACACGAGTCGAAGCTCATTGAAAGCTGTTCATTTACAATTACAGATTTGACGTTGAAATATAAATTATTTTTTGCAGGGTTTCTGGCGCTGATGTTATTTCCAAGCCGGATGAACCTGAATCCAAGTCACCACCGGAAGAGAAGGAAGATGTGCAGAAAGAAGAGGAGAAGCCGGAAGAGATTGCAGAGACCAAAGAAACTAGTGAAGACAAAGTTGACGAAGTGGAAACTCCAAATGACCGTAAATCGGTGAAACGACAGATGAACGAGAATGCAGAGGAAGACGAGAAAATGGAAGAAGGTAGTGGTTTATGATTTATTTCGTACAGGTTTAAAAACTTAAATGTATTTCTCAGTTGGTAATTTTACTTTTTAATTTCACATTTTATCTTTTTATTTTTTTAAACTAGGTGAAGGAGAAAGACCCACTAAAGTGTTGAAACCAGACGAGGAAGCACAACCGGAAGAACCTGATGACGATGAGGAAGGTGGAACAAATAAGCGTTCTGCGGCAGATATTGCAGCTCTCCAGCGTTTTCTTCCTCAAGTGGAAATCAAAACTTTGGAAACTGCTGAAGGAGGTGGCTGCTCTCATGTTGTAGCTGTTCCGTCCAATGCATTCTACATTCCTCTTCATCCCATCGAAAAACCAGTGAAGACATGGCCTTTTAAACTGGATACTTTCCAAGATAGAGCAATTACATGTGTCGATAATTATCAGTCAGTTTTGGTCTCAGCTCATACATCTGCCGGAAAGACGGTTGTTGCCGAGTAAGTTTTAAAAATTTATATTGGCTTCTGCAATGCTCAAATGTATTCTGAAAACGAAGCTAGAAATTAACTGTTTGTCCATTATTTTATTGTTTCTTACTACAGGTATGCAATTGCAAAAGGTTTGAAGGATAACCAACGAGTTATTTATACAACACCTATCAAAGCTTTAAGTAATCAAAAGTACCGGGAGTTCTATGAACAGTTTAAAGATGTCGGACTTATTACTGGCGATGTAACGATAAGTCCATCTGCAAGTTGTCTCATTATGACCACCGAGGTACGTAAACTAATTACACTAACGATAAGATGACACAATTAATACAGTAAATACAGACGATTTTTTTGCGTTATATGAAACATTAAATCATTTTCTTTTAGATCTTGCGTAACATGCTGTACAGAGGATCAGAAATCATGAGAGAAGTCGGATGGGTGATATTTGACGAAATTCACTACATGCGTGACAAAGAAAGAGGCGTTGTCTGGGAGGAAACCATTATCTTGCTACCTCAGAAAACACATTATGTGTTTCTGTCGGCCACTATTCCGAACGCAATGCAGTTTGCCGAGTGGATATGTTACTTGCACAAACAACCATGTAACGTTATACATACAGATTATCGACCTACACCACTCCACCATTATCTGTATCCAGACGGCGGTGATGGAATTCATTTAGTTGTTGATGAAACGGTAATTATTATACTGTAATATTCTAGTTAAACTTAAAAATAAGAGTGAACTAAGATTTTATTGATTGATACTTTTGATACCTATGAAATATATTTCAGGGAACTTTCCGAGAAGATGGCTTTAACGTAGCAGTATCAATGTTACAAAGCTCAGGACCTGAAGGGGGAGGAGGGGGCGGTGGTGGACCCAGGGGAGGAAATGCTAGAATGCGAGGAGGAAAGAAGGGAGGAGATTCTGGTTGCCACAAAGTAATCAAAATGGCCATGGAGAATGATTTGGCACCAGTCATCGTCTTCAGCTTTAGCAAGAAAGATTGTGAATCTTATGCTTTGCAATTGTCTAAAATGGATTTCAACACAGGTTTGTTATTATGAAAGATGTTATGACATGAGATTTACTTACAATAAGTTTATAAAGTACGAAATACTGACTAAGTGTATTCTATCATTTGATAGCGGAAGACAAGCAGTTAGTTGAAGAGGTTTTCGTCAACGCAATTGATGTGCTTAGTAAAGAAGACCAAAAATTACCACAAGTGGAAAATCTTTTGCCGCTGCTGAAACGTGGAATCGGTATTCATCACGGAGGTTTGTAGACGTGTACTCAAGTGCATAAATAATGCAAAATACTTTCCGTCAACATTCCGTCGTCGTTTTTCAATTAATAAATATTATTCCTTGGGTTTACAATTTAGGCTTGTTACCTCTACTCAAAGAAACAATAGAAATTCTATTCTCGGAAGGATTGATCAAAGTACTTTTTGCTACTGAAACTTTTGCCATGGGTCTCAACATGCCTGCCAGAACAGTTCTTTTTACTAACGTTAGGAAGTATGATGGGAAAACGTATCGCTGGGTAATTGCCACATTCTTGTTTTAATGGACATAAGTGTCATTGAGGATCATTAAGTTATATAGTTCAGAATTGAAATAGTCTGTTTGTCTGCATTTTAGATTACCTCAGGAGAATACATTCAAATGTCTGGGAGGGCTGGTCGACGTGGCCTTGATGATAAGGGAGTTTCTATTGTTATGATTGACGAAAAAATCAGCCCAAGTGTGGGAAGAGCGCTTTTCAAAGGCGCTGCCGATCCAATTAATTCCGCTTTCCATTTGACTTACAACATGGTTTTGAACTTGATGCGAGTAGAAGAAATTAACCCGGAGTACATGATGGAGAGAAGCTTTTTCCAGTTCCAGAATTATGCAACAATTCCATCCATATGTCAAAGTAATTTATAGAACTAAACTGTTCCTTCCTATTGCATTATCCAATACTTTATTATATTGCCAACTAAACGAAATACCTTTTGTGATATTGCAGAATTGATAGAAGCGGAGAAGGAGTACGATGACTTAAAGATTCCTCGTGAAGAAGAAATTGCTTCCTACTATGACTTGAGGAAACAACTGTCTAGTTTTGCCTCTGAATTCAGGGAATTTATTACCAAACCCAAGTACATCGTGCCGTTCCTCCAACCTGGGAGATTGTTGCATGTAAAGCCTTATTTCAAATCAACGGACACTCGATAAATGCACGGTTATACACAAACTAACTTTGTTACATTTTTGTTTCCAATTCATTTAGATCAAACAAGGAGAAATGGATTTCGAGTGGGGCGCAGTTGTTAATTTCATGCGCAAGGAAAACCCCCATAACAATCCAATGAATAGTATTCCTGTGTATGTCATCGACATTCTGTTGCACATTTCTACTGAAAGTGCAAATGTAAGTTTATTTATATTGTATTACATTGATCTACAAGGAATTCGAAATACGTATAGTAAAATATTAATATGTACTAGGTACAAACTATTACAGAGCAATAATGTCTATGATGTTTCTTGTTTGTTTTTCAGGCATCTTCAACGGCTAACATTAAACCACCGTCGAACGGAGATCCAGGAGAAATGAAAGTCATTCCAGTCTCATTGAACGTTGTCCAAAAAGTCAGCCAAGTGCGTCTGTACTTATCCAATGATTTGAGACCGAAAGAAAATCGAATGGCTGTATTGAAAAGCATACAGGAAGTTAAAAAGCGATTTCCGGGTACCCTGCCGTTACTCGACCCTATCAAGGATATGAAAATTAGAGAGAAACCTTTCGATGAACTTGTGAAGAATATAAAAAAGTTTGAAGAAAGAATGGAAGCACATCCGTTGCACAAAGATAAGCAGCTGAAAAGTCTCTTTGAGGTTTACGAGAAAAAAGTTGAGGTATGGTTATGTTGTTACTTACATTGTTGATTTGTTCTATTCCGTGGCTGAGCAAATTAACTTTAATTTTACTTTTGTTACCCCTGTAGCTTCATTATCAAGTATCAACTGCCAAGTCTGACCTTCGAAAAGCAAAATCTCTTCTTCAGATGGATGAATTGAAGTGTCGTAAACGGGTTCTCCGCAGGCTTGGATATGCGTCTACAGATGATGTTATAGAAATTAAAGGCCGGGTAGCCTGTGAGCTAACCAGTGGGGATGAATTACTACTGACTGAAATGATCTTCAATGGAATGTTTATCGATTTAGATGTTCCCCGAGCAGTTGCGCTGCTTAGCTGTGTCGTTTGCGATGAAAGAAGTAATCAAGTTCCTAAATTATCAGAGGAGCTGTCGGGCGCTTTGAAGATGATGCAGGTTGGTGTACCAATTATTTTTCTTTTGTCCTGCTACGTACCATGCATACCCTGCGAGTTTGAATTTTCAGCTACATAAAAGCAATTTGTATTTGTTGTTTTGTACAGGACATCGCTCGACAAATCGCGAAAGTTAGCAAAGAATCGAAATTGGAAATAGACGAGGATGAATACGTGGACCAGTTTAAGCCGTACCTAATGGATGTCGTTCATGAATGGTGCAAAGGGGCTACTTTCTCACAACTGTGCGAAATGACTGACATATTTGAAGGTAAGAAATTATAATTAATGAATTATATACCGTCGAATAATTTAATAGTGGATGGGATTCAGTTGCAAGCAGAAATATAATGGTTTGGTAACATATTTGTCTTTAGGTGGCATCATTCGCTGTATGAGAAGACTGGAAGAACTCCTTCGTCAAATGTCACTAGCTGCAAAAGTAATAGGGAACAAGGAACTAGAGGAGAAGTTCAATGAGGGTGTTAAATTAATTAAGAGGGATATTGTATTCGCAGCAAGTTTGTATTTGTAATCTGTGAAAATATTTTATATGCTTACGGAACTTAATATATTATTGAAATATTATATTATTACTGTTTGATTTTACATGATTTGCATTTATTATATTTCTGAAATTAAAATATATGTAACAAATAACAAAAATGACTTCTGTACATACAACTCTACTATTTACTTGATTACTAACTAAACAAGTTTTAATTCGATTCAGTTTTATGCACAATCGGTGTTGGATCAGTAATTGTAACATCCTGCGCCTTTTTATTGATGCCAATAGTACTTTTTTGTAGTAGATTAGGGCTGAAAAATGAAGGTCGTTCTTTGGGCATTTCCACGATCAGTTTGTTTTGTGCGTTTCGCGATGTTTGGTCCACACCCATACCTTTCGCTTTGTCAGACTCGTAAAGGACAATCACGTCTTTATCGATAGCGTTGTCTCCAAACTTTGCGTTAATTGACTCCCGGATTGCGTTCGTTTCTTCCATATTCTTTTCATAACAATTTCCTGTAAAAAGTAACGAAAAGATTCCCATTTCAAGGTATTTCATTGTCAATACGAATGAAAAAAGTTTTGTTACTTTTCTCTTTTCTGTCAAGTTAACGTACTACAGAGATGCTTTGCTTGATAATGGTGTCCACAATTATCGCATATCAACAAATTGTATTTTGGTATCAACATTTTCCAAGTCCATTCTTTGACACCAAAGCTTTCTCTAAGACGCCTCTCCACACTGCGGCGTCGTTTGGGTACTCCCCAAAGAAATCCTTCAGCCTTTTTATCCACCACCTCCCTCTCAACGGTGTCATTTAGGAAAGGTAGAGCTCGTGGGGCTTGACCAGCGACAACAAGACCAGGAGGAAACCCTATAACATTTAGTATATATACAAATTTACATATAGTACAAATAATTAGCAATGCATTCATTTAATTTCAAAATTTTAAATAAAAAAACTTAAGGATTCCGCCGGCAAGGAACATACCATTAGAAAATGGATTAAATAAGTCTGTCCATCTCTTCAGTCCCCTTAAAGAGTCACTTGTAGACAATCGGATGGCAAAAAGCAGTCCCTTCATCGCAAATTATTATTGTACTCCACTGGAGGAATCAGAAGACAGCAACGCTGTGGCTGATGTTGACTAAATACCTTCAACCTCAATGCAGGGCAGGGTCTGCTGGCCTGCAGTAAACTTGCCACTTTCTATCTACCTGCTACTTATAACAGTTTCCCGTTGACTCTTATTAACGGTTTTCTAAAAACTAAATGTTTCCAACAATATTAAATTAAAAGCACACCTAGCCGTTAGGATCTTAGAATCAGCTTGTTTGGAATCCGTGGAATATGAATGAAGAAACAGCAAAACAAACAGGAAAGCAGACAGTCTTTCTGTTGCGCTATGCCCACAGGAGATACCGGGCTAAAGACTTATTGTTATCATCACGCAGACATACACATGCTTGGCATGAAGACATGCTTCACCACAAAAACACGAGAGGCAACGTAAACATTCCCCGAAACTCAGATGGTGCATGTGCTTCAAAATTAGTAGCAAATCTTTAAGGCATTTTTTGAAACATTACAAGCACCTGCTTGGACTGAACAGTGCTTATCGCCTCTTGATATGGCACCTTATTTGTGTACATGGACTATGATAAACGATAAGAGTCCTGTATTGGGGTTGTTATAATAGTAATGTGTTCAACGTGAAAGTTAGGTGTTCAGTGACTTGAAATTCAGTTAGTGGCCACTGTGGCCAGTCAAATGTCACAACTCACGACAGAGGATCTTATACTTAAGCGATAAATAAACTTGATTGATAAGTGGTTCGTAATCATCAAAACTCGAGTTTGCTGCAATAGCTAGTAAAACTGTGCATTATGACCATCACGATGAATCCAAGCATTTTCCCCAGTGCTCTGACAAGTGGACCAGAATTAGGAAAGGAAGCCCTTCAGGAGTTTGCAGATTTAGGACTACTGACAAAGATTGATAATCATAGGGAGCATTATGCCATTCAGCCATGCTGGATTCAGGACCCGGCCAGTGGGGTATTGGAAGAAATTAACAAGAACGTGCTAGGACGGTGGAACAATAAGTAAGACAATATGAATACGAGGAGAGTTACATACATACATGTTTTGATTGAGATGATGGCCGAAGGGTTGCTTGAATGTAATTTAAAATCTTTCATTTTATAGGTTAAATTCGTACGTGGTAGCAGTACATAACATTCGAAATTATGATAACTCGGCAGGAATGAATGAGGACCACAGGTGGTTGCATGTTGATATCGTTGCGACATATTATACTTTCTCACCTGAGGAAGGACAACGGCTAAAAGGTACTTAATTATCTGTAAATCTGTAGTTATTCGGGTCGGGAATAAGCATTTACCGTATTATTGATTAACTAATTTGAATGGCTTTGTCTTTGTGTACTTATAGGGGAAATCAAGAAAGTGGGTAACAGAGCAGCTATATGTATTATATTTGATGTATTCACCGCGACGGTGTTCGCTAAGGATGAGGAAGAAGTAAGCACATCTTTACAACATTGTGACAATTACATGAGACATGATTTACGGTCAAATAAACAGAATCAGGATCAAATTCATTGAAAATAATATGTATCTCCAAATTTCAGCTTGGCTCTTGGAACGTTGGGGATGAACTGCGTTTTGAAATTAATTCATTCGTGCATAGACGAAAAGGCCCACTCATTCGAGCAAAAAGTCTTTCAGAACCGATCAGGAACAAGAGGAAACTACCTGCCCCTTTAGAAGTAGAGGATTGGGAAACGGAAGAACCTGTTGTAGAAAGTAATAGTATGGAAATTTCGTTTAATGAGTCAGGAGACCTGGAGGAGGAATCTCGATCTTCAAGAAAGGAAAAGAAAAAGAAGAAGAAAAAAATCAAGCAAGAATTTGACGATAACGTGCAAGACAATGACGTGATGCAAGAGACTTTAGAATGGGGCAACGAAGATGTAATGACCAGCCAAGATAATAACGCGACGGTGGACGACGATGACGATCACAGTAGGAAGAAGAAAAAGAAGAAGAAATCGTCCAAAAATGAATAGTTTTTTTGTCGTGTAATACGTTTTATAAGAATACAATGACCGCTACTATCTGTTTGGTTTTACGATTTATTTTATAACGAAATAAAATAAAAAATTGAACATCACAGGTACACACAATTTCATTAACGTTTCACGAAGACATCAATTACTACCTATAATATCGAAATGTAAAGATATTTTTTACTATAAAATATGTACAGCCTACATAATCTGATAATCTAATACATATAATTGCATACTATATAAATTATAACTGCATAGTATCGTATTTATCTCCACAATTTGAACTCTGAAATTAGGAAACAAAAAACCTGTAATTGTTGAGTATTATTTCCTCATCGACATCCCATCCGAAATTCTTTTCTCCTCTTAATGATTTATACGAATGTAAATTAAATATTAAAAATAACACTGTAGTCTTGTAAGATTCTGCTGTATGAAAAGAATAAAATATTTCTAAGGACTGTGCCAATCTGAGCCGAAACCGCATGCAGAATCAGAGTCCGAGTCTGATTCCTTAATTGTAGGGGAACCTCCATTGACTCTACGCGTCTTCTTTTTTCTTCCCGTGTTACTATTCGGAATTGATGGAGGAGGCATCATTTGCTTATCCTTATCACCATTCTGATTCTAAGGAAAAGAAAAAAATCCAATTTAATTATAGAATACACTTTTATTAATTCTTCTTCTGACCCAGAACCAAATGACAACACCTTTGCTTACCGTTTCGGCTTCCGGCAAATTGTCCGCAGATCCCCAATTCTTATGTACTATCGATACCCTGTCCATTCCCGATGATGATGTGGATTTTCCTAATAGATACCCGAACGCCTCTCTCGTACTTTTCACTTTGACGTTAAGCGAACCAATCCTTAAGAAACTAGAATCTCTATCTCGTTGCATTTCCGTACTTCGTCGTTTTTCTTTAATCTCTGCATTGGCAATACACAAATCTTGTTTTACATGGGCACATCCTTACATTCCAACAAGCTCTCTGTTCTCAGCCAATTTGATATTTAAGAAGTATAATTGTGGAGTGCAGTGATTTTTCTTTTCTTTTTTTTTTGCGTTGCATAAAAGCATTCTGTATGAAAGCGAGAAGTTTTTTACTCCATTTTGTGTGTAGTAAGTTTGTCCCTTACCAGAAAGGGGGATAAGTGTGTATTTTCCGTCACCAACACCATCAAGTATGAATTTTTACACCGGCACCCCGATGTAGATCCCAGAACCTCGGGTATTTAGAGTCTACAGCAATATTGTATAAGTGAGCAAATGAGCAGCGTACTGAAGATTGGTGAAAGCATAAATTAACAAAATATCATGATTTCTCAAGTGAATTTTACAAATAGCATAAGATGTTATATTATGCTACTTGTTCATTGTTGCAGGGTTGATAGGCATGCAGTCGTGCATAAAAAAGGAGCTGTTATGTCATAATAAATTGCATTAAAGCCGTGTCATGCAAAAATATAGAGACTTTCTGCAATGTTGCATGCATGCAAATAGAAAGCGTGCAATATAAAGAAAGTAAGTGTGAATTGTGAGATGTGTCTCACGTGTCATGCTGTGTAAGATAGAGTTTTGCTGAAAAAGAGAAATGGTTTTAAATAATAAATTAATAATTACTTATTATTACTACTTTATTGAATTCATGCACACAAATAATATGTCAGTTATATAAAAAATGTTTAATAAATAAAATAAAAATAGGTATTTTGTGCGAAACACTTAAGATTTGAGAGCAGCCAGGGTAAAAATACTTGGGCAAAGTAAGTGTAAATTATGTGGGTGAAATATAAATATACAAGCATTACTCAATTTTATCAATACAACATTTTGGCTGTACGTTAATAGCTCAAAAAAATTAACTTAATGTAATTGGTTTCTTCAGTGGCGTGATTTAAGTAAAAAGCTATAAGAAAAAATGACTAATATTTTAAAGCATTATTATTTGTCGAAGAATAGGTAGGTAGGTATGTCACTAGACAAATTGATAACTTTCTTTCTATAAAAATACTTTCTGATGATATATCTTTATAAAAATAATGTAAAATATATTTTCTTTCGTCATATATTATACGGGTTTGTACTAATCTTTACCGGCCAACATCAATAATGAAAATTAACAAAGAAAATATCAGCTATCATGCTGCAGTTTCGATTTACAAAAATATTTTTCATGGCTCGTTTTCCTCTTTATGAGCATTGGCACTTGTAGTGGCAGTACTTACAGCTTTTGGGTAAGCCTTGGTCTTTTTTGGAACAGCATTGTTTATAAAATAATTAAAGCCCTGTCTCAAACTTCGTCTAGTAGTTCCTCCTGCCTTGAAATTTGATTTATTTACGGAACTTGCTGATTTAACCAATTTCGAACTACTGGTTTCTGTTTCTTTTCTTGAAGAGCTGTCAACATGATCAAAACTAACTGTTTTTCTTTCAGGAAATGTAAAAATACTGCTTCTGCTTTTAGCCATAAAAGAGCTACGCTGTTGTGGCTGTTTACTTACTAGTGGGGAAACGGAGAGAAGCTGTACTGATCTGTTGGGCGTTGTAGAAGCAGAGGATGGTCGTCGGAAAATACCTACAGGGGTCAAGGGGGTGTTAGGAGTGGTCGAAGCTGAGTTAGAATTGCAAGTAGGTAAAGAAACAAGTTCGAGAGGAATGGAGCCAGAGCTCCTTCGTCGCATGTTAGGGGGATAGTTACTTGAAGCGGAAGAAAAGTGGCGACGTATGCGAGTGCCAGGCACTGAAGAAGGATCAGGACTTAGAAGAAGGGACTCACTTTTGAACGTGTCCATTGATACTGAGGTGTCTTGTCGGACCAGGTATTGCATTGGCTTCTTCCCACTGTGGTCTCTAATATTAACGTCTGCATCTAAATAAGTATGAAAGAATGATCATCAATGCTTTAGACTCTAGAGTTGCTTTTAATTGAGAACCTCGTGTGGATTTATAGTTTTCTCTTACTATATGCTTTCATCAGCAAGTCGTATACTTCCTGCCGTGAAAATTGTGCTGCGAGATGGAGTGGGGTGTATCCACCATTAGATTTGGCATTTACATCACATTGGTACGCTCCAGCTAAGAGTTTAACTAACTCCACATGGCCTTTCTTAGATGCCCAATGCAGTGCAGTCTGTAGGAACGAGAAAGAGTCATTTTTAATTTGCCTTTTTTGCTAACGAAGTTATATCTGTAAACGTGATGGAAGAAATTTCATTGATGTGGTACTTACATACTGCATGTGATACCATTGAAATACGAACGGTCGAGCATCACAAAAAAAGAAAGAAAAAACATTTAATTTAGGTAATTGTGAAATTCTACTCATGATCGTATTTTATAGCAAGTTTATTGTTACTCACGCCCTGTTTTGATGATTCCAATAAAAGTTTCCGTTTAAAATTAGGTTGTGGAAAAGGAAAGAAAGAAATAGCATTTTGTTTAGTCATAAAATTCCATTCAAATAAGGGTACTTTTGAGTTATTGCTCATATGCATAAAATAATATTTTCTTATCACTCACATTCATGTCCCGTCTTCTGACTAGAGATGGATTTTCATGAGCCAATTTATTCAAGGCATGATAATCACATTGGGCAGACTTGAGCATCCACTCTTTAGCTCGTGGCTCTAACTGTGTATGAGAAAAGCCATAGCCATATCCATACTATTTTCAGTTCATCAAGTCAATTTTGATAATTTTTGATGATGAGGACCCATACAACCAAATGCAAACCAACACCACAACCAGAGAGCAAACAAAAAGCACAAAACAAAATACACCAATAAAATATTAATTTATAATAATGCTAAAATTGATAATGATAACACATAATAAACTACTGTACTTAATACAATGATACCCAAAAACCATAATAATGTCAGTAATAAACTATATAACGCAATTGGCACGCCTCGTCTAACCAAGCGCTTTTCTGTAATGTCATGTCTCATGACAAAAAGGCCAGTAAAATAAAAATATTTACGAGGAACACTCTTTAGACATTTCTTAAACACCCACGCATCTTAAACTATTCAAAACACTCAAAAACTACCGTTATAAAACTTATAGCCCACGTTAATTATTCTGAATGAACATTATCCAACTGCCAAAAGCTCACCACATGAGTATTTGCAATATTGAATATTGTTAACGATTTCGAGCGTTATTAAATCAACATCTACCAATCTGCATGCTCATAAAAGAAGTAAAAATTTGTAACGAGCTCCTTTCACAAAAACAGGCAAAAACAAAGTTATGATTGACAGGCTTACCGACGACAATGATGCTGTGTCAAAATCCACAGACTCGTGCTATATAAAGTAAAAAATGAACAAAACAAATCACGATTAAACTCATTCATTTTCGAATAGATAAATTATTTTAGCATTCCAAAAAAGGAATTTTGAAAAAGGAAAAAATATTATGAATGTAATTTCTGAGGCTTCACCTTTGCTGCAATCTCCCTTTTCGTTCGGTTCGACGGCATCTTATTGGCAGCCAGCTCGCTTTCTGAAGCAATTCGATTAAACTTTTGCATGCGCTCCTTCACACTGATCTTGTGCTCAGTTTCGGAATCCCCATTTTGCATATTATCATTTGGGCCATCACTGCTGGCACTGCTCTCCTCAAAATTGCCGTCGGTCCCATTCCCATTCACAAGATTAATGTTTTCTTTCTCATGATCGTTTTCCATTCCTGTCCGTGAGTAATACATTTTAATATCAATATTAATAATAATAGCGCAAAAATGACAGATTATGTGCAATCGTGGATGTATTTATTGTTGTATATCCCCAGCGCGTAATCTGCCGCTATACTGTTGTAAGTACTCATGTATAAAAACTATAATAATATGATGAGCAGGAAAAGATATTTTTATTGAATAAACGCATGTTGCTTGGAATGTTGGAGTGGTGGAGGAGTATTTAATGATTATAACTTTAACATTTTGCCTGCTCTTGTAATAAAAAAAATGCGATAAACAGTTGCAAAAAACCAAATTGAAGAATCTTTTGAATGAAACAGATCGTTTGGCAAACTGAACACTTTTCTTGGTCACACATCATCGCAAAACTTTTATTTGCTCAAGTGTGGCTGACATCACACAAGCTACTATGCAAACTCATTTTGCGGTTTATCGTAAACTTCCTGCTTGAACTAGAGACTCTATATACATTATGGTTTTACGTACCTCCATTAATTCCAGTAGTGGTTGATGTCGACGCACTGCCGTTAGTAAACTCCATGTTGCGTCTGTTACTGTGTCGATTTCCACCAAAGTTGGTAGCACCAGAGGAGGGCGGATGATTTCTCAAACTTGATGAGCCTGAAGCTCCACTAACGGCACTTGGTGACCTCTCAACACCTCGCTTATGACGAGGTGGGACAGGTGGCGGAGGAGCTCCTGGTGGGGACTGCACGGAATTTCCAGGAATGTCACCTGGATAGCCACGTTGCTGCTGGTCAATTTGTTGTTGATTCGCTGGAATGACTCCTGGAACTGGGGCTGTGCCTCCAGGTAAACCACTAACTGCTGGAAAAAATGGATGTTGGAAGAAGTCTATGTTAGTGGCTTGTTTTAATGAAGTAACTCTTCACTCCACCAGATATATTATTTGCATATTAAATTAATTAGTTCCAATTAGCAACAAACAAAATAGTGGGTGAGAGCGTTTCAAGCGTACGCATTCCGTGCACCGTGCAGTTTAAAAAGCAGAAAATGAGTGTCGTGTAAAATACGACCTACAATTTTGCTTGTAGCAGCAACTGAGATTATTTATTTGACCAAATAAAATGGCAAATTAGCTGTGTATTTTAACAATCCTCATAAATTTCAAACGAATGGCTTGTGACTAAACGACGAAGGTTATCATCATCATAATAATAACACACATGCTTTACGTGGTCATACATATAAATACCCAGATAAAAATTCATACATTTATACTGGGGCAGAAACCATATCATCAGAATTAAAAGTACCGATTTTCCCTACTTAGATATATGGCATATGGGGAAACATGAGAATGTAAATGGGAAAAAAGCATGGGAATTCAGGGCGGCAATTCAAATCGGTACTTTTAATTCTGATGATATACTTTGAGACCCAGTATCGATCTTCTCCGTGTTGTTGATACAAAAGTTAGTAGTAGTTTGGGTTTCTCTGTCAGTAATGGTTACGTTATCTTGTCAAGTCATCTTCATGACTAAATGCATGGTATGCACATGATACTACGTTCTACTTAAGCGTTTTTATACCTTATATTTTACTCCATACATGTACGTATGGTTGGAGATTTACAAAAAGGATTTTGCCCATTCATAAAAGAAAATATATGGCAATTATCAAACATGAAAAAGCACGCCATAAAGTAAAGCCCCTCTAATAATCGCATTCCATGTCATCATCATGGACTCATGGACACATGGACAGACGACGACAGACTCTGAGAGCATCTCTGTTTCTTGTTTGTACACTTTGTTTTTATGATGTCATAATGCGACTTTGACTGGTACCACTAAAAATTAAAGCGTTATTTGATTGCATACCCAAGCGAGGAGCAGTCTTTTGACGATTAAAGTTATTATTAGCAATCGCGTAATCCAGCCCCAATGTCGCAGAGTGCATGCATCCAATCATCCAATCATGCAGTTTACTATTCAGCCTTGTTGGGAATTTTGCCATATTTTTACCTGCTGCATTGCAAAGATTATGTGCATCCGTACCAATTGATGATGCTATTGACATTGGATTGGTATTATTGAGTATTTTACTTGTGTACACACGGCCAACTGTTTGTAAGGACAGTTTTCGATATACGTATATAGTCAAGTATTTCATTGCAATTTCTAGCTATAGCTTAAGGAAGAATTGCATTCATTCATTCATACGATAGTACGATGACTTAGAAGATTTGTACCACAGCGGCGCATTCGTATTGATATGTGAATGCGATATGGTAATCTTGCCCTGCCTGACATTTTGGTTAAAGTGCCAATTGAACATTTTAATTACGGTCTTACAAAAACCAACCAGGAAAGTGAATGAATACAGCAGCCGCAAAAAACATCATAAGTCAAACTAGCAGATATGTATATATATTGTTTTATGAAGTACGCTACTATATTCATGCATGTGTCCGAAACATTTTAGTTCTTTGTCATCTCATTCAACTTTTGTTTCAAAATTCAGCCTGCGTCTGCGTTCATTAGCACCCCACACAAGTGGTTTGGCACTTTAAAACACTAGAAGTATTTAAAAACATTTTTTTCCTATTTGTCTTGTCATTTGTGCATGTGTTCATATTTTAACAAAGGAAAAATGCAGTAAGAAGAGGTAGAGATTCAATATTTGTGGATTAGCCGAAACTGAATTTACAACCTCCGTGTAAACTCGTATTCATTTTTTAACTGTGCTATTCATTTCAAGTAAGTTACTGTCATAGATAATATTTTGCTCACAGGAGGAGTAAAGGTTGGAACCGGTTTCACTTGCACCCACAAAATGAAATACTAATAAAAAGTCAACAGAACACACTTTGTTAGGTACTATAACATATCGAATGTGTGCATTTATATGAAAATACGATTTAATGTGTGCATTATTTCAAATTTATTGTTCATCCTACACAAAACTAGCAATAATTATGAGTTCATAAAGGAATATTAAATATGTGCAATGTGTTTTTATACATTTTAAAAATATCAACAGTTTTAACGAGAAATGTTTTTGTAGATGGTTAAAAAATCGTTTTAAAATGCTATTTCAAATAACTATAAATATTTAAAAATGTTCCTCCTTTCAACATTCTTGAGGCTGTTTTGTAAAATAAAATTTACTTTTGAAAACAATATACAATGCGATGAACACGTTGATGATGATATTGACTGACGAACGATAAACTGAATTTGTGTTATTGTGTTCAATACACGGGAAATGTGTTATGATATGTAACGTTACTAGAAATACCTTAATTAGATTAACGATCATGTCTTTGCTGAAAGTTTCAGCCTGAAACCAAACCACAAAAATAACTTTGTTTTAGAAAACAAGGCCGATGCTATCGCCCGTCTCTCTCTCTCTTCACGAAGATCAGTTTAAATTAAAGACATTATCGTGTGTATCACCGTATCTCAGTTCAGGTCATGCATCTTTGTCTTTTGTATCGAATGCGTAAATCGGTTGGTTTATAGATAAATAGTATTATGCATAATAGCATCAGTATCATGACTTTGCGGGTTGTGTGATTGAGCATAAATTTTGCAAATTGAACAGCTCATTATCATTCTCACGACACGACAGGGAAAATGTGTCATGATGAATGAGAAATTAGATGCCCTTTTGCACCTATAGCCCCGAGAATATATCTGTGAGTACAGCATTATGGATGAGACAACGTACAATTTAGCTAAAAAAATTTCATTCCGTTCCATTCAAATTACAGTCCAAATTTAAATACTAGTAAAGATCTACGAGTAAACAGTTCTCTGTGAAATTGTGTGTGGTTGTTCACGCAGATCTCAAATGTTAACAAAAGAAAAACGTATCCGAAAAGTTAGGAGTAATCCCTTGTAAAAGTAACTGCATATTGTGCCGAAAAGACAAGTCATTGCAGTTTTTGCGGTGCAATACTGGTATCAGCCTATCCCTAATAATCTTGTCTGGTTGTAGGTTAAATTATCTTTTAGATATACAATGCAGTGCTCAATAATAACTGGCTGAAAAGCTCGATTTTTAGGATGTCTTAAATAGCTAGACAACGAAATTAGATTCTGATAGCAAAACTTCATGCGCACACGAAATCATGTACCCGTACTCATCTTAATCAATTGGCTGTATGATTACTTTTGTTGCTAAATACATACATATACGATAACAAAGTGTACTTCTGAGAACACACCTTAAAATTGTTGAACGAATGAGGACGGAAAGTTAATCGGCACATTGCCTGTGCTTTATGACAACAATAATGAAAAGCATCTCATCTCCGTTTGCAAAAGAGCAACTCCTTCCACATATCAAATTTTCTAATTACTGAAGCAGCGCCACAGTCGCCAGCCATTGTTTTGTCAAAAATTATATTATCGAAAAATATGTGTACAAACTAGTAAATTGAACGATTATATGTGCACCTGTACATGTTATTAAAGGTTCTAACAAAATCAAAAGCAGTACCAGTTACCAGTAAAAAGCTTTTGCAGAGAAAATAAAGCATGCACTTTTTTAGATAAAAGCATTACAAAAAACCAGCGTTTTGACTAGGAATATAGCAAGAAACGAAAAAAATGCAAAACAAAAAAGAAACACAACCTGAAACACTCCTTTGATACTGAAAAGCACCTGGACCATTATTGTACGACGACGCATCTGGGTGGGCACCATTGAGAAGATTGTTCGTGGAACCACTTCCATAATGAGACACAGGTCCGGGGTTAGAAGGACTCCTGTTAAAACGCACCACGCCACTACTAACACCTCCACTCATGCTGGAAGAACTCAGCGAACTTCTTCGCATGTGCTGTTGCTGATAACTTGATTTCACTACTGGAGGTGGCAAACCTGACGTGGGTGTCCCAAATGCTGCAGGTGGAGGTGGTCTATAGGGTGGTGGAGCCCTTTGTAACGAACTACTGCTTGCACTCCCGCCACTATTCTGCGGGCTCAAATGTCTATGAAATGCTGGCTGTTGTTGATTCTGTGGACTGCCAACGTTCACTGAAGACGAAGGATTCACGGGTGGTAATCCATACTCAAGGGGATAATCTAGTTGGCTTTGGCTCGGAGTGTAGACCCCACCAGAGTCACCACTGAAATTTGTCTTTGGTAGTTGCTGGTGCTGCTGTTGTGAGTACTGCTGCATTTGTGACACTGGTTGATGGTGATGCATCGCAGCGTACGACTGCTGAGTCTGGCTTAGCGTACGCTGAAGTTGAGGTTGAACAGGATGATGATGGGCTTGTTGGTGGTGGTGTTGGTGCAGTAGTGACGGTTGAGATTGCTGATGGTGATTGTATGAGGGCACACCTGCACTGCTTGCCGTGGTATATTGGCTGGCGAGGCTAAATGTACTGCCACCATGACCGTGGCCTAATCCTGACATGTGCTGTTGCTGGTAATACTGAGATTGTGGCGTCGTTGACATCATGTTCGCGTTGTACTGATGGGGCACGGTGTAGGGATCAGCGTAGTTTGAATTCAGCGAAAAATGCGAGCCGTAAATTTGGGATTGGGAGTTTTGGCGTCTGAGATTGTTGTTGTTGGTGGAGGAAACGGGTGGAGGGTAACCGTACGGAGGTAACCCGCCTCCACCCCCTCCCATGTTGTGAGGATTCATTTGTGAGGGGTACTGAGAAGGGGGACTGGATACACTGAGACGCTGCTGTGATGATGATAATGAGGAATGGATAGGTGGCTGATTGTAGCCAGATTGGGGTATTGCGTAATTGTTGGGATGGCCGTACGCTGACTGTTGGGAATACTGTTGTTGTGGGGTGGCGTAAGTATTTATCGGAGGAAGTCCGCTTGTATTACTGTTTCCATTTCCATCAATCGGTGGGAAGTATTGTCGCTTGAGGACTAGGAACTTTTCTCCCTGATTTGGGTTTCAGTGCGATTGCCAAAGAAAGCACGCGTAAAATGATAGTGCAGCAAACAAACATGTTGCAATGCAGATCAAAGGCGAAAATCAACGTGCCATCAGTAACGTGCCAAGTGAATAAAACACACAAAAGTAAAAAAAAACGAAATGACAAATTAAAAGAAAATATGTAACACATGCAAAAATTAAATTTACGTGCACACTCTTGCTTGACTTTAAAAGATTTGACAAAAACAATTACGTTGAGAAAGGATGTTTCTATTTTAGAAGCTAGAGAGAACAAAAATGTCTTTTCTACTTACGTTTTCCACCTTTACACTGGCTAGCTTATTGACGTACGTCTTAAAAATGATCCTTGCTTCATCTGAAATAAATTCCAACAATCAGTTCTTCAGTTTACTTCAGTAATTTCTTGTGTACTATTTTTTTTCTTCAAATAGTGCATTCATGATTCATGTGTATAAAACTATAATTGCAATTCTGTTCTGTGATTATGGTACGGAAATGAAAAAAAACTAAATAAATATAGCAATTTTCAGTAGTACCTAATGATTTCCTGTCTGTCCATTTCATGTATTTATAATACAAACTTTATTTTAGTTTCGATTTAATTATTATAACTGCACTAGTATTTTCGCAAAATAATTGCTAACATTAGACATAATACAAGACACAATCCTTTGACAGGAAACTGTGGAGTTCTCTAAACAATTTGTTTGTTTTCATCTAGCCCTCCACTTTTGCTATCAGTCAAAGGTGTGAGTAAACTTTTTGGTGCATAAAAATGTGTACGATAACAACGGACGGGTGAACAGGGAAATAGCATGCAGTCAACATGTTGCATCCAGCACACACATCCTGGATATTATTATCTCATTGCCTTTGTACATTCATAATATCCAAAGTACAAACTTTTGTGTAGAACCGCATGTGAATAGTGCATGTGTGTATGTAACTAATTTAAGCCCTCAATGTAAACCAAAGTCCTACTTGGTTTTTTAATCCACATCAACTTTCAAAGAATATATACCTACGTAAGTACTTATGTATGACTGTGTATGTATATATGATCATAAGTTTTAGGTCTCATTCTCAATAAATGTTAGTTCTGAGAATTGCTGCTGGACAAGCCAAAAGCAAAGGGAAAGTCAGTCTTCACAGAAATTCTTACATAGGATGTTGTAAAATCTGACAATTCCGTTCACCTTTTTAAAAACATGATTTCGATGTAATGATTGATTGTGTATAGAACTGAAATAGCAACTAAAACCTGTTACCTTTAATTGCTGGATTTGAGAGATAGGGCCGAAAGTAATTGACAATATCAGTATTTTTAACGACTCCTCCATTTCTCACAAAATACTGACGAATATCCTCCTCGCTCATGAGTTGGTTTGGTAAACCCGTGTTAAAGGAAGGTGGAACAGCCATTTTTGCCACTATACTCGAACATTAATTTATATCGCTCAGGGCAGATTGAAAAGTAGCGTTTAATAGTAACACTGTAACTTATACACACAGATTTTCCTTCCACCTTTCCACACCAACAAACAAGGGGCACATAGGTATGTAATATGCACTGATTTTACTTAAAGTAGGTATCAGCCAACAATAAAATGAATGTAGCCCCTTCGTTTTTTAGATCGTTTATCACGTCCAGCGAACCCTTAAGGGACTAGCAGCTGAACTAAAAATTATAATAATAGTAGTAATAGCTAATAGCACCAGCCAAAACAACCACCACCTTCACCACTCATTTTGATTGTCGTATCTGACAGTGAACAAGGATTTTGTTGGATGGGAATGTACGTGTTTGTAATGGCTTTAGTTATATGACTGAACGACGTGGTTTTTTCTTAATAAAAGGGTTATTATTTAGAAGAAGGCATTTTCTCATCATCAGCATCAGATATTATAATATTACGTACATATGTGCATACCTAAAAGTTACGCTGTTTGTATGTATTGAGTTTGTAGAAAAGGAAACCTGTCATTTATGTATGCATGTAATGCTATTAGAGTATGGACAGTGAGATGCACCCAGAGAGTCAAAAAGAATGCAGAGACGGCAACAAGTTTGTAACCATAAAATTCATTTCAGTCATTCAAGGAGATAAACTTTTGTATTGTTATCGACGACTTTTCATTGGAAAAGGAATTTTGCTGCTGTGCTTTGCTTTTCGTCATTATCATGCTTGAAGCTGCACGTATGCCTGTTTAAAAATAAGAATTTTCGTCAATATGTGTATGTATATGTGGCTCTGAATGATTATCACCAGCAAGACATATTAGTAGAACGGCAAAGATACGGAGGTAATATACGTGACGAGGATGATGAACTAGCAACAGGTATTTTAACAATGTATGCAAGTAGTGGTATGGGTAGATATATGTGTATACGTATCTAAATATGCTAAAACTTTGCTAAGGGAAGTTTAATGTTATGGTCAAGAAGACACAAAGCAAAGCAGCAATTGAGTCGGCGGATGAGATTCGTGTACCCTTTCTTTCTTATTATCTTGCTTCCACACACGCACACGTACTACAAATAACACACACACCACAGACGAAAAGATTAGGAATGCATTTCATCTCTGCTTCTAATGTGTGAGGTATTATAGGCCCAGCATTACGTATCAACATAATATATGGAATACGAACTAAACTTTTTAATACTTTAACATCAAAAGCTTTGAAACATTGTAACATGCCATATTACTTTTTTTGTTTGCAGTTCAAGATAAGGATAGGTCATCAAATTGTGTGGACGTAAAGTTTTGAGCAAAAGTATAAACAATGATTTTCGTATAGCTTGTATTTTCTTTTGTCAACTTGAGAGCAATCTTATGTCCTGAGTTTGGTCCTTGCTCCGTGCAAAATGAAAGTATCTTGACTTCATATATTATTATTTTACACGAATATCCAACACAGACTTTTAATAGCGTCTGTTGAGTAATGTTGGGAATTAAACTGGGATGGAGTCTGCCTTTAAATGAACTGCTGAAAACATGTATGAGTAATAATAACAACTAAGATTCTGATGTTTCGCATGTAGTTACCTAAGCGTGATGTATACCTTATTTGCAACATGTTTACGGGAAAAATTCATATATGCTCGCCATTGAACATTCAGCATGCTATAATGAACTCAGCAGGTACTTACTCTTTATTTCTCCAACCAGACACAGATAATGGCAGCGGAAGACACAGTATAAATTACGAATCAGTTTGTAGACCTAATGGTAGTTATTCACCACAAAATACACATATTTGCTAACGGTATGGTATGGTATTCGGATACTCTGCACCGTGACTGGTTTGAATGGTGCTAATTTTGTGGCTCATAATTACAACGCGCAACTCTCGGCTCATTTTATATTTAACCCATCTACATACTTTATATCATAATGATAGAGAAAATGTAAAGAATCCCTTTGACTGACTCACACTGAATCAGGCATATACATCACGCACGTAGATATTTCGATGGATTTTTTAATTATGATAATCATCAATCTTTTGATAAGATACACAAGCTAATATTTAGTACTTACACATATTATCGATAGGGTTTATTTGTAGGTCTCGATTCAAAACTCCAATCTTAAGAACTGATATACTACATGGATTTTGATTGCTCTACGGCAAATAGAATCGATCGATCTGATTAGAAATATTTACTAGCGTAACATCTAACTGTGTTTGAAAATGTAATATTTTGCAACTCTTTCGATCCAACTTGAGTTATAATGAGCTTTTACCAGAAAATGTATATAAATGCCTATCATTGTCGGTAGAATCGTAAATGATTGATGTCACGTTTAATTGCTTTAAATACCATTACACATAATATGCCGCATTTTATAGTAATTAATTGATTTGTCTGTAAACTTTTCAAACGAATGAAATTACATCGTTATTTCAATCCATTAATTGATATTAAATAGTACTAAGGAGCAATTTGAAGATTTCAATAAAATATTTTTAGAATGAACTTTTTGTCGTGTGTCACTACGTAGTAATTTTCACAACGAATTTTTTGTTGCATCGTCCATTGCTGATTACTGACATTATTAGTAAGCAAAAATTAAGTTACTTTAATGGATCAATAGTCTTTAGTTCTAATTATTGACATTTTAACATCAAAATGACCCCTTGCACATCGACTAGAATTCTGCACCTATGATATAGTTGTAAATTATTACGCGATGACATATTTTTGCAGCAGGTATTTTAAGGCGCATGCCATACAATTTCTGGTTCTCACTTTCATTCATTTTGTCGTGCGACTTGTGACTCTTGTGTGAGGATGAGGGCAATTAAATAGACAATAACTCATTGTTCAGTATAGAGCAATTAGATTAAAATTATTTCATTATAATAAATGAGAAGCGAAAAGTGGAACTGACTTGTTGCGTAACAGAAGCGACCCCGTATACCGTAGTAATATTTTGAGTAATGCGTACTTTGCGTAATTCTATTTTAATGCCTAAATAGTTTGGGAATTTGCTTCTTAGCGTTTTCATTGAGAAATAATAGCATTTCATTTCTAACGGGAATTTTCTTTTTCATTAGTACTGTCGAGAGATACATCCAATACAATTAATTCTTATTGATTGCCTATGTGACATTGCTGCTGATGCCAGCTGCTTCTTTTACTGTATAACCCTCAGTTTTCATTGTTTTTCCATTGCCATCGGATTGGCCGTCACTCGTTCATCAGAAATATCACAATAATATGAAAATTGTGATAATTGTACCCGAAATCTGTTAGATTTATTGTTTTGAAAGAGCAAACATAACATTATGGGATTGATGGAGGCAACCAGAAGAATTTCTGTGAACGAATACTGGCTGCTGCCTTGCTTTTCTATACATTATCACGTCGCCCCATACTTGCCCTCTTACCTAATTAAATGCAGGTACAACGCATTTGATTACAAACAATATGTCCTAATTTGTTTCTGATTCACGTACAATCAGAATATTGTCTAATGTCAAACTAAACGTATTGTAATATATATAAAAATTGTTTCCAAAATTACGATTTTTGTACCCATGTCCATGCAAGCGTCATTGAATTGATTCTGTGCGTTCCTATTTACCATGTAAATCACAGCGTATGTTAACTGACAAGTTATCTGCTTGGAAAATGTGGACGCCTTGAGTTTTTACTTATTTTTGCATTCCACGATTCGTTAAAATAAATGGCTTATTCTTTTGAAACTGCATTGCATGTTGTAGCAAACCTCATACACATGCATATATACTCACAATATCATGTAGCAAAAAGGCATGATACGATGTGCAATATAAAATATAAATGTGTATATTACACTGATGATCAATGAAACTGATCAATCAAAAAAATCGTGACTCTATTTACTAAATAAACAAAGAAACGTAAATTTTAAAAATGAGACCGTGATCGACTACGTGTAAAAGATAATTTTGGAAGGGATTTATTACTTATTGCTGAAACATTCTTGAAGGTTACAAACCGAGGGATGCGTGTACAGTTAATATAAACCTTCGTTATAGTCATAGGCAATTGAATGGTCTCGATTCAATTTTTACTGTTGGACTACCAATTAAAATCATGCCAGGTTGAATGTATGGGTTTGAGGAAAAATCTTTCTTTCTATTTCTTCACAGTAAATGCCAAACTTTTCCTGCAAAATAATAAACTGACGGCATTAATCAGGCCTAGTTTTTTTATAAATTATGAGAGAGCATTTTAAAAATTCCATGTAACTGAAAGTAAAGTTTCATTAAAGCATATGGGAATGAGCGAAAGGAAATAACAGTTAATGGAATCGATATTTTAACTGATTTTGTCAATCTCATCATTATAAAGAAATTCAGTTGGTTTACGTGAACAAAGTATATCTGTACATAGTACAAGGTTCAGGGATTGATATTGAAAATATATACTATTGGTTATTACGGTCAAAAACGTAAAGCGAAGTTCAAGGAGAGAATTATAATAAGAGATCCAAGGCGGAGCTAGCATCTACTGTCCAATATCATCAATAAATGTCAGTATGTCAGTCCATTTAATCATTAATTAATGATAAAACACAGACATCCCATTTAAAGCCATATCTTGTAGGTAGAATGCGTTCTTGAACTTCCACTTTGCTAGTCCTCATTGTTGTCACAGTCTTTGCATTTTAGAATCTTATACTGAGCTAAGACAAGATACAAATTGATGTGCAAAATGAATTTGACAGAGCTTGACAATGGGCTGTAGTTCTGATTAAACCACCATGTATAATTAAGACATTGACATTGCAGTACAAAAAAGGTAACGACTGAAGCCTGTCGGAGGTAACATCATAGTCATACATTGTTGACCAACAGGTGGGAAACAATTCCAATAGGGAGAGGGGAGCAACTAGTTATACGTTCTGCTGTGCATTATAGAATGTGCTTTCTCGCTTTTACCTTTTACAGCAATAAGAGGGATAGTTTTATTGCTAAATACCAAAAATGAAGAAATGCGTGAAATTAAATCTGGGTTGCTTTCTGGAAGGTTATTTTTATTAATATTTTTAATAAGCACTCATTAAAAACTGACGATGGGTACGAAGAACATATATTTGGAGTTTAATACTGATGATAGTATACAGAATGATTTGAATATTCAATATTCTATAGCACCGTTTTGCAATTAAAAGATATATTTGCTGAACATGATGTGATGATTTGTACATTTTACTTTTTATCTGCTCCCTCAAAGCAAGTATCATTCGTTTTCACGTGATGCAAATCATAAGACAGCGCCTTGCCATTATGTCGTTTGATGATTAATTGCACAACATAAACCTTACTCGGAAGTAAACCAACGATCCTTTGCGATAACATACTCCTGGAAGAAGTAAAAATGTATTAAATGCATAAAAATGGTCTGAGTTGGATAATATGATATATTGAATGTGTCTCAAGTTACCCCTCAGGTGAAAGATCTCTCTGCAGACATAATGACAGCGTCACATACGGATCGCTTTTCAGGCTTCTCTCCACATCACACTGGTTTGGCCTTTTGAACTGAAATATTCGTTTTTTCCGAGTTTCTTCTTTTAAGAAAATACAGTACTCGTTGTCTCTTGGATCAGGTGCAGGCCACCACTGAATAACTACAGAGTCACAAGTCCGGCGAGATTCATCCTCAGATATTTTCGTTATTACTGTTAAAAGTCAACGTTAAAATAATAATTATTGAAATGATCATATATACCGATAAGACTTTAGGAGATTTCATATAGTAAAAACATACCTGGTAGTTTTGGCAGAGGAAATCGCTTGTTTTTCTTTCCGACATACACCTCCACCATTCGTGCATATGATGGTCCAGAAGAACTCTGGAATATTTTGATAAAGTAGCGACCACGCTTCGGGGACATGACTTTCACAATATCCAAACTGTCCACATTCCTTGATTCTGCTAGAGACTGATTTCCATGAGAAAGTTCAAAGTTGATGGTTCCTCCTCCACAAGGCATTACATACAGGCTGAGTTCACTGCATGGTTTATTCAAGCTAAATCTCAATGTTGTAGGTCTGCGAAGACTCCGAGTGCTGACGGTACCTTCATCGTTCACAGGAATCGCTGGAAGCTTTATCTTTGTCGGTTTGGAATCTTTTAGACCGTTATTTGAGCTCTAAAAATAATGACCTGTTTTAGCATTGTGCAAACTTTCATATACATATAAACATGAACTTTCTCTATTTACCTTTGGTATACGGTACTTTGTTGTCGTTCTCACATAAGGATAACTTATGTTTGTTAGCATGTCTCTCACAAACACATTTACATAGTACAACATTCCATCATGCAAGTTATTCAGAATATAATGCGTCTTCTTTCCAACACAACCAATAATGATATCCTTGTGGGTATTACCGGCAGCCCGTTTAATTTTACTTCTGTCGTGTCTGGTATGATGATGTCTATTATTTGTTGATTGACGCTCTCTTCTCATGTCATCTCTATGATCTAGTTTGTTTCTTGGACCAAAAGTACGATTGTTGTATGGAGTAGCTTGATCCATTAAATACCGACTCGGTTCATTCCAATAACTGCTGTCTTCTCCAAAGTAAGTTTCAGACCCGTAGTACACAACGTGCATAAGATCTGGAGGAAGCACTCCATACCTTTCTCCGGAAGCAGCACAAAGTGAAGTGTAGTCCCGTCTTGTGTTCACAACAATACAATATTGCATCAGATGAGGATTCACTGGACTAGTGTCCCACCGTACATGGAGTCGATTTCCCCTGAGTCGCTTCACAGATATTTTTGGCCTACTAGTTGAAACATAGGAAGCGTGAAAGTCTGAGACAACCCGGGATTGAAAGTTGGACAGCTTCTGATATCTGCTAGCAGTTGTCCAAGATTGTGGATTGAGACCGTCATAAATGTTGGACCATGGGAAATAGGATGATCGATCGTAGTTCTCGTTAACCATTGACGGGGTAATGCGAAGCGGTTCGTCGCTGAAACTTGTTGCGTATAAGTGGACGTAGGAATCTTTGTACAGAGCTTTCATTTCAATGCAGTACACTCCTCGCTTCCCATTGGATGCTTTGAAGCTTATGGTCCTTTGAGTACGAAACGTCTTTAGGGTGTCTGGTAGGGCAAATGTTCCATTGTCTATTGCACAAGATGGGAATATTAGAATACGGAGAAAGTTCTTAGCATCAATGTCTATATCTTCAGCATAATACTTCAATGTGCAAACGAAAAGCATGATTTAAGAACGTCTACCTGCTACAGACCAAAATTTGACATTCCACAAGAGGATTGATGTACACGGGGTGACTGTGATACTCAAAGGGTTGTTCTCTTTGATATTAAGAAACAGAAATCTATGTGCAAAAATAGCATTTACATTTACAAATTTACAACAGTAAGTTATAACACCACAACTTTGGAAGCTTTCTTTGGTATAACTTGAAATGTACACTGTGTAATCACCTTTTCACTATCCCTTTGTTGAGAAAGGCGGAAACATGATGTTCATCAGGAATGATTTTAACATTGGATAACCACGAATCTTTTTGCTGCGCTCGGAAGAACGTATCATTTCTGAATGAGGGGTCATGCCCCATGTCATTCATTATCTGGTCGATATCAAAACTGAGATCATTGCTCATCAAATTTTCAGGTTTGCGAGTTGTTGTTTGTTGTCCAAAATGATTACGGTGGGTCCAAACAGCTTTACTGTTTAGTTCGTTAACACTTCCGGTGTAAAGTGGAAGGGGACGGTAAAAGTCTCCACCAAACACTTTAGTCATAAGCAGTGGTAAAAATACCATAAGCACCAACGGGATGCGGAAATAAAACCACATCTTCGTATTTTTTCGTGGTATGTATGCACAAATTCAATTACAAAGGAATCTGTACTCTACTTCTCATTGTAGACCTTATAGAAACTGTAAAACTACATACTGCTGAAATACGTAAAATCACATTCTCTACTTTTTATCTTATAATCTCTCTGTTTCAATTATCACAAAGAAAACAATTCACTCCTCCTCAATGAAATTCAAAGATTTCTCCATGCGCCTCGGATTAACACTTTCGCTTGATTTTCGTTGTCTTCAAACGAAGGAATGCGGTGATGAGTAGGGTATAGGACAATAAAAAGGGCTAGCTGTAAAATTATTATATGCCTCAGGAAAATGTTGGCGAACTGCAATTTTGTAGGAAAGCGTATTAATAAGATTGATATGCTTGTATGCTACACTGCAATTTCGCACTACATGATATTTTAAACTACAAATTCGCATTTACATGAAACTTGAGAAAAATGCAAATGATAAACACACACGAGAGCACTCATTTCTCATGTTTCTTTTAAAGAAATGTGTTCAAGTGCGTGCTCCTTCCTCGTTGCTACCTGACTGACTAACCAACTGCGTGAAAAGTTTGGTCCGCACTCCAACGACTTTCTTATCACACGGACAAAGCTGTTTATTTTTCTAAGACTTTCACAGACGGTAATAGAATAGCTTATCGCTGCTATGATTTATTCTTTTTAGGTAACTTGAGAAAGACATCATTCCTAACTTGAACAGGCTTTATCATCTCAGCAGATAGAGGTTAAGCAATAAAGAAAATATTTTGAAAGTTTGAAAGATGAGAAATAATACATCGAAGCGGGTCTACAGTGAATGTGCACAAACTGCTTTGCATCATCAGTTTCTTCCATCTTATTTTGCCTGTGTAAGTAGATGGAAGATAAAAGTTTCAAGTATGGTCCATCTCAGCATTTCTGTTATGAAGAGGTTGTTATTATCTTTTCCCCCACGCCGGGACGATGAAAATGCAAGATTACTGACGAAAACTTGTCTAAATTTTAAACCAGCATACCTTATACTCGCAGCAATCTGTTCGTAGGTACGTAATAGGTAAAGATTGTGTCAGGCTTTTAAAAATGTGTGTGGCAGACATTTATCATCGAATGGCTAATGCAGCATGTCATGGCTTTTGTTACACTTGAGAGGAATTTCAGTTTGGTGCTGCTGCTGCTGTTGTAAGTTAGCTCAGCGTTATAAGGAAAAAGCTTTGCAACTCGGCTGAAGAAAGTGTTATTCTCTTCCTCGACTTTATTAACAACAGGTAAAAAATAGTGAATGATGCTCGCAGTGCAGTACACTGCATTGAAGCAGTTGTAAAACCATACATGAAAAATTTACATAACTATTAAAACGGAGATGAGAAAATGTTGCTTGTTAAATGGATATGAGCAAATTCAATTATTATTAGCCAAAGCATCGTGTATTATGTTAAGCTAAGCTAAATCATTACGCAGCCCTTCCTCCTCCTTCTTGAAAGACAGCATCCAAAACTTGTGCAATGCATACCTTTCCGCACAACGTTTACAGAGGACGTTTTTATATGCTCAATAGAAAACTAAAATTACAAAATTCATCAACAAGTTTTTCATCTTGCATTTTCATATATATAGGCCTGCCTGTCAGCCATGATTTTAGTTGGTAGGAAAAGAACTAGTTGACGGGTTATTTATAATTAATTATAAACATTTCACATTTTCTCTTATGCATATAATGTGTATATGTGGTACAGAGATGCATGTATATATGCTGCTGGTAGAAAAACACAAGTGGTCTCAACTCCCAACCCTGGAGGAAAACATTTAAGTAATGTTGTGTTTTTAGTTTATGCTCTAACATTGAATGAACACAGAACATCATGCACACTGACAGATTTGAGAAGATGTTGTTATCCGTATCGATTGGACCATTACGTCACCGTCACCATTACCATTTATTGAAAAAACATATCACCTTCAGTCCACCCACCCAGTGTTCTAATTTACATACAATAACTTCAACTTACATACGCACACATTGTTTTTGCTAACTTAAAATCACAGATCTACATACTTACAGACACTTTTACAGACTATTATTACTTTGCCATAGGCCATAGCTTATATCTTTTTTCTCTGTTTCATGTAGACATGTACAAAACCGTATACATTTTCTTAAAATCTGTATTTGTTGTGCTATGCACAACGCTGAAGAGTTGATGATTGCTGAAAGTGTACTCAGCAGCAATGTGAATACAAGAATCAGTTTTGTACTCACTGTTCACTCTTCCCCATAGTTCATATGAAATAGCATGGATTTTCCTCTGCTTTTACTTCTTTCAGCAAATGGGAGTGAAAAATTATCCTGCTGCTCATCCTCACTTAACTCGAGGGTTCGGGAAGGTGGTCGCTGGGATTGTGATGGTGGATTCCAGTATTTATTTGACGCTATTTCTGCTTCCCTTTCGTTTGTTACGTTTTGTAACATATCTGTATGATATTTTGTTGAGTTTAAGATACTATCAATTGATATGCTTGATTATGTAGGCTAAATATTTAAGTTCATATAAGCATATATTTTTACCATCTAATAGTTTACGAGACATCAAGTGTCCTTGTCCATACGATTTTCTTACAGCTTCATCCATCCATGGAAGAAGATTTTCATAAAGTTCTATATATCAGATTAAAGACATAATATTGGAAAACATTACTTTCGGAAGCTTCTACAATTCAGTTTAAACAAAAATGGGGCACAATTTCATTACCATTAGCACCGTTTCCGGGCATGTAACCTTCCAATTTCAAAACACCAAACGTTATAGGCAACATTCCACCCATGCAGCCAGCGGAGAAGAGGGCAGCGCTCAACCTGGACTCTGCTTCTTTTTCAACAACGGCTTCTTGTTGTCTAGCTGCCACAGCCCTCGCACGCTCCTCTGCCACAATTCGTTGGGCTTCCACTGCCCGCTTCAATTTGTACGTCTCTTCGCTTCTCAGCTCAATGAACTTCCGCTTCTCTATTCTAAGGGCCTCCAGTTCCAGCTCTTCTGTGGTCTCCAACAAAGACTGTTCCATAATCTTTTGACCAAGTTGCTTTTGTATAGGCCGCACATTGTGTTCAAAGGGGAAGGTCACTTGAGGATCTGTCTGGCAGTCTTGACTAACGCCAATCATAAATGGTCTAAGGACACAGCCTCTCTCCTCTTTCCTGGCATTCGAGTCCGCCTCAACCTGAGTACACATATCCTTTTTCGTCACATCTGAAGTCATCTCCGCAAGAAACTCCTCCGTCTGCATTCCCATGTCCCCCAAACCAATTTTTTCTTCTTGATCTGCCAGGGAGAGTGTCGGTCTCTCAATGCCCCCAACGAGCTTTTGCTTTCTTGGAAATTTTCTTCGCTTGACACTCGCGTCAAAATCCTTACGCTTTTTATTGCATCGCTCCATTTCAGGCTATTTTAGAATAAAACTTTTGGAAATATGATCATGATATCAGGAATGAGATTTCAGTTCTGTGCTGATTTGTGTTTACTTGGGAAAAGGGTTTGATTGTATTTCCACGATAGACCGAAGGGTCCCACATCATGTTATAAAATTCATGAGCGCCTCTTGTCCTACGACCATTAACGGTAAGATGAAATCAGTTTTGTTGATAATCTCTCACAATGTAAATGTATGAAAATGATCTTTTGTGAGTAAAAAAGTATCTCGTAAATGCACACCTTATGTTAGCGGCGTGGCTATGAAAGCAGGAATCAGATTTCATTTGTACAGGAGGCTTGGGTTTTCTGCGTGATCTATCGGAATGGGATACTGTCGGACTACTGCTGTAAACGTAATACTTCCCGTAGCAAGGAACCGGCAAAAGTCTTGAGCAAGATTGCATGATGATGATGATAGTAGTAAAGCACAGGTAAGTGAAATGTTGTACAGATTTACACAATCAGACCAGACCGTATGTGATGAACTGGAGGAATTACGCTTAAAAATTACAGAATGCTTACAAATATGGTAATTAGCTACAAGTTAATGACGATGAAAGTGATGGTATCTTTTAATTACTATTACAAAAGTGATGACTGATTACTGTACAGAAACAACCCTTCCCAGTTATGAAACAAAGACCAAAAATTTTGTGATGGATGACCATCGTCGTAAACCCCGAGGTAATTCGGAAATAATTTGTGGCACTTCAAGCTATGCTGCTTTGAATTACCATAACAGTTCATAACCAGTGGCGTTGGTGGGGCAGATACAGGCGGTTCCAAAACGAAAGTATGGGCGAAGACAGAAGACCGTCGTCAGTCAGAAGGGAAAGAAGTCAACACACTTGACAATGCTATTTAAAATGTCGATATCTACCTCAAACAAAATACCTTCACGTTTATTAAAATCTAAAGATGCTTACAGATTAAACGCAAGTACAAATACAATAGTTACTATTTACATGGGTCAGTATAAAAGACATCAGTATCATACATACAACAAAAACGACAGAGATTAGAAGATTAAAAGTAGTCATTAATATAAAAAAAACTATGGGCATTTTCGTTCTATTTGTGATTTTCCAGATTCTTCATACTCCTGTTTTGAGATCCATAACTGCTGAAAAGACCCTAAAGATGCTAAGATAGATCCTCCGATCCAAGCTCCAAACCTTCTCTCTCCTGTTCCTGTTACTGCTACCACTTTCAGTCTCATGCTCTGAAAATTACAAGAAAATCAATATATAAGTATATTAATAGTAAGTCAGTGACTGTAAATTCTTTCTCTTTGTTTATGAACATAATGAGTTCCTTCGTATTATACTTACCGGAGGTGTTTTGGCGGAGAGGTCTCTATTTAGACGTTCAGTGAATCCTTGAAGGAGCGAATTTCCTCCAGTTACAATCACGCTGCCATATAAAGCCTGGGTAAAAATATTTACAGAAATGAAAGAACATGATTTTCAATTTCTTTATGGAATAGACACTGGCGAAAGGTTAAGATGATATAGAATTTCATACCGGGCGCAAATCAACGTCGCACATTCCAACTGAAGTAGTAACAAGATGACCAGCCCCGAGCATTGTAGTACCCACTCCCCTCAGCCCACTCGGATCAAAGAGCGGCTCAGCCAGCCGAAACCTTTCCGTACCAAATTCCTGATGATATCCATTGGGAAATTCGTAAGGTAGTTGTGGCATTGTTTGTGCCTGCTCCTCATCAAATGGTCCATCAGACACTTGAAGTATACTTTGTTGATAATCTTGTACCACACACTGCAATTTAAAAATCACAAAATCATGAATATGGCGAACAATTTGTACTCAAGCAACTACAGTGATTTTACATTTTGCAGTGAATAACATTTTCTTCTGCTGACCTTGACCATATAATTGTGCCACGACTTTGTCACCTCTGGTAGATTTGGTTTCTTGACGTATTTAGCTTTCTCGTTTTCCCAAACGTTTTCTTTTGACGCAATCATGTAAGGAGGAATGACTTCAATTCCTTTCTCTTCCAAGTATTGTTTGCACTGCATAGAAATGAAATCCCCGCCCAACGGACTTTTGACGATGCCTGAAAAAATAATCACCATTTATTTAGCTACCTTTCACCCCATAACCTTTACTAAAAACAGTAATTTAAAAGTTCAAAAGACCTATTTACCTTGAGACAATACATAGCCGTCATGGACCGGTATCGCTGAAGTATGGGTAGCTCCACTGTCAACTATTACACCTGTACTGCGGCCGTTGGCAAATGCCGCAAGGACAGCAGTTTTTGCAAGAAAGAATGCTGGAACCTGATATCTATTGAAAAATATAATATACATAGCATCATAACACAATTCTTTCCCTTTCCTTAGAAAAAACGTGGATATAAGATAAAAATGTAGATTGTAATTTTCCATACTTCTCAAAAAATAACTCTGTTAACTTTTCTCGCTTCTGTCTCGTATTCCACGGTGGCTCTGACATAAGGATGGGATGAAACTCAGCTTCAGCATTAAGAGAATGATTATACACGTAATCTACCACTTTTTCAAACATATCCCAATCTTCTACTTGTCCATCTTTAAGAAAAGTGGCCACTTCCATTCCTGAAAATAGTAAAAGACAGTTGTTTGTAAGCAAACTTTAGGAAAAATGGCCAAAATAGATAAGGAATAAAAATAATACGTGGTAAGAATTATTTTAAAGCTGAAAAGTACTGGTACCTGCTTTCGGCACGTGCAAATTTACAGTGTCGATTGTGTACTTTTTTCCAGAGGGCTTCACCTCATTCCCTAATCCCAAACCGTTCCCATTAGCCCCATCGATGTCCATTGGGGCACCTGTTTCTATTTCGGAGACCCCAACGTACGAGGGAATCTCTGTTTTTGGAGTATCCTCTCCCGCATATCCAGCTCGAAAAGAATGGTGACCGACATCAAAAACTAACGCCCCAACCTCATCTATTTAAATATTTACAAAACAGATTCGGATTTAGTTTAAGTATCATAGATCAACTTTAATAATAATTTACACTGGAGATTACATCAATAAGCTCCCTGCTTACCTCCTCCATATACCCCACCACTCATTTTGAATTAGTCACAAAATATTCTATCCTTGTACTCCTTCTTCGTATGCAATCCAATGGGTGGTTACAATCAGTAAACCACAAACCTATCGAAGAATTGATTTAAGTGAAACAATGAAAACAATGGACAATGAGCACTATCCCAGAAAATCGGCATTCGAAAAGGCCGTAAAACTTACACAACAGGTGATATGATAATCAGCAACTGATGTGTAATTGGACTACTCCTCCATTACAGACACTGGCTCACAATTTGTTAATTTACTTTTGAAAGCGAGAGCTTTGTTTATTTTAAAAGCTCATCTGTATCAGCCGAGGGGAGAGTAAACATTGACAGAAACAAGATGAGAAAGACGCTCTAGCCGACTGTTTTAACTCGCGGGCTGTTGCATACTGCCCCAAAAGGCCTTTCTGCTGCTGTAAAGTGATTTTGTAAGCAATCGATAACAAAGGAAGAATGGAGGTGCATGGAAAACCGATTTATTTAACCGTTTGAAACAAAATTAGACAACGAAACGTTAAATGTTACTTGTTTTATTTAATAAATTACTTATGCATAGTTCTTATGAGCTGTAATGAATTTTACCCACTTGGTAAGCCGTTATACTCATATATCATTACTCTTGTAAAATACACATTTGTTCTTTTCTTAAAAATGTAAAAATGGTTTATCTTTTTATTGAATTTTCAACGGTTGTAAAACTTGTTTGGAGATAAAATGACAGTTGATTTTGAATATAAATATAATGCAATCTGATCCAACATTAATACCTATGTACAAATTGTTTTGATACTTTCCAACGGTAAGTAGAAAAGAATATAAAATTATAATTACAAGTAGTAAAATTGATATTTTTCTGTATATATATAGATTATGAAGTATTTGTGGCAACATTTTAAGCGTACATTTTGTGGATGAACAAATCGTTGGTAGTATAATAATAATAGTTCATAAAAAATGTGTAATATTTACATATACAATGTCAACGAATACGAGTAAAAACTTGCTGAAATCTAATTTACAAATAAAAGCATGAGAAACATTTTACGCCAGAGTAGTATCAAATGCGGGCAGGCCAGACTTGTCAAAATCATCAAAGAAAGGATGTACTAAGGCGGTTTTGGCGTTGATTCTACGAGCAGGCGAGTACTCCAGCATTTTAGCTAAGAAGTCAAGTCCTTCGGGATTATCAGCTAGGCGAGGAACTTGCTTGTTGATCGTGCACTCGTTCCATTTTGGAAAGGATGCTTTGAAGTCTGGAAGTTCAGATACACCTGGCCAGAGGTCTTCGGTTGGGGTCCTCAAGACTCTGGAAATAACAAATAGAAATATTACATATATTAAGAAATAACCAATAACCAACAATTTCTGATTGTAGTGACCTATACTAAATTGTTCCAGCAGTGCTTACCTGAATATGCGAAACAGTTGGTCGATTTCAGAATCGCCTTGGAACAGAGGTTTCTTCGTGATCAGCTCTGCCATTATACAGCCAACTGACCAAATGTCGACAGGGCACGAGTAGCGAGGCGATCCCAGGAGAACTTCAGGCGCCCTGTACCAAAGCGTAACTACCTCGTGGGTGTATGCTCTCACGGGAATGCCAAACGCCCTGGCAAGTCCAAAGTCAGCGATTTTCAAATTTCCGTTATTATCAATTAGCAAGTTCTGTGGCTTCAGATCTCGATGAAGGACCCTCCTTTGGTGACAAAAGAGCATTCCACGCAGCAACTAAAACAAGCAAGTGAAAACAAGCCACATTACTATTACTCCAGCAAAACATAATTATGAGCACTTTAGATCATACTACATTTATACACTACTTACCTGATATGTCAAGGATTTAATAGTGGTCATTTCCAGGTTGCGCCCCGCACCGTAGGTATCGATGTACTTTTTCAAATCCATGGACAAGTAATCAAAAACCAAGTACAGCTTTCCATCTTGCATAATCACATCGCGTAACCTGCAAACACAAAAAAAAGTAACCACTGATAACTACTTTCTCCCTCATTTATATGAAGAACAACATTCGCCAATCCTTTGTGACATATGATATGATTTGCACTTGAATCAATCAGTAATCATTACCCAACAATATTTGGATGAGCTGACAATTCCTTAAGAATCGAGATTTCTCGCAAAGCAGTTGGTGGAACTCCTTCGTCCTCATTTTCAATCCGAATGCGCTTCAGCGCAGCGAGTTCACCCGTTTTCTTGTGTTTACATTTGTAAACAACCCCATACGTTCCTAAAATAAATAAACCGTTACAAATTAACTACACTTGCATTCAAATTAATTAACGGTCACACTACTCCAAGAAACAGTAAACTCTGTTGTCGATCACCGCACCTTCTCCCAACTTCTCAATCCGGGTATATTCGTCGGCCATCATCGGAACTAAGTATTTAGGAACTTGAAAGACTTCACTAATTAATTACCCCCTCTCAGTTCTCACTCATAGGTCAACTAGTAATAAAAATAATAATGACAATCGCTAATGACGTTTAGTTTCCGAAAGAAATACGATTTAAAAAAGATAATCTACATAATACGCACACACAATCACAATCACACAGTTTATATCTATCTCAACTCCTTCGAAAGTCAGTACACAAAACAAAAACAGCCTTGCAATTTGACTGTTTATCTTTTTTACTGGACGTTCAAACTGTGGTGAAGTGACAGGTAAAAGAACGGAGAGACTTCCAGTAAAAAAATACATACACACATGCCCGCCGTTGATTGCCACTCTTTCGTTCAAAAAAGTTGATCTTTGTTCTCTTCTGTTTTGTTGTTTTCCATTTCTCTCAAAGGCAGTCAGAGAGACGACAACAGAAGCGAAGAGTGTACTTTGCGATCACAAACGCAATGCACTTTTACAGCTTTAGTTGACCAGTAAGTTGTATGTAGTTGTAGAAGTAAGTAAATTACTACCAGCTTTAGTAGAACCAAAAAGCAGTAGTAGTAGTTCTTCTACTTACTTCACCAAGTCATAGTCTCATATTTATGAAGTTCACAGCTTGAGATAAGCTGAGCAGGAGTAGAATAGCAGAAAAGAGTGGAGAGCAACTGATCAATTTTGTTTGATGCGACTTTTTTGCAATTTGTGATGCAGTGATACAGTTCCCGAAGATACTGTAAAAACCTTTTGTTCATACTTGTATTGGATATTACATGGGGAAAGAAGGGAAAGCAACAAATAGTATTAAATAGGGGACGATGTATAATCAATAATTATTTTAATGTTACATTTGCATATTATTTGTTTTCATTACTTTTATGCAAGCTTTACTTGATGCTTTTTCATGTTTTTTTTGGTTTGGTTATGAATGATGGTGGTGTGTGAAAGTGTAAAAAAGGTGTGCATGCAAACATGGACAAACTTTTTATCACACTACACTACTTTTTCTTTTTCCAATTCCAGCATTCCATCGGTAAGTAATGAATGTGTGTGTATAATATGCATTATGTATGTTCTTATCATCATAGCTAAGGAGTAATAGTATGATGGAACTATGGAACTGGAACACTCGACAGAACGGACTTATGTAGTGAATAACGATTATAATGCAGAGAAAGATTATTTTCGTACATAGTTTGCTTAGATATGCGTAGGTATGTATTTATTTGTAAATGCTGATAATAGCCACTATTAAATAATGATCATGATGACGGAATCACTAACTAATCACAGCCACATTCTCACATTATGTATGTAAAAAAGTAAACTGGATTTAAATGACATTGAATTTGAATTTAAAACCTGTGACTCATCCATCGTTATTCATTGTGGTTCATTTTTACATATCATACGCTACGGCTACATTACGTACAGTACATATGTACATTTCATTTCTAACATCTACCTACATGAAAGTTAGTTATCTTGCCATTACCATTGCACAGTACCTCTACAACTGAATAAGATTCACTTTTTACTATACTTGCCAACTTGCCATGCAAAGCACAAAGAATACCCAAATACCCATGCTTGTTTGTGGCTGTGACGAGAGATTGTTGGTGACGTGATGATTCATATTCCCCTTAATGCTGATAGTGAGATGAGTATTCATGAAACATCAGACGAAGCATAAATATGTTTATTGTTCACATTTTATGAATGTAGAAAAAGAAACGTTTTACAATACAAAGTCTGTGATGGTCTTCTTCAGTCTTGAAAGATTACCCTTTCCCTACTGCATAAAACATAACACGTTTGCAATCTACTTTTTTGTCTTCCGTCCATATTTCCAATTTTGAAGAATAATGTCAGATAAATTGTATGACAAATTTAAAGTAAAATGAGGCTGAACTTTTTATTTTTCCGATTATTATATATAGTTCTTTTCGAGTAAATAATTTCAAATATTTATATGCAATTTTAAGTTAGTTTCACTTTTCTTTTTATTCCTTATCTATCATCAGCAATATTAACATGCATAACAATATTCGATATGGGACAAATCACTGATTTGAAATCAGTAATAGCTTGATCTCATGGTCTTGGTCATGACTTCATTTCACTCAACCCCTTTGAAACGCTGTAGTTTTTCTCTAGTTCCAAGAGTTCCAACGTTCCAACTTCTGCCTCACGAGAAAAGTTTGCTTGCACAGATTGCAGGAACAAAGAAGGAAATGAACCAATAACAGTAGATTGCGAATCGCAATAAAAACGCGTATGCACGCAAGGTTGTATTGTGGAACAAGCAAAGCCGGAACAACAAATCGCCAATGTCGCCACCCGTTCTGCGCAGAATTGTCAGCACGGAGCGTCATACGTCATTGTATCCCGAACTTCGCTGTGTGGGGGATTTTCATAAGCGAGTGGATACAGAATTTCAGCGATTACGAGCAACGTGAGAAACGAAAATATAATATTTATTGACATTCAAACAAATTTTTTGGAAAAAAAGCTTTTTATAATTGTAGTAGCCACTGACCATTTTTGGATTCGCCACAAATCATGAACCTTTTTCTTGGATTCGTATAAATCAAAGTGGATGGAATGATTAGTTAAAGATCTTTCAAGTTTTTTATCGGGTCATTTCAACTTTTTCATAAACTAATGCCGTCACTGCCATTTCACATACCACACCACATTCCTTGCTGGAGAAAAGAGAATTTCAGGAGAGCATTCTTCGCAAGTCAAATATTTGTCATGAATCTTAAGTGACCCCTCAACAGATTGTACCCTTTAAACTTGCACAAACATCTTTTTCCGTCTCGTATGGACTTGTAACGCAAAAGCAATACCGTAACCGGCCGTGTTCTAAAAGTAGGTATGCATCATTTAATTTTGTATAATATAATAATAATATTTGATAAATAATATTATATTATGAATTTTCGCAGTTATGAGGTCAAGACTTCAAGTTTTCCGAGAAAATCTCAAATTCTACCATACTCATCTTCAGCTGAATCCCCCTTATCATATCCTGTTAGATGCACCTTTTGTGTGTTCCATCATTGCGAACAGGATACCCGACATTTTTGAGTATCTTGAAATACAATTTGGGGCAAAGTGCAAACTCGTTACAACCCATTGTGTCCAATATCATTTATTATGTGAATTTCCTAACAATGGACCGATAGATGAGATTATGGGGAAATTGCAAACATATCCTTGTCCGCATACGACTTCATGTCCTGCGCCCACCACGGACGAGTGTGTGTTTGAAATCGCCAGTCAAAACCAATTTAAGAGATCCATTGGACCCCCACGTGGCAGACAGTACGTTCACGTTGAGACTCCACGCGTCATCGTCGCAACTCAAAATTTGAGTCTCTTGGAAGCTTTAAGGGAGGTCATTGCTGTTCCACTGATGTACTTTGATAAAAAGATCATTTTGGAGAAGCCCATGGATAACACCTTGAAATGGGTGGGAATCAAGCGGTTGAGAATGATGGAAATGCTGACCACGGAGATGGAGATTCTGGAACATGGAGTGGCAGATTCCGAGGATAATAAGTTGGACGGAGAAAGTGGAAAGACGAGTCAAAATCAAAATCAACTTCCAGGCACAGCAGCTGCAGCGGAAAGCAAGGAGCAGAACAGTCGTGAACTTTCTCCTGACATAACTGACCTCACAGATGCACCACGACAATTCAAGATAACGAAGAAGAAAGCGAGAAAGTTTGAAAAGTACAAAAACCTGTACCATGAAAATTCTCGTCACTCGCGTCACGAAAGGGGAACTCCCAAAAGTAGAGATCGTCTTCCGGTCAAGTCATCAACGTTTCCATCAACTGCCTTCCAGCTCACGAATACATCTTCGTTTGAATTCGAAATTGAGGACAATCAAAAGTAGTTGTCAGTGCTTCATTTTTTTACTATTTTCCGAAAGGAAATCCGAGTTTATTTACTGCAGATAACCGACCTAGCTGGGATTGAAGCATGTGTCAATTTCATTTAAAATTTATTAAAATGAGAATGCTTATGAAAATGTTAAGTGCTAGTTAGTTGGTGCATTAGTGATTTTCACTTTAGATCTCAAATCTCAGTAAAAAATAGAGAGCTTTTGACATTTGTCAGCCGAATACTATTCACGCTTATCATGATTTAGAATAAACCTTGACCAAATTGAAATAAAAGTTAAATTATGACAGCATAATATTGCGGAAAGCATCGATTTTTGTACTTTTCCTTAATGTTACGAATCTTTTACCTATTAAAGATCTGTAAAACAGCATAGCATAACTATCACGCACCGTAAATCTTAGTTCTTTAACTGAGAATTTTTAAAGCCAATATGAGTGTGCTACGCTACATGACTATGAATGATGTATTTTATTTCCATGTCCAAGCAAGCTGTTTATGGAGCCTTTGCCAGTTCTAATTTTTTGGTTCTTATTCCTTTTTTGTTGATGAATTGATGATGCTAAAACATTCCATTTCAGATGGAACACATCTCTCCCAATCAGAAGCAACTTATCCAACTAGGTATTCACATTCATAATGATTGCTATAAAACCATTGTGTTTTATTGTTGCATTTTTCATTTTTATGTGCCAAGAGATTAACCACTTAGCTCGCTATCGTTTTTGTTGCTTTGCTGTCTTATCATTATCATCAAAGTCAAACTCGTAAAAAAAAGAAATTACAAATTCGCTAATCGTTAATCCTTCCTTGCCATCAACAAAGACACGCCCTTTACTTCAGTTAAAAGTAAACTGTCCGTGCGCGACACCATCTCCAATCGCAAAAGTAATTTTTATTGCATTCATTCATACTTTAGAGTCGAATGTTTAGAGTCTATAAACCAGTCTTGTCTATTAGACTGGACCAGTACGTCAATTCACTACAATCAAAACTGAGTTTTACCGTCCATTATTAAATCAAGTGCACGACAAATTATGCGCAATTATGTCAACTGTATCAGCATTCAAAAATGCTTTCACCTCGAAATAAAGTAATTCGAAAACGAAAGGAAAGCAAAAGGCTGTTTTAAATAGAAAAGAAAAAATCAGCATAAATTATGCTCCATAATGTAGCGTAAAAATACACACACAAATAGCATCATACTTTGTCCAGAACGTTGTCCAAACAAACGCATAATATTAACTTCTAAACATTTAAACTTATTACGTAGGTATATTATTACCAACTTCGGCTTCATTAAAGGTCAAAGAACTAGTTTTTTTTATCGTCTAGTCTTCAACTCTCATTTCTTATTACTTTTTCCTCCGCACTCTAGCGTCATTTTTCCACCACCGCATGCATCACGCATTTTTCCCTTGTCCCGTCTAACATGAGATCTTGACAGCAAGCCATAGCAAGCACACAAGCAAAAAAAGCAAATCAAAAAGCATCACTACCACTTTTTTTCAGCAAGTAAAAAAACACGCTCAATTTTTATCCAATCTACAAAATCTACGCAGCAGCAATTTTTTTTATTATGCCGGCTCGGCGTGCATCTCTCGCATCGCACCCTCTCTGCTCACTATAGCCCAAGTGCATGTATTTGTGGGGACATTGAGCATTTGCACTCTGATCGCCCCGTGCATTGACCATATCATATTTGCCGATGCCAAGAAACAACCACGATGGTTTGAGTTGGAGGCACGTCCGCGTTCCCAAGCTGCTCCATGTGCACGACTCCATACAGAAAAAGGCGAGAAGGTAGCCAATAAGCGGACAACAACCAGGCATCAAGCTAGAAAAAGCTCTTGGTTCTTCTTCTCTGCTGCATCTCTTCTTCGTCTTCAAAAATCCGCCGACTCGACTCACTCTCGTTACATGTTAGTGTGTGGGCTGCTTTTTTTTGTTCGTGTACCTTCCATGTATACAGCGCGAGTGTGATGCGGTATGGCCGTGTCGCTTCAGCTTCCCTCTTTTCTCTCTTTCTACTCACTCGTCTTGTCTTTTTCTTGTTCGCCCGGCCCGATACTACGCTATAATTCTCGCTGCGTTCTCCGCTGCAGTTGTGTAGAGGAAAAAAGATGAAAAGTAATACTAATTTTTTTTTTGGTCTTGTTGGTTCATTGAGACCTTATGCGTGGCTGTAGTAGTGGAGAGAGAGGTAGAAGAAGAGGAGGCAGAGAGAGAGGCAGGCAGGCAGCAAGGCATCCATCCCGTTTATCAAACCAAACCACCAGCAGCAGACGTTTTTTTCTAAATCGTCTCTTCACACTGGAGAAGTGGTTGCTTCCTGCAACATTAAATTTAAAAGTAGAGAGAGTTAGTGTCGGAAAATAATAATAATAAAATCCATTTTCAAAAATTTATTAATTAGTAGTTTATTTTGAGCGAACTCTGAGGGTGTCGGCGTCCGTATATTTCTAGTAGTTTTTGAGAAAAGTAAAACAAACAATATTTTTTAATAGTTGTATTATATAAATTCCCGGTGATCAATCAATTTCACAACACATTCCATTTTTTGAAGAGTTATAATATTTATATAAACTTGTTGTATTGGCTTTATATTATTTTCTGTAAAAGATTTGAAAGAGAAAAGATTGGAAATGAGTAGCGGGAGTGTTTGTTACCGGTGTAACAAACCTGGGCATTTCGCTCGGGAATGTAACGAAAGCGATGACGGAGGTCGTGGAGGAGGTGGTGGCTACGGTGGAAGGTCGCGCAATTTTGGCCGAGGTGGCCGAGGTACGTACCCATTTTGGTTGTTAAAATGTTGTTTTCGTAGTCGAGTATGTAGTATTTTGAAGGCGATTTTGTATGATGTAAAGGTGCATTAGTACTTAGTTTAATGTGATAAGTGTAAAAGATAGTGTGATGATGATGATGATTTGATGATGTTTTTTGGAAGGGCTTAAATAATGACTCCGTTGGGGTATTGTTTGTTGTGTGTCATTGCAGAGAAGTGCTACAAGTGCAACCGATTTGGACATTTCGCACGGGAGTGCCGTGAGGCTGACCGGTGTTACAAGTGCGATGGCGTGGGTCATATCGCAAGAGACTGTACTCGAACATCAGATGAACCCATGTGCTATAACTGCCGCAAGACTGGACACATTGCACGTGAATGTCCCGAGGGTCGTGGCCAGAGCCAAACTTGTTACAACTGTGGAGAGCAAGGACACATTAGTCGTGAATGCCCTAACCCCAAGAGTGACCGTAAAGATGATGGTGGTGGTTCTGACTAAATTTTCATCGGTATACTTCCACGGACCATTATTATTACTTCTTATTGGTACACATTAATTATTCTGCGTACACAAAAGAGCAAGACTCGAGAAAAATGGTTTTATTATTCTTTATACTTCCTCATCATAAGAAGCCTTCAATAAAGTCCACTTTTCCATAACTTGAATAGTGTTTAGTATACTACTTAAATTTTTAAAGCATGATCATATAGTGTTCGTGTTTTGTGTATGTATTTATAATTTTTTTTGGCATATATTTTGATTGTTCAATTGTGGTCCTCTGTCCCTTTATCATGTGATTTAAAATCGAAGAAAAAACCTGCATAGTGTTGTTTGTTAAAAATTATTAGTACTTATGAAGCACGCTGTATAAAAATCTCTCTCCTCTTTCTCTGTATTATGGTTATCGTTATCACTTCATCAGTGAGTTGTCTCCTCCTATTCAGTGCTCTCCTCCTCTTGTCAGCATTCTCAGTTGTACTTTTTTGTTTTGTCCACTTCCTTTAAACCAAAACGTAGCATAAGCTCGGTCAAAGTTGTTAACTAGCTAAAAAATTTAATTCTAAATTATGTACTTATTTGAGTCAGTAAACAAACCATTTTTTTAAAAACTTTCATAAGGTACATGCTACATCACATTAGTACAAAGTTTTCGAATGATTTGGAGATGTTGAAGTTGAAAATTTGAAATTAACATATATAAGGCTATTAAGAAGTGTTGCACCTAGTTATTGTTACATTAATTACGTGGTAGACTGAATCCTCTAACGGATTAAAAAAGGTTGATTTCCAGCAGGTTAAAAAAATGCTTGAAGGGGGAATTTATATATACTCCTTATGTAGCATAGGTAAAAAATGTATTCTTTCAGGGAAAGTTATAAACTGGAGAAAAATACTATAAGGAGGCATAAAGTGTTTACACTTTCATGGGGAAAAAATCGGTTATTTTTTGGTATGGATTTGTTTGTGACCACTACTGATTTGTTGTTTAATTTCTCCTGAATATATATTTTAAAAAACAAAAAAAAAAAGTTTTTGTACATCCACCTGAGGTGAAAATTGATAGTCATCAGGTCGTATGCCGTATGCAGAATAAATTCAGTACGTTTCATTTTTCATTGGCGCATCAAGATTTTCTATCACAAATTATTGGAATCATAAAAAAAGTTAATACTAATTTTCACAATCACTATTATCATGAGAGCATCTATTACTATTTGCATCAAAGGTTTTGAACAGTTACTTCTATAACCGTACTTCGCAAGGCGGCAGGCTTATTGGCTTATCAGGCAGGTTGACCTAAAAAAATGTTGTCATATTTATATTTTTATCCACTACCCACAATAATGCTTAATACACATGCATGCCATCTCTATAAAGAAGTTAATTCTTCTTCGCTCAACGTGGTCATTCCATTTTTGCTTGCATATTTCACTTTACCCCTTTAAGTTAAGTATACGCAGTTGTTGAGATGAATTATTTTATCGGGTTCCATCCAAATTATCATTACAAAGTGGAGTTTTCGGGTGTTAGACCAAATCATTCATAAAAAGTTGCCAGCTCGAAGGTCTTGAAAACTCAGGTTTTAGGAATACCCTGAGTGCGCTACTAGAATAAATATTATATACTACACACGATATTAATAATACAAGTACTTACATATTTGCATAAATTAAGATGTAGGAGGAGGGTTCTCAAATTTACAACAGGTTAATTTTAACGTATGAAATAATTAAGTCATTGACTTCTTGAGTACGTACGCAATATAATAATGTGTACCGTGGTATGGATATAACAAATCATTTATAAATCTATTATTTCATATTATAATATATAATACTATTATATGATCCACTGTAGATGATACTTATTATATAACTATAACTTTAGTAAATTAATTTGGCAGTTTGGTTGCATTATTGTTTGAGTTTATCGGGTCGGTTAAGGCAAGGTAGTTTAGAGTGTAAAAGTTGTAACGGTATAAAGTATAAAAATACGCCACTATATGTTGGCCAAATATCTATTTATGTGGCATCCAGAATTAGATTCTTGCATGAAAGTTGAGGATGCATAAAAAATGAGATTTTATTATTTGGGTTGTTTGGTGGCTGGTGGTGATATATGTCTAGGTATGCAAAATTCTGGTGTAGTTGCTCATATATAAATTATTCGGATTGATAACTGACTTGAAACTTACCACTTCTACTGACTGTGACTACTGATTGCGAGACTGCCAGAATTTATCTGTTGTGTTAACAAACAGTACAAACAAGATGAGGTGAGGTGATCGTCCTTATTTGGTTTTATACTCATTTTCACAACGTTGAGATATGAGCATTTTGAAATAAGCAGGCGTTTACTATTCTGTTGTTGGAACATCCAGTCCAGATCCAATTATGCATGAACCGCTTAGCATCATGATCATCATGAAATATGATACATGAGTCAGTATGTAATGTATAGGCAATCAATAATCCTGAATTTCTTATGCTATAATTATATAATTGTTGGTTGGAGAGCGCATGCTGTAAAGCGCTAAGCTTTTATTGTTTTATTAATATCTGGCCCACTTTGGCCACTTTGAATTTGTAGTAGTGGCACTTCATTTGAGTGTGAGTAAAATTCTTGAAAATAATATTATGTTCATTTAGGTTCTCTCCAGTTCTACTCTACACAAGTACACAATATAAAGTTTGGATATTGTTGTTATCATTATTATATAAATACGAGTGGGAATTTATTATTATTATTATTATTATGTAATATTTTTGGGTACTTGTAAATAAAGATACATTTTACCTACTACCACGCTGAGCCGACTGAGGCTCGTTCCACGTTGTGTTTTGTATATGTACATACTTTTATTCTGTGCAACGTCTGACGTGCTTTTATAATGATTAGTTTAGTTTGCCACAGGTGTCAATGTTAAAGTTATTTGTTATTAGCAGCGACTGGGAGGGAAGATGGAAGTGACGGACTGTATGACAGTAATTTAGGAGCTTAGTAGATATTCCGGATATGGTAATGCACGACACGCCAGTGTTCCTTCGACTTTACAAAGTTTGAAAGTGTAAAGGATATACACACTTCTGTATTATTCATCCAGCACCGACAGTGATGCTGCTACTCCCACCATCATCATGAACACTTACTTTTATTAGTTAATGCACCCTGACACTCTTCCTTATCGGCAGTTGTTACTCATGGTCGTACTCGAATCTTGAATAATATATCCCTGTCGTGATACTGCGTAAGCAAGTTGTGTTTTGCTGTAGCAGGAAAACAACAAGACAGAGAGTTGGATGGAATAAAATACGCTTTCCCCGGAAGACAATTTGGGCACATCGCGAAACCTCAAACCTGGGTAAAAGAAATGTTAAAATAAAAACTTTGTCTATTATCCGTCCATAATAATATATAAAAAATGCATTATCTCCTTATCATCGGTTTTCAAGTGATCACTTTACCGTTTGCGTACAAATACGGTAGTGATGACTGATACCAGCAAACGGGTTGCACAGTGCATATAAATGTCATCAGAAAGCTCTTAGACTTGGCACGTTGTTGACATCATATTTTAAACTTGATGTTCTTGTAAAGTGAAATCAAAGCACTTTGCATGCATGAATTTGTTAAAACATAGTCCATCGTGATCCATCTCCTACATAACCCATCCGATTAGAAAAAAGGCAGTTGTAATGGAGTATCACGGTATCTCGTCTACCCGTATGAACTATTATTGAAACATTGTATTTTGCGAATTTATCTTTTGCATATTTTCGCAGTTATGCTATTTGAAGTAAAGTAGCTTCCTCCCCTCCCATCTCGCTATCTCAGAGTCAGACTTACACACATCCGACATCAGGAAATGGAAACTTGGATATCAAAAAGAATAGCAAAAATAGCTTTAGAGTTTTGGATCGTTTCGGTTGTTTGCCGATAGAATGTAACGATCGGGACAATTAATTGCAATGTTTTTTTCTTACATCCGCAGTGACTTGGCGATATACAAGATCGTGATCGTGGCACAAAGCGTATGTAGGTTGCTGTGACTTGAGCTTTTAACTTTTACTACTTAATTTTTATTTTATTATGCGTGCATGTATGAGATAACATGCACTTACTACGATTAGAGATATTCGCAATGTGCTAGTATTGAGAATTGAGATTAACACAGCATTATTGCAATGCCAATGTCATTGTATAGAGCCAAGTCAGATTACCGCATCGTAGGGCGGACCACCCACTCTTTCATACCGTTCTATTAAGCTGAACGCGGAGAGAAAAGGGAAGAGACAATATTTTCGCAAAGACAATAACAAGGAAGAGGTGTTGTATGACAAAGACAAAGAAAACAAAACATGCACGCAGGACATGAAGTTTCCAATTCCAAGGCAAATGAAGACGAAGATCAAGTCACGGTGGTGTCTTTCGCCATCTTTTCTTTTAAAATTCATAATGCAATGTAGGCATACATGTTACAACAAACTTACTCTTTCAATTTCACGTAGGTATTTTTCTGTATACTAGTTTCATCCTGTACGACATGAATTTTTATCAGGCTTAAGCTTCTAAAGTTCATCATCATCAAACGAAGCCACTCACATATGCAACTTACTTTCAATTTGCCAAGACGTCGGTGACGATATAGACGGTTATATATGGGTATTGTACAATAATATTATTATGTTTATGCATCAACTCAACACTTAAATAATATCTTGGAAACATGATAGCAAGTAGAAGTAGTGGTAGTGGTTGTAGTTCGGAAAGGTATATAGATAGCGGAACAGTTGCTCCTATAAATTGAATACCCACTAATCTTCGTAACCGAACGCTGAGTACAATATGAATGTATATGTAAATAGGTATTTAACTTTTCATTGGCAATGGCAAAGAAAGATGGAAAGAGAGAGCAGACCGTTTTTATTCAGTTTATATATCTTTTGCACACTTCAATGAAGCAATTGGTATAAGTCTCGTGCTTGAATTACTTACTAAAATAACAAGTAGGTAAAAGATATGACTGCATTATACAGCTCCCTACTCCTCTAACTATAACAAAATGAACTACACACTCTCTCTCTCTCTCTCTCTGGCTGAGCCGTTTCCTAATTTAACTTTTTGGAAGCATTTAATACGGACAAACTCAAAAAGGTGAGCTGAAGAAAGCATGAGATGAGAGAAGAAGAGTTCTTAAAAGCCGTGTGTGTGTGTGCTGTTGTGCGTGTGCAGGGAGGAAAAACGGTTGTGTCTGCCGTGTGGTTCGTTCCCCATATTATACATCATGATGAGAAGATTCGCCGAAAGCTTAGGGGAAATTGTATCAATTTGATATTAAAGAAAGGTTGATGAGAAGAAGCAGGCCAGTTGAGGTTGGTTGTGTGTTGTTGCAATAGGCGAGCAGCTCTTTCCAGTTCCTCTTTTCTTTTGCACACATTTGCCGTCTTGCCTTTGTCAGCTCCCTTTCCTTATCTCGTTTCTCTCAGTTTCCCCGCATGGTAGACTGTTACATGTGGTATGTGGTCGAGCAAAAAAGTACGCTGAATACCTGTATCTTTCCCCGTCAGTCATCGTCTCCTCATAGCATTATGCTCAACTTCCTCCCTGTTAAATAAATGATGTTCTGGGAAGAGGTGGTTCTGAGTTGTGACTGATTATTTTTAACAACAAGTGGTAAGCAGTGAACTGAACTGAATAACCCGACAGCTTGTGGATTTTCAATAAATGGTAATAATAAATCTGGTGGGCAAACGCGAAGCTCACACTCTTCGACGCGCAGTCTGAAAGAAAGTCAAAACCACATCAACGATTTTCGTTGTGTCGTGAGTTCTCACCTTCCTCCAATCCTTCACTGCTCATGGAGAAAGCTGATTTTCTTTAAAAAATTGAATGTTACTAGTTTTGATGGAACTGTGATTGCCTTTTTCGGATGGCAGTAGTAGTGACGGCGGCCGCTTGATTTCCTTATTTTGTTGTTCAGAAAGGTACATACACTTCTGAGGACTCGCTACCAGCAAACATCATTATTCTGACGACTTCCGAAGTGGGCCTAACCTAGTACGGAACTCTGCACTTCCTGTTGAATTCCACACTGTACTTTTGTAGCATTCATCATCATCGTTTAGTGACTAGTTCTCTTTCTCACTCCGTCTCTGCTCACCATTGGCAGGGGTAAGTATTTTTAAACAGAAACTTAATCCTTCAATATCCCTTATATTTCAAGAATATGTATTAAGAATTAAAGAATATGAATTTTGCATACCATACATGTCTATGTATATAAAAGCTCTTGATAGCATCAGCATCATAATTCAGGATCTTTACTTTTGAAAGTTTTAAGTGTGGCTCAAAATTTGACATCTACATATTTATTATAGGTATTATGGTATTAATATCAGTATTACGTACCTATACTTGTCTTCTGCAATGAAAATTGCTTTCAGAAAATACTGATAAGGAATGCTCATTACCCGTATGTATGTAATGTAGGCATCATGGCATTTCTCATTCATTTCATAGACTTCAAACGAGATTTTAGACGAATCGTTTTTTCTTCCATCCAGTAGCATTACTATTAGCAAGTACTTGTAAAAAACTTTTCGTGCATGCATGGTCGTGCAAATTTAATTTGCTGATGTAAATTGTCTTTCGATTATTATCAGGAAGCTGACTTTGTGGATACCATAATTTGTTACAAATTATTTACAAAGTTCTGTTTGGTTGGAGAAACTGCTATCTTAAGTTCACCAACAGTTGGATTGTCATACAAGTAAATAACTGTCAAATTCGTTAGGTTGTAGGTATTCTACTTCTACCATTCAATGTTGTGTTGGTGGACTTTAAGTTAGTTCCATATCTATCATTAAATTATACATGATTGCATGTTTAAAGGAAATTATATTTCAATCAAACACCTACAACATATTTTGTGCCAGAGTTTTTTAGTGTGACGACTGATGCCTAATATTGGCATTTTTTGCTCTCAGTAACAAGTAATGCCTAACAAGTGCTCATAATGCGGGGTAACTTGAAACATGGCAATACTTCCCCTCTGTATTTCATGTATGTTTTAGATGTTCTGGTAGTTAAAGCTAAATTACTGTGTAGTTATGTCTAAATGTGAGGGATGGGATGGGTCTCTTCTCTCCCGTATCCGGTTTACTGTGGTGTGGTTACGTATTTTCATTACATTGAAGTTTTTTTTGAGATTACAATGGAATGTTGTCTGGTTGGTCAGTAGTAGCAAGTTCCATACGGACGTAATGATTGATTAAATTTTCCCTACTAAAGTAGCCTGTTAACACGCCAGGGCTGTCAAATTGATATACATGACATATAATTTAATGTCTGTAATGTTCATCAGAAATGGTTTTCAATGGCACCATGACATGCTCATGGCGTTGTTGTTTTGACTAAAATTTTTAATTTATTCGTTTTATCATCATCGCGTATACCTATATATCTCTATGTTCTCCCATTATTGTGCGTAACGTAGCTAATCTAATGGTACATAATCTGGTTCCGAAAGATCTGCTGAATACTGAGTAAATGGAGTTTATTGAGCCAATTAGCTTTAATCAAATTTCAGTCACATCGTGATGCTTGATTAAACGACAAGCGAATTAGATATTAGTGTCAGTCTTGAATTTCATTCAGCACTTGCGTTGCAATACATTGGCTTCAATTTCCTTGGCCCTACATTTACTTACGCACTCATTGTGCATAGTGAGGTGCCCACGAACGTAGTGTCAATTCGTGTGCAGTGGTAAAAGGAATAAAACTGTTTTTACCAATCTGGAGGAGTGAAACGTAACGTATGTGTTTTACTTTTATTTTTTAAATCAGTATACGGCAAAATCTAGGTACATTCATAATGTGAATCTATGTCTCGACCTGACGTTCATCAAAATAGTGTTTAGGTTTGTTGTAAGTGTTATATAATATCGGAGAAGGTGCAGTTGCATAAACAAAACAATTGTAGCTCCTGTTCTAAATTGGATTGTGGTGCTTCATATTTTATCAAATAGAGATTACATTAAAATGTGTGAAGTTTCTGTCAAGACCCCAATAAAACAACGGTTTGAGTGAGACTGCATGCAAAATGCAGTTCTAATTTAGACAAAGTTGCAATTGCAATAAAAGTAGTCCAACTCTCCTTTTCTCTAAATGCATTATGATGGTAAATGATCGATCATTGAGGCTTACAGGGCTCCAATCCGGCCAATATCTACCGTTGTAAAAGTACCGATATAAGTATGCAATCTTGGAGAAGTTCGTAAGCAGCATAATTGTAGCAGTGCTTAACAGTACTCATTTTCGTAATTCGTAATAATTGACTATTAAGCAACTGAACCCGAAATATTAATTGGATTTATCCACAACATAGAGGTAATATACAATAGATGTGCGATTGCAAATATTTCGCATCGCTCTCCTTACAAAGCAGGAAAGAGGTTACTGGGTACACTGCTAATTTCTATTACATTTAGTAAAGGTGGCGTGTGTATGCCATAAGTTGTATGATTACACAAGAGCAGCGTTTGTATTATCCATATCCATCATTGTCAGTTTCATGGAAGCAAGTATATAAAACCAGCAGCAATGATGATCGAATGAACATATATACAGATTTTATTCAAGATGATAATCAGAAACACTCCCCTCCTCGTTTCTGAACATGGATCACGGTCGATGATAAAATGAGTGATATCCAAAAGTCTTGCATCTTAGCCACGAAACGAAATCAAGCAAAAGCCTCATGATTCTCATGATATGATAATATGCAATACCTTGTCAGTAGTGGTTTTGTAGACTAATGAAGTCTTTGTAGTCTGCCTCTACCACACTAAAGCAACGCAAAGCAAGAATGGGTTTTTGAACACTTGTTGATGTTGTTGTTTCGCCGCAGCAAAGCTAAAGCAGCCTTGAAAAGACGTTTTGTAATGATAATATTTTAATAATATCTTAAAGCTGATTTTGTTCAACAAACTTATTCTTTAGAGACCAAAAGAGTCTCACTAGTAATCAAGAAAAATGCAGGACTGGAGTGACTGGAAGACTGCGTAAGCAAAGTTGACTTTTCTGTACAAGAACAGGTTCTTCCACATTTTTTCTCCAGCCAGACACTGAGACAAATATATTATATTGCATCGTGTTGTGTTTGTTTCAACTGTCTGGTCTGGTGCACAAAATTCTACGCGTGCATTGAAGTATATATGTACAGTACAACTATGAATCGAAGAACAGCGTTCCAAATCGAATGAATGTCTTATACCAGCTCTTTTAATGAGCATTGATACGTACACGAAGGTCATGTGACTGAAAGATAAGCTAAAGTTTGTATAAATGAGGTATAATGCTCTTTAAGAGATTAGTTTAGATGCTGACGGGCTCAGATACACAGGTCACTAACAGAGGTAATTAGAAAATTTGCTGGTAGAATAAACCTTTCATTTATACTTGTTATTTTCTAATCCTAATCACTTTAACCTACGCATCCATTAAAGTTTCAACGAGAAAGTTGAATTATATCACTCCTTCCTACGTATTTATCTTGTTACATACAAACTATCACGTACATTCAGTATACTAAATTGTATATTATGTACCTAGATAAATTAGTTGAGTTCAGATAAGCATCTGGGTGACCAATTACTTAAAAATAATAATTTTAAAAGTTAACTACATGCTTCTTGTATGTATGTAAATTGAAAGTAATTACTCTCATTTGAAGTTTTATTAAAGTTTGTACGATGAGTTGTATCATATATATTTGCTGCTGATACTGACTGACATTTCTTTAAAAAAATATTTTTTGTATAAACACTCTTATTCCAGGAACATATATCAAGGACTATAGAGACTTCCGGAGAATATACCCTAATTTGCTAGAGAAGCTGCCATAACTCAAAATACAAAATGCTGACGACAGAAGAGGAAAAGAGCATAAAGGATACGTGGGCGCTGGTGACTCCCGATTTGAAAGGGAATGGAGTTCAATTTTTTCTCCAGTAAGTGATACTGTTTACAAAGTTTCCTTTGCAGAGTTTCCAAGTAGCTGTACTACTAAGCGGACATGTTAGCAGTATTCTAGTTGCATAAAGTGAAAATGATTGAGAGAAAAAATTCAATGAAATGAACACAATGTTATTTCCTCTTAAAAAGTTTACATTATGATCTAGGTATAGTGGTGGGTGGTGAGATCTGGGGTTAAGGCATTCCATTGTGATTTCTCCAGTCAAGGCTTAACCTGCGTGATTAAGAGTTGGCGCAGGTGTGAATAAGTTGATTTCAAAATATTTCCTTTCTTTAATCCCCTAGTTTTTTCGGTGGATATCCTGAATACCAAAAGAAATTCCGCGGATTTGCTGATGTACCATTAGAAAAACTAGCAGAAAACAAAAGATTGCAGGCTCATGCGTTCACCGTATTGAATTCTATCAATGGCTTAGTTGATAATATGGATGATCCGGACGTACTCTCTGAGCTTCTTGTGAAGATAGGCCAAAATCACGGCGGAAGAAGGAAACTTAAACGAGGAGACTTTGAGGTAAGCGTGCTCGCATTTTCTTTTCATTGTATAAGCATTGCATTATGCTGCATAAAAGTGAAACATCACGACGAGCATGTGGAAGTGTAGGTTGTCACTTATTACTGCACGTGCAATCATCTCGACATCTCGCTGTTTTGGGGCAAAGTGAAAGGGTAAAAATATTCATAGCGTTGTATTTATGTACATGCTAACAACAAGTTGTAACAGTCAGAATGAGTCAGAACTGGAATCCTGTTGCATGAACTCGTTGAAACTTTTCACAACAATATAAACCTCATTACTTTCCTTGATACTCATAATAATTATCTGGCCTTATTAGAATTAGAAGTTAAGCACCATGCTCGTTAGGAAACAAGACTCTCAAACAAGACGTTTATGTTAGTGATTTTTCCGTACTTTCATGTAGTTGCAGAATGAATCTTTGAACGTAAATTGTTGAGTCATGAAGCATTGCCACGTATGTAACTTTCATAATTTTATAGAACATACATGTATGTATGGGATGGAGTGAAATGCACAAATAGAAGTACATAAATAACAGTAGTGAAGTTGTACATTACAACAAATATATGGCATAGCTGACTGGAATCTCTGGATTAAAGTTAGAATGAACAAAGAAAGACAAGCATAATATGGTGACAAGATTTGTAAACTTTTGCTGGAAGATCATTATTGGATTCCATAATAATTCAAATCTCCAGCCTACTTTGTGCTCCTAGTTGCTTGTCTATTTGCATTTCATGCCATGATAACGATTTGAAGCTAGTTTTATTCAGTTTTTATCATTCATATCAGAAGTCACATTGTATATAAAGTACATGTTTTGGAATGCTCTTACGAAATATTACAACATGATATAACCTAAATACAGTTCAAAAATAGACCAAGAACAGTTCTTGCTACTACTACTTGCTTGTTAGTAACTTTGCATATGTTGAACTGTAGTAGCAATTATCCCAGTTTTAGGAAATAAAAAGTAGCAAAGTTTTCACAATATCATTATAATTAATTTTTTTAAAGTGTAAAATCACTACGTACCTGGGCTCATCATTTAACGGTTTGCTTGTTTGTAATTTCGCAGAACTTAAAATCAAGTCTCCTGGAATTCTTTGGGAAAGCTCTAAAGGATCACTGGACCCCTGAAGCTGACAATGCATGGACAAAGCTTTTAACTGTAATGGTCGACAAAATTTGCGAAGGATTGGAAGAAGAATCTCGCGATGAATAATAATTTTGAGTGTAAAATGCACCTACACTTTTTAAAAATTACTTGTGCTTTATTGTGCTCGTGAGTACAAAAAAAAGATCTTCAAAAAATCAAGGCCAACAACTTTCGGCTTATTTGCATTTTGCGCTATCATGTCGTTTAAAAGTTTTTGCTTTTTAAGTAGTTTAGTGACGTGAGTCGTCCATCCAATTCTATTTGCTTGTGCATTCTTGACTGTTTCAAAATCAAGGAAGTATCGCATAACACGCGCTTCGCTTCATCTTCATATCATACATTCAAAAATGACTCAGTCATATAAGTAGGTAAATAAGTAATAATACATAAATCAATCACAGCTATCCCATTTAAATAAGCAATTTAAAATCCTAACTCCTTATTGAATTGTTCTTAACTCTCGGCAAGAAATGTTTTTCTTTTAATGTAGAATGAATTGCTTTTTTGTGTGTGCTGATATATTTATTAGCTTATGTCTAGTATTATGAAATACTTATATTCAACACTACTTGTCAACCACGTACTTCTAGTACTTGCTTTGGTTTCCATTATATTGTACTCTTTGCTAGGTATATTAATTAGTGATATGTCATTATTAGAGGATATACATAAGTACTAATAATAAAAATTACACAGCTAATCAAAGAACTGCAATTCAGCTTTCCCTATACTCCTTTTGCAGTCTTAATTGAATTTTCCTAATGTTTTTAGAGATATATTTCCGGCTTGAATTTTTCCTCCTCCAAGAAGTAACTAGTGGAATTAGTGGATAAACGTCCTGACATTATTAAGGTGCTCATGCGTTACGTTTTTATATTTTTGTTGTAAATTGTTACTTGCATCATGCGGTATTTCTTTTCAAATGCATCTCTTTTTGGTTGTTCAAATTTCATAGAACTTACGACTTAAGGCAAAATATTAAAAGCGTTGTAACATACTGTACGGATATTTCAAACTAAAATAGTTAATGTATATAATATATAACATTGAATTTTTGGAATCTACAACCAAATATAATAAATGATTGGGACAAAATTAATGATATATTTTGTGCTGTGATGTTTATTTCAGATCTAACGAAACATTTATTTTAGCGTATTCATTTATTTATAACAATTAAATATGCAGTTAAAGGTTCAATTTTATTTGTGCTTATTCATTTACGATCACACCTAAAGTTATGAAGACAGAGGCTTGTAAGAATGCTTGGGAATTGTCCGAGCTCTGGAGCCAAATGCAATCAAAGATTGAACAACGACTAAAATAATCAGCATACAAACTATCAAAATAAAAATCAGTATTTCATATCCAAACTCCGCATTGTCGACGATATCCGTGTCATAGTTAGCTGTCTCTTGCATGTTGGACCAATTACCGGTTCTGTTGTGACTCCTGATTTCCTCCATGGCGGTAACAATTTCCTCGTGTCGCATGATATTTTGTAAGCCTTTTCTGTGGCCAGATCAATGCAACAAACTAATCAAAATGATTATTTATCATTTATACGGAATCAAATTAGGCGCAGTAACAAATTAAAAGAAAGAACCATAAATATAAACCCTAAAATGTACTTGACTATCAACGGAGATCAATATTAATTTATGTAGCAACGCGATCACTGTTCCCTCCTCCCTCTATTTCACCAGTAGCACCTCGCTTGATTGATCAAGATCCCTTGTAAACGTGACTATGAGTAAAGCGTCTGTAATGAAGTATTGATAATATTTCCAATGTGTTTCAAATTACGAGCTCTAGTTTGAGACAGTTGGTTAACGGTTCAGGTGGTTGGATTCTGAAGTGTGATGCCAAATTTCATATGTATGAGATTATGTTGATGGCTCTTTTTTATTTTTATCCTATACGAAAAGTTGGGACATTTAACTGGAACTCATGAACAGGATCTGTAGACACAACTTGTCTCCCTGGTGTGTACACACATGCTACGAAAGTAATGTTATCCGAACTAGCTACTCCGACACCGATGAGTTGAGTAGTCTTCCAAATGACACGTGCAAACGCGAGAGCATCCCCCACTTCCAAATTATTCCCAACATTTTCCCAGTCGTACGTGAGAAAGCCCGAGTACCATGATTGCACTGCGTTGCTAACAGCCTCTTCAGCGTTGGGGCTAGTTGGGACTTGGAAGTACCAGTTCATTTCCACATTCGTTGTGGAATGAACTGAACTCAGCTTAAAATGTGCTTCAGCCTCCTTGATGTCACCTCCGGATATGATGCTATCAACAAACTGCTGTGCAACTGCATTGAGCTTTCCAAATAAGCATACCAGCCGCAATATAAAAGCTGTTCGATTTTTATATGATTTTCATAATTTAATTTACGATGATGGAGTTATTTACTTGTTCTGCCATTCCAACCAACGGGACACCATGATTCCTACGAAATGTGTTATGCAGCTGTAGTGCCAGGGCTTCATATCCTACACGAAACAGCGCAGCAAAATTTTACCCAAATTAAACATTATCATGTGCATGAGGCACCAGGTGAGTAGTAGAATCGTAAACTTTCACTGCTTTCATAACTAACCACTCAAAGATGAAATGTCGGGCTGCATCAATTCCTTATTTGGAACCGGTGTGGTGAATTCTGGTACATCAGTCATAATCTGACAATAAAAAAAACATTGAAAAGTTCATTATAATTTACAAGCTTCTAATCCCAATTGCTTCCAATACATATTTTAATGGAACATTTAAAGAGTCATTTTGGAATTTAAAATGTTTGCTTTATGTAGCTCATGATGGTAGAATTTGCTTACCACAACATCAGGCATTTCAAAATTGACAATGGAAGCATCTAAACGGGTTTAGCATTTAATTGCAAAAATAAGAAGATGAACAATGAAATATTGTAAGCATAAACTACGAATAGGTTGAAGATAGATATAGAAATAAATAACTTTTACCGTGTCTTACCGAGATTACACAAGGAGTTGTTAGCAAGCTGCAATGAAATCATCCAAATCCCCGACCTTGCACAACTCATAAATCCTGTATAGACAATGCCCCTTAAATTTCTGCATGAATACGATGCAATAGTTCCTGGAACAGAAGGAACTGAGCAATTAGTAGATGTGCCAAATTGCTGATCTGGACGTTGGGAAGGTGGAAAACAAAGAACTGATGTTCCCTACATGAATATCATTGAATTCTGAATAATTACATGAAATACCTAGGTATATAAAATCCTGAGAAGCAAAATAACAAGCTGCAAAAATTAGGTACCTCTGCATGCAGTGGATCACATCCTGAAATACCATCTTGCTCCAAAATTCCATTTTGATTTAACGAGTCGTCGGGAACTGGCGTGCTTTCAAAAGGCAGAAAAATAGTTGGAAACACCAACAAAACAAGGTATAAATGTTTGTACATTTCTATTTTTGTGCAGGTGGTAATAAAAAATAAACAAAAAACTTTTTCGTCTTTACGATGATTACTCTTGACGTATACAATTCTCCAATACTCTGAAAATATTCAGTGCAAATCTATTTATATGTCGGCAGAATCTTTGAAAAAATACAACCCAGTCATAGCTTTGTTTAGGGAATTACCACGATGACACATTCTTCCATGATACTCATTTACACCTACAGAGCATTCTGTATTGAGAGCATTGCAATGGAATGCATGACGCAAACAGTGAGGAATAGGAAGTTTATAGCTTCCTAATTCGTATTCACATTACTATGCAGAGAACAGGTAGATGATAGAAAATAGAAAAATTATGCCGACGTCTTTGGTAGTAATTTTTAGATACAATTTATTTTGAATAAATACCATGCGAGAATCATATTTAATTTTAATGTGCTAGACTTGAATTAGTCTTGTAAATGCTAAATAAATAAAGTTCTTACAAGTATTTTCATATGAATAGAATGAAGAAACGAAAGCGGTATTGTCCGTAGTTTACATTATATATATCCGGGTAATATTGCTTTAACATTTTCATCATAGGTTTTAGATCTTTCGAAATATTTGCCACCTCCGTAGTAAACGTTTCCTATAAAAAAGACGGATAAAAGTTAATTATTTTAAAATGAAAATTATCACGAGGCTGTATATGACACATGTGACTACGCAGTACCTTTAGGATAATACTGAGCGACTACAACAGTCCGTTCACCATCTGTGGCAGTGCCCACACCGAATTCAGTAGATGACCTCCATACCATTTGTGTAAACGCTGATGGCTTTGGATCCTCGCGTTTATAGTCTGTAAAACTGCGATACCAAAACTGAACGGCTTCACGAACTGCTTCCGAAGCTGGTACAACACCTGGCACTGCAAACACGTTGGCAGAGTAAATGGAGTCTTTTGGAACTTCAAGTGTGTTTCTCCTTGCTAAGGATTCCGCCAAACGCTGTGATGCTTCTTGAATCTAAGGCAAACAATGAAAGGAAAGAGCATCATGGATAGGTACACTAAAAAGTAAGCCCCATTATCATTTTGTTGGTTTAAGGTTTGAAGATTGTATAAAAGGCTCACGCAAAAAAACCTACCTTTTCATTCAGTTTCAAAGGACTGGCTCTATGCATTTGCCTGTAATGATTGTGGAAATCCCTTCCCACTTTTGCGTATTCTGTCACATTGTTTAAAAAATTACATCATAATCTTGATTATTATTACTACATTCTCACAAGTACTTCCGTCAGGCTATCTTTCAACCGAGGATAAAAATATAATAATTATGTAAAGGGCGCATTTTACCTGGGAATAATCGGTGTGGTGGAGGACCAAGGTTGGCTGGGGTGGCTTGATTTTTTGTAGATACTTTAACCACTTGCTGTAGAAATGGTTTAAAGTACAGTGAAAATTTCCATCAAAGACGGTTTAACATGAATTGATAGATTTTATGTACATGGATGAAAATAATAAAAAGAAAGTGAGCTTATCATCCGTTCCAGGATATCACTTTCACCTACCTCTTTTGCTATTTTATCTTGCACGTCTTTAACCCACTGTCGTAATGGTCCAACCCGTTGGAAAATGTTATAGTTTTCACAATAGCCATCATCACTGACGGGAGTCTTTCCGATAAAGCTCAACACACCCTAAATCAAACAAAGAAAGTAGATATGATTCAACTGAGGCTTGACTTTTTGGTTATTATATAAGGGCATTGTACAGGTGCGTAAAGATGACAATGAGAGATAACAAACTAGAGAAATGCTTGCTTACTTGAACATAATATCTGCCTCCGTTACGCGGATATTGAAATACGAGTCCTGTCCAAAATAACGTAATAAAATTAAAATATCATCTAATGCCTAAAAAGTCAAGTGATATCCATGTAGTATTTAAAACCTTACCCGATCCAGAATCCCCCTGGCATGCTGTAGTCTCTGTAAAATCAATTAGATTCAAATATGATTACGATAGCTCATTTCAATGACCAAAATTAAGATAATATGTTAGTGCTTAGGTGTGCGTAGCCAAAGACATTCATAAATCATACTCCAGCATAACTTTGACTTTACCTTTTTGATATCCTGTGCAAAATTCCAAAAATTCATTAACTTTCAATTGTAATTTGTCTTCGCAAACCGCACCAGTTGTGACAGGGTATTTTGCAAACCAAAGTTTTTCTGAGACGTTTCTTCTGATATCCCAGTTAAAACCAGCAATCTATACATTTTGGCATGAATAGGCATGATATAAATACACTTTCCCAATGCGATATGAATACAAGTGCCAATCTCATTATCAAAAGAGAAAAGAGATCGTGTCATGAATGGCTCCCAAGTATTTTATCCCGTCACGGTCCACTCATTCTATAGATCGTAAAACGGGATAATATTCACTTGGATTTCATTGGAATTATTCTTTCATTGGACTTACCTCACCAACCATGCCGAATCTGACTTGGTTTTGTTCAATGTTGTTGGGAGGGAGGCATACGGGCTTGGCATATTTTCCCTGCACAACTTTTCCATCTAGTTGAATAAGAGCAGCGTCAGATTTCAAGCCGACAGGTTCGTACAAAGGATTGATATAGACTCTTTTTACCTGTTCATCAAAAAGGCAACTTTTTAGCTCATCTCATTATTCAAATATAATAGCTGGTGTTATTAATTACTTGGTTCGTTTTCTCATTGAATAGAGAAAGCAGTCAGCCAGAGAGAAAGAGATTCTTATCATCTTAAAAATGCTGATAAAAAATTAATTACCGAAAATTTTTGCGATCCTACATATTCATTATTCCCATTGTAATTACTACTTGTGGGGCCAACAACAATACGCATAGTTCCCCGGAAGTCTGGATCCAACTGCGATGACTTGAGTGTCTGAGTAACACAACTTGCTGCGGTTAGAACGAGTAATTCTTTCCTTGGACCCGGGATTAGTGTACCGCCACACTCATAAGTGAAAGATCCATTCCTGTTTGCTCTCCGAAAAAGTGAGACGTGCCAAGGAAAATTTTCTCTTTCAGTAAGCTGTGTTTGCTCTTCTTCCGAGTTTCTTTGTTGATCTCGCTTCAAATAATACTGGGGAGGGCGCAAGCCACAGTCTTCTGTTAAACCAACCGCCAGCATTTTAATAGATAAGTTCACTTGAGATATTATGCATTAAAATAAAACACACCTTCTCTCTCTTTTCGTTTGTTATCGTTAAGCAAAGAATATAAAGAGCGTACTGCACATAAATTAGACTTATCAAAGAGCGATAAAAGGGCTTTGTATACCTTGCTCAGCGTTTTGCTCTTCCTGTCCTAGAGTTGACGGAAAAGTTAGCAACGCTAATAAGATGATTTTGAAGATTTCAATATACATGGTCTAAACGTAATTTAGATCCACTGGACAAAAAAGTACGAAAATTATACACTGCGTTTGATTTTTACTTAATCAAATTAAGAAAGTGAGATCTTTCCCCTTCTCAGTCTTTTATTGTATGATATTTGCTTGGTTAAGCTTTTTATGAGCTACACACTTCCTTCCTCTGTCACGTTATACAATCAAGTGCAATCAGCGAAATTGTTTACTTAGTCCATGTAAATTCAACACCACGATCAGCATCTCTTCCACTCTCCTTTCTCACTTTGTCACCTAAAGCTCAAAAAGTGTGTTTGCGTAAGAAAAGCGAGCAAAAGTTGTCCCAAATGATATGCAGTAAAATTTCACTAGACGACATTTCGCAACATGAGACCGTTTTGAATTTAGCAATTCACTGTTTGCTATTGATATGAAAATTAAAATGTACACTTGTTATGTGTATGGATGTACATAATTTTTATGCCAAAAACAATAGGTAGGGACCATTGAATTCAAGTAAATGGCTTTCACAAAATGAGAATCACTGATCATGAACTTGATATGAAAGAGAACTTGTTTTTTGCATTTATCATGAGTGCTTTTAGCCTCTATCGCTGTCATCGCATCAACTGAAAATGAGAAAGCTTCTGTTAGACTCTATGAAGGTTGCACGATCTGAATTTGAAAGAAATCTATAGTTATGCATTAGTATGGGTTAAGGATAGCTACGTGGTAAAAATGTAGTTTTAGAATCTCTTGACGTAAAAATAAATAATTTTATTATTTTGTATTTTCAAGTACACAAATTAAATTGTCTACAATGTAAAATTGGCCTGTAACGGGAGAACATTAAGCTCGAAAGATTTTTCTGATTCTTCATCGTCTCCGTCAATGACAATATTCCCAGTAGGATCATAAAATGCAATTACTGCAGTCCCTTTCCTTGATTTTAAGGGGGACGCGCCAATTCCAAGATATTTAGAGTCCTTCCATATCACTTGGGAAAATTCCAGGGCTAATGAATTACTCCAGTTCTCAATGACATCTTCCCAGCAGTACTCAGCGCGTCCACTGTGGTACCAGTTTTGCACTGCGTCGTTAACCGCGCCTGTCAAGTTGTCGCTGGTTTGGGATAAGAAGATATTTTGACCGAAAGAAAGATTGGGAGCCATGTCAAGTTTGCCTGAGACGGATACATTTTCTGCCCATTCCTGAGCCAGTTTCGATAACTTTACACGAAGCGTTTATTTAAACGATGGAAGTGATCATTAATGAAATTGCTGTAGTGTTCTGATAAAATTATTTGCATTGTTTTAAACTCACGTTCGTTTGCAGCTTCAATGGTGGCGACCCATGTTTCTCTCGAAAATTGTTATGTAGCGCTACTCCATGAAGTTGATAATCTTTTTTAAATCATAAAATGTCAATCTTGCTCGATTTAAAATGTTAATGCAGTTTAATACCATTTAATTTTAAATACCTGAGTTGTCCTTATCGGTTAAGTTATAGCGAACAGGTGCTTGATAACTCTTAAATACAATTAAAATGTCCAATTATGGAAGAGTATTAAAATATATGAACATATATACCTAATATATCAGACTTACATACATAAACGTGTATTTCTCCCTTCTGAACATCCTTTTCTGGTAATTTCACAAATATTGTGTTTCATTAACAGAATATCATGATTTAAATGTTAAATTTTATAAAGATTTGAAAGGTAATTTCACGAGATTCAAACTAACTTATTCCACATGGAAGAAAGTCAACCGGGAGGTTTCTAAGGCCCGGTTTTTGAATGTGACGATGCACTCCATCTTCGGAGCAAACTATTCTTCCTTTTGCTCTTTTGGAACCTTTTAGACATTTAAAGTAGGCTCGAGTTCCTTCAGGCAGCCATGATGCGGAGCAGTTCACGTGCTGGAACTTTATTGGTTCTTCACAAGTTAACTCTGTGGTCTGTGTGTAAAATTATAACGTTTTATATTTCGTCCATTATTGCAATTTCGAAAGAGCAATGTTACATATTTACCTGCGGAGCAACTAAAGGAGGGCAATAGCAAAGACACGACCCGAGAAGAGTGAAAAATAGAAAAAATGATAGCAACTCCATGTTTTTGACCTGCAGTGAAATTATAAATGAAAAACTGACCAAAGAAATGAAATGTTCACGCTGTTTCAACAAGATTGGTAATTATTCAATGTTTCAACTGATCAACGTGTCATGTAATCATGACAGGCCTTTGCTTTTATTGCACGAAGGATTTTGTATTTACAACGGTTTATTTGCAGTTTGTTCATTTAGTCATGGGATTGCATAAAGCGACTTGAGTATTTGAGTGTACATAAATATATTCTTATAGCTAAAGGTTAACATACCTTTAACAGTTGTCTTTTACTTTGGATCGACGCAACACATATCTGTCGCGACAAACCTATGACTTAACATTAAGTAAACGGAACAGTTTTGGTCTTGGTGAAACCTAATTACATTTTAAAAACTCTTAGCTCGTACTATATGTTCATAATACGAAAGTAGACACACAGACTCGCAACTCGATCATTCCATATCCGTAAAAACAATAAAAAATCAATGAGAAGCTAATGTAAAAACAAAAACGAGAGGAAATCACGCAACTCGCATTTATTAGCATGATTTTCATTACAATTTCCTCACTTGGTTATTTTGTATTTTGGAGTTCATCCACCGAATCATCGGTTTTGAAGGCTAATGTTTGCGAAGTTGGAGGCAGCACATTGTCTTTGAAATATTTACCACGATCGCCAGGACCAATATTGTAAATATTACCCTTTGGCCAGTAATTTGTTACTACAACGCTTTTTGAACCTTTGTTTGCCACTCCAATTCCAATATGAGTCGTAGATTTCCAAACAAGTTGACTAAAAGTCGAAGCCTCTGGATTATTCCAATTGTACTTTGAGAGGGCTTCATACCAATTGTCCACAGCTTTCCGAATGACGTCGTTTGGCATCACTTTCCCAAAGTATTGAAATATGTTTTGGGAATATTCTTGCCCCTCTGCAAATTCCCATTTGTTTTCGCGAAGTAAGTGTTCAGCCCATTCTTGAGCCTCCTTGGTTAGCTGGAAAGTATAAATGATTTTAATTTAAAGAATTTTCCTGGTTTGTTGAGATTAGCATTCTTCAGATACATTTTTTCAGGTAAGATAATACCATTCCATCCATTTGTACTGGAGGTGACTGGTGCTTGCGCCTGTATGCATTGTGCCTCTCCAAGCCGAGCTTAAGAAATTCTTGCGATTCGAAAATATATTTCATACATGACATGAAATATGGTGTCAGGTAGGTAGCTTTCAGTACAAAAATAAAAACAAATTATAATAATCCCAATTTACCTGGTCCAAAAACTTCCGCGTTGTCAACTTGTTGGGTTATTTCTACGATTGCTGGAGCCTGTTCTATAATGCTTTCCACCGGAGGCTGAGCTGGTTGTGGAGCGGGAGTTGGCTGTGTTGGTGGAGGTTGCTGGAAGATATCATTCTTCTCCTTTCAATTATTTTTTTTCTTATCAAAATTAACACAATATAATGAGAGGCATTTAGTTTTTATGTAGTTGGCTTACTGATTGATCTTTTACTCGTTGAATATCAGAAATATCTTCGTGCACTTTATGAACCCAATCCACAAAAATACTGACACTTGTGAAAGTGTTGTGATTTATGCAGGACTGCGATTCACCTGCAACCCTTGTTAAAATGCCCTGTAGGTCAATCGAAAGAATGCATTAGCTTTGGGGGCAATGTGAATCTTCTCAGATTTCTGAAAGGAAATTTACCTGGAGAAAATATCTCTTTGGATTTGTGGTCAGCGCTGAGAAGACGATTCCACTGCCAGTATTGAGTTCGTTTAGACGATTACCTTGTGTTCAAACGGAATGTCAAAATTTACTAAAAGCCTTTCATCGTCATCATACATGAGAATCACTAATTAACTACCTATACCTGATGCACAAAACTCTGTGTTGGTCGGTGGTATGTCGCACTCCTTAATGCACTTTCCCAATTCAACTACGGGTAGTTGTAAGATTTCTTGGTATACTAGTTGGTCGTTGCGGATGATGGGGACTTCCCCGGGTATTCCTGGCCGAACTTGTGCGTTTGCAACAGATCTTGTTGGGAAGCAAACGGGCTGTACGGTTTCCGATAGCTTGATTTGCCCATTCAATTCAATCATTCCTATATCTGATATTCCGCTGTCTGGGTTGTACTCCCCATCAATAACTATTCGCTTCGCCTGACATTCAAAACATCGTTTACCATACTGTTATCAAATTACACCAAAAAGAAAGCTACGAAAGAGTAAAAAACGGCAGCAAATTAGATAGGTGTACCGTGAATATCTGAGCATTCCCAATGACATTAGTCCTGTAATCCGTGCTAATTGGACCCAAGATAATCTTGAACGCGTTCAATGAGCCTGGTTCGGCGGACGCGTCATGTTTCGTTACACAATGTGCTTCAAAGGAAAATGTAAAATGAAACGGTTATCATGTGGGCAAACGCTTATCGTAGTCAGGTTCAATTAATACGACATGACCATGCAAAACTTGCAAAATGTTGTCGATTCATTAATTCGATATAAATATGATATATTTTGTTTAAGCATCAAGTCTCATTTAGAAAATAAGATTATAAGAAACACAAGGAGACGACGTGTATTATTGAAACAGTATACGCGTTTCTCTGCTTATCTTAAAATGTTATCATTTGGTTGTGCACGGCACACGCTCATAATAAAAATGGCATTCAGTTCGTTGTAGGTACATGGCACTTTTACTAGGTACTTAAGAAGAAGACATGTCACTTACCAGCGGTAAGAATTACAAAACCTCTATCGGCAGGATTAATAAGTGTGCCTCCGCACGCGTATTTAAATGTGGTTGTATCAGCAAATCTGCGGAAAATGGCAACATGCCAAGGGAAAATCTCATCCGTCAAGTCATGATCTCTATCGATGAACGATGAGACGGTCATCAATGAAGAATTCCTTGCGCGTCCACACTCTATTTATATGCACAAAATGAAAATGAATGTAAGTTCGTTACAATAATAATATTATGGAAGTGAAGATCTGATTAACAATCTGTAGCAAATATTATATCTTGTCTTAAAGTGCTAATCTTTGTGATACTCATGTAAATTTTTTTTCAACATGAAAGATACATTAATTACACATATTAAATATAGCATTTTCAACATTTAAAAATGTTTGTATAGGTGAAGGTGGACACTTGGACTTGAGGGTCGGGTAACGTGAGAAAACAGCTATGCTCAAAAGTCAACATTATCGTCATTCGTCATTCATCGTGGTATGCTTTTATTGGGACAATAGAGTAAACAACAAGTTCTCTGGTATTTTTACCAAGCAGACTTCCGTCTTGCTGCTGTTGTTGTTTACTGCTGACATGAAACGACATTCACCTCGTGTCAGTTCAAAAAAGTTTTATACATGAAAATGGTTGATATTACAAAATTACATGAATCTTTTAGCAATTTTTGTAAACTTGACTGTTTTTCTAACATGCACTGTGAGAGATATAATATGTTAGAAGTAGCCTATAAACATGTTGCATATAATGAACAGGATAAAAAGTGAAAATACATAATACGCCTGCCTTTAATCATTAACACCACTACCGCTGCTGCAGTGTGAATAGAGATACTTTCTAAACGCAATAGTTTTTTCTCATAGTTCATTAACTGCGAATAAAGTCATTGCAAACATTTTGCGTTCATGTAGTTCTGTCTAGTTTACTTTTTTTGATAGACAGCATTTTGCACGGTGCATAATAAGACCCATCATATAAAGTGCATTGTGGTCAATCCTGTTATATTATGACACGATGATGCTATACGGCTTGCTGGCTGACTATAATAGTCGGAAAACTCTACAAAATTGTGTGTACTTGATGATGATAACAATGATAATAAGAAACGCATTACATTTCACTCTTAATAATGAACGCATTTTGATAGCCCATTGTTTGCAAACACAAAATGTGTATAATTTTCAATTTCAAGTTTAGCACAAAGTGGGTAATTATGGTTGTTCTAGTGGGCACTTTAGTTTTAGTCGGATTGATATTCAATGCGCATCAGACAGGCGATGACAATTTTAAGTACCTAAAAACATACAGTCTGATTCAAAAGGCAGGTGCTTAATGTTCAATTACGCGGCAAGGAGAAAAGAGGATGAGACGTAGTTGATAATAATAGGCAAAATTTTAAAATTCTCTGCACAAAAGTATAATCTTTTCATTGTACGTTGTTGTATCACTGATTACTTCATCTTGTTTCTTTTTGCTTTTCATCGATTTAAAATATGATATAAATGTATGTAGGTATCCACAAATGATATTTTTATATAGCGTTAATTGTTACGCGAACGATAAGTGGAATGCTCCTTTTTACTGTCGTGAGAAACTGATAAATTTAAAATATAAAATAAGATGCTTATCTTCTACGCATAAGTACGGTTATAAGTTCTGCTGGGGTGAAATGGAAATATATGCCTATATAGATATGTTTTTAAATGCTAATTTAGATTTTAAATAACATTTTAATACGTTTTCATGTATTTTCGCGATTTTAGTGTCAAATGTGGGAACCGAGTTGTGGGTTTTACCTTTTGATTTTTTGGCTACAAAATGCGAAAACAATGTTAACGTTCATTATTGTTGACAGTAAATCTTTCACTTCTCTTAAGCCACATGAGTCGAAAAGGTAATGCAATTACAACGGCTTACCTGGGCTGCAAATGAAATCTTGGTACTGGTTAAATCTCAGCCATCTGCCTTGCGGACTGCAAATCAGCTTTCCACCTGTAGTATCTCCATCAGGGTTGACAAAGTGAGGCTCACACTCATAATAAGCTTCAGTGCCTATGGGCATATCCTCCTCCTTGCAGTCTATTTTCGTTTTGGTGTCTGGGATTTCACATTTGAGATCGATCCCCTAAATGTATGGGAAGCAGTGAGGGAAGCAACACAAAAGTCCATATTTTTTTATGTCACGAAATTATACTGGCAAACAGTGTGACGCGATGTCACAATGAATTAGCAATCTCTTACCCGTTTCTGGACTAAAGGTGGACACACTGACAAAACCAATTGAAAATTTGCTAGACAAGCAAGGACAAATGCTATTCCGTGCATTTTCGCTGGAAACATTTTGCGCGCTAGTGAAAATGTGAAGGTCGATTACACTTGGAAAAAGTCACAAAGGCACGTGTCACTTGAAACCCTTCACGGTAAAAACTTTTTTTCCTTTTTTAGTTTGAACGCTTCATTTGTCACATTTGCATACAACTGACTTTTATTATTTGTGCATAGTGAGGTTTGTCTACTCTCACGCACAAAACACTAATGAATGGCATCCCCATGTGAGCTCCCACACCACGCGGGTTTAACAATCAGACTGAATAAGTGTTCAATGAAGGCATGAGTGTAGAGTTAGATGGGAAGAAACTAGTGCTCACCCTGATTGTGGTAGTGCTATTATTATTAGCAACAAAACGTAAGCACGATATCAGTGCAATAAAAAATAATATTCGCTGCGTCGCGTCGTCATTTGTTGTACATTAATAAAGCGAGTGTGCGATACGCTAGTTTAAAACTGAGCGAAATAAGGGATGAGCTTCAATATAACATTGTTGTTCGACATTTACATATATATTATGCGCAAGAAAATGTTTAATTGCATGGTTGAACCTACTATTATTACCGGTGTCTTTTCTCTCAGGGTATTTATTATTATATTGCTCATAATCTGCACGCATCTCTGTTGCTGCTGTAATAAGGGGAGGGAGGTTATCTATGCATCATCGCTAAGGGCGTAAGATATATAGTTGTCTATAATAAAGCTAGGCTTTTTTAATAAAATTCCTTTATGAAAAGTATGATATTGACCATTATTAACGAGGCAGAGGTAGCAATGTAATGATTTCGCATTTTTGTTGTTTATGGAGTCGATAAAAACTCACAGCAACAGCTTAACCAACTGTCACAAATACCATAGATTGTAAACGTCAGGGGTTAAATGCACTTTGTTTCATGTACAGCATATAAGCATTTCCCATATTATAGCAGCATCGTTACTATTTTTAATTCTCAGTACAAATCCAACATCATGAAATCAATCGTAAAAGTAGAAAAATGAATGCACAAGAAATGATTTAGCTGCGTCGGTGTATCATCCCATGCCTGTTGGAGTAGTTTAGTTATGGTGTGGTTCTAAAAAGGTATAATGCAAATATACGTAATTTCCTTCAGACTCCCCACTACCTTCCTTATTTTTACAATCAATTAGCGATCATCCTTACATAATCCTGACCTGGCTTATCTTTACAATCTGGTAAAAACTAAGAGCCACATATGAACGAGAATAAGAGTGCACAAACCGACAATGTATAAATTAGCTATAAAATACTTTATGAATTTTTCAATGGAAATAGAAAAATCTTTGATTGACTTTCAAAGAACCCGTCGGCAAATTGGCAATTATTGTTTATTTAGTTAAACTTAATTTGATATCTAAAAGATACTGATGAAAGTAAATAAATTGGTAATACATGAAATAGAAATACACCAACAATCATAAATAATATACATGTTATGACGGTGCTTATGTGGTAAGGGTTTTCTACATGCGTGGGAGAACATTTTCTCTGAAAAATTTGTACGGATCAGCACCCCCATAGAATACATTTCCTGGAGGACTGTATTTAGCCACGACGACTGTACGTCCTCTTGCTTTCGCCACGCCTATTCCTAATTCCCTGGTACTTTTCCAGACGACTTGGGAAAACGAGGTGGCAGAGGGTCTCATCCAGTTGTAGTTTTTCATCGTCCCATACCAGAGTTCAACAGCTTGTTTCACTATCGCAGACGAACTTTCTGAGCTTCCTCGGATTTGAAACAAGTTCTCACCTCCTTCGTTCGACGAAATCAAATTCTCGTAGTTTATCAGCTTATCTGCATAAGCTTTCGCTTTCACATTTAGCTAAAATATCATACAGAATATACACCGTGTTCATTATCAAGCACTATTATCAAGCTTAAAGGTATTAATATATATTTTTTTAATTTAGTGCCTCTAGTGAACTACTTCTACCGAATGTAGTTTACTTTGAAATTTGAGGAAAATTCTCAACTTTTTCAATTGCACTTTATATGAAATGAGGGTTTAGTCACAGTAAATTTTGTTCACTTACCTCTTCATTTAAAACAAGCTGAGGTACACCGTGTTGAACTCTGTATATGTTATGCATTCTCAGGCCGATTATTTGATAGTCGTAGTCACTTCCTATGAGAAAAACACGCTTATTTTAACGAGAGGCAGGTATATACATTCATGCATATATATGTAGGTGTATAAAACAGACATAAAATATAATATACATATTTAGTACATATTAGCCTAAGGTTCAAGCAGTTTTATACTAAAGTGTACAACACCAACTTCATTGGTCATAATTGGGACAAGTCATTATGGAAGCATTTCACTTTCCTCATAATACACACATAGTGGATTGCAATTGAACGGTAACTTACGGCCCATGCTAAATCCCAAATCTAGGAGGCTATGATTTCGACAACTGTGGTGCTAAAAATCTGAGCCCAGGTCACCTGGGAGATCTCGGCGAGCGCTTTCAGATGAGCTATGTATCATTCAAATCGGTTCGCATACTTCGGAGTTATGGCGCCTACAATATTGGATGGACCCAAAAAGTTGCACTTGCTGTGTTAAAGGGGTATTTAAGCGAGGGAAACTGCCACCCCACCAATATTGCGGGCGCCGAAACTCCGAAGTGTGCCAACCGATTTGAATGATACATAGCTCATCTGAAAGCGCTCGCCGAGATCTCCCAGGTGACCTGGGCTCCGATTTTTAGCACCACAGTTGTCGAAATCATAGCCTCCTAGATTTGCGATTTAACATGGGTTACAAGTTACGGTTCAATTGCAATCCACTATGTGTGTATGTACATGAAAAATCAAGAAGACACTTATTAAAGCACGGCAAATATCAACTGTACCGCGTTAAAAATTGTGCAGATTATTTGGCACACATGTACAATAATTTTCCTTTGAGATAATACTGATAATATGTACTTCTAACTAAATTGCCCGCTGGTCATGTACATGTTGATCAAGATAACATAAGCTAAATCAAAAGGCAAAAATTAAAGGGCTGCCCGGAGTTGCTGAAAAAAGTTCGTCGTTTATTCAAGGTCCTAATTTTTAAAGAACTGCTTTTCATATAAAACATTTGTTGCTAGATTGATTCTTTCTAGGCGTCCTGATGTCCTACCCATGCTTCCGTTACTAAATAAAAAATATAATTCATAAGATTTGCTCACCATCTACCATTGCTGGCGATGATCCAGATCCAGGACCTGGTGACGAAGGTATAAGCCCACCCTGATGCCAATTACCATTATTATCATTGCTTGCGGCTGGATTGGACCCACCTTGGCTAGGCCCTCCGATGGGTCTACTGCCGCCATTATTGTTGTTGTGACTTCCCGTGACTTGTTGATTGCCTGAAGATGATGACGATGATGATGGTGGCACACTCTGACACAGACTCACCGATCTAATCTGATAATCAGGAAAGTTCCATCGGAAAATCGTGGAAGACGAGCTTGGCTGCAACTGCAGCGACCTGCCTGAGCACACGCGTCCCTCGAAAAATTGCAGACATCTTCCATGCACATCAACCCAAAATTGGCCATAATTCCAGTCATCGGGTACAGAAGAGCAGTTCTTCATCTTCCATTCTTCATACACGCTTTTGTCATTGATGTCACGATACACTGTTACAACGAACTCGCCTTTGTTGCTTCCTCCTATGTCAGTATTCAACAGAAGACAACAAGAAACAAATTGTGCTCAAGTTCTATATATTGTATAGATTAAGCCTAGTAATATCCTGGTTAGTTGAGAAATGGCAAATATAATTAAGTTTTGTTGCCGCATATTTGTTTGCACAAAAACAAATAAATTCACACAGAAAAAATGGTACGTCAACAAGACAATCGAGCCCATAGGACTATAAATTACCTGGTCTGTTAGGCCTCGCTACAGGGCGGCTTCCTGAAGTTGACGACTGTCGCACTGCCTCCTCCTCTTGTGCCTATTGAGATTTGAATAAATGAATATGCGTAATTTAATTGTGGGAAAAGAATCTTTGTGACAATTAACGTTTCATTTTCCTCCTGAAAGGGTACGCATATTTTTAAGTAAACAATAGGTACATGTTTTTACAGGTCGTACGTAAAATTTGTCATTTTGTCATGAGATACATATCTGGATATCATAATGCCATACCAAGTCATTAATGTCATCCGAGAAGAACTGGTCTAACTGATCCTGTACCCAGTCCACGAAAGAGCTCACACGGGCAAAAGTGTTGTAATTTTGGCAGTACTTTTTTTCTTCAAGGGTTCGTTTATCCACGTTACTGGCAATGCCCTGTGGAAGTAATTAATCAGATATAAGACAAAGCAATGTACCGAGTACAGAACGGGGCATACTGAGATATTCGTACCTGCACGTAAAGACGCTTCGTTAAATCATCCAAGAACACTAAGCCACCACCTGTATATCACACATATAAAACATGGAGCATAAAAGTTAGTCCTGTACATTTAAAGCAAAATATTGAGCCTTTTGTACCTGAATCTCCAGAGCAAACGGATGAGCCTAGGAAGATAACACAGATTTCGTTATTTTGTATGTTGGAATGTATACACACTACAATATAACCAGTCAGCGTAAAATAATTTGAAATTTTAACGTATTTGATAGTACTATACTGTACCTGTAGAATATCCAGCGCAAAATTCGACACTCGTAAGTTCTTTTCCCAAAGCATAGTTGCAAATTGGATTTTGAGTCACTGGAAGACGTGCAAAATTTAACTTCTGTGTCAACTTGGACGTTTCGTCCAAACCAAAACCAGATATCTGCAGAAACAAATTATTCGTTATCCGTTGAAATATTCGTAAAGTTGTTTGCATATGTAGTAGTTATATCAAATTGTATACTCTTACCATCCCCGTTCCATCAATCTGCTTGTTAGCCATTTCCCGGGATGGGAAACACACAGGAGAAACGTATTTTGAAAGTGGAACCGTGCCATTTAATTTAATTATGGCAATATCATTCTGAACTCGATTGTAATCATAATTGGGATGTATTTTTGCAGCTTTTACCTAAAACAATGCCAAATTACGTTGCATATTTAATATGTTAAAGAAATACCTAGTGAGTTAAGTTGTACATTTGTATCTTTTACATTGAATATTTGGGCTCCTGGCGCTCGCTCATTTTCTCTGTAATTGCTACTGACAGATCCTAACACAACTCGAAAGTCCCCGAGTGGACGCGTTTTGTGAGTTCTCAAGGAACTTGTGACGCAGTGAGCTACAAAACACTTGGTTATGTAACTAATTGAATATAATATAACGATTAATAAGTTAAAAAGTCAGTTACCTGCCGTAATTACTAGAAATCCCTTATTTGAAGGTGTTACAAGGGACCCTCCGCAATAAAAGTAGAAAGGTGTTCCAGGACCATTTGATCGGAATATGGCTGCATGCCACGGGAAGCTTTCCCTAGTTGCCGTTTCACCAAAAACAACAATAGGAGCGTTTCCGGTAACATCGACACTAGGCTTGCCACAATCTTTTAAATTTAAAACAAAACGGATGAAACTGCATGACCCGTTTAATCGCGCTATGTGAGATAAATATAATTGAGTTTGACCGATAACATGAAAAAGATTATTACCCAATCTACAAGCAAATTCCTCGTAATGGGCTGTCCTTGACCACCTCCCATTCTGCAAGCATGCCATTCGTCCATTCTCAAATTCCCCATACGGTGAAACGTAGTGGTTTGCACATTGGTAGATGACTGATGTTCCAGGAGCAAGCTCTTGATTGCATTCAATAGAGGCACCAGTTCTTGGATCTTGACACTCTATCACCATGCCCTATTGCACATCAATACAAGCCAATTATATACAAATATCTGTGATTAACTGACAATTTTATATTTTGATTAACTTATGACCTATTCTCACAGTTCTAGGTAGCAGCGGTGAGCAATACTCGCCGAAAGTCGGCAAGAATAATTGCAATGATAAAGCTAGAAAGAATATACGTTTATTTCTACTTTTGAAATTCATGGTGCAATGAAATGAAAATTCCTTAAAAAATAAGTTTGTTCAAAAAATGGAAAACCGTTCGCTCTCGCTGCAAGGTCATGACTGAAGGATACGACTCTTTAGTGCAGTAGGTTAAACCGAATATTTCAAAGAAACCAAGAAAAAATTATATAGACAGACAAAAGACAAACTACTCAAAAAGATTCAATATGTACATGTTGAAGAATGATGGATGAGCCATGACTTTTTGTCAAGTTCAAGTCATAAAGCCCTGGTGAACCATTCAACATACCAACAAACAATAGAACACAACACCGCATGAACAAACATGATCGACCCAAAACACCATTGAATTTCCTGAATTTCAGATCTAAGTATTCGTATTGATTGACATTCTCGAGTGTGAATCGTCTGCGCTGATAAACCTGTTTAAAAGAAAATCAATGCATCCATGATGGAATCCACATCCTCCCTAACACTTGCGATCCAACAAACTCATTTTCTGGCTTAGATTATGTGACAGATAAGTAGTAAAGTTGTGTGTGTAGGTCTGGGTCATGGATAATGGTGTGAAAAAATGAAAACTTATTGTTGTGACAGTTTTCCCTGATGCTCTGTTAGTACTTCACAAGTTGTGTTGTGACCTTGCTTGCTCAGACAACCAGTTTAAGAAAGAGAAAAGTAGGAAGGATCGTGATTTTGTCAACATTCTTGGTTTCAAGTTTTAATTGTACTTAAAGAAAATGTTTACAAAACAACAAAAATAAAAAAGGTATGTAAAGGCGGTGTAAATACATGCGTTACTAAATAATTACTTCAAATGAAAGTATGTATAATTACATCTTGAATGATCTTGAAGCTGGATAATACTGACATGAAGAACAAACTTCTAGTTCTAGATAAAAATTATGATTAGAGCGACAGTTGCTCTCTTATGATTAATTAGTAAACGTGCAACAGAGAAAATGAACGTGATGCGATTGCGATCGGTGTTGAGCAGGTGAAATTGTTGCCCTGTAGTCATATTTATGGCGACAAAGCTATTTTTAAGAATAATTATGAGAGTTACTGTCGCCTACAGGACGCATAATTAGTAAGGTGAAGATACGTTGCCACTTTTAAACATATAATTTACCGACAATATCTAACAGCATCACTCACTCGGGAGTCAACTACACTGGGTAAATTTGTTGTGATTAATCTTTGCTACTACTAATAATGTTAAAAAAGATGTTCTCCGTTGGTTGTGTCATTATTATAATTGATTGGCATAGCATATGAAAGCGAGACACGTTGTTCAGAAATAATTTATCATTATAATTTTACGCACGATACTATAAAAATCAATGTACAACTCAAAATCATAATTAGCTACTTGTCATTATCAAGATTATATAAAAAGCAATTTCCTTCCGAATATCCTCGTGTAAAATACCACAACCAATGTGATTATCCGTCAGTTACCGTACATGTCTTATGATTCAACGGTTAAAAGGAGTAACGATGTAATGGATTAGTTTGGTGCATAATTATGATTATCATAATCACACACTCCGCGCGCCTACTCATTATATAAAAACAATAAATAACGTACGTTCATAACTTATTTATTGCCAATTCATTGTTGCATTATCTAGAGTTAGAGTGCAATATAACGTTCTACGTAAACATAACTTTCCCTTTCGACGAAAACAACGTGGATTTTTATTTCGAGTCAACAAAGCATTCCCCGTACCCACAAAACTACTACAATGCGCTGCATCGCACTAGTGACAATAAGGCGAAATAATATATTTTATGCAGTACACAATACACACGATTTTCTTCTCCAACCCATTATATAATATTAATATGTGGTACACGCATTCGGTAATGACTATAAAGTGCATATAATGAAATAGTTAAACACACAATAATGCAAATCTTATCATCTATCATTCAAAAAACAATTTGAAATTCACAATTTTGTATCAAGAACTAGACGTAGAAGGCCCGTTGAAATCAACGGGCTCTAGCAGCTTATGTCCTGGTGGAAAACTTGGAAACCACATTTTAAAATGTTAATATTCTATAAATAACGACTTTCCCCCATGGGGTACGACTTTCCCCTCTGAGGCACGAATTTCTCCCCTGGGGCACGACTTTCCCCCCTGTGGCACGACTTTCCCCCCTGTGGCACGACTTTCCCCCCTGGAGCTCGACTTTCCCCCCTGGAGCTCGACTTTCCCCCCTGGAGCTCGACTTTCCCCCCTGGAGCTCGACTTTCCCCCCTGGAGCTCGACTTTCCCCCTGTGGCACGACTTTCCCCCCTGTGGCACGACTTTCCCCCCTGTGGCACGAATTTCCCCCCTGTGGCACGACTTTCCCCCCTGTGGCACGACTTTCCCCCCTGTGGCACGACTTTCCCCCCTGTGGCACGACTTTCCCCCCTGTGGCACGACTTTCCCCCCTGTGGCACGACTTTCCCCCCTGTGGCACGACTTTCCCCCCTGTGGCACGACTTTCCCCCCTGTGGCACGACTTTCCCCCCTGTGGCACGACTTTCCCCCCTGTGGCACGACTTTCCCCCCTGTGGCACGACTTTCCCCCCTGTGGCACGACTTGGGCATTAGTAGAAACGAATAATTATTTGAAACGAATCGGTAGTTTCCTCAAAAAAGGGAGCAGTAGCGATGCAGTGTTGTTCAATTTTTTCATATTCTGCTCATTTTCAACGGACGAAAAAACTGTTAAAGATTGGTTTTCAAACGTTCAAAATGCGATTCGCATGGACTACGAATCTTGGTCTTTCATAAAAAGAAAAAACATTTTCAAAGGAATTGGTCGTTTTCTTTAAAAAGGGAGCAGTAGGTGTCGACTTTTTGGATTACGAAACGCTTGGGATTTTGTATATATAGATGTGATGAAGAATTACGGTAATATTGTCACAAGAGCCGTTGACTGTGCAGTTGATGGACTGTATGGCTGCGGATATGCGGTAGTAGTGATTGAAGAATCACTTTCCTGACAAGAAACACGTTACATTTTCTAGTGTGTTATCTATTACATCATAATTAATCGCAGTATTCCTGTACCCACACAAACAATATACGCAAAGTGATTGGATAGGTAGCACAGAAATGTTATGTAAACTCTTTTTGTATATAGTTTAATGGAAGCAATCGAGAAACCTTTTTTGTGCACAGTCATTATAATCAAATCAAATAAGAAAATCTGTCTGCCAAGAAGTTGCAACGGCAATATCCGCATACTTATCGACCAACGCGATGGTTGTGTGTGCACTCTTCATTCAATTTCCATTTCTTACTACATTAAGGTTATTTTTTACGTTTTATCTTGCAAATCATCATTTCATTGTTATAATTTTGTATAGGTACCATGCGTTATATAATGCACTTTTTACTGAACAAAGTACGTCAGAATGTGCAACGCGATATCATCTATTGACGAATTTTTAAAAAATGTCAAAATATATAATAATAATAATAAATGATGGAAGTAATCCCTTTGAATAGGTACATAATATGTCCATTTATGTAGCATTATTCGTAATGCTATGCTGAACGGACGGATGTACTAAATACCCTGCCCTGGCGCGACCTATTGCATAAGATGACATGCTGAGATATTTATGAGAATAGCACACCACTTCCTTTCAGTCAGTCTCCAATTTCTGACTGCACAGAACATTACTATGCATTTAATAGCGAGGACCATTTTTCTGTGTTAATGATGGGTTTCCCAACTCACGGCAAATTTGGTGCATTTATCAGCATTTTGTTTCAAATTTTGATAATAATTGTTGTTGTTGTTGACGGTGCGAAAAACAGAACGTGGGAAGGAACTTTGATCTTCCAAGAAAATTTTGACGGAGACGAGTTGAGCTCAAGTTGGGAAAAAGTAGGGAGCTGTGAAGGTATGTACCTGACTTTACTTTCTTGCGTAAGATACAATAAACTTGCTTTGTTCATCATACATGTTGCGTTACACCACTTGTATAATGACAATTCAAAAATTCAAAAGACTCTGACTTTGTTTTTGTAGGGAAAGGTAGCAAAGATACGAATTTAGAATGCTTCACACAACGGGAAGGCAATGTCCGAGTGAGAAACGGAGTCCTCATCATTGAAGCAATTCCAGAAGATTACACACCCTTGGAATTATGGGCAAAGCCAAAGAACTATACCAGTGGGAGGGTGAAAATGACAAATGATTTAGGATTCAAGCATGGGTCTTACGTAATCAGAGCTCGACTGGCCAAGGGCACTCATCTCCTTTCTTCTATTTATCTCATGCCGGCATATCAGGATCACGACAATTGTAAGTACGAAGAGATAGATGTGGCTCAAGGACGAGGACAAAGGACAGCTACTGTGATAATTGGGGCTCTGTATGGAAGACAGTGGAATCATGCCTCGGTCCGCAAGGCAGAAAAAGCGATAAGAAACGTGGATCTTACTAAAGAATTTCATGAGTTTGCTCTGGTGTGGAAGAAGTACCGAATGGAATGGTTTGTGGACGGGACGCTGGTGTATACTGTGCCCATGTTTTACTACTCAGATTGGCTGCTTCATGATGAGTCAAATCTGCCGTGTAATTTTAATAAAAAGCTGTTTCAACAAGAGCTTCAATTAAACCTGGGGCTTTCTGTCGGAGGTTCCATGTTCCCCGAGGCGGCTTATGGTGATCTCACGTACGAAATGGCTCAAAATTGGACCAAGCCCACTTTAGAAATTGACTGGGTAAAGATATACCAATTAAAGGAGTAAAAAATGTCTAATTAGAATGTTAGAGTTGTTTTAACTATTTTATTTTATAGTCATATACGCTTACTTCCGCAGTATTGAAAAGAGTAATAATAGTTTTACTAGAAACGCAATAAAAATCTTAACTTTATTTTTTAAATGTATTTATGCATGCGTTTTACAATTAGTTCGTTTTTATTAACATGAACATGTACACAGAGTTTATGTATACACAAATGAAGTATACACAATTGTCATGAAATATACGCGATCTGCCAGAACAGAGCAAGGTAAAATCTTATCCAAATGGGCAGCAGTTTTGACCGACGTCGCGAACGGAGTAACATGTTGCATTATTTGCAGTGCAAAGAACATCAGTAAAGTCGCTGTAAATAACAAAAAAAAAAACATAAATGATTTAAAACCTGGAAATTTACATTTTTCCAAGTATGTATTAATATAAATTATTTCCTTACTGTCTGTATAGATTGAAACTATCAGTTGTGATTTTCAGATTGTTCCTTAACCATCCGATAAATTTCTTCATCCATTGGTTTGGAACTTTTCCATTCTAATGATGATCCAATCAATATAATTTTTAACAATAACAAGTACAATGATACTTTAATCGTGACAGCCACTTGCATTTTATTTCTATTACCATCATCGATGTGAAGAGCGTTGCAGGAATCTCTTCGGCTCTTGGCTTTGAGGGGTTGGTTGGAAATACAACCGGATCACTTGCTGATTCTGGGGCATCGTGATAAGCAATGGCCAAGGAAATGATAGCCCTCCTTTCTGCAAAAAAAAAAACCAAATCAAACTTGTAATTGATTGCACATTATCATTCTCCGCAGCATAGATACCTTACACTCTGCTCTTACCTTGATCTGACAATTTTTTAAAGAACTTTGTGTTCCGAGACCACTCTATCAAACCATCGGTGTCAATGACTCCACATTGTGACAAGGAAATCAAGGCGAACGCTAACAGCGATCCAAAAGTAAAAATTCTCGTGACCTTTGCCATGTTTTATGGAAAAAATTTCAGGCTTCTTTAAAAAGACAGAGGATGTATATAGTTAATAGTTATTCGTTTGAAAGTCAAAAGCAAACTGGCCTCGCCAATTAATTGGAAATATAACCTGAACTTGAAAAAATATAATCAGTTAAGTAGAGCTTGTTCTTTAATATCACCTTTCTAATCTTTTTTGATATTTGATGACTATCCAACGATCTGCAGTTGCCATTTATACTTATTAGCCAAGGAAATGCACACGACACGGTAAAATTGGCATTGGTGACATTACCCACCCTATTCGTAAGATAGTCTTACGTAAGGGATGTTTTACAGGAAAAACACAGATAAGAACGTTTGTGCACAACTCTAATGAAGAGCATTCAAATTGATTTACATGTTCCAAATAATCAATCTCGGCATGATTAATAATATTTTAAATACGTAAATTCCCTTCCAGAGATTCAACATGTTGAATGTCATAACTCATAACATCTCAGTACACACACACATGCATACATGAACATGAAGTTTGTGTTTATCTTAACAGGCATAACGGGAAAATATTCAAAAGACTAATCAGTGAGTAGACAGTCAACATTCGATTTAATTATTTTAAATCGAAAATGCGTTTCTGGTTGCGTTTGCGTACTTTATTTAGCCGTTCCTTGTTATTATTATTTATTATTTTGTTACTTACGGCTGCGACGCGCTTTTGCAATTATTTCCTTTTCCTGTCATAAACAAACAAAACAGTAACTTTACCTAACTAGCGCTGTGATGGTACCTTCATTTGTGCTCGTTCATTTCATTCTTGTTTTAAATCATATTTAACAAGGTAGTAAAGGTTTTTTTCTATTTGTTTGCTACTAGCTCTAGTTAATCTGTGGATCTATATAATTGCCAATTTAATCATTTTCCGATACGAAGGAAGCGAGCGGAAGTTAATCGATAGGATGTTTGATTTCCATTTGTTTTGTCGTCTTCCGCAATTTGTTAAATATTAATTCATCAAAACCAAGCATCTACATCGTCGATTCTACAGCCTGAGCACACTGACGCCTAATAATTTCATATTGGGCAAATATTAAATTCAATGACAATTTCACAATTAGATAATATTGGTCGGAATCATTTAAAGCGCTATCTACCATAAACGTATATGCAAATTTACATACAGTATAAAATATTGATTTAACGAAATCTATTTACTTTCGGAGTAATCGCGTGATTTAATAGTGATAATTAGTCAATAAAAATAATAATAATACGTCTGAATTGTGTGTACGTGCAAATGTTGTTTACACAATACAATATATAGATTAATGAACTATAGCTTGATTATCATCAATGAATACTTGTACTACGGGAAAATGAAACACCAAAAAGTCGGTATTCTTCAAAGAGCGAACCATTCATGATGTTTGGCGACAGTGTCATCGAAGTCGATTATCGATCACCACTTTACGCTTATCATTGTGAATCACACCATGACACTTGTAGGTTCTTGTGCGCAGGGAAATTTCATTGCCTCATGGACTTTCCATGTAAAAATAAAGAAATTTTAATACTCATTTTAATGCACGTCACCCGCTCAGTTCACCCGATCTGATCTAGAAGAGCCTGAATATGCGGCCAAGCAAAGGAACTTTCAAGAACGGACCTGAAATCAATGGAAACATGTATGATGATTGATGATGACGCGCATGTTGAGTTTGTTGTATGTACTTGCAGTGCAGTACTGGATGTGAAACTGTAAAATGATGATCAACATTTTGATGTCACCTTTTGAGATATTCCAGGAACTTTTCCAGAATTATCAGGTGAAACTTGATTTTTTCTACTTTTGCGTTAACCTTGAATATTACGACCGACACAACGTTTAGCAGTTTCGCATTCTTCTGTGGTTCACGCACAAAGGGCATGCACTGCTATTTATGGATAACGATGTTGATACTTGATACTGAAATCATCAAGTTACATAACACCAAGCCCACAAAAATACAGCAATTCTACAAGTGGGTAGTGGTAATTTCTGTTTAGAAAATTCGATGAAGTGGCATCTTTCATCTTCTTAACATTCTGTAAACTTGAGTATCATGTCGTTACTAATTTAACCCCTCCTTTAAAGTGGTGCTAACAAGCTACCTAATGATTTTAACTGAGCGTGATTTGTGACGCTAGAATTATAAAGTCATACGCAGTAGGAGTAACTGATTATTGATTACTACATTACGATGTGATAATAAAAATTGAAGGATTATGAATTGTTAAAGGAGTAATTTCGTTCGTATTTTCAAGGAAAGGTCATGGTTGGAGTATGCATGCATATTTTATTTTTCACAGGTCCAAGGAATTGTCATCAATGAATGAAATGCTGAGTGCTTGACAGTGAAAAATATTATTTATGTTACATACAACCATTATTCTCGCATTTTAGCAGCTGTATATAATTTAATGTTTGTCCGCACTTGCGTAGGTGGGAACAAATTGTTTTTTACTAGAGTACTGGTGCCGATTGTGCTGCTGCTGTAAAAATAAGCTGTGTGTTCATCAAAATAATTACCACCACTAATATGCGCCGTGGGGCTTACCATATTTTTTAATTTTAGAAATGCACACATTAAAGTTATACATAATTACTTTTACGCTTGAACATCGAACCACCTGGAAGTAAGTGGCATTTAATCTTCGTGCTTATGGTAGTAATGAATTAATGCGGACAGTCTGGAAGAAAAATGTTTCCCTGTCCAAACAAAATCATTAAAGTTTACTTTAAAAATTAAATTGCACGAGATACTGCAATGACTGTCGCCGTTTAATATCTCCGCTCGCAGCATTTATTACGTCACCATTTGGTATTTGCATTAAACAAAAAATGGACAAATGTTAAATGGCTAACTATGCCTAATCATCATCAACGTCTTGTATGGTGCTGAGCTGAGATCATCCCCACACCATACACTTCCTTCTTGTTTCTTACCAATTAGCACATAAATGAGAGATTTAAAGGCAATAAAATTGTTAGAGCACATGCATACCTATGTACATGTAGGATATTTATAATATTTTTTTATGAACTAGCTATTTGTTCCCGAGAGCTGCTAACCAGCAGGTAATCGTAACAGTAATGTATAGATAATCCCAGCACGTTCAGGTGGAGTGTCTTTGCAGTGAGGAACGTCCAAAAAGGATGCTGCAGTTTCCAAATTAGCATAAACATAAGCACCAGCACCACCAATGATCTCCACCGGTAATGACCAAAGTCGTTGAATTTATGAATTTAAAGATGAACGCATGTTTGAGAAGAATTTGGCACTGCTAACCCAAAGGAAGGCAAAATTGTATTAGCTAATATTAGTATTTATAGGTACCATAGGTCTTCCGTCTATTTTAATGATATGATCGTTGGTCCGGTTTGTTAGTTACAAGCGGTAGTAGGTGAGAACAACCAGCTCTAACTGATTGTCTTGCCACTTCTTTCAGTATTAACATAATAATAATAGGTCATCAATCGACATCCACTCTCCCTTTCCAATCTGGTGAACACGTCCGATTTGTGCATTATGAGACGCTGTTGAAATCGTGGTTGCTTGAATGTTGAAAGTTTATTGTTTCAAGATAATAGGAAATCAAAATCCAAAATGGGAAAGTTGATATTTGTGTTAGGATTATTATTATTTTTTGCTTCAGCCACGGTAGCAGCTGGAATCAACTCTGCACCCTGTCCAGGATTACCAGTTTCGGATGTAAGAATTTTTTTGAACATCAGATCGGAAATACGCTAAAAAGCAAAGTGTCTCATAATATCTTTATTTCAATTTTTTAACCAGGGTATGGAAATCAAATGTATGAATCCCAAAGATAATTCATCTGTGGAGTGCACAGCCTCCAAAGCTGTTCCAAGGGGTACAGTTGCCCAGTACAGGTGTCAGAAAAGTGATAACGGCGAGTTTCAAGATGCTACGCTAAGCTGCATTTGCAGAGGGAGATGGAAAGGAGTTCCAAAGTTTAATGAAGTGGCTACTGGCTGTGGAGCCACTACGTTGGACACAGCATTAGGCAATGTGACAACTCCATTACCAACAATCGCTGGTAGTTAAATTGAATTAACAAAATTTCTGGGAAAATGAGCTTGCCGATCATAATAGTTTTTCTAATTGTATAATATTTCAGAAAACTCCAATACCGGCGAGGCTAATGCAGATGATTCGAATACTAGCAGCACGGTACTCTAAAAAGTTTTAGATAAATGATTGAATGAAATAGAAACTAACAATTCATTACTCCTGGAAAACCCTGAATTGTATTTTATGTGATATTTAATTAATAGTTATTATGTTATAATAGCAGGAGGGAGGTGAAACAAATCCTGGGCCAACCCAAGGCAGCATGCAAGTATCTGCAGATGTAAATGGAACAGCAACACCGATGGCGGCCTTGCTAATGCCTACTCTGGTACAATTACAGTTGCTGCTGAATATTAATTAACGTATTTCATTTACACTCTTCTGAAAATGATTACGTAAGCATAAATTTATTCATTTCTAGTCAACAGACATTGCCAACGCAAACCAGTCCACGACGAATTCCACACCTTCCAGCAGTGACCAACAGAGAAATGGTAAAAGTCTAGATTTATCAGGACATGCCGATCCAGGGCCACTTCACGTTTCCAAGCATGACTTACTTTTAGATGCTGCCAAAGATTGGAACGCTAGCTCAACCACAGCGAGTCCTACGGATAACAGCGACCGACAGAGAAGTCTGGATGTGTCATCAATGGATGCAAATGCAACTCAACAAAATGTAACATTAACCAATGAACCCGGAGCTGTGCAGTCGGGGCAAAATGAGACGGGCTCAAATAATGATCAAAATTCCTCATCTACTCCAGCGACGGTGGTGGTGGTAGTGAATTGCACAAATTCCACCGTGAGCTCGACCCCAGCGTCAACTGATGGACTTGAAGGTTCCACCCCAGGAGTAAGTTCTTCCGACTCTAGCTCTACTCCATCATCGACAGATCCAAGCTCAAATTCTTCTGGTGCTTCAAGCTCGACCCTTGCACCGACAGACGGACAAACAGATTCCGGTTCAAATTCATCTTCCGTTCCAAGCTCCACTCCTTCATCGTCAGAAGGACAAACAGATTCTACTTCCGGTACGAATTCTTCTGACACAAGTTCTAGTCCCTCATCCTCAAACCCAAATTCGGATGTGTCCAGTACAACAAGTACATCAATTACAACAGATGAAGCAAGTGCAACCACAAACCCAAGCGTTTCTAGCTCTACCTCACTTCCCTCAGTAGCAACAGAAGGGCCTGGACAGAAGCCACAACCAAATGAGACCATCGTACAAATTCCTGATGCTGATTCTGGCAGACAACCCAAAGAACTTGGCAATTCTACAGAGACACCATCAAATGGAGAAGAGACGTCAACAAACTTGTCAGGTACACCAAGCTCATCTACTGAAGTCCCGTCATCGTCTTTGGTCAGCCCTGGCACTGGTGACCAAGGATCTTCGTCATCAGAAGCACCGACGAACAGTTCAGATGCGACTACGACCCCATCACCATCGAACTCCTCCGAAACACCAATTAACCCGGAAAACATTTCAGCAAACTCAACCGAGACGCCAACATCCACACCTGGATCGGTGTCCAACTCATCAGAGGGGTCCACCAATCCTTCAGACACAGCATTGTCAAGCGCACCATCTAGCTCATCAGAGGCGACAACTAATCCATCCGAGACACCGTCCAACTCATCAGAGGGAACAACTACTCCTTCTGGTTCTGAGACACCTTCCAATTCATCAGAGGCGACAACTAATCCTTCTGGTTCAGAGACACCGTCCAACTCGTCAGAGGCGACAACGAACCCTTCAGAGACACGATCTGGCTCATCAGAGGGGACAACCACTCCTTCAGGTTCAGATACACCCTCCAACTCATCAGAGGCGACAACGACCCCTTCAGCGGCTGCGTCTAATTCATCAGATGTACCATCAACCTCGTCAGGAGCATCAACAAATCCATCAGAGACAGGGACAACAGAAGTATCGCCAACTGCAGGAGTATCGCCTGTTAATGGAGAATCTGTCTCAAATGAAACTTCCACCGGGCAACCTTCCAATGATTCAATGCTAAGCTCCACTACCGAAGCAACTCAACCAAATGCTACGCCAGACACTACATCATCTTCTGTACCAGAGGAATCCGGAACTGGTAAATTGATGTAACATATTGTCATCATTTTAATGCAATGCCCATTTTAAATTATATATACTTCAAAACATTTTTGTTTTGTTTTAGACTACCAAATGAAGTCCCTTGAACTGCATAATGAATTACGGAAAGAGCATAGATCTCAACCATTAAAGCTCAATGACACGGTATGCGTATGGATAGTTTTTTAAGCACAAATGAATATTCGATCACGTATTTCTTGTATTTAGGTGAAGTGTAAAACTATAATATTATATATTTCCTCCAGTTGAACAAAATGGCTGAAGAATGTGCACAAAACGCAGTGAGCGAGGAGAAATTGTCCGTTACACCTGGAAAGCGAAAGTATGCTGAAAATATTTACAGAGTCTCAGGTGGAAAACCCTTGTCGAAAGTGGAGGCTGTTGAACTAGCATTTAATAGTTGGAGTCGTAGTGGAAGCTACTTTAATTACGACAAACCCAAACCTACCGCATTTTCACAAATGGTATGGAATCAGACATCCCAACTTGGAACAGGTGTGGCCCAGTCTGGATCCAAAACTGCGGTTTGTGCAACGTACTACAAGCGTGGAAATGTCATTCTTGTCAACAATGAGACCAATTCAGACCCAGGTTTCTTCTTCAAAAGAAATGTATTTGCGTCTGGTAATGACACTGCGCAAGGTACAACTCCAAGCACAGCATCGTCGACAAGTGAAGCAGGAGAGGGTGCAAATACCAACGCCACTCCTCCTTCCGCAACAATCACTCCACAGTAAAGATTAATATATTATTCGTTCTTGACCACATAAAACTAAAGAACGAAAGGACTACGGAACGGGATGAATATAATATGAATATATTTGAAACTCAATAAAATACGTACTAAACATACTATTAACATATTTTATCCGAGTACAAAATTATTACACAAGTGGTGGTTCTTTAAAAAAAAGCATCATAATATTCCAGCTTCTAAACTATGTATTTCCTCACATTCAAAGTAATTCATGGCTTATTTAGGGCTTTCCGTCCTTTCACCGTCTCATGCGACTCTACCACACGGTTAATATCTTGGAGGAATGTAATAGTCTCCTTCTGATCTTCCTGAGTATCATCCAAATCATCCTGGACGCTGGATAATTCTTTGGGAACATAATAGCGATTTCCGAGAAAAGGCATGCTACTTGGAGGAACGCTTTCCAACTTTTTCTTTAATTGCTCTTGGTCAAATTTATAACGGGCCACCATTTTATCAATGAAGTCATCCGGTTCTTCCACATCCGCCTCATTGCCATCTTCCTCAACTATCTTCTTCTTCTTTCCCTTCTTTCTCTTTCGTGTCTCGGTGTTTGTGTTTGAAGTCGCCTGTCCCTCTATCACATTCTCAACGACAGCGACATTGGTAACGGATCTTTTGAAGTTTGGCTTGCTGCTGTTCCTCTTCATTCCGGTGGGAAACATTTTTGCTAAATTCATCAGCTTTGTTATTTTCGTTAGCCTTTCGGTTTTGCAGGCCTGGTCACCGGCACCACATACATTATTACCTATACACGTACATTACTTTTATATTTTATTACATGAACTTCGTCATGAATTTTTGTTGCGTTGTTTGCTTGCATTTGATTTACCTAGTTCCAAATCAGACGACGAAAATTCTTTTAAACTATCGACAAACGGTTTCAGTTTTCTATCAACTTGGAACACACTCCTGTGCATTTCATTGGGTCGAGATTCCCGTTGTCTTATTACAAAGTGTATCCATTTATAAAAATACTTTCGCATCAGATACTTTCTTCGAAGTTGTGCCTTCATCAAATACTGGTAATGGCTCACTATAAATAACGATCAAAATGCATGATAATAGGGTACTATGAATTATAAAATATATGGAACGAATGCGGACGGAAATTGTAGACAAATGTTTCGATTTATACATGGATTTTCCCTGCAGTGCTCGATAAACGAGTCGTACTTCTTTAGCCACGTCGTACGTGCCTTTTTTAACGTTTCTTCTACCAAGTCTTCCATGTCGTCGATTTGATCATCACGGGCGACCATCACAGCAGCCTGATCAGCTTTCTAGGGTATTTTAATAATGATAGATACTTCATGAGTGTTGGAATGTGAGTACAAACTATGAACCTAATTCCGTTTTAAGGGATGTGTATAGATGGGTATAAATCTTACGTATCTCTCGAACAGGGCCAATCGTACAAACTTGTCGTATTTGGTGACATAATCATTTTTGGTTTCAGCGTAAGCTATCCTAATCAGCGTATGCTGCTTCCTGTGTTCCTCATTTTGCGCAGCCTTTTGTCTTGTCAAAAACGCATTCCAATGCTTCATTGTGTACATTCCAGTATGTGCCAACTTTACCTGCGATCGGTATCTCTCAATTTGCTGTAGTCTTGTTTCCCAGATTTTCATATTGGTCAAATACCTGGAATTCATGATACAAAATTTGCGTCATCATGAACAATGACAGTATGATCTGTAACTAGTTTATGGAAATAACTGCGACAGCGATAAATTCGCTTTATATTAATCCAGTAAACTAGGTAGCTAATCACCTAATCCTCCTTGCTTCCCTGTACGCCAGATTCATTTCACGGTGCTTTAACTGATACTTTTTATGTGCAAGCATTTCCTTCCTTTGCTGTTTAACACATACTGCTTTAGTTAACCCTCTTTCCATATCTTCCATGGCGTTCTGTAAATTATACATACCTAATAGTAAAGGTAAGCTGGGTCCAACTAATGTCTTATATTCTCACAGTGCCCCAAAGTTAGCAGTTACAAATAATAACTAGGTAGGTAATATAGTAGTAATTATTATTGTTGCTTACACTATCATCAATGCGTCTTTTGACTTGGTCGTTGAAAAGCTCTCCTAAATACGATCGGTACTTGTTAAACTCGTTGACGTCACAAAGCACTTCACCCCTCCCATTTATCAACTTTTGCTTCTTCAAGTGATTCATGATACCAGGTCGACGAAAGTAGTTCTTACAGTGCGGGTCGTGCAATGCAGAGTACCCTTGAGTTTCCAGTACCTTGCGCTTGTTAATTGGATCACTCAAGTCGAATTCAGGCTTGCTTCTGTGAAGCTGATAAGCAAATATATCGTTTTGAAGTAACAGAACTGCCAGCAATGAATATAGTTAATCACTAATCAGTTATGATGGGATTTATGGGTTTGATGATGAATTCCACCTTTTCTCCAAGTTTGCCTCTGGTATAATAAATTTCTCCAAGAGTACGGTTACGGATATCGGGTAGTTTTACATCAGGAGTTACATCTTTCCATGTATTTAATGCATTTGGAGGAACAGCTCCGTCGGGTGGTATCGTTAAAGTTTTGATTTGATGTACTTTGCTTCGCTTCACATTTCTAATGTACATGGAAGATGTTTATGTTAAAATGAGAAATCTTCCTAACAGTAAATGCATACTACATTGTAACACCTACCTAGAATAAACTGCACCTTTTACAAGTTTATATACTGGTGGAACATCAGCTTTGTACGACGCCACAACTTGGGAGCACTTTACATTTGTAGGAATAGGAAAATATTCTTGAGCCGGGGAGGGATATGACTCATAAGAGCTTTCTAGATCATCCTCTGCGAACATCTTGAAGATGGTATTATGCACTACGTCACGTTGCAATTAAACAACACCAATGACTGATGAGAGACTACGATGGATAAGGAATCAAATTAAGGTCCTGTTACAAAAAAAACTACAAACTTCAATCCTGAAAACGGAAAACGCGAGTTACAAAACCAACAGAATTCGACACTGTCAAGTGAGTGTGCGTAGTAGCGTAGTCACTTCGGTCTAAAACTGGACAGATTCTAGATCCTTATCGATGGGGTCTGAGTCACTATACTTATCGTATGCTTATCATGTTACGTTAGAAACTTTTCCATGCTTTTACTATCATCCATCTTCAAAAATACTGAATCTCTGAACCACCACTACATGCACGACATACATATCTGAGTGTCATAAAATGATGGTAAAAATGTGATAGGTGAATAACAAAAATACACGGTACAATATAAACTACATTATTTATTATTTCTCACACTAGCGTCATATATTTAATAACAATGTTTTATTAAACATTAAAAACCGAGATGTGATTTTATTTCTAATACACATTAGTTCATTAAACATTTAATTTTTCTATAGCTAAAGAATTCAGAAAAGCACATAGTGTACAATGCGGTTGTCCTTATACGTTCACAATTAGTCAATTTAATAGATAATCGTAAAGGCTAAAAAGAAAAGCAATGTCATTATGAATTAAATCTACCAACCATTAAACCGCCCCCATCATAAACATGGTAAGCTTATCTTAAAAGTCATCCTCCAAGGGTCTCGGGAATGATACACCACGTAGTTTCAGAGCATCACGATACTTCATTTGCTTAGCCTGCTCCTGATTCTGCTTATATTTCTGGGCGAGTAGAATTTCATCTGTTGAGACTTTCTGAAGGACGCGCTCCGTCTCCTCATTCTTTTCAGTGTCCTACACAAATGGGAACGAACAATATTTTGTTTTATGAGTATCACACAAATACAATATCAGTAATCAGTATATACAATTAAGCGTAGTTATATTTCAGGTAATTGTCGTACGATTTCTCCGATAAGCAGAAGATTATCTCCTCGGATAACATAAACCCCTCGCACAATGTCTCCATACTTCTTTCCGACAATGATCCTCTCAACAGCATCGCGCAATGCGAGATTGCTAAAGTGGTCAACACAGGCCAGCTCCCCAATTAATGTTCGTCCATCGCGAAGGATTATCTGAACAAGTTCTACAAAATAACAGAAATTAAATAGGTACATTAACGATTAAGCTCCGCATCATTTAATATCAACTCGACCTCAATGTAAAAAATTAGGCAGAAAGTATGTACACATACTTCCAGTTAGATCCAAAAGATTTGCACATCCATCCAATATTTCCTCATTCAACGGTTCCGAGCTTTTCGCCTCGCAGGAAGGATCCTTGTCAGTCTTCATGAAGTTGTACGTAGTGTTGGCCTTTCCCTCCAAAGAATTATTTGCCCTTGGACCTCCGTAATGACCGCTAAAAAAGCCCTGCGCCTGCCCTTGTCCATTTCCACTCGCAAACATGTTCATCTTGCTACTGATAAATCTACCAAGTGATAACTACAAATGACACCACCGACGACAAAATGAGTTTCTAAATACTCAAATACTTATGAGACGCTAACCAAGAAGACCGACCGGATACACAGGATGAAAAGAAATAAATATACGATTTTCGACTTTTGTAGCGATTTCAGTTCCCGAAAAGAGTTACAAGAAATTGGGCAAGTATGTATTTGCATTCACAATTCACAACCCACACAAGACAAGTACGAAAGGTTTGATTGAGATCGAGATGCGTGTTGCGCACTTTTATTACTACATTACACTTTTTGATTAAAAACAGTCACTTTAGGGCGTACAAGTTACTTATTACAAGATTTTTAGTAATATATTTTTGATGGTTTCCAGTTATTAGTATATGTCCATGAACCGTTTTTCATGATATATTTAACTTGGTTTAAATACTATTTACCACAGTGCAAAATACACGCTTTCAGTATTCAATTTCGTAATTTCGGGATATTTTGGGCAAAAAGTACAGCTTTCTCAGTCAACATGATGGTGTCCTTTCATGTAGCCACATTCTCTTTCATTACAATTTACAAGTCATCATCCATATCCACGCATCACAGTCTAATCCACGACATTACGAAATGCATACCATCTTTTTGCCTGCACCAACGGAGAGTATAAATACCAATTTGGTGTATTATGTCGTGTGTTTTGATAGATTATCAATAATCAATCATTTGAATTTAGAAGTTAGTCATTTGCATAGCCCTGTTCCATTGGTACAGGTATCAATTTGTATGTAAATTAGTAAATTATCATTGGCTGCTGGTTGAGCATGAGTTCATGATGAATGGATATTGACCCTAACGTTTTCAACGACTCATGCACAATATGAATGAAACAAAGACATGAAGATAATGCAGCAATGATATATTAGAGGAAGTTTTAGCTTTGATACAGGTACCAAACGATTACTTTACTTTAATTGTTTAATAATTTTAGTAGTTTAATTTTCTTTGTATACATTTTATTAAAAAACTACATGTAACGACAATAAAAATAATGGTAAATTTTATTCCTATATTTCTTAATTCTTTTTCATTGTTGATTATGAATGGCGATGCACTCTTCATCAATGTATCCAAGTTTTTCCAAAGCTTCCAGCAATATTTTGTCTTCCCGGAATTGCTTTGAATTCCAGTCACAAAACTGAGAAGGGGATATCTTATGAGAACTTTTACAAATGTTTGTCCTACAAGCCAACAAAGTAAATGATAAGTAGAAGGAAATACAAATTCATATTGATGGATGGATGGGGATAATCATGAATATTCATATAACCGTACAAGTAGGAGTTAATCTTGTCAAGAACTGATGTTAAATTGAAAGCCGTTTGATTTGACAACTCATTCATATCCAACCCTAAACAATGATGCCATATGCATACTTCCTGTAAACTTCTCGAGTGAAGTATCTCTTTCAAAACGTCTCTGTTCACCCCGAGTCCGTCAGCATTGTCTTGAGATTGAACATTACCGCATTGTGCACTGTTTGCCAATCGAAGAATCTTCAAACTTGGAAAAGATGCCAAAGTTGCAATTTCCGAAGATTTTATGCACATGTCATCGATAGATAACTCTTCAATACCTTCCGGTAACTTGTTTAATTCAGTCAAGTAGCAATTGGTCTTTCGCAACGAAAGCTTTTTCAGTTTGTGAAGTCTTGAAAACGCAGCACAACTTAGAACTGCTGATGACGTGCTATAAAATGAGCTTGGTGAACTATTTTTTGATTGACTGGTTGATGTAGAACCTTTCTTTCTTACACCGTCTAGCATTCCATCAATCTCAATAATTTGGATGTATTCTAGGCTGCTCCTATTGCAATCTAATATTGGCTGAAAAACTTCGTCCCAACCAAGACTCGCAGCAGAAACCCAATCCAGTTTTGTTAGCAAGCCATGCACTTGCGATTTCATTAACGAAATCCAATACTGGTCCGCCATGTCTGGGAACCACTTGGGCAACCACACATTTTTGTCGGTTTCTTCTCTTTCTGATGATACGTCCGAATCCGTAACGTCCGACTCTGCGGAAGTGGAAATTTGGTTATCCCATAGGGTTACCGCCAGTGAATGAAGTTTTGGAAAAGATCTCTTAGACAGACGTCTCATATCGGCATTTGAATATGAATTGGTAGTACATAATCCCTTATACCGAATTAATTGGATTTGAATATTTTTCAAGGTTTTGGTGTGTCTTGAAATGAAGGACGAAAGATTTTCATTCCACGTCGAGAGTCTGTCGATAGGATATCGGTCAGTGCTTTCATCATCCACTGGCACGCTGTCTATTTCTAAAGAGGTGAGTTGTGGGCAATTCAGAGATTTGAGGATGAATATTACTTGGTTTCGCAGTATTGCCTCTCTATTTATGAATGCTTGGTAATCTTCAAAGTAGTCATAAATGGTGCTTCCACATGGAGCATATTTACAGTAGTCACTGCTCGATGGAACTTGCATCTCTATCTTTTCTACAAAGGGGGCGATTGCGTTTATTGGTACAAATTCTGTTAATTGCATGCTTCTCGGGAAAAAGTCATCATCGAAAAAAGTGCTTCCGTCAAACAGTAGCTCCGCCCTATCTTCACAATAACTGGTAAAATTTTGAATAAACGCTAGATAATAGTTGTCAAATTTGTACTTTGTAGCTTTCCCTTCTTCGCTTTCAGGAAGGCACTGCGTTTTATTAAGGTTAGCAGGTTTAATCGGAACCTGTTGCTGTTCCCTGTACGCGACACACTCATCCCCTTCCCCGCTACTGTTGTCACTTCCATTAAAAATGTTTCCCATTGTGTGCTTTTCATTCAACGTAGATGGATGGAAACCGGTGAATAGAACATCAGTGTCATTGCATTGCGATGGCAGGCCATGAGGATGTGGATATGCCTCATCTTTTTTGTTTAATGCCGGAGAATGACATTCTGATTTTTGATCTTGTTCTGGTTTTAGACTACTGCGATGATCCTTTGTACTTGCATCTCCACCTGCTAGAATATCCGGGGACTTGCTTCTGTTGAAATTCATTATCTACTTGAAATTTAAACCGCAGTCAAGTAAAGGTTTCACTAACTAAAAGTAACGGTTACAAAACAAAGGATTATTTCGGGTTTTAAGATAAGAAGCGACCCATTAAATCATAGGGATCAAGAAAAAACTCTTCAGAACAACGATACCGTTCTTGGTAGCAAAAAGTAGCATTTGTCACGTATATTATATATAAAGCTATTTGGTATTTGCCTTGTCCCTTAGCGCAAAACAAATATATGGGCAAGGGCAGTGAGTATGACAACATTTCTATTCCATTGTCCGGTCGTCCCACTTTGGACAAACAGATTCCAATTCCCAAAAATGCCAAATGCTAGGTTCCGCCAACGCCAACTGACCTTCTGCTATCACACCGCATATTAGCAGATCCGATCCATAAACATGCAAAATTACACCATTCAATATTCAAAACAACAAAAACTCCCACCTTACTTTACGTTAACGCACAGCAGTTAAAAGTTAATAAATTATGTTAGACTTTTGATGTTGCAGTATTCGCGACTGTAAAGATTCTCCAACTTGTTCAACTAATCTAACGATTATTCATCATATGTAGTTTTTATTTCTATTGGCATTTGCATTATAAATGGTAATTTAGTCCTTTGTTTCCTTCCTCTCATGAATCATTGCACTTATTTACCAAAATCATCATAGTACTTATCACTGAAAGGTGTAGTCTTAGTCTGTCAATGTAATGTATGCAGTTTACTACGAACAAAAATATATGAGTTGTTCAAATGAAATGTAATTAATTTTCTTATCATGGCCTGCAGCTTATCACAGTTAACATTATATTACGACTACACCTCGATGTTTTTGTACTATGTATTCCACAATTGCCAATAAAATGACTGAATGACTGCTCTAATAAGCCCCTTCCCTAAGTTGATAGTGATATCATGTCAACTGAACTTTACTGATATAATGGTAGATAAGCTTTCAGGTATTTGTGCGTATGATATTTCCCAAAATATAGTTAGCATCATTGTGTATTGTGTCTCTGCGACCATGAATGTCTTTCATCTGCTGGAAAAATTGCCTAAACTCCTTAAGTTTTAGTACAAAGCTGTAACAAAGACGGCCATTGTGTTCATTTTTCTTACCAAATACGTAAAAATGGATTTTGACAGCATCACAGTCAAGTATAGCGAAATAAAGCAAGATGCTCATCTGGCCGAACTGTATTCAAAAATATACACCATTCCAAAAATGGAACGTGTGGTAAGAATAAACAATTTCTAAAAATCAGGCCAATTCACTGAATTAAAGTTGATGATTTTCTGTTACGACCATTTCGTTGTAGAAAGTGCTGATGAGTTGGTTGGCGAATGCATACTCGGATCTTCTCATTCCTTTTCTCCCAGAATCTGAAGTTTTGGCAACATTCACTGTGCACGTCAGACTGTTGGACACTTTCAGCAATAATTCATCATACGAAACCGTCGCTCAATTAGCAGCAGAGTTTTCTGATAACTTTCTAGCTTCACAAGTGATACCTAATCTTCTAGAAGTATGATCGTGGGGCAATTAAGAACAATCATTTTAACATCAAATTAATTCTCAAATACTGAGTAATTTAGTAAAGTATTTAATATATTTTACAGAACCATGAAAAGACTTCTGACGTAACATACTACATTCAAATAATCTGTGAGAATGTCACTTGTCCATCGCTTATCCGCAAAATTATGGATGTTGTTACATCAAAGCTAACTCCAATTTTGATTGCACGAATGACTTCTGAAAACCACTCGGTAAGGGGTATTTTTTAATTTGATAAATCAGGGTCTGTCTGGTGTACGGTAATAGCTCGTAAACCCATCCTTTTCTTTCTTACAGGTCGTATCATCTACTCTCAGTCTAATCAAAACGCTTCTGGAATACTATTGTGAGGACTTTTGGTACGATTTAATCCTGCAGTATCTTTTACCCATGAAACACCTCATTACATTTCAAAGGCAAAAGCTCCTCCCAGAAATTGAGTTCCATGAGTCAACGCATAAACTTTTGGAGTTAATCCCAAGGCATGTCACCCAAACCACGAACCCTTCGTTGCTGGCCGATCACTTTTTATTATACTACCAAGACGAAATCATGAGACTTCGTATAATCGACACTGCAGTCGCATCCTCTGTGCCCTCATCGAAAACAGACCTGCAGAGAGTTGGATTGGGTATTTCAGACGAAGAAATGCTTGTCGGTTCTCGTCAACCAGGAAAAAATCAAACCTATCCCATGTGGATCTTCAGATACGACGGAACAGACTTTTTGCATGCCCTACGCAAAGGTTTGTTTTACGAGGAACCAGAGGAGTTTTTTGAAGATGATCTATTTTCTGCTTCAAATCAACTTGACCAATCTACTGTGATGGGAGTGGATGACGAGGGAAACGAGAGTGGAGAGGATATAGTCGAACGTGTATTGTCCCAATGTTCCAACACCTTGAGCGAAGGAAAGGAAAGCGATAGCCTTTTCGACATACCAAATGGAAATACTGCTTCGATTTTGAAAGTTTCGGATCATTTGGTAGAAAATTTACAAGAACCGATTGCTAAAAGTAAGCGGAAAAGTTTTGACACCCTCGAGGAAGGCCGCACCAACAGCGCCTACTTTGGTCCGTTCTTGCACACATTATTTGAGATCCTCCAAAAGTGGGCAGCGTTGGAACCTGACGTGTTATTCACAGCCACTGAAGTGGTGTCCGTTCTAGCATCAAGTCGCGTTCCGCTGATTAACACGATTTTTCTGGACATGTCCCTAACTCTCCAGCCGAGTTATCCCAGCTTTTCAACTTTAATTCATTCTGTGAAAAACGAACTAGAAGTGCATATGGACCGCTACCCTGATTATATTTTTAGAAATGTTTGGAAGGCAGCTGCAAAAGACTGTTCGTTGGCAGATTTCTGCACAAAGCATGCGCCAGTCACTGACGATGACGAGACTTCTCAGTCAGGCTTTGTTGGTAAGTTAAGGAGAACCATATCGGCCAGCAAATCGCTCCGAATGGCTGCAGAAGAAGTCCAGAAGACAATGGGCATTAGCAGACGCGGAAGCACATTTAGAGCCTTCACTGACATCTTTAAGAACTCGCAAACCTCAGATAGACTTTCAGAGTACAGGTAGGTTCTCAATGCGACGACTTAATTAACTACCGGAAGCATGAAATGCTTATATAGGTAGTTATTGCGATTGTTCTGTTTGTCTGTCTGTGTGTCTGTGTGTCTGTTAATCTGTGTGTCTGTAAACACTATAACTTTCCTCCACGTTGACCGATTTGGTCCAAACTTGGCATAGAGGTACCTCAGGTCATTCAAAAATTCGGTATTGATTTTGGGGTTCCAGGCCCCACCCCCGGGGGAATGGTGGGGGGTAAGGTCCCCCATGCTTCTTTATGGGCAAAAATACTTTATTCTCTTATCTGATAGAGAATTTTAAGCTGATCATTTTGACACCATGGATTCGACCAACTGTCGGAGTGGTGGCTCCATAACCCTCACGGGTCACAGGGTCACGAAAGGGTCAAAATATATTATTTCGGAAATTGATCGAAAAATTCAAGAGTAGTGTTTGGGAACGTGAATGAGGTGTTAAATCTCTCAATTTCACACACAACACGCTTCCGGTAGTTTTTTAATTCGGGTTTACACCCGTCCTAGTTATTTTAGCCTGTTACATGTTTCTATCATTGGCCTTAATTTTGTGCGATGAGATTATGACATGGATTACATAATTTCATGGTGGAACCATACATCCATAAAAGTTAAATGAATTGTCATGTTGCGGTTTTGGTGTATTGCGTAAGGATAACAAGCATAACAGTTCTAAAGTTTTAGAAAATGAATTGAAATGATGCTCATTTTCATTCGTCCTCAAAAATACTGTCACTTTCAGCATAATCATGACTCCGATTACCAAGACAGGTTTCAACAGATTTAGTCCAACAAAGTATCCATCTCGTATCTTTAGATAATTGGGCCTATCATGAGATGCTCAGATGAGAAATAAATCCAAACATAATGTATCAAAGTAGCCGAAGCATCAATTTAGTAACAAACTCGTACAACCACCTTAGCCTATGGTTCTTAGGTTAGATTACGTGGGTATTTTCATGAGCCAAATATGTCGAATGCATAACGGGCCAAAACCTGCAAGCCCTGCAATAACTTTATGTTTTCGAACTTGGCCTTTCTGAAAATCGATTCCTATGCTTTAGTTCTACCAGAAGCTGCATTAAAACTTTCTTTAAAATGCATATATTTGCACCAATTTAATTTATCGTTCATCAGGCATCATGAGAGATATGGACACACAGACAGACATAAACCAATAATGAAGCCATGTCTTTTGATTTTAGATTGCTCAACAGAGCAACATCACCCTTTCAAAGTGAAGAAGAAGAAAATTCTGCAAAAGTCATGGCGTTGAGAAGCATCCTATTTACGCATTGGATGCTAGAACTAGGAGCTATCGCGATGCAGCTATCATGGGGAAGACGACCGCTTCATACTCATGAAAATACTAATTGCAATGACGATGATGAGACTGCAAAGGAAGCCAATAATGACGATGATGACTCTCCCACCTCCAACGTGCATTATGACTGATTGCAATGCGCACAAACATACTTTTACGGATACAAATATTGCAAACCGATGATTAACCAAACTGCATTCAATTTGTAGTTTTACTAAAATTACATAATTCTTGTTTGCTCTCTCGACAAAAATTGAATGCAAACCTTTTTACATTCCTGCATGCTGCCTACTTTGTATTATTTCCTTTCTATAAAATTTCGTGGGTAATTACAGTTATGGTTAGTCGTGTAGCATTCCGATGAGTCTACAAAATTATTTCTAATAGTTATTGTTATTACAAATCATCAAAGCATTTTAATTTTTTTCATTTTGTAGAAAAATTAATTTCAACTAAGGTATTTCTGTACGCTTATTTATGACAATAAATTGAATATTTATATATACAATGTATGCATATACCTATATATTGTATATACTGTTATTTCCAGATAAAAATTTCTTTCATTTTGTGTGTAGAAATATCATTTTTTACATACCTAAATATAATCACACACCCGGTCGAATTGCACTACAAATGCCAATCACCATTGATTATTTAGAATACCTGAACATTCGGGTGGAACGTTACGGTAAACGAGCAGTGAATATTCAATAAGACGGAAATACGACATACTTGGCTTCTGCCTGCATAAACGTCAAAATCTATTATGTAGTTAAATTAAACAAAATTGAAAAAGCTAAAATTGGTAAAATATCATCCCATTAATAATGCTGGTTATTGTGATGCATTGTAATTCGGTACACTACATTCCCATATTGAGATTTCTGATTACACGTAGCGCATAAAGAATATGAGTATCACGAATTGGTTAATTTTATGAATCATTCTCAGGGTAAACGAACCGGTTTTACTTATATAATTTTTTAAATAGTCTTTTGTGCACATTATCTTAGCGGAGAAAAATTACATTATATAATCATTAAGTGAAACTGAAACTAAAGATCGTCCTCGGCCCTTTTAACCAATAAAATACAACAATAATAATACAGCATTAAAAAAGATTAATAGCCTCGAGTAAGCTGAAAAGGTGTTGTACATGTAAAAGGAGATGGCGATGATGTGCTTTATGCAACAAGCTTTAGAAACTTAATTGGATGGTGCATTAAACAAAAACCAAACTGTAGCAGCCGTCACCCGCCCCTTAAAATGCGTACGACTGAGCGCTTTAAACTGTAAAAATCGTCTTTAATTACCATGAAATATGTTGATGTGCTAAATATTATAAAAGCCCCACGCTTTTAAAGAGTGTGAGTTTGGTGCACGGTTTATTCACCACATCCACACACAAAAAAAATCCTTTCCCCTTCAGCAGCAAAGTCCTATCCTAACTACCTAACGCGTTAAGTTGCGTTTAAAAGCGTGTGCTTCCAAAATATTCGAAACTCTCAGTAAATGTCATTCACTCAACGCTGCACCAGCCGTATACTGTCAGGAGATTTAATAGATTATATAGTTTGTGTACATGCGTAATATCAGATAGTGAGGATTTTTTACCGATGACGACGATGGCGATGATGATGTGAGGGAATCAGCTATAATGTATTCTTTCACTGTCACTCACTCTCTTGGCTGGTATTTTACGTGAATTTCATTTGCATTCATCATCAGGTCCCTTCCATCATGATATGATATTACAGATTAAATCATTGTTCGCTTGCTTGTAATGCTGCCACTATCTGATTTTAAATGAAAATGAAATCTAAATGCCAGTCTCGATTTATGTACACATGACACTCTTGCACTGGTAGCTGCTACTACTACAACCATCGCATATTTTTAAGGTATTATTTTTTACAATCTTTGGAGGCACACGTAGTGCACGAAGAGCAAAGTATTTTCCGTGTTTTGAATTTGTAACAACTGTATTTCGGTATTATAAACCAGATAGGTTTTGTTTATTGTTTGAATCTTAGAAAAGGAAGAAGATCATGCGGATGATGATGACGATGTTAATGATTAGAATCCATAGATGCATTGGTGCATTTTGTTTGATAACGGCCACATTATGGTAAACTCTCTACTGACTTAGGCTTTCGTGGTACAAAATTGCATTTCCTGTAGGGCTATTGGGGACAGACAAACAGTGCGTGGTCGCTCAAAGGCATATCGTGGAGGATTTTAACAGATTTTTTTACCAAGTTACACAAAATAACATTATTTATACGTCAAATAACATGTAGTATACGTTCTTGTCTGACAGTGCGTATCTACCTAAAAATTGTTTTCGCAAATTTGCAAGGTACAGCACATTACATTAGTCAGTCGGTGAAGGTAAAAGTGGCAGTAAAATGAAAGGAAAAGGAATTTAGCTAAGTCTACTCTCAAAAGTTCATGTCTGTCTTGATGAAACAAGAGACCTGTAATTGCGTTATATAGCTGAAGAAATAGATTAAATCTGAGATTTCGCTTTCAACTGAATAATAATAGTAATAACTCAATTTGATTATTGGCATGAAAGAGGCTGTCGTGAATTTTATGGTGAGATGTAATATTGAAACATGCTCCTAATTAAAATGAAGTTGATTGATATAAAATCATCATCGTTTTTATCAAGTTTGCTTTTTTTCGTGGATTCGACGCTAATTTGCATAGATAAATGAATTACTTCACTCGCAAAATATTTTATGAAATCTCCTTCGGAGAATCATCATTATTATTCTTATCTTAAAACAATTTAATTCTACAACAAATGTTTTTGTACACCGCTACAGGCGTTCCTCAAACTGCATTCAGAATAATTTTTCGTAAAAAATGGAAAGTGTATTCTTTTTTGCAAAATTAATGAAGTAACAAATAATACTTTTTTCGTTATAGACAGCCACAGCACAACATTGAACATATACAAAGTTACAATGCAGGTTGCAGCCAACATTAATAATACTAGTTAACTTAATCCAGGAACTGTTACTAAATGGGCGTAAAAATGCAGTAAATTCACCAAATTCTTGAATTTCTCTCTGAATAATTGTCAATTGTTGTGACTCATCATTGCTTCACTAGTACGTGTAAACCATACATGCTTTTCGAGATATGATTATATGAATCCGGCGGAATCATCTTTAAGAAACACTGCAAATTTTCCTACGGCTAGGTGCTCGTAACAGTTTCTTAATAGATTGGATGCCGCAACAGGTAGGAGCGCATGTTAGTGTTAATATTGTTAATCCTACAATTGTAGACAGCGTACAAGGATGTACGAAAGAGAAGTTATTTTGTAGGTGTTCCGTATAGAATGTTGATGATATTACGCATTGTTATGATTGCATTTGCATTATTATGCTGATTTAATAAACTTTTTTTCTCACTTTCTTTTGGTAAAGTTATAGCCTTATTGTTATCGCATTTAAGGCTGGCATTGAAAAAAAATTAAAAAGATCTTTAGGTCTTCATTTATCTTCCCGTTTCATTTCTATATTATTATTCACATAATATACATGTCCACTGATACTATACTTCTCATTTTCAACGTAATTAAACAAAACATAAATCAATGGGCATATAACCGATATATCAAACAAGCGCAAACTTGAACCTAGAAGCGATAGCTCCAAAAATCAAATTCCTTTTAACGCTGACCAGTAATACCTCCCGTTGACAAAAACAAACCAACAAACAATTTCCTCGCGTTACTAAAACCCGTATATGAACTTGAACAGACTTTCCGGTCAACCACCCTCCATCAAAAATACCTACATTAATAAATATTGCATTTTTAAAGGTACATCAGGAAACTGACAGTCGAGACGGACAGACAGACACGAGAAAAACCACGGAAAAACCTTAATTTATAATAATAAGTATAGTATAGCAATAATATTAAATCCAAAGTTTGAATTTTGAAGAGCTGTCGCCGTTTCTCCTTCTGTGTCCTGGTGCTGTCGTGTGTATTCTTTTAGCAGTCAACCGTGCTGTCACTCTGTGTTAACAGATTTTTATTTTATCAAGTAATGTAAAATGTAATGTGCATCTTTACATTTTCGTAAAACCATTTCAAACAATAAAGTCGCACCACGCACAACGACAACCAAGTGACAATAGATGAGCAAGTGACCATATAAAATTCATTAATTTAGTTTGAAAGCCGGCATGAAAACAACCTTATTCATCAAGAATTTTAGTGCAATTTTGTACAACAACAGCATCGTCGTCAGCTACGCGCCTGCAGATGTGCATTACATTGTATCCGGCTAAAGGCAAAGGAAAATTGTATTGTGCTCATCTTCATTTATGCGCCCATTCAATTCACAATATTATTATCAGCCCACAATAATCTACTCCAACTTCGTTACAATGAAATATTGTACTAAAGTTTCATGAAAACGCAGTACAGTATTTTAAATTCTACGGAACATGATATTTTTGAACGGAGAAAAAACTGTTTGCTTTCAACTAAATGTGGTATGGTAGTAACAGAAGCGTGCTTTTCCAAATGATTTTTTTTTGTTTTTGAGAACTAAAGTCATAAAAATGTACGCATCAAAAATATCTTCTATAAGTTCCATATTTAAAGCATTTTTTAAATGACAATTTCATATGTTGTATGTCATGTTGTTTTTAAGGTACATTATAAATACCACGATGTATTATAAGACTGGTGCTCAGGGATCGCCGCTTCAAGCAGAGAATAACATAGACAGACAAAAACACACGGGAAGAAAATTTTGGTCGTAGTTACAGACACAGCCGCAATGTCTATACTGTACCAATACTCCAAGTAAAATAGCAGATAATACGAGGAATATTATTCTGCCTGGCTAAGTAACTCATTAAAAAGTTAAAAAGCTTTTTAAACTTTAATGATTTTTTTGCATATGCTCCTTATTGCATCCTGTGCAATTAATGCAAAAATATGATTTTTTCTGTCAAGAATGCTCAGTATTTGTAACAATTTATCAAGATAATTGAGTAATACCATATTACTATTACGATAGCGGAATTTCTATTCAATTAACTATTTGTAATAGTAACACAGATAACACATACATTTATGCATGCAGGATAGGTTTAGCGTTTAAATTAGTTTACCATTTAAAAGCATGTGACCATTCTGTGACCCCTACTCCGTTACATGTCGATCAATTGAACTAAAGCACAATACTAATCTTCCTTGTCATCTAAGGATCCCGTCTGCCATGTTTTAACAAAATCCGTCAAGCCGTATCAATAACATTGGCACCAACAGGCGTAACATAACTAAATAATTAGGTGTATAAATAACTACGATTCAACTATGTACGCAATATAGTAGAAAATAAAGCAAGTAAAGTTAAGTTGAGTAACGCTTATCATTTTGTATAAACTCAACTTCTTATTTAATAGCCGTTGCCTTTGCCAGTATAGTTTTTGTAACTTGGTACCTGCAGCTATATAGCAATAATGTAAATTATGTCGTAAAAATTAAATATAACAAATAATGTAAGAGCGTTTACTTATTCAAAATTGCTTAATTAATGTATTTAAGCATTCATTATATATCAACTCTGCGCTAAGTAGTGCGTAATGTCGTATTTAACTAAATTAATTACTTGCATACGATGCTCATTTGCTTATTGACCATGTAATCTTTGTGTCTGCTTGGAGTATTGGTACACTACCGCCGCAGCGGAATTCCATTGCGTGAGAGCTCGAATTTTCTGCAGGTGATTTACTGAAGCCGATACACCAGTCTTATAATACATCGTGTAAATACTTATATGCATTTGCATTTAATTATGTCGACAAATTATGGGGCATTTACACTTCTAGTGCATGCGTCGTTTATATTATTTTGTTCATCATCCTTCAACACTTGGTGAAATAATGCATCTATAATTAACAAATTTCAGGGAGACTAGCTTATTCACAATCGCATCTGTCTTCTCCGCAACAATCTGACTTTTCGTGAAAACACGTGGCTCTAGAATCATTTTTGCACACTTGTTAATTATTGTGTTTGAAAACATTAATTTTCATTCCTGACTATTTTCTCTTTCGATTTTGATGCTTTACTACAATTATCCTTTAAAATGTGAAAAGTCTGGATTACTTTTGAATGTGAAACTCGTTTAACAAATTGGCAACATGTCATCTATAATGGATGAGTCGGTAATTTCGCAAGAATGAAAGATTTGAAGAATTCATACTGCTTTGTAATTCTCATAATTATGCACATAAATTGAATAGATTTCAAAATGACCTTGATTATTGTGAGGATATTCATTGGAACTCATAATATTGCGGAAGTGCAATAGGTATTTTTTACTTTTTAGAATACAATGGAGACGAAAACATGAAGGAGAAAACACCAAACACAAAATTTGATTTTCTAAACTGATCATGTCAAAACATGGGAGCATTGAGCACCTATGTTTATCCCATAAATGGTTTTCATTTTGCAAATTCGACGTAGTAACAATGGAATATGATAGGATAGTTATCCATCAGTCTACACTTTTCCCCCGTAGAGCGATCCTTTCTCTGGCTCTCAATTATTTTTCATAATGGACATTGCAGGATCACAACAACATAAAAGTAACAATGCTAACTTGTCATTATATTATTGAAACAGCTACAATTAAAAATACATTTTTGACTGTGGGTAGCAGTTCTCAATAGAATTTTTTGATTGAATTGAATAACCAAAATGGCTGATTTGAGTGATCTCCCTCTCTCTCACTTTCGTGTGCTCTTATTCTGCCACTGACAGTTCATCAGACCGTAAATAAAAGAGAAAGAAAAGGCCCTGCGAATACAGTAACCTGTCAGGATCATTACGTGTTCCTATATAGGGAATAAACACCATCACAGCATTTTAGTTAGTTATTGACTGACGACTCACTATTTGGTATTTTTCATGTTGATTGTGCTTTCATTCTTCATAGCATATACCATTTCATTTATACCAGCAACCAATCGGCTTGTTCCCAAGATGCACACAACACACATTTCATTTGGAGTTTGATGAATGACAAATTTGTATTTCTCCATCTCGTCCGTCGCAAAGCTGTTCTCATCCACTCGCAAAATTCAGATTTCGTATCATTCGAGTTTCTAATTCTTCTCTTCCTAATTGAAAAGTCAATAGCCCAAGAGTCGTACAAAATGATGATTAGTTCTTAATATCATCATCATCGTCATCACGGTATCACCAAATGTCGCTCTTTAGTTAACATCATGCATGAGTTAGAACAGAATTAGTCTACAATTTTTCTTATTTCCATAATATCATATCTGTTCTCATACTATGCTACATTATTTATTTTCTTCTAGTGATATACCTAAGAACCTAGAAGATACATGCCATGATGTCTTCTACTGAAACCAAAAGTTTTTGCTACCGACATTGACAATAAATGATCGTGCGATCGTGCGTCCCGTCTGACACTGACGAATGAATGAAAGCAATGAATTGAAAACGGAGGTCCGGTAGAAAAAAACTAATCATTTACATACCCATTGGTAATAAACAGTCATACCTATATGCACAGAGAGTTATCAGAGATAAACCGTGTATTTAAACTTGTAGCTGTTTTCAGTAGAGTAGAGGTTGAAGTTATATATTATGGAAATTATCATTATTACCATTTTTTGTCTCTCGATATGCATAATTCTCAGCAGGGATTATGAATAATAGTTGTTGTCTTTCTATTCTTCCTACTCATCATAATTGCAAGTCAAGTACAAAGCATAATATATAATAGTAATCTAACAGCAGTAGTAGTGAATCGGAACAAAAAGCAAAGCAGATAGTACACATATATTTCTTCGTCTTCCTTTTTTTCCTTCCACCCACTGAACGAGATCCAAATATCTTGACGATGAGGAGGACTTGAGAACGACAACGTGAAGTGGATGAATCCCACGCAAACGAAATTCATCAATCAGCAACCGTGCAAGAGTGAATATATTGCTGCCAGTGTAGAAGAAGCGTTAGTGGTAGTTGGTAATACCAACTCGGTATTATTTATTGACTCACGCTCTGCACTCTTCATTTTTTGTTATGCATGCAAGCAATATAATGAAATGCAGGTAAACATGCATAATGTACACCTCTACTCGCCAGATAGACAAGAAAGATCCTTGTCATCTTCTTGGTCGTGCTGATGATAATGATGATGATGCACCAGTGACTTAAGTGTTGAATATCGCTTTCGTTTCCGAATCATAGGAGAATTGTAAGAAGAATCGTAAAGAAGCTGTTGTGAAGACGAACACTGCCATGCTTTCATTTATTTATGTTGTTGTCATTTATTAGTATTTTTTTCCTATTCATTATTTGGTGATGATGGCGGTGGTGGTGGTAGGAAGGATTATGATGATGATGACGACTTTTTAAGGCTTACTTTGACATCTTATGGTATTAGCTTTCCACGGTTGAGCTGGTGTTTTATGTAAGTAACAAAAAAATGTTTCCCTCTCGTTATTATTATTATTATCAGCATTTGTCGTGATACTAGCGTCACTGTTGTGTAGTAGTGTTCAATCTATTGAGGATGCAAAATGTACATAACATTTTATTTGATTTATTTCGCCATCTTCTATCCCAAGAGACGCATTCATTCATTATATTATTTACAGCACAACACCACCAAATAATGCCAAATATTACGCTCAACTTTTTCAGTTTGCAAGTTACAACTACCCTTGAATGAATGCAGCGTGGAAATTTCATTTATTTGTAACGAGCGAATAAACACTTACATTAATCTGGTTCTTCACATTCCCCTTATGTCCCCACTCGTCATAATAAGTATTTGGAGTATGGACTTTCGGATGCACTAGTAGCTTTTAAGTTTGTAGAATACCTACCTGCACCTAACTGGTATCGGTCTTCCGCATTCTTAGCAGCAGCTATTCTCTTTCCGTTCATGAAACAATTTCATTCTTTTCGAGGACTATCGCGTGTTATGGTCAGTATTTAAACTTTTACTCGCAAACTCAAGATTAACGTAAGACTCTTGAATCTGTAATGCGCATAATGAATTGATAGATGAGATTGCGCGATAGATTTTTCATTCTTAAAGATATAGAAAGATTGAAAGTCAAAGTCGATTTTTAAAGGTTTGCTTTTTCCTCTGAAAGTTTTTAATAATCGCTGATCTCATTTGATAATATTTGGTAGTATAGTTGCGTCGAAAATTATCTACCTACTCATTAATCTTTTTTTTGATATCGTGTATTTATTTTATTTATTGGCTGATATTGGTGTGTAAATTCCTATTATATACCTACGTGAGCATTGAAAGGGAATGAAAAAGTATGATTTGGGCATTGTGTACTCTGGTGCTATTGTACTACTTTTAAGGCAATGCATTCTTTTTAAACAAATCGTAATGAGTAATAATATGCTAACATGCATTTAAAAGTCGTCTATTGTTGATGGTTGATTCACCTGAGTTTGATGAGAAAGCAATCATTCTGCAACATCAAGCCCGTGAATGAAAGCAGCATGAACGAATATTAAATGATGATCAGAGAGCGACGCCAGGGACGCTTTCGTGCTGTACGTCCTTCACTGTTGGCACCAGCGTGGCGAGGTGGGCATTCAAACAGCAATATAACTGCATTCGTAGTTTTGCTGTGTTATTATCATGAGTCATGCCGGCCATTAAAAAATTAATATATTATAAATTTATAGATATACTTATGGAAAAGTTGCATTTTGATTACATATATTTGACGGGGATGTTCAAAAACGTCAAAAAACTGTTTCGTTCAGTCAGCGTAAAACTGCTTAAAACAGACAATTACTTTTTGCGGTACAAAAAAAAATTACAGGGTTTTCCTGTTTCTCTCTCCCTGATCTATTTTGACAATCTCTGTCAAAAAAGTAAATGCCTAAGTACCTGCGTGGTATTATGGTATTAGGTATATGGTTTTACATACCTGCATGGTGGTAATAATGTGACAAAAGAACGACGAGGACTTTACACAAAAATTGTTTGTAAAAAGGTAAGTAAATGTGTTGGTATGTGTGTAAAACGACAAAGACCTAACTGATGACGCTTCTTTCTGAGATGTTCAAGTAAAAATAATAATTATGATGAGCAAACAGCGAGTTTGTAATTTTCAGAAGTTTCTGTTCATACCTCATGAAAAGGTCCTGTAAAATAATAACTCAATTTTTTGAATATGAGGATCGAGACAAGAAAATTACGTTCAAACTTTTCAAACTTTACTGCTAAAAATAAAGAAGGATTATAATATATCTCTTCTCGTCAAAATAAGGTTAATTTTGCTATTTTACTTCAAATGCTAATCCATTTTATTCATTTCTTTGCCATTTTTTGGAAATAATCGCAAGAACGGTGTTACATGTTATGCGAAGCATCATATCTTACCATCCACCATAGCAAAGATAGGGGAAAATCGATTTTTTCTCAAGTAAATGAAAATAAATAACACCTTAACTTTGACAATGTTGAATGTGTGCATGAAAAAAGATAATAAAGTGCATTATGGCATTATGCACATTTTGCTTGTGTAGGCAGAGCCACAATAAGAAAATTGACAAAAAAATTCTTCCGTTCGCTTTGCCATTTGTCATTATAATGTGTCCCCAGTCCTCACCATCCATCCTACAGTCCGTAGGTGCCGTAATTGTAATCCATACGCGTGATAGATAACGTTGAACCCGTCTTAAAGTGGTAATACCTGCAGTCATCAGAGACTCATCGTCAGAATCCTCATAAGAGAGAAGAAGTGGCACTAATACGCACTGCACACACTGAAGCCTGTGAGGATGATGCCACAAAGGAAAAAAATGCTAATGGTAATGACTACGACAAACAAGGGGCACTTGAGAAAACAAACTCGTTGAGTGAGCAAGAAGGAGAAAGTTATTACGCAGACGACAATGATGACAACGCAACAAGGAGCATGCAATAATTTTTTATCTGTGCTGATGGTTGACGAAGGACTTCTGGCGATTCTGTAATTATCATAATTGTTGTTATTATTTTGCTTATAAGTATTTAATTTTCAAAAGAACGGCATTTTTTCTCCAAAATGAGTTAAGGTAAAGGTGAGAATTTTTAATTAACTACTCTATACCCATGATGAATATTTAATATATGAATTGCGATGATAATGAAGTGCTTGCTAGATACGTTATATGTATGTAGCTTGTTTCTGTTTAGTTGGAAATAAAGTATAGTCGATGTTCTTAGGTCCGTCGTAACAATGAGTGAGCATAATGAATAGAAGACAGCAGGAGCTCCATCATAAAAGTCACAAGATGTTGCAAAGTGGACATCAGTGTTATACATCTGTATATTAAAACTGCCGACTGACAGACAAGTACAAGCCAACATGTTATGCAGATGGTGAGTATAAAAAGTTGGTGGATTCAATCGGACAAAGGAGACAATTTCGAATGTTTGCATTGAGCTAATTACTTTATTGAATTTGTTTAAAAAAATAAACCCGACAAATCATATTATTATTATTATTGCTTTATAATATATATATACACAAGATGACATGTACACACACACTCATTTACACGTACTCTTACAATAATACATAAGAAGAATATAAGAATAAAAGTTTTTCACTTTCATCAGATTTCTCAATATTAATATCACTTTTATAAAACCCTACAGGGAATAGCTAAAGCGCTTCCAACAATTTCAAATGAAAACTTTTATCTCTGGTGTAGTTCGTTACGCGTCTTATTTGGTAAAAATCTCTTTTAACTCATTCCTTGCATAATGTACCCACACATACAATTCCACGATTTATTCTCTAATATATCTAGTTCTATTTTGACATAAATACGATTCGGAGTAGCAATAATGGCGTTGCGTCTTATGAAAACAGTAAAAATGCTCAGTCAGCATAATAAAGTATGAAAGTAAAAATATTTACATTCGTAAAAAAATGAAAACTTTTGCACAGTTCCGTATTGCATCGTATATAATGACGTGATATAATACATTATTCCACGTAAAACAAATTACGGGTACCTTACGGCAAATATGTATATGTATAATATTTATTTATTACCTACTTTAGAATCTAATGTCTGTCCCATCTAAACATTCTATTGAATAAATTACTGAGTCTCCTATAGCCCCGTTTCCTTCGAATCGTATTTAGCAAATTTTTAGGATCCGGGTGCATTTGAAATCTTGGCCCTTGGCCAAGATCATGCGCCACGTGAAATTGAAATCGAGGTGGGTGAGGTGGTGGCCCTTGTCGTGGAGGTCTTCTGTGATCCTGCGTGTAATATACGGTGGGGGTGGGTTGATTCGATTGAACCTGCTGATGAAACTGCTGTGGTGGTTGTAAAGAGGGCTTATCTTGTACAAAATGGAGCTGATGCTGCTGCTGTTGTTGAGTTTGCTGGGAGAATGGGGCATTGTTATATTGTATCGTGAGGGCATTGTCACTTATTTGATTAGCAATATTATTGTTGTGATCAAATGATGCTGAGAGCTGCTGGGCTTGCTGAGATCCGGGGAATTCATATTGCTCAGGCGAAGAGAATTGTTGGCTGGGATCATTGGTTTCAGGATAACTGGTTGTAATTGAAATTGGAGTGGTTGTAGGGGGAGTGGGGGCTGTTGTGCGTGGCAGTTCAGCTTGAATCTGGTGCGTATTGGATGCTTGAGCTAGAGCCTGAGCCTTTTGTTGTTGATACAATCGGAGTTGAAGCATTCTTGTAGGATCCGTAATTGCATTCTCATTTGTTGACAATGGAATTAGTTTCATGCTGGGAGTAACCTCGAATGAATCTGGTTTACCGGTGGTGGTTTGAATTGGCATTGGAGTAAAATCTTTGGCAAAGCGAGTGGGTGGCTGGAATTGGGGATGAAATGAGGTCTGCTGAATATTTGCGTTTTTCGGTCCGCGATGAATGTACACAGAGGAGGTAGCGGTTGCGGCTGCAGTTGGCGGCTGTTGATTATGGAAATGTGCTGGTGATGGAGAATGAACCGGAACTTGGTTTGATGATGACTCATAGGACTGTGGTGGGGGCGGAGGTCTTAAGCCTTTTGAAGGACCATCGTATACGGACTCTTGATTGTTGCTTTCCAATTGAAGTAATTGGTTTCTTACGATTCGTCCTTGTTCTCGGGTTTCTGGTGGTGGCGGCGGTTGGTGCTGGATTTGATGTTGTGATTGTTGCTGCTGCTGTGGACGCGGATGGATGACAAAATTTTGAACAAGCGGAGGCCTGGGCTGGTGGGCAACTTGAGATACTGGGGGTGGATTTGGCGAAGGTTGTTGCGGTCCATGTCCCCTTTGAGGAATTTGATGGTGGGGGACCGGGGGAGCGTGAGTTCCAGGGGGGAAATGAGGCTGACTTTGTTGAGGGGGTTGCACATCCTGGGGAAACCGAATTCGTGGTGTCTGTGGAGCATGATGTTGCACTTGAGGAGGCGGACCACGCTGTTGCTGAAAATGTTGCGGGGGAGGTTGAATATTCTGCTGTTGGTGAGGTGGGGGTGGAGGGCGCTGGAAATTCTGGCCTTGTTGCTGATGTTGTATTGTTAGTCTGTGTTGCTGCTGCTGCTCATGTTGCCTGTGGTGCTGGAATTGTCCTTGACTTTGATGGTGATGCTGGTACTGTTGCTGCTGCTGTGGGGGAGGTGGAGGCCTTGCCTGCGCAATGGGGGGAAGTGGGATTCTTGCACCAAACTCCAGGGGTGGCTGGGATTTGATCTGGGAATTAAAAATGTGCTGCTGTTGCTGATGATTTTGAGTTTGGGCTGCTGCAGGATTGTTAAACTGTCTTACTGGTGGAGGTGGATGAGGTGGTGGGGGAGGTTGGAGTCTAGGATGTGGGTGGGGATGTTGATGTTGTTGCTGTTGCGGTGGCTGGTGAGGTGTCCTCGGTGTTGTGTATGGCTTTTGGATCATTGGGATACGAAGCTGGGGTGGATGATGTCGAATATTATTGTTGTGTATATTATTTTGCTGCGGCTGTGACCTGTGCTTCGGTGCTTCATTATGTTTTTGCGGATTGAATGCCAAGTTGATGTTATGTTTTCCTTCCTCAAACTCCTTTGCTTTGTTTGGATCTTGGAAAAACTCCTTAAACTTTTGGAAAGCCATATCAGCAATTTCCTTATCCTTCTGAGGAAGGGCTGTATTGTTCCCATCAGTTAGTCCAGGAATGGTGAAATCATTAAAATTAATGTTTTCATCTCCTTCAAAGCCAACCGTCAAAATTTGAGTTTTTGTATCTCCAACTTGCCTAGAACGTTTAGAATGTTTAGAAAGAGGAAAGGGGGAAAGTGACACATTAAAGTAATTAAGTTTGCCATGATCATCTTCCCACCAAAATTACTTGTGTAAGCGCATGAGTAAAATATATGACATTTTGCACAATTTACGTTAATGTAAAAATCAATCATTCATCATTATCAATATCTAGTGTAAGAATCTGCTATGCGAATAATGTTTGCATATTTACCCTCCTCCGAGAACTTTGACATTTCCAAGAAATTTGCTAAGATCCGCATCTGTTAATCCCAAGCTCTTTGGATCTACCAGCTCTACTCCATCGGGTAGTTCATGCTTGAATTCACCGTTTTTCTCCTGGCCACGTGCTCCCGCTAAGAGCACTAGTACCAGGAGCAAGTTTCCTGAGCAAATCCGACTAGACCACTTGGCCATTGTTCAACAAGCAAAAACAAAAGCACCAAAAAATTTATCTAATTTAGTATAAGATTTTGTTTCCCAACAAAACTGACATAAAAGGATACAAAACTTTTCATCAAACGCACAATCACTCTTCCAAGTATAATGATCATCATCATCATTCATCCATTCTTAAACTTTTATTTAATACATGCTATTTGTGAAACCAGAACATCACATTATTTATCACAGAAATGTTCTTCAGACACGCATTCTATAAATATATTATACACTGCTTCAAAAAAATGTTCAGAAACACTGTCGAAAAATTGAGCATAATGATTATGTAAAATGCGTTTTTAGTAATGCATGCGACATATATGATTAATTTCTTACCATTTCAAAAACGGAAACCGCATACGTGAGTACGTACACTAAATATAGACACTACTTAAGAACTACAAAACTATTCACTAGTGAACTAGTCACCGACCATGGGAATTTTTTTTCCGTTTCACTCATTTACAGTAACTTACTTAACTGCTACTACGACCACCGCCACACCATCACCACTTGATTTACATTTAAGCTCACTTTCAGCCTGAGCCAGAATCATGAATGGCTTCACTTTTGGCAGAAGCAAGAGTTACTATTACGTTTTGCTGTCAAATTTAATACTGACAGAAGAGCCCTGTGTAGTCAACGACGTAACACAGACAAGAGGGATAGATAACAATGATCATCATCACATCATCATCAACATTCTCATCAGGAATGACGTTCCCTTTTCATATCATCATAAAGTAAGCGTGGTTTATTATACTATACTTCCGTCTAACGCCATTATTACATAGCCATAGTCAATATAGGAGCACATACACAAAATTGTTGCATAGGATGCTGCAGTTACTATTATTATTGTTTTGGTAATGCAAAATGCATTACGATTTGCGAACGATGGACCCAGCGGTGTACTTAAGTAAAGATATTATTATGTGTACCTATAGATGGTATATACAGCAAAGTGCTCACAATTAACTTGACAATTGTAATCTTCTTTATAGGATCTACCTCAACAGTCTTTTTACTGAATATCATCCGACGGACAGGCACAGACCATTTTTTGCGTGCAATTCTTCCTGTGATTTTGGAGCTCAGCATTATTCCTTGGTCTACATTCTACATTCTTTATACGCATTACAATAACCAAGCACAAGTGCTAGGACTATGGGGCGACCCGAAAACCACTGTAAACCCCTTGTAAATTTGTGCAAGCCGAATTAACACTTTAAAATTTGAAGGCAGACGTTTGACATGGGTCTGCTGGTAGCAAAATTTGTTTCATGCTTCTGTGTACTTAATAATTTAATGATAGTTAGCATCATATCATACTCGTATCACACAATAATGCCTAAATTATCCTCTGAAATAACCAAAAATTATCCCATTCAAACCGCTCTTGGTTCCATTATAAATACATACACAGCAGCACTAATAATACCTAAAAGTGACACACAGAAGGGGCCTAGATTACATCACAAATTCGATTACCCATGTTAAATGACACGCACATAATCATCCACTCGCGCAGGCGTTTTGTACACATTGTATTTAAGAGGATAGAACAAGAAAATTGGAAGCAATGAAAGTAAAATTATTGTATGTGTGTGTGTCTCTCTCAATCTCAATGCGCAGTTGAGGTTGGTTAAGAAGAGCAGCTTTAAGAATAGACTCATCTCATGATATGATGGTGGTAATGATGATACGATAAGTCAAATGTCAAAGTAAATTGCATGGGACAATTGCAAAGGATTATAACAGCTTGAAAGAAAGGGCATTAAAACGCTAGAAGATAATAATGATGAACCTACTTTTACGCAAGTGCTCGCAGAACAAAGAATTTTATTCTGCAGTAAGGTCTCTCACGTGAAATGTGGTTTATCAAGTGAGCACTGCAACGCATTGTGCATCGCGTCTTGTTATATAATAGGAAAATCATGATGCTGATCATGATGACTGAGGATGAGATCCAAAGAAAGAGGCATGCTCTCGAAATGATATTAAAAGTGATATGATGATGACGACGGAATGATGATGATCACGTTGATGATTGAATACTACAGCTAATGATTTTTCCCAGATTCCCAAAACCATGTAATTTTGGGATGATGATGAAAGAGTCTCTTTTTTTTCTCTTTGTATTTATTTTTATTATGAACACTTACAGTGCATAAAAGGAGTAGGGTTTTTTAGCATGCGCTTCTCAATACGCTATTTATGTTCTCGAGGTTTTGTAAGAGATCTTGTAGAGAAAAAAAGCTTATTGTGCACCTGTAAGATGATCCAACTTACAGCGGACTTTAAATAAATAAATAAATAAATAACAAAGATTTCTTTTTTAAAGTGAAGGAATGAGAACAATCTGCAACAAACTTTGTTATATCACAAGTAAAATAACGAAATAATCATCATAATAATGACAAAGATGGTGATGATGGCATGTGCCTATATATAAAGTACACGAAATTATAGAAAAACCATTTCATATTTTGAAGTCTCATCCGTCGATTTTTTTCTCTAAAAATATGTATTTATGGTTTGTAATTTAGATGTTGTAAACAAACAGGACGAAAAGTGACTAAAAAAGGAAGGAGGAAAGGCTGAATGAGCTGTGTCAATTATTATCTTGTCTGCACTTAAGTACATTGGCAGTAATGTAACATTATTTGACGCAGGCGAGCGAGCAAAAAGTAGGATAAAGCTTATTGTTATTGCATTCATTTTATTTACTGAAAATCTGTAAAAAACCGTAGACTAGCGTGTAGCCTGCCGTTATTATTATTACTTATTTATTTACCGGAAATGCTCATGTGTGTGTGTGTGAGCTCTTAAAAAATGTATACGGCCATGCTTTAATGACGAAATATTTACGGTTTTGCAATAATATACCTAATGTAATTTATAATAAGCCTTAAAGTCTTAAATACACACGGATTTCAATCAATATTATTCTTCAGAATTAAATTAATGTATATTTTCGGATGGCTTATTTAACCTAAAAATTGTACTAAATGGGAGAAAAAATGTTTCCTCGTCTGGCAAATTAGCGGAGTAATAGCACCTCTTGGTCTTTCCTTTTATATTAATGTGTCTCTTTTAAAATTGTATGTCAAATAATTAGCCATTTGACGAGAAGAGTTATTTTTTTATGTCCGTCTAATAATAATAGTTTATGTCATGGGACAGAGTTATATAATTGATCAAGCGAATGAATGCACATGTATTTCTGTACTGCAATCATTGGAACCCAACGAACAGAACAAAGTAGTTGTCAAAATTCAAACAATGCTGCACAAATTCGCATTCTTGGTCTCACATAAACCATAAAAAGTGTTTTTGCGTTAAAAATATCTGCAATATTTATTGAAATGTGATATGAATTGAAATGTCCTAATGTTTTCATGTGTTTTTCAATTATTGTCATTGTGTAGTCGCAGTGGTTTTCAAGTGGAATTAGTAACCTCAAGAACAAAAGGGATTTGGTTTAATGGATCATTAAAGCATTACTTCGAAATAACATTGTACAAATTGTCACATCACGGGGTATACAGTCAGAATGAAATACCACAAACCTGTAAAATTGAATAACGATTTTCTGCTTATATCACCGTAATGTTGATAAAACAGAGCATTGACATTATCCAAAATCACGAAAGAATTCGCAATATCAAAGTGTGAGATATTTGAAACAGTCGGTTATCAAAATCCGCCCAAAATAAAATAATTGAATTTGTCCTCTAATTAAAGTTGGATTAAAGTTTTATGAATTTAACTAAAAGGATATTCGTAAATCGTAGTATGTACATGATTTCAAAGAATTGGATGATAATTCAAGTAGCATCGAGAACTTGATGTGCAGAAATTATTATGCCATAATCCTTGTGATATGATGGCACAACTTTGAACAATAAAGTTTAAAGAACACAATTGCAAGTAGATGCATTCTAGAATGAATTCTAGGTATATTTATAAATTCTCAATTAATATATCAACATCGCTTATCATAATAAGAGCAAAGCGACTTATTTGCTGCTATAAGTTTACAAAAATTCAGAAATACAATAACCCTATTATATATTAGGTAAAAATTATGCTTATTGTATTTAATCTAATTAAATTACATGAACCAAGATATATTCCCGTATATAATTATTACATAAATTCATAGAATAGCACATTCCAATAGCCTATAACCTTCCATACATAGTTCATTACATGGAAATTGATAAGAAATATTCCGTAAATTGTAAATATAATATTATAATAAATACAAGAATTTCTCGCAATCATTCGTGAGAATGTCTCGTGTTCACGGGGAGTTTATTGGACTTATTTCAACGCTCCTTCCTCCATGAAGTAAACATCCTAGGCACAGTCGACGCTATTATAGTGTGAATATGTGCTTAGCTGCAGATGAACTTTTAGACGATGTATCCGCATGACTTTCATATACCATAGACATGTGGCACAAATTCAGTCGTTGTTTAACCACTTTTCTGAAAATTGAAGAAAACACAAAATATTTTATTATAGAATTTCTTTACGAGATTTTGCTTTAACCAAAATAAACAAGCAGTTGTTGTATTCCAACGATATACAACGGTACATTATTTCGACAGCAAGCATTTCGGCAAGTAAATTTACATACATTTACATACTTCAAAAATATTGTTACAAAAATACTTTAATTGCAAGAAATATTTCTATCATTTTAAAATAGTATATATGCCTACATTGAAATTTATATGAATGAACGATACTCTAGTCCAAGTCACAATATTCAATTCAAATCATTAAGTTTAGTTAGAGAGTAATTGCATTCTGTATGATTACGTACATTTACGTTAGAGTATTTATATTTTTAAGCGAATTTTTTTTATGATATCGGATTAACACATGGAAGCCAATATGTCGAAAAAGTTAGGATTCGTACTGCACCCAAACTTATGCATTAGTTGATAACAATTAATGAATTAATGCATATTTCAAGAACAATTTAGCAACTCATTTGTCCGATTTGCCGTATAGCTAACTCGATTTGATTGGATACTTACAAAGTTATTAAACAATTTTCTAAATTGAATTCATTTTCAAGGTATTAACTTTATCTCTTATTAACCTCATGCCACTAAATCAAGTTAAAGCTGTCTTCTTTTTGTTAAAAAACTACTTGTACTACTTGTGAACGTATTGATATGATAGTAGTCTGAGGTAACTTACCCTATATTGAGAATTCGCTCCTGGTTTTTACAATCGGCAGTCCAAATAGAGATTTTGTCCATTTTACCACGGATGTCTACCACAACCCCACATATATCCTCACCATCATCATCAAAGGCTTCTCCAATCAAACACAAGAGCTAATAAAAACAAAATAAATGCAAAAAAATTGTACATAATCTTCGTGATATTCTCCCACAGCCAATTATTAAAATGTGCTCTACTAACTATTAAACATTTGAAAGCTTCCAAATCTTACCACTTCCAACCACTGGTTATCTAGTTGATGCCTATGCCTCTTGTCGAAACTGATGAGCCATCGACCTCCAGCCCGGTTTCCAATGTCTTCCCACATGGGCTTAATACCATCTTTGAACACAAAGTAGGAGCACCCAGTCCTGAGCTCACTGGCACTCTTAATGTGATTATAAATGGACCAAAAGTCTTCTACAGAGTTAAACGGGCTGACCACTCGCAAATTGTCCTCCCAGCTCTTATCCTTATTGTTCTCGAAATACCAAAAGGTCCACATATTCTGCAAAAGGTGCTTTTGTGCTGCTTCCAGGTCCTGACTACTACTATCCCCTCCAGTCTGCTCCAAAGTAACCGTATTTTCAGTCGCCGTCGTCATCTTCAATTAGTATTCCCCCAAACTCGTTGAATCTCCTTTCAAAAACCCCCTTCTATTATCTCAGCCTTTTTAATAATATCCCCACCAGAGAGTAGTGAATTTTACAAAAAAAATCTGTCTTTAAATCTACTATTCTTTTTCTTCCGGTTCCAATTCCACTCAAATATCCAAATTATTACGGAACAGCATTTAGCTTCTCAAAAAATGGGACACATCAACAGCTGTCCACAATCAAACTGAACAAAACTGCTGGACGTAAAAAAATTTTTTAGTGTTGCAAAAATGCAGAGCAGCAGCGATTACGTTACGTATTATTGGTAATAATTTTTTTTTTGGGTTCAAGTAGTGATCCTTCTTGCTAACTGCTAAGGTAAATGTACAGACAGACAGCCGTACTACTTTAGACAAGTGTAGCGATGAATTATAGAGAAAAAACCAACAGCAGCGTCAGATTAATAATTTGTGTTGAGCAACGAGCAATGCTCCCAGCGCATTCCCATTCATACAATTCCTTTTTTTTGTACTCTCTTCTGCTCCTCTCACTCTGCTTGCTGCACTCTGCACTATTTTCTCCTCTCCACAAGTCCCCTCCCATCTCCCTCTCAACCACCAATTCCGCCCTTTTACCAAAAACCCAACTGCCAACTGCGCAGCTCCTTCGCCAGATGAACAGGCGTGCTCCGCGCCTCTTGTCTTCGCTCAATGACAAATTGAATGAATTCATCAAAAGAATAAAACGAATCAGCAAAAACCGTTCTCTCAAAAGCAGAAATTGTGATGCTGCACAATAATAATAATAACTCATAAGTTTTATGACATTGTCATCATCACTATTTTTTCTTTCATATTTTCATGAAAGTTAGTTTTTAATCTAAGATTATTGTGCTAGTAAACATGCATTTTTAATATTTTTAGACAAAACACACATGATCTCCGTAGCTCTACACATAAAGACAATGGGAAAAGAATCCGTACATGATTCTTCTTTCCAATCCAATTCAACGCGACTTCTACAGGTTTGCACAATTTCACGGGGAAAATAGGTAAAAAAAATTGTGGATTTTCACAGATAAAGAGTAAAATAAATACCTAGTTTTGAAATTACCGAATTTTATAAAAAGCTGCAGAATTTTATAAATAGTTGTCCATATTGGTTGAAAATAAGTGTGCGAAAGGCGCAGATTTCAGCGTGGACGGATAGATGGCTTCTGGGTGACTACAAGAGCTCGCGCGTCTTGCAAGGAGTCTCAGAACTTTGAACAAAGGCTAGTAGGTGGACTGCAGTTGTAGTGGATGCCTTAGAGTTATGGCGTTGTACACTTTGCCCCATTTGGTGTCATGACTAGACTGACCGGACCGGATACGGAAGGGACACCAACAATCAGTCTAAAATTACTTCACCGGGTGCGAAACAGGAAAGAGGGGTGATTATTATTTCAATGGAAATTATAAGTAAGAGCTAAAAAGACGTTGTCACTAGATTGGGGGAAAACGAGGAAGATGAACTTTGGGTCGTACCCTCTGAGTTGATAAGGAAGAAAATCAGAAGGTACCAGGTCAACGTTTGGCTATAATTTTACTGGAGAGTGACCGTAAAAGGGTCATTACACCAAGGGTATGTATAGATAGTGATCCTTTTTATTCACATTTATTTTTTAATCCTAAAGTGATATAAACCAGTACGCTTAGGTTACTATTTGCACTTTGCACCTCTTCGAAAACAACTTCCAGTAAAGTATAAATATAAATGCCGTACAAAAGAGCATTTTTCCACATTTCCAAGTACAAATAAATAGATAAAGTCCCAACAAAAATGTCTTAGGTGGTAGTAAGAGTGAAGAAGACTTGTTCCATGAGCTTCGAGAGAAAACAATGCAGTGTGTAATGCAATTAATTGTTAAGAAAGTCACATCTAATCAGATTGGTCTGTCAAGATTACGGTAGCGTCAATATGCAAGTAAATTCACGCTTGTATGGAATGAATAAACCAAAAGAAAACTGGTATCTAATATCAAGCGGTAAATTTCTTTAAACAATGCATAGTAAGTTAGAAATTTAAACTACATAGAGAGTTAATTTTCGTATTTCTCGAACCTGTCAACATAGGTGACGGATATAATACGAAGCCAAACCCCGGTCCACCGTCCCTATTGAAAAAACGTGCATTATATGTGCATGCTAATTGATAATAATACATTACAATCTTTTACGTTGTAATTACCTTTGCGAGAACGTAATAGTCTATAAATTCCAGAATTCTGGAAATAAAAATTTGCTTATAGCAAACCCGTTGTAAAAGCATTATTTAATATTTTGCTCTTAAACTAGAGTGTCAGTGTGGTACATGGGTAAATCGGTACAATGACTATTTGGAGCTCTGGCAATAAGCAACTTGCTGTTATCAGAACAGCGTCTGGGGCTCAGAATTGGACATTATGTACACGATTATGATAAATGATACCTCGTTGGTCCCATTAGGACATTTGATTATCGTTAAATTGCTTGTGTGCAGTTACGTTTTAGGCCGTCAAAATAAAAAATTGACAGCTAGGTAAATGTTTTTGTAGCACAGTATTTTTTGTTCGTCTAATCAAGTCAGCATTTCAGGATTCTGAGAGTATAACTGCTTTTAAACCATTTATAATTCAATTACTACGGAATGCGCTGCGCTGCATTTATGTTACAGGGAATCTGTAACAGCCAACAAAGTACGAATGTAGTCAGTACCAAATAATAATACTAAAGTGCTTTCCTCAGCTATAAGAAATCTTCACAGTGCTTTAATCGCCAAATTACTATGTAATTAGTGTTAACACTAAAACAACACAAAATGAAAAGCTGCATTTCTCAGTGATCTTTATATAAATGAACAGCGGGTGAATCTTGTTTATTTAGTTGACCGCACACATTGGCAATTTTGAACATTTCTGTAAATGCATAACTCAAAACTTTATGATATGGTCATCACTAACCATTTTAGTTCATATCTTCTTAAAAGTTATTTTTAATCTTCATATTATTATTGTGCTAGCAAACATGATATTTAATATTTTAGAAAAAAAACACATGTACAGTATGAAAAGCGTGTAGCGTGCTGCTGACCCGAACAGTTGAACATGACGCTCATCCTAATCTCGTAAAGCAATCTCCATCTCCTCGATTCATCACAACAGCAGCAGTGGCAAACTTGCTTTGTTTTAATCTTTCGAGATAACTCGTCGACGGTTGGTGGTAGTGTAAAAATTTGAAAAAAAAATCTTTCTTAATCTCAAATCATCTTTTGTTCATAAAATAGTGCTCTTCCTCCTACGCCAGTAATCGAGCATGCAAACTTAATTTCAATACCTGTACAGTCGGCTTGTAATATCTCATTCATTCTCGTACCTTGCAAATAAACAGTTTTGATTTCTACCTTACTTGGCAGGCAAATGTAAAAACAGTACTTTTTCTCTTACTCTAAAGTTGATAACCGAACAGAAGAACAAAAATGCATACCCTAAATAGTTTTATTATTAGAAAAACTATCACAATATCGTTTTTATTTATCCCCAGATAGGTGAAATCTAACCGAACTAGCAACGAAGGATTTGATTTCAATCATTCGGTAAAATCACAGAAAAAAACCCATTCTCATAAATGCAATATGTATTCATACAAGCTTTTTTTGCTACCCTTTAAAACTGCATACAACACCACAGCGCGGTAGTGGTAAATAATTTAGCATTTCGGATATTACATATGCCGAAACATATAATAATAATGGTAATCGAGTAATCATTCTATTTGCTAACTAAAGGCACATTACTGACTACAGCGGAAATACAGTAAATACAACGCGTTGAACCAATTATTGATAGGTACTGTGCTTACAATTATAGTCGAAGTGAAAGTGGGCGGGGTTATTTCGAAAACAAAACGAAGTTTTCGTGGCGACGGGATTCTTCGGTTTATTGTCCTTAGTCCTTTGTCCCTACTTCAGACAACAAACAGGGTCCACGTTGAAACAATAATATTATTATTACCTCTGCTGCATGGTGAAACTAGGGTCAGTGAATGTATTATAAACGCTAAAAGTCACAACCCATAAATTATGCTTAGGAGGAACATACTACAACATAACCAGCGTTGTAAAGAGCGTTGGGGTAATAGTTACAATATCGCTTCAAACTTACCTGACAAAAAATATCGCTTCCGTTATTATAAATATTAAAAATATGTAAGTTCACAAAAGATTGAATAACTTCTCTGCTTTGGCTGTCGAATTATTGTAACCACTTCAATTTCCTTTTGCCGTATAATGTAATTGTTTGTCATGAGTTTTAAATTACATAATCAGTTAGGTAGTAATTAAGGTATATACATTACAGGACGTACGAGCACAATACTAGTCATTCGTCACTCCTTCTTTTTAAAATTTTAATCGCTTTTGGGAAACTGAAACGGTTCATAATGATCATAATATATCGCTAGTCATGACGTGCGCATCACAAGCAAATTATTAATTTCAGAGATTTTTTTGGACGCGTTGACGAAAAGTGACCGACCGGACCGCGTGTTAACCCACAAATAACAAATTATGAGATGGTGAAACAATGTCTACTCAGAAATCAGAAAGAGTAATTATGTCGAGAGAAATAAACGGTAAAAAATGGTGATTTAAAGTGAAGAAAAATTCGTGGTGTGAAAATGATCGAGCAGACAACGGTCATGGACCGTGGCTAATTAAGGCGAAGACATTTATAACTGCCAACTTGCACAACAGTACATGCATGCAAGATATACGTTAGCGGTAGTAGTCTGCCCTGCCATGTGCCACCTTTTCATACTGTTTATTACAGGCCCAGTTCACTCAGAAAACGGTACGTGTTTCATGGTGGTTTCCACAAGCCAATTCATCTAAATTCTAGAAGAATTTGCCACATTTATCACGAATCGTGTGCATTGTGTACTATTTCTAATCTTTGAGTCGTATCGTATCTATCAGCTAAAAAATTAACTACTACACCTAGGGGAACCATAAAAGCATAAACTTTTGTATCTTCAAAAGCAAATGGCTATGCTATGCAATCACGAGGAATGACTGGATCGCTTGCTTTGATGTACAGTAAAATGGAACATAAGTTTGCATTCACCATTGTCATGTAACATAAGTGCCAGCAAACGAACGCGAGCGTCTCAAGTTGAGACTCTCAACTTTCAATCAAGCTAACAGAAGTATGTAATCGTTCTTTACTTAAATCCGAATGATTCGGATCGGTTGATGATATTATGTTCTATGACAGAAATACATCAACATTCTAAAATACGTTGATGTAACATGTGCGGTACATGATGTACCTAATATAATGCGTTTGATTCAAACGGTTTAATGTCAATTAAATGACATTTACTAGTATTTATAACTTACTAAATCGGGCGGAATAAAAAATGGTCTAGGATACTTAATTGGGGTACTTCATAACAGAACTACTTAGGCTAATAGTCGGTCTGAGTCCCGGTAAGGGTCATGATCGCCACTAACTACGTTGCGTCGTCGGTGAATGGGTGTGTACCGTTGTGCTTTGTTTCATGAATGTATCAACGCTTTGGTTGGCACAAAACGCATGACACACAATTTCTGTCTTATTAACGAAGAGTGGAGAAGTTGAAATGCATAATACTGGAGGGAAATCTTTAGGAAGAAAGTCTTTGCACTTTATACCCTTCTATTGCAATTCTTGCAATCACGTACACAGAACACAATCATAATAACATCTCATCTCTTGGTGGTAAAATGGCAGTATTGTTTCATTTCCCTTTACTTGTATATTATTATCTCAAAAATTTACTGTTCTCTTCAGTTTGATGCTTCGGGATAGTTTCAGCGAAAAGAAACGCTTAGATTTGAACTATACCCTGTGCTTGTATTTTTTCACTAATGTCATGAATCAATGAAATGAGCTCACTTCTCTACATACAGCAAATAATGTCAGATTTCGTTTTGCTGCTTTGCAGCAGCTTCTCACGTAATAAATGAACAATAATGATGATAATGCATTTTACCTGTAGTCACTCATTTCATTTATTATTATGATTGACTGTAGTGTGGACCAGCAATAGGTTCATTTTTTTTCAATTTTATCATACGATGATTGAAAAATATTCGAAAAGGCAGCGGTTCCTAGTTGAGACTACAGCATTGTATGTATGTATTCAGGTTAGACTCTTAGACTAAACCCCCAATTTTCAAACTTTTCAATAACCCTGATATTATCTTGTGTTAAAAACAGTAAAGAAAAACGACAACGAATTTACATTGTTGAATGTAATATTTTCGAAATGCATTTTTGTAGGTAGTTCAGCGTCAGTCATTGCTGCTTACAAAACTTTTATCCGTGGTAAGTGGAAGCCCAGCTGTGATATATGCAAAATGTAATTAACGGTGTATTCCCTGTTGAAATGCAAAATTCTCACGTGAACTTTTATTCTCTCCGGTGAAAGTAACGGAGAGCATGATAACTTCCTTCGCCAACTGCGTATTTTGTATAATATGAACATGAACACAATTAATTTCGTTTGCAATGTCATCATATGCAATACGAATTGTTACCATATTTTATACACTTGTTCAAAATACTTGCTGAACTTTGACATTTAAAATTACGAAAATGATTTAAGTCTCACGTGTGCAATTAATTGTACTATTATATTTTAAATACTATAGGTAAATACTGCATTGTACAGTATTCGATAAGTATCTTTAAAAAATAAAATCGGCAAAGCACAGGAAAGCACACTGAATCTACCGACAAGTTAGTCAAGGTTAATGAATACGCCAGAGTAAATTACATTGGGAATATATTTATTAAAAGACTAATTTCACATTCGTGTTTTATTCTATATATTTATGTATTAGTATTATGCACAATAAAATTTGCTGCTACTTTGTTGATAGCACATCCATTCATTTCGTTATAGACAAACATATATGGAAGATTGCTAAATATTTCACCATCCCATACTGAATCCCAATTGAATTAATGAATTTCTTGAATGAATGTCAGTCTAGTTCCAGGTGTCTATTTAGACACCTAAAGTGTCTATTTAGACACTCGGACAAGGTGTCTATTTAGACACCTTGTCCAATTCGATGCGAGCTTTGTCCTGGAAGCCAGCATTAACTATTTTTCATGTCCTCCAATGTAAAAATTATGGTTATTTTAATTTAGCGATCGTACATGAAGAGCTCGCATCAAAATGAGTATATTTTCGTAAAGTACGTAAAATTTGCTAATTTCTGTGAAAAAATAAAAAAATTCTACCGGTAGGTTTGGTAGATATTTAATTAATAATAATTATTTTTTATTAATTAAATATTTCTAAAAGTATTCAATAAAAATATAAGATGTTAGTTTCAGAAAATCGAGCATTTTTTTCTGATTGTTCTACTATTTTTTCATAAATTTACTACAGTTAGTTCACGCGCTATTTCAATTAAATGATTTTAGGTGTCTATTTAGACACCTCAAAGTGTCTATTTAGACACCTAGAAAATATTTAATAAATACACAAAGGTGTCTATTTAGACACTCAGGGTGTCTATTTAGACACCTAAAAGTGTTTATTTAGACACCTAAATAATTAATTATTCAAAAGTGCCTAAATAGACACTTTTAGGTGTCTAAATAGACACCTTGTCCGAGTGTCTAAATAGACACTTTAGGTGTCTAAATAGACACCTGGTACTAGACTGAATGTACTCATTTAATTAAATCGGATGCAATGCAGTATGAGGTAATTTTTTTAATAAGAGTTCGTTTCACAATCACAATATTTACTAATCTCCATCAAAACCAACTTCCAAAACCATTCGTCATGAAGTAAAAACAAGGTGCAAGCTGAAGTGAGTGTCCGGTCAGGGCCGAATATCGTGTAGTCTGTTAAAAGCACTAGTCTTACATTAGTTTTTTTTAAAATATACTACAGAAAGAAAGAATTCAGAGCAACTTGCAAGGTTTATATAATTTTATTAATTTTCGCTTTATTATAAATTAAATGAGCCCATATAATAGTAAGTACAAATACTAATCCTTAGTAAGTACAAATACTAATCCTTATTATTCGGTGTTTAAATTTTTTAAAGAAAAGGGGTTCAAAAGAATAAGCATATTTATACAACTAATATGAATTGCTGCTTGAAATAAAACGCCATTTAACTTGCAATGGATGCAATAGGAGTGGGATCCTTGTTGTACAACATTGTTATAGAAGTTGCAGTGACCCTGTAGTGGTAACAGAACAAAATACATCTGCATTAGTTTTTATTCCACAATTATGCAAAAAATATGTTTAAAATGTAATAAAAAATTGTAATTCTGATTATATTTGATTTAGAACATACATAACGCTGCTAAGAACTTGACGAAAGTCCTCCTTGCCCCTCCAGTTGGCGGCGCAGAAAAGAGAAAAGTAGCAGGCTGCCCACGCCAAAACCTTCATCTGATAACAGAAACATAACATGGTTAAAATTGCGACTTTTAAAAATGTAAAAGATTATATGCCATCTTTACTTGTTATTCGTTTGTACACACACAAACCTGCAAAATAACACCTGCAATACTTGCAGCCATTCCGAATAGTAAGTAGGTATCGAAAAGCAAGCATGGCCTGTCATGTAGGTTAACTGGATTTCCACCCAGATCTGTTTTCTCGACCACCCTGAAACAGTCAAATTAATGTTTTTGCTCGACATTTCTATCTTTTTGTGGTTTGTTGTTAGTTATTTTTTTAAATAAGCGTAAAACAAGACATGACCAAAAGACCTACCATTGCTTAATCCGATCAGCACATTTCTTCTCAGTGTTCCCAGCCATAATTTAATAATTAGGTACCCGAACGATAAAACTAACCAACAACAGTTAATCAAATAAGATTATCTGATTTTATTACTATCACACTAATTACACAACCTGCGACACACAGTTTAATTATTATTACGCTAACTTGGCTACGCTACTTCTTTCAAGAATTCGGTCAAAGTCGTAATCACAACTTTTCCGTCACAAAAGTAACCAAATTTTATGACAATGAAATGTGAATCCGCGTTTGTTATTACAAAACACCATTTCAAATTGATGGCCTTGAACAAGCAAGGTCATGTTTTTTTCTGGTTATATTTGTGGTGGCCAGTCATTCAAAAATGTCTTGCAGTTCGCATCAGTTCACATTATACTACAGTCATTCTATAAAAAAATCACTATGCAAATCAGGACATCGTCCTGAAAGTTTAATTGGATTGAACATTGAACTCATCTCTCTAGTGAGTCAAGATTAAATGCATTTAAAAAATATTGTGTCCGACCGACCTAAGCATTTTTACAACTTGCAGAGGTTGTTGTATTGTGGTTGCATTACCACTACTACGGTGGCCGTCCATCTTTACTACCGCACAAAAACTAGACCATGTGTCAGAGTTCACATTATTCTACAGTTATAAAAACCCGACAACACTTACATAGCATTTTTTATTTGGTTTAGATTACATATTTACCAAATGCGATCCTATTTTGAAGTGTCTCATTATTGACACAAAAGTAGAACCAAAGAAATATACGAATATTTTTGGATCCTGCTCTCTGACCGAAACTGTTATTAAAGGTAATGCCTTTTATAGACATGAGATGCCATTTGTGAAATTGAACAATGCGGAATTGCAGAAATAACAAAGTAGATGTGGGTATATGGATCCAGTTTTTCTCATTAGCCAAATTGAAATTAAATCAATATTAAAAACGACTTTACAGCATCACCAATTGCTTTCATTCCCAAAAATCACCCGTTAATAAATATGTAAATATAACGGATGCGTGTGAATGAAAAAAATAAATGTAACGACCCATTAATTTTTTGTGGTCTATCAAAGTACAAATCGCATACTATTGAAAGAGATTCAATTAAAACGCACTTGTATTCAATGAAAGCGAAGAGAACAAATTTTGTCAATGTCAACAATAAAATCAGGGGAATCCAACAAAAGGCCTGCAGAGAAAAATGAATCTTATTCTTATTAGTACTGGTTCACTGACAATAAAAGCGAAGAAAGCTCTAAGTATTATATTGTCAATGTCAACTCTGTTGCACCAACCTTGCGGAAAGTCTAAAAGTATGTCTTGAGAAGAAACGAGAGCTCCACATTTCATAGAAACTGCCTCTCCGATGATTCCTTTTCAAGTCGGTATTTCACCCACTTAATTGACAGAACGCACATGATCAAATATAAATTAGGTTTAGAAAAGTAAGCTATATCGCTGAAAGTCGGGTGCCTCGTTTCATCTTTATCTTGTATTCACTGAACGTGCAACATAATGAAATGATGGATTTAGCGCCTGTCCTTCAGGGACAACGGATACATCCCTTGCGGCAAATTATTTCATTTTTAACACTTTACCATTATTGATGTAAGTGAAGGCAGAAATTACACACACATGTATAATATGCCCAATCATCACACCTGGTCTGTAATGTCCGATGTGTGTGCTCCGCTCAGAGATGTAGCATCAGTAAACTTACCTACTTTTGACATGAGTAAATCCGAAAATGAGTTGTTATAATAAAAGCTTGGCAAAATATGACACAATTTCTAGGATGAATTCGTTAGCAAACATATTTTTCATGACTTTTGCCTATCCATATGTGTGTATTTTCACATGCCCATTTTTCGAAAAAGTAGTACAAATAATCTGCACATTTTGTTTAAGTCTCAGATGGCAGTAGTATTTTGCAGTGTACGGCTTTGGCAGATGGGCAGTTCTCGGGATAATTTGTACGAAACAAGCCGACAGTCACCTCTTAAAGATGTTTTTGTGATGAAAACGTCTTTTCTCTCTACCCAACTTTACTTGCTTCATGTGCATCATTTCAAGTGGGAATATGAATGATTAAATGCATATATGTGCATCAAGCACGCATATTTAATGTACAGCTTAACAAGTTAGCAATAATAATGTCCGTGTAATGATGACGAGATTGACGATAGGATACTCATGGTCGCTGATAAGGCACCATATATTCATTATTGTGGCAAAGGAACGGTATATTTTTTCTTCTATTTCATTCTATCATGCACTTCTTCTTTTTTCCCAGTCATCTCATTTCACGGCGGAACGTACCGAATGGTTATGTGAGAAGATAAGATCACATCGTCATTGTATGAAAAATTATGGCACTGTGTGTAATGCAATAATGCAACTCCTAACTCCTATTATTATTGCATATTCTTCCATTTACGTGGTTAAGCAGGCACACAAGCGTAAGCCAGGGCGATTTTCCTGTGGTCAAGTTTGTTGTGAATAGAGAAGATAAAAATAAAAGAATATTTACATTATTGTTTGAGTGTAATGGGATTACATGCATAGCAGGCCCCTGCCAGAAACCTCAGAAGCCCTGACTGACGCATTGTGTGTTCACTCCAGTTCATGCTGTCATACAATCAGCATGAAAAACATTTAAGTAGTATTTTGGTGGTATTATCAATCCAAAATTTTGTTTAGTACAACAAACATGTGTTTAGCCTAGATCTTATCGTTAACAAAAAGGTCTTATCTCTTCTTGTGCCATACTGACCGCTTAATGCAATGCCTTGCAGATTATAATCCAAGCTTCTCAAGGGAGCATATATGATCTCATTAAAATGCGAATAATATATATGAAGAATGGAGATCGTATTACTTCTTTGTAGATTATTTTCTTATGATCAATTTCATGCTCAGGGCAAATGCGTAGAAGGAATAATCTTATCGTTTAGTTTAAACTGCTTACAAACACTTATGTCTGCACGATCAAAGATGTTGAGTTTATTTTAAATTTCTTGAAACAATTCCGATTCGAAGCAGTTTCCTAGCCGTGGTTGGCGATCTTCCTAGAAACGTGTAGCCAATCACATTGTAGGTTAGATTAGGTGTATGTATGTCACTAGAAAATCAACAAACGATTATGATGATATGATAGGCATCGAGTAAATTGGGTGCAAAGAAAATCAGAGTGTTCGGATTCATCTGGCTTTGTGATGTGAACTTTTACCGCAGTTTGCAGCAAAAATTCTCCGAATTGTGCACCTCTAGGGCAGTTTCATGCATTATCTATAGATGTATTTGATGGATGAATGGGCAATTCATGTGGACACTCAATAATTATTTTCAAAACGAAGGAGTTTATCTTGTTTGCTGAGCGTGAGCTCGTTCAAAATATATTATTTTAATTGGTAGAGTGATCACGTTTTTATTTACATAATGTGAAATCGAGTAATTATGTTAACATGTGTTACAACTTATAACGTCATAGGTGTATTATAATAGGCGTAATTAGTAATATCCTCTTCGGTACCAGAGGCAAAATTAAGGAAGCTAAAAAAATAAATAAATACCGTAATATACTTTTTATGATGATGCGTGGTGTAACTGGTGTACATCCAAATTGATAAATTCTATTGTACATCCTAGCTTACTTAAACTAAAGGTGTGCATACATTTTATACAATAATATGTACATGTTCCATGATCATCTGCGGGGAATAGAGCATTCAGCATGCTATAATTACGCTCGCTTACATATGCTTGCATCAAATCAAAACGGATAAAAGAAGAAATAATATAATGCATGCAGCATTTAAAGTAGAGAAGTCTATTCCATTGACCGGGTACATCATTCTGTTGTATGACTAACTGTCATACCTTTAAATTGGTATTTTTCAGCAGACTTCATTAACGGATCCGGAGCCCAAAAGTATTTCAATTTAGTTGAATTATTTTCCTCATCCTGTAAATTATGCATCACAAATTGTAGTCATACGTAAGACGCAATTATTATGAGGAGCACATATGTGTATTATGCATTTCATGACAGCTCAAAATTGTATTTAACTCCGTCATTGTTGTAAATTAGTCGCGCGCATCTCACCAATCTAATAGCTGCCTACTTTGTTATGCGCGTACATAAGAAGACAGTAATGTGACAATGCAAGTCTGTGAATGAAGCATGCAGTGTTATCGGATGAAGCAACAAAATATTTTTTATTAAGTATTAATGCATTTATTTCTATACAATGTACACATTATGTATGCGCGCATACTTTTATAGTTTTTAGCACAATTCAAACGGATGCACTAATGTCAATCCAAAGGCGTGATGACTACAGCCAACTACTTTTCAATTAACTTTACATAAAAATTGGTGCATATGTGCATAGCAGGTGTAGATGATAATACATTATCGTAAATAAGGTTTTGCATCCGCGTTGACCTTAACAAAGTCTTTGGTTGGTGCACTGCATGCGCGTTTCTCAAATAAAAACGCCTGCGACAATAAAACACTTCCTCGACATCATCGCGGATGCCATATTGCAAGGATAAATGGTTATTGTTAACTTACGTTACTTTTGGTACTATTTATTTGATGTATTCCAATTATGATGTCAAGTTAATGTTATGTATTCCATTAAATGGAAATGAATAAAAAATCATAATTTAGGCATAATATATGGGCAGGAGTCGTTTACAATTTAGAAACTGTGAATACTTAATTAAGTGCACATGTACAAGTACCGTCACATTAGTACGCAGAAAATTCAGTAAAATTAACAAATACACTAAATGAATGCGTCTATCATTTACAGAGTTTCTTTTCAGTGACTCACATGGCATTTTTTCATGCCCGTCCGCAGCAATATGCATACCTATATATATGTAAGCTTAAATATACGAGTTAAAAGTGTAAATTGGTTTTATGGTTGGTTCTGTCTCATCAGCTACCGGAAAGCATTACGGAAAAGATTGCAGGATGGGGCATGGGCAACAACTTTACGCGTATTAATTAAATCAAGAATTGTTTTGATAAAAGTAGTCTGTGAGTCACATTAATTGAGTCCATTCATTACTTCCCATTCAAACAGCACCTTTCTTAATTGAAAGCTCAGATGATAATCTTTTAGCGGTTGTATGCACTTGTGTATTTACATTTACTTTCTTATGGACGATATTTCCTTCGTGTTCATATCTAGTCATCAGTAATGTAAGGAATGCTGCATGCTGCACATTTGCCACGCATAACTTTACGATTTACGAACTATTTAGATGTGTATGCAGAGTAGAATATGTGCAATAGGGAGGAGACGAGTCGCCGCTGTCTCTGTGAATACGAGGAAAGAATGACACGAGAAACACGTGAACTTGAAAAAGTAGCTCGTTCTTTCCCTGCCTCACAACGCCTCCATCATCATCGCCAGCAATTCCTTTTGATTATGAAAAGCCAACCATTTTCTTTTGTAAACCATAGGAAAATCACCAATTCTGCTGAGGTAGCGCATCATGACAAGACAATTCATTAGAGATGAAATACCCATACGATACCTGTATCTACTATCTTAAGCAAATCGTTTACTCCACTGATGTCAGTACCTTCATAATGCACAGTCAGATGATTTAATAGGTTACCTAAATATATCCTCTTTTTCTTTTCCGTTTTGCTAATATTCAGACAATTCAAATATTATATTAAACTGTTATCATGCAAACTATGTAATCGACAAACAATGGCAAACACTACTTGTCAGTTAAAATCTTAAACTCCTCATTAGCTAAAGAGACCTAAATACCTACGATGAGGTTTGATTGCAATTCTTATGTCATTCCAAAAAAGCTGCTCATTAAAAGTTTCCGCAATTTTAAAAGAAATACCTTGTTAATTTTAACAAGAAAAATCGATATTTGCATATTTTTTAATAGGCCAATTTAGTTAGCTGTGTTTTAATTGAAAAGAAAACTGTAGTTATACATTTTTTCTAAATATGCAGGGAAGAATTCTTCAAGCCATGTCTACCTATATTATATACCTACATACGTTACATAACTGCCTACAACGTCCTATATCTGGATTAAATACAAAAGATTTAAAAGATTGAATTAAAGATCGTTTTGATTATATTACATTGTAAGTAAGGCTAAGTTGGTAATGGCATTGCTGTGTTTAAATAAAGCAGCCATTTAAGGCCACTTCCCCCTCTAGTTATTGTAACTATTACCCTAATATACCTGCGATGCCTGCTAATAGGTAGGTTACATAAATGTTTACATGTCAGTATCCTCATCTCTCTCTCTCTCTCTCTGTTGCTGAAATAATCCTAGCACTACGGTAAAGAACAAGTTAACTCTTGACGGGTTCTTCGTCACGCTTATTTTCCCCACATGTAGATTTTTTTGGCAAAACGAAAAGTTTCTTTCACTTCCTAATTCTAATGTTTGCTTGCAAACAAAAAAATGTAATTCAGTTTACACACTAACCCAATGCTTGAAAAAAATGGAGTTAATTGAATGCTTGCGTCAGCACAACATAACAATGGTACATGTAACATTTGCATTTGTTTGCGACTATTCCAATTCAAACTGTCTTTGTAGAACGGGTTTATGTCGAGTCAATAGCGTTTCTCCTCGCATGGTTCATTATAACATGCACAAATCTGTTTATAGTGGAACTTACCTAACCAACTACTAATTAATTTTACCCAAACGAAGATCTCATATTGTCTACTAGTGCAAATCGTAAAGTCATCGATCATGCTCACAAGAATATAATTGCTAATTCAACTTAATCGCTATTTTAAATTAGGAAAATCCCATTTTTGCAGGAAAATTGATATTAAAGTAAAATGAGCTTAGCGGATGCAGTTACACATTTAAATACTCAAGTTTTCTTTTATTTAAATCTAATAACTAATCGTTCTATCGACAGTAATAAAATAAAATAAACTATAAAATATTGCAGATTTATCGTTTGGACGAGGTTTATTATTTAGCTACCTATATACTAAATCATATCTTATCTCCTACAAATATTGAATATTATATTGGTACTCATTGCTCTGGCAGTAATTCAGTTTCAACTTCTTGTCTTTGACTTTTGAACGTTTGAATGTCTTCAAATTTGAGTCTGTTTCTACTTTTGTAAATGTGAAAAGTGCAAAAGTAGCAGACAACAATGAAGAATGCATGGGCATGGGCACGGTGCACTTTTTCATTTGAAATCTGCTGCTGAAGAAGAAAAGGAATTATAATGGAACGGCAATGATACACATCGCACACATGCGTATTAGTATGTACGCTGTACAAAAACTACTCTGCAGAATGTAAGAATTGCCTTGGATGAATAAAAAAAGTAAAAAAAGTCAGAACTGTTATACATTTTACAAAAAAATGTCTAGAGCAAAAGAGTCTGCTCTTTTGTGCTGGTGCTTATGATGATGATGATGATTCTGATGTTAAAGCTGATTTAACTGTTTATAATCTCATGAACCATAACTAGACTAACGCAACTTGCAAGACGATAAAAGAGCCAGAGTCTACCAACCCAAACCTCGTTGATTAAATAAACTATATTACACGAAAGAAAATTCGAATTCTTGTGAATAAATAGAGACGTATCAACATCATCATCATCGCACAAAAAGTTCTTGCTTTTCTCTCGAATAGTACATTTTTGGGATGAAATACGCTAAAACGACCCTTAATCCACCCACGAATATAAAATATGTAATATCAACATCAACCAACAAGAAACGGGCTTTCACAGAAAAAAATCAGGTTTTTATATTATTTCTGCTTGTTGTACGGATTAACCTAGCAAACCTAGGCAATGGGAAAAGTCAAAATAGTGAGCAATGCAAAATATGTATATCAGCACACTACTGAACTGCTACCACAAACTATTTGAACAATGCCTTTAGCATTTTCTGTTACAAATCACCCTGCCGTCCTCGTCCACCTTCTCATGACCATCGCAAAATTAAGAGAATAAAGCAGTTCTAACTAATAAAAATGTCTACATGTTCCAATGAATCCATCGCCGATCGCGAGAATCAAAAGAGAAGAGAAAAAGGATGGTTTATGCAGAAGTAGCGTTGTTGTGACTTGTAATAACGAAACATCAAGCCATATTTTGATATTTGTTGATTAGCTATCACTTGAACCCATCATCATGATCTTGTTAATGATAATTAGGCTTATTTGTTATATAAGACAACGTTGTGTGATGAATGTATGAGGTTGGTGAAGGTAGACAGATACCTACCGCCTGGGAATTGAGCAGAGAAACGGTCATAAAGCATTTTATTGGACTACTGTTATGTTGCGTTGGGCTTGGGCAGGCCAAACTTACAAATTTTTGTAGTAAATTTATTTATCAAGACCATGTAACATTTTCACCCATAAAAACATCAGTTTTAGCCAAAAAACCGTTTCTTCGACTAGCTTTTTCTTGTAATAAACTCTAGTGTAGTATTTACTATTTGAGTGTATTCTGGGTTGAAGAACATTTTACCTGGCATATAGACTACGTGCCTTAATGCAAGAATGAAATTATGATGGGTAACGTAGTATGCTTTTTAATAATCAACAGTAGAAGAGAATGAAAGAGCTAATACTTACGAGTACGTAAATAGAGACAGGCAATAAAATGCGTGTTTATTGTTATTAATTCTTGCGATTATGATAAATGAAGCAACGTTGTTTTTGAAGTTTCGGCCAAGTGCCATATATTTCATCTCAGAAAAGATGCAAGTTTTTATCTGGTAAAATAAGTTGAGCTAAGCAGTGGCAATAAAATGATTTGGTTTTGTAGTAGCTCGTCGTGCAATGTGTGATCCCAGAAAGGAGATCTTTGGGTCAATCGATCACTTCACTTGTCATATAAAATATTTTTGCTTTATCATCATCACCATCATTATAATATATTTTTGATAAAGTACTATCATAAAATTGTGTATTCCGATTTTGGGTATAAGCAGATAAAAGGTAAATGAAGTTGAAATTGGAATTTGATTGAATCACAATAGGCACTTGAATGCTCAAACAGGGTTACGTACAGCAGCAGATGAAAAATTCACAAAGTAGGAAATAACTGCATACATCTCATTCATGGTTCTAAGAAGCACTGCGATCTAATAGAACAAGCATGTGGGTTGTCCATTTAGTGTCAGACCCCGTCAACGTCAACATAAGAAGTTATTGAGTCACTACGCAATTATGCAGATGGGAAAAGCGATGATGTGATGACGATAATGAAATGCTGATTTGATGATGATAGTCCCCAAAGTTTTATTCGTGGATGGTAAAATATATACGCAACCCTGTGACAGTTACTATTCCGTCTAACTGGGGTGGGAAAAGCATGAATGAATGATTACTTTGAAATGAAACATGATTATTGAAAGCATGTCCCTTTGCATGAACAGAAATAGCCACGCTTCGCTTCGTTGATTTGATTGCTTTATAAATGATAGGAAGAAAAGAAAAAGAGGGCCAGTCAATTTAAAAGTAAGCGCAGATAGAGGTATACTTAATACAGTGTAAAAGCATCAGTAAATGAACAGGGCTAATAGCAGTGTGGCTAAATCAGATAATTGAAGTAGGTGAAAATACCTGCAAACAGCTATTGCTCAAATTCTAGCACACGCGGATGTTTATGTCTTTAATTTTATTTTGTTACAAAGTAAAAAAATTGCTGCGTTTACATTCATAAAATCGAAAACAGGCTGAAAACGGAATATTCAGGAAAGAAAATGTGAACGAAAAAGGCAACAACCTGAGAATCATCTACCGCTTTTATAGCTTTTTAACTCAATTTGAAGTGATTTTATTTTGGGAATTGTGCGTTAGCCACTGGCAAATGATTCATAATTAATATAATATACTTTTATTTTTATCGGATAAACGTTCTCGATTTTATGTACTATTACGATGACCTTTTAGTTTCAATTTCAATAGATATCATTGCTTTTTAAAATGCTGTTCTCTTGAAGCGTTATAATTTCTCGTTTCAATGAAGACGGTATACCTACTTACTATTTTTTCTCATTCATTCTCAAAATTGAAAATGCATTATTTTTTTCAAATTGGTCAAATTCATTTACCTATTCGGATAATGAGCATTTATATATACATTTCAGTTTTAATTTTCCTCTCAAAATTATAAGCATGCGTGTAAGCAAACTTGCGTTTCAGTAACTTATCATGCAGTTAATTACTATGCTTCATCGTCTTTACCGCTGTGGTTGTGGTGCTTACAAAGAATCACGGCTAAAATTGAAATCGCAAAAATACAAAGCTTCTGTGTTTACGCTTGCTCGCTCAATCATTAGAACCCTTTAAAATTTTCAGTTATGTTATATTCTGCTCATCATCATTATCATTCAATTCCCGACCGCCGGGCGATCCTGAGCTGAAATAAAAAAGGCGTGGTCGAATAACACTTGTTGAGATGTTTGCAAATATCATAATATTATCACACTTTCAGCTTTACACTTGCTGATGCATCTAAAATTACGCTTTTATGATTGCAATTGCAACTAATTATCCCGCTTTGTCACAACCGACTCACGAACAACGGTAGCAATCATTGATTGTCGAGGCTCTTATTTTTGTGTCATAAAATAACGATATAGCAAAACAGTGTCGTCCTCCTCAAAGGCGCACACCAGTCTCTTTCTTATTGTTTGAGTATGGCAATTTTAATTCTTCATGGCTAATTAAATGAATATTATGTTTCACCCAATTTTGAAGAGTGGAGTGAAGGAAAAAGGATGTAACACATTACACGTTTTTTTTGGATGACCACCTACCACCAGCCTTACTTCTGTAAAGTAATTTTACAAAAGAGCTTCACCTACTTCTAGGCCAATTTTTTGTTCCTTCGGCATCCCTATTTTTGACAAATTTCATGAGGAAGAAATTAATAAATCTATGCTAATTTTTTTTCCTCATAATGATATCAAACCATCAATCCTCCCGACTTGCTCCATATAAGAAAAATGAATTCTTTCCTACGTTGAGCCTTTTTTAGTCTCTATACTCGATTCTGCACATGTATTTTAATGACAATCTACAGGTACACAAACTTGCAATGAGGACTATCACTAATCTGTGTCAGAGGCTAGAATGAATTAAATAAGAAAATTGTTCTAATAAATTATGAAGTGTTTTGTTTTATGTATGTGGTACATACCTACTTACTACCCTGTTTTGTGACAATGTATGAGAATGATGTTTCATCTAGTGAAAATGTAAGAATACCGTAAATCTTCTAGTTCTGGCAGGTCTCTATTTATGGCAGCTCTCTAATTATGGCAGGGGGTCACGGCGGAAAATTCAAAATTTTGGCAGGTCTCGATTTATGGCAGCCTCAATTTTTTGTTATGCATGTAATCGTAAACTACTGACATACCATATGTCTAAACTTAAGCCAGCAGCACAAAAATCATGACATTCAGTGAAAATTTGTGTTTTTAGTTATCTAAAATCATATTTCGACCGATTTCTGTCAAAATTCGACATTATTTTGTCCAATATTTTCATAAAAGCTTTAAAAATAGAGAAAATTACATTAATTTTAGAACTAAAAGATAAGTGATCCTGAATAGAATTTATTTTGAGATATTCTGGCAGCTCTCTAATTATGGCAGGTCTCTTATTTTGGCAGGGGGGGTCGCAATTGATTTTGCATAATTATGGCAGCTGCCATAAATAGAAGATTTACGGTATTACCAAAATGTTGTTGTAAAATCAAAGAAAAAGTGCATTTATCATTCATTTCCTTACTACCACTTGCATTAGTCTAATTTTTTATAATACGTGCAGCAACACAAGTATAAAAAGTGCACCTGTTGTCGAGTCACTCTCATAAATTCTTTAGATTCCCAACTAAAACTGTGCTATTCTCAATGAAAATATTCATAAACTTTTATTATAGTTCTCTCTTCTTCGTTACTCAAAACAGCTCCTGATCAAAAATAAGCACGAATAAAACAATTTAATGAAACATGCGCAAAAGTTGACAAACGAACATTAGTATACCTATGTATAAAGTGAGCCTTTAATAGGGATTAACAATGAAGCTTCTTGAAGAGACAATTTTTATTGTGTACTTTGCATATTATAACAACAAAAATGGTGCATGCATGGTGCTGGTAAAAGCAGTGTGCATTGCAGCAGTGCGCCATCATCATCGTCTCGTCATTATTAAAAGTTTTTGTTACTTCGTTTTGGAGTTGAATGAGAAACGTGAGGGATTTTATTACAGACTATTTGTGTTGTTGGTACACTCATCGTCACCCATTGTTACACTCAATGATACATTTCACTTATGAATATGCTATGATGCGGAGAACGAAACAACACAATGACGATGATAAAGATGAAAGGACTCACTCGAGTCTCTCACATGATAATGTTATTTCTTTAGTGTTCATTTATGAAAATAGGTTGAGCATTACAAATTTCCCCATTTTTGTTTCATTTAAAAAAGTAAACTAAAAAACCACCGACGACACCAACTCTTTTGGGTTACTTCATAAACCTTACTACATATTGTAGTCCTGATTGTGAGTTTGTGAACAGAATAGCATAGATGCACAAGATGTTTATCAAAAATTCACAAACCTATTCATGCATGTCTGTATGAAAATCATAATATTTTTACTTGTTTCAACGTTTACATGATGGCTTCTCCAATCAGTGCAGTGGCACTACTGTGCCATCATAGTATACATTTATCGTCATCACATATCGCCACAATATGCACAGTATCTTCTCAAGAATGCAATGTAATTACGGAACTCAAGAGATACTCTTTTTCATCCACGAAATGGAAACTGGGTAAATCGGTTTTTAACTGCATTGTTCTATGAAGCTATGAAAGCACGCGTGATCTTCCCTCAATGTAACAAATTAGAAGGACCCCAAAGCACTTGAGCCCTGCAGTTTATGACTTGCTTCAATTTTTAGCGCATCGGCTGCGTATTTTAGTTTTAGTGTCATATCGTACCATACCATAGTGTCATGCGCTTGCATTTAATAAGGACGGCATGATACAAGTCATCTTCAGTCTTTAGTGTGTAAATTGTAAATAGTACAAACGCTTACTTAACATTCCAATGTCAGGGTCGAAGGATGTAGGTATTTTTAGCGTTTAATATGCTATAAAAAGAAACAATGGGGATTTGCATAGTTTTCATTATTGTTGTTGTTTATGTTACCTGTATATGCATTTTTGCTTGTGAACAATTCAGGGCAACCAGTTTGTTTGTTGCACATTATCCCTTTTTAGTGGCTTATGAGTTGATGATATTACACTTTTGCATTACAGGCAGGGCCACACGGCCACACACAAATGATTCCACCGCATTACATAAAACCATTAAGAGTCATATCATCCTGCCATCATCATCATCATATGCATACCTGATGCATTGCACTGTCGATGTAATTTACGAACATGCCCGATAATAGGTTGATGGATATGATGATTGCAGTGTACTTTCCCGAAACAGTTAATGTAATAAAATCCCTACTCCAATTTTTTCCCACGCACACGCAATGCACAAGCAATAGTAGTCTGTATTTGTTGACCTATTTAAAATGTCTGAAAACTTGAACACGGCAATGATGAACATGCAGAATATCTTATTAGAGCGGCTGCGGTGGAGGTGGTAAGAGTGGTAGCAGTGGCGGTGATGATGAACTTTAATCATCATCAGCCTTGTATATTATTATTTAATGCTGCACGTCTGCATCTACTACTACATACATACTAGCTTCAACCTGATGAACTTCCTTATCGTGTGCTACAACACTTGTTGCAGGCGTGGATTTAGTGTATCATGTTGGGTGTGAGTAATGATAATATTATATTATGCATTAAAAATAGTAACCTTTGCACTATTATACAATTACCGGCTTTGGTAGCATGCCACCGTGATATAGTGTAACGATCCCAATCTTGTGGCCAAAAAGCCGTCTTTTCTCTCACTTCTGCCACTGCCAAAACATATAATATTATACCCTGTATGTATACAATAATCGACTTTTCTATTTACTACTTTCAGTGGACGTAAAAATAGACATTATTTTTTACATTTATTGCTTACGGTACGTCAAATTGTACAAAAAGGTTAAAGCGATATAACGCCAGTGCTGAGCGTAACAAGCATTTATATGAAGAAAAAAATTGTATCATCGAATGGGAGAAAACACAATGCCAAAATATGTTTTGCGCCAACATTTTTTTTGCATATTTTACTCTATACAAAGGTAAAATAAACACGTTAACTATTTATAGTGTATCAATTATGCACACCGGTTGTTTATGAGCCATAAAAGTATCTTTGAAGAAGCATTCTTATCATTATTTAATTCAAAAGTGTGTGCTGTTTGGTGATAATAAAATGAATGCGTAGGTGAACACTAATGCATATAACTTGCAAATGTATATGTCATGAGCAGTCAAGTATATTACGTGCGAATAAATGCTTTTAAGAACATGTAATAAGAATCATACAATGCCAATGACTTAGTTTTTTTCTTTAAAAAACTGTATCATTTTTACAGACCCGAGAACAGGAAAAATGTCGGAATTGCTCATGTGGTTAAGTATCATTTTGCACAAAAGTTGCAGCAAATTCGGTGTATCATAAAATGTTGATTCTGCTGCGGCAAATAAGGTTCGAATTTGTCAGTAAGGTAAAGATGCATTTTTGTTGGGAACGTTGCATGCTACATCATTTTAATCCTTTCCACACGTACAAGTATTGTGCACTGATCATTACTCAGTGAATGGGTTTCCCAGCCTTATCTATTTCGAGTTTATGCTGGTATTACTGTCTGACTGACCTTTTCCTATGCTTTTTCTCATTACACATTTTGTTAATTTTATGATAGTTCACCTACAATACATGTTGTTTGCTTGCTTGATATATGATTTGATTCGATAACTTGATTAAATTCCTGGGTTTTCTTGTGTGACTGTGATGATGAGTGATCGATGATCTCCTCCCCTCACCGGGCCAGTAACATTACCATCCGTCCTAATTCTCTTACGCTTCTTAAGTTTTTTAAGTAATTCATCTCGTTAAATGTTCAAATAAATAGCAGCGTGATTTTTACGAAGAAGGAAATAACGCTAGATAGCGTTAACTACTCGTATTACGCGCCCAATGATCTTCAACAGCAATATCATCATAATTCATCCTAAATGTATCGTTATACGATTCAAAAACTTTTTAATGATTCTTCAGCATTTTCATACAGTCGGGAAGTTTTGAAAGTAATGCTTCGAGAGGAACGGGAAAGACGTGTAAAAACCACACTTCATAAAATCCTGATTTCACAGTTTTACAATCCTATCCCGTATTTTGCCAGTGAGCCATTCGGCTATTAATGAACCCTCTATTTATTGTAGTGCTTACCCGAGAAAACTCCATGTGCTAATGTGCTAAGCTGCTGCTGACTGCATACTAAAGAGAAATTAGTGCGTATGATTGCATTACATCCACCAAAATGTAAATGAATGATTTAAATTAAACTTGTGGTTCACACAGCACTGTAATAAATAAAAATAACAATAAAGGTGCAAATACTATCTAATTACAAAATTAGTGGCATAATAAAAAATCCCCTTCAATCATATGATTCAGACTTCTCTCAGTTATGGCACCGGCAGTGGTATCATGGAATGTTGTGGTACATTTATTTCCTTCTTACTTTACACCGCCCATGCCCGAGCTGATGCACTCATTCAGTTCACCCAATGCATGTTTTTAATTAACGTCCCGCTCCCTTCATAAAATTGCTACCACTTACATGCAATAAAAGTGCCAATAAGTTTTATTTTATATGACGCTTCTGTGGTTTTGTTAATGTGAAAACAATAAAAAGAACTTTACAGGGAGTTACACTAATTCTGGAATTAAAAAATATTATCATTATATTATAAATTCCCATTCAACCTAACACCACCAAGAGCGCCGCCCTTCATTGTGTGTTTGCCATACATTATTCCTGCATATTATTGAACGTATCAATATCTTCAAACGCGAACAAAAGCTCCTTTCTCGTACTCAATTTATCATAATCATAATTTTTTACTGCTCTTCCTCTAAAACATTTTTCTTTTTTTGCAACCTACCTTAATGCAACAATTTAGAAAAAAAGAATAGCACAATATTACGCACACACATATGCACTCACATGCATACACACAACACATGCATATCTTCCTAACGGGACGTTGTGGTTTTCTATACGTAAGAAAACGTAACCTTCATCGTGATCATCATCACATCATCATCATAATCTATCCATATTCCTTTTCCTAGCAAAATAAGCATATTATAAGATGAAAGGAAATGGTTATTGCTGCTGCTGTGAGCCTGAACCACATTACAAATGTGTAGTTTTTTACCTGTTGCTTGTGTGGTAAGTGGAAATATGTGTACATGAGTTGAGGAGCAACCTGAGCCAATGCAATTCTACAATGCTTATCCTGATAGCTGCGATGTGTATTTCTCCTATCTTGGGATGTGGTTGAAAAGAGGTCCCTGGTTGTGTGCATCTCGTATGAAAAGCCAAGGAAAAGCAGTGCAAAACAATTCAACAAGTAAAAGACACTCTACCCATCTCACACAGCTTTGTTGAATGGTCTCCTTTTCTGTAAAAAAGGAAGATTTGACTCGTGCAATTTAAAGAAATATACAGGGAAGGAGAGAGATGTAATATGTTGATGTACTCATAAACATAACGTAAACTTTTTTACTTCATTCAAATCCCACACTCTGCTGCACCATCATAGCACACATTTTTATTCAGGAAAAGCAAAAAAAGTAAAGGGGCATAGCAAATATATATATTATATTTTACGAATGTATGTAGGAATATGCATGTGCACGAAGCGAAACACATATAGCCCAAATTCTACATTTTATCTCTCTCTTCTTCTTCTTTCTGGCTGAACTTCCTTTTTCTGTTTTTTTCTTACATTTTGCGTTACTGTACACCGAAGGAGTGAGCAAGTACGTTCTGTAAATACTACACAGCCACTACCTTTGCATGCATATTCATTCTCAATGAAATATAATGCATTTCATGGTAAATATTGCAATACATATTGTTGTTTGTTGATACTACGGTCTACATAAGGCTTGTATGAAGGTAATACACGTGAAAGGATAAAAAATGTATTTACGGCTTGAATTATTGCAGTGCACTCTTTTAAAATGTAGACAACATAGTAGAGTGTGGTGCAACCATGAGAGGATTGAGAAGGAAAAGAAATGCCGTGCAAAATGCAAAGAAAGCTGCACTGCTTTGATTTCAGCAAAGCAGTATAAGATCATGGGTAAGAAATTATTTACCCAGTAAAGGCACATATATCTCGCATTAGCTCTAGCATTGACATTGACATTGCGAATCCCATGTGCAGTTTTCTTACCTGTTGCTGACGCTGATTGCACGTTTCTTTGCTAGCTATTATTATTATGATACGCTAATACGCGAGGGCACGGTGTTTTCATGATGAAGCATGTATTTTAATACGCGTTTGTGAGGGGAAATGAAGGCAACATTAAATGGTAGGTAAAAGGGGTAAAGTAAGTAAAGGCAGGGTTGGCCTTAACATGTAGCCTTATACAAAGGGATGGCTCCTGTAAGAGTTGCTACTTATGCCTTCTCGGTTCATATTATAGTACCTGCAATCCCGAAAGATGATGATGGTACATCATAGTGTTGATTATTGAGATGATGATGGCTAGAATATACCGTAGGATCGTTTCGGTCAGCTTAGCTTGTATGATATAATCCGTGACAAAGAACTTGAAATCCTTCAGTCGTTGACTAACGCTCTGAATACCTTCTCTAGATCCTGCAACAGCCACGAATATATATCATCATGAAAATTTAGTAGTCACTGATAAGTATTACTACTCAAGCTTCCCGATTCGGATCAGCCAGTACTACACTAGCGGCTGTAGTGGAAGTAAGCAACCCCTCCTCATTCCTTCGACGACCTTTGTGGTGATAACAAGTACGACTATTGCAGACGGTGTGGGAGTCAAGGCCCAAGTTACTTTTGGTGCCTATTGTTTTTCTGACCAGACAAGGATTTTCTCGCCTGACACTTAAATGTCGTTTCGGAAATTATTACAAATGGAATAGTTTCAACGAGGACATCCATTAAATACCACAAAAAGTCTTGTTTTTGTTGGTTGTTGTTCAAATATTTATGAAGTTATATTTTTAAAATTGTGACTTTTGAACCGACGGTGCAGCAGTTTGCCCCGGTTGAAGGAGAGGTTGATCACCAAAAGGATTTCTTACGACGACTCTGCATTTTCACTGCAGCTTTAATTTTAATTTGACTGACTGATTCAATGACAAAACTCAAGGTAAGCACAAACGCATTTTCTCTTTTTTTCTTTCTCTCTCTCTCAAACATCCTTCATAATTCCTCATCTTCGGTACAGCTGAAATGTCAGATTTATAGAGCAAACATTATCGGGAAATGAATGTGCGTGCACTTGTGTCAAGTTGAATGAACTGTTGTAGTGTGAAAGAGTGAGTAAAGTAAAGTCAGACACTCATCATGTAATTAAAAGTTGACTGCATTCCTAATCTGGAAGAGTTTACGGTTGTTGTCCACCACCACATCATGTTCATCATCAGAAAATGATCGTTGAGAAAGTCTGCGAATTCCACGCCACATAGTCCCGTAATAATAATAATATGTAGTTACTCTTGTTGCAATGTATGTACATACACCAAGGTACAGAGCCATAAAACATGGTTTATGCATTTTTAGAGGCAAAATTTAATTGCCGCATTTAAAACTCATTTAATTGCGAGTGGTCATGCCTTGAGAAAGGAGGAAAAGAGTGAGTGAGATGGCTAATGTAGGAAGTGAATGTAAACGCATTACTGTCACATTTACCACAACGCCAACTGAAATAGGAAGTTGGTTGTGGAGTAGGGACGTTCATGCTAGAAGGGAGGAACCTTGACCATGATAAATGGCATATCGTGCAAGCACAAACACAAACAAACTAGCCTCTCAGAGAAAACCGCATTAAAAGCTCTCGTCCGACAACATCACATAAAAATCATGCTCCTTTTATATCACAATAAAAATTATTGAAACTTCTCGCCCCGACGAAATTAACCATCTCATCTTCTCTTTCTTCTTCGGCTTATTAATACTATACCCGGCTGCAAGCTGGTCAAGAAAGAGAACTACACTTTTTAGGAGATTCACAATAACCCAACGAGACAGACAAAAGAGCAACGTGTTTTGCGTGCCTTTGCTTTTTTGTTCATTGATCGCATATATTCTTTAAAAGCACACGAGAAGATCATGATGATGATGAGCTTTGGCACATGCTTACCAAGCCAGTCTCATCATATTACAATCATCATCGTTTTCTAAAGAGACTCTACACATCTCCACTGTAACGCTGTTAAAGAAGATGCACGAAAACAAGCACGAAAGGCGTTGACACATGCTCACTTCTTCATTCAGCTCAGCAACATGGTTTTCATGAGTTTTCAAAGTGAGAAAGCTTTTTGCATTCGTCGGAAATGCTAGCTGTCAAAATGGCATAGGTATTTCGGCTGAGCCACAACAAAGTTTCTCGTGCTCGTGCTTGTCGCTACCGTTCACTTTAGATTTTTACAATTTGGCTGAGAAATGAAGTGTAGGACTACGCTCTTGTTCTCATGAAGAGAAAAGTACGGACAGTCAGTCGTCTATTTACTTTTAAACATGTATACATAAAGTAATCCGTAAGCTCTGGTAATAGGTTGCTCATTTACGCCTTCTCATCATCTCATCAGTCCCTGAAATTTACTGCTAGCTCGGCTGCACAGAAAAAAGTGGGAAACGAAAGGACATATTTCCTTGTGATAAAACACATATTAGACATGACGTTTTTTCTCTCTCGAAAATCCGCGTAAATTGTGTAGGTAAATAGCGGCAGTTTGAGCAGACGAAAAATTACAAGGAAAAAGCAAGTAAATATAAAAGACACGCAGAGAGAGACAAGCGCAAGTGAAATCTTCGTCATCACGATAATGTGTTTTTCTGAGGAAAGAATTTTTCTGGTAGGAAAAGAGAGATGTATGGTACCTTTCTGCTGGTGTGTTACTTGCTGCTGCTGTACTGTACGTTATAGATGAGGATGACTAGCTGATTTGCATAATATAGAGTTCATCAGCAAAAAAGGATCATGATTTTGTTGCTAATTACAGGCCAAAAGGCACTATTACTCAAGAAAGAGGGAATTACTTTTTTGTTGCGTAAAATGCATACCACACCAGTAAAATAAATAGAGTGCACACACAGGAAGAAAGAAAATGACAAATGCAGATTATATATGAGCCGTGGCATGATGATGAAGTGAAAGAGCATTCAACCCTTTTTCCTTTCTTGTATATAAGCTATTATAGAATATAGCTAACTCCAACAACGACAAAATATGCAATAATAATAAAGTGGAACTATGGAACATTGTCATACGACAGAACAGGGGTTGAATCAGTTCTATGCTTACTTATACTGCGATAACAATTGAATAGGTAGTCATTAGTCATTAAATTTGAAGTTGAAACAGTATATTTTTTATCAAGGAAATGGAAAATGTCATACTCCTCAACCAAAGAGTACCACACACACACGCTCACATACGCAGACAATACAAATCGAACTATAGTTGCAACTTATATGCGCGAGCCTAGAGCAAGAAGGAGTGTTGTTGTTGTTCTTTGTTGTTTTCTGTCATTATCATGTTTTCTCTCTAAAAGTTCATCCTCATTTTTCAATAAAGCAAAAAACTGTCAACAACGAGAAGAAGGCGATGGAAGAAACGGTGTATTTAGTTTGCTTGCCTGCATAACAACATTATGCAAGTCATGGCAAAGTCCGAGGAGACAAAAAAATTGCTGTCAAGAATTGTTGCGTTATTATAAACACTTACCCGATTTGTTTTGCCTCAAGGGTATTTGATTTCGTTTTTATAGCAAATAGACTCAGTCCAAACTTGGGGTAAACTTGTTATTTTCAAATTGCTCAGAGCGTAGAAGGAAGTGGATTATCGTATGTCTGGCGGTGATGTCTCAAGCTTAAAAATAAAGTGATTGAAAATTCCATTTGGGACGTTTTTTAAATAATGAGAGCATACCAGAACGGGTATAGTTGGATGAAGAGGCACAACGCATTTTATTATCGTTCATAATGTACATAGATGCTGTTAAAGTAGTAAATTGCAAAAAGTCCGAGTATCAGTAAGTCAGTTAGATATGGCCTGCATGCTTCATGAAGCATCAAATAAGCAAATAAGGATTTTATGGAAATGACCATCATCAGCGTTTTGAAAACATAACCCAACCCATTTTTAAAGCTTACTTCACTAGTATCGTCACAATCACATTTTTCGCTTCGAATCCATCTCACCAGCATTGCAGTTTATGGCGGGGAATGCCTCTCCGACAAAAATGCAGTAATATAAACCGAGTGACTCCAAGATTTATTAACTTGTTCGTCCCGTATGAGCTGTAACGCTCTGAAGTAAAAAAAATCATTATGCGAAATGAAGCCACCCATAAAGTAATGCAAAATACAAGGTATTTGTCATTAGGATAGGTCCATCCTCCACGGAAAGTGTACATAGGGAATCGCAATTAGCTTCCGAGAATTCTAATTCAAGTTCAGAGATGGTGGCTTCAATTATTTCTGAAAAATCTCATTTTCATTGTATACATCTTGTTCAAATTTGAAACAAAAAGTGGGCAGAATGAGACGAGACTGATGCAGTCATGTAACGGACTGCACATATTTTTAACAGCACAATATTATCTGTATTAACCAATTATTTCAGGTGTCTTTCACCTATGGCCCTCCTTTTGCAATTTCTTAGCGTTTAAACCGCGAACACTAATGTGTACATCCGAACGAAGTAAAATAGACATTTAGAGTTGAGTTCAATTTCGTTAGAATCTAAAAAAAGTTGGTTGTAAACACGTGCCATTCCTTATTGTAGGAAATAGCTAATTCACTATCGCTGACTGAAGGACTGACGGGTCTCTGACCTGTCAATATTATCTTCTTCAGAACTAATTCACAGAAGGGAGGGTTTGTATTTACTTCTCTGTGATTTTAATTACTTCTTTGTTGGGAACACAAAGCCGGAAATTAGTGTTGTTCTTCTCCGGTTGCATCTCTTTCTCTTTTTATGATCCGGAGGAACACACCTACCGCCTACTTACAAATTACAGACTTGGACGAAATACGCTTATAAAGTCTGAAGGAGGGAATGAACACAGGAAAATACAATTTTAGAAAAGCAGTTAATGTTTCATAAAGTACCATATTTGGCTACCTTGCGAAGGAACATTACTTTTGAGCGGAAATTTGAAACTCTACGAAACAGTTAAAATGCGACAATTATTCCTCTTACCAAATAATTCATTTTCTTTATGAACTTGATGACCTTAATACAGTTGTCTTCCGCCGAACAATTTGCCACGACGCGACAATGAACTTGTTGAGCAATTCGCCGCAAAATATCCGCATGGTTGATGTTTTCACTGTGTACTTTCTACCACTTCACGTAGTCTGTGTAGTATTCAACCTGTGAATAGATTAATGTGACTGCTCTGAAATATATATTTCCCCACAGTGGAACATGTACCAAGAACGTGACCGATGTGAGCTATAGCAGATCCGCGCTAACAACTTCATGAATTCCTTTAATTATGACAGGCGACAGGTTTCATCTTTTCCTTTCTCAAGACTCTTTAGCGTGTCATCACGAAACCATTCAGTGACAAAGATCTCAAGTCAGGTTAAATCAGTCACATGGAACCCTGTCATCTTGAAAATGATACAAATGAGATCATGATCAATGATCGACCTCATATTTGTAGCATGACCACACACAAATTAATTACGCTATTGCTTGCTTTAGGGCACGTATTAGGGCACGGGACACGTTAATTATCTCATTATTTCATCCAAAGAAAGCCACATACAGTCGTAATATTTCATTGTGTGTTTTGGACATTTTGACAAACATTAGCATTGCTTACAACAAAGAAATAAGTAATTCAATCCTCATTTGAATTAATTACAAGGACACCGTTAGAATGGAAAATAATTTTATGAGGTTGATCATCATCACCATTCTCATTTAGTTAAGAAAACAATGTTACAACATGTTTTACAAACAAGAGCTCTCTTGTTTAGGACTCTGTTCTGTTTGTATATGTATCACTTCGAATAATGCCAGATGACGTTATCTAAATCAGAACTTATTAGCAATGACAGGGCTTCCTTTCTCAAACATTCACACTAACATGTCTAACTACAAAAATACCAGAGAGAGAGATAGAGACGCAGAAATACCGAAGCGGTAACAACAATAACGCGTACACATTGTTAAAATGGTTGGCAGGATGAAAGCTGCTTCAGTTGTCGAGATAAGTATCTCTGGATGAAGCTAGTTTGTCTGACTCACGATCACCCTCGTTATTTCAAGAGAATGCAAATATCAATACCTATATCCTCCTTAAATCAGGATACATCTTTTTAATACTTTATTAATGCATACCTTATGCCATTTGTTGGACCATTTATAACAGTAAAAAGCATTTTGACAAGGGAAGATAGCAGGAAAACATCAGAAAGAGAAAAAAAGAAAACCGCATCAGACAGCGCCATCAGAACAGAATCATATAAAAGCTCAAGCATGCATGACCTTGGGAAAATACTTAAAATGAGGTTGACGATTGACATTTTGCAAAAAAGAAGGGATGTATACTGACTTTGGTTGGTGGTATCTGTTGTTTCTGTCCCTGCTGCTTTGCCGGTGGGCTACATCCCAGTAACAATGCCATTGTTATTAAACAATGTATACAAATTAAGACTGAAAGAATGTGTTTAGCAACATTGTATTCGTATACCTACCAAAACTGGTAAAACATCTGCATACATCCGCTCATTAAAATATTATTATTTCGATTTTTGGAAGGTAACCGTTATGTTGTGCAAATGGCTCTAAGTTACGCTCATTTCCGAAATGAAAGCCACACAGGAAGAAATTCGATGCAATTATTTCAGGTACTTTTAACTCAGCGAACCTTCCAGGAGTGTCATGACATGGGAATGGCGAATAACTGTTGTCACTGCCACAAGTACATTAATGTATCAATCTACAATAAGTATTTAGGTACATAATATTATGTTGATGACGGCAAGCCGGTTGAGAAATGTGAGAAGAAAGCTGCCGAAAATTAGAAAAATTACAAAGTGAGTACCACGCAATCTTGAAAGGAAAACGATTCTGTTCCCCTCCTTTGTTTACTGTACCTATGCAGTTTTAGTCGGCAGAGGAATCATGCGTGTGTAAAATATAATGTGCTGATACGTGCTAGCTACTTCCGATTTTCCCATGGCTAATGTATTTGAATAAGTTTTTTAAAAAATGAAAATTGCGTTCGTTCGTATTCCACTTAATTTTTTTTATACAAATGATACTATTGCTACTAGTGTAGTGTTGTATTATACAGCTATTATTTCAGCAGTTTGTCTTCTGGTGTAGTATACCGTCTGGTTTAATTCATGCCTGGGAAATGATATGAATGAACTGGTTTTCTCCTTCTCATCATCACATTATATCCATATTATTATCCATTATTATCAAAAAGTCGGATGATGACCCCAAGCACCTCCTAACTTTAATATGAGATTGGTGATTATTTACCGAGTGCGGTGGTGCACTAGTTTATGCGGAAAATGTAAACAAAATACAGTTTTGTGAGCGCATATTCATTCTAATGATTGGTAAAATATACAGACTGCATACACTACTAGGGCATAATCAGTCACCAAGATTCTTCAAGGAAACCCGTATTGATGACGATGATGAGGACGATGAAGATTATATCGAGTAGATTTGATAATCAGAAGTAAAAGTTGAGAAGTTGCAGACCAACACACTGTACATTATTTGAATAGGTGGTGGTGGTGGGGTGATAGTGATTTTAGGGGATAATACGTGACAGACAGGTAACTGTATCATCGACTGCATTAATTACCACAAGACGAGGTAGACAACGAGAAGCTCAAAATGAGATTGCAAGTGACAAGGAGTGCTGCACCAATATTACACAAGTCAGAGAGAACAAGGAAACGAATAAAATCAAGAAGAAGATGCTTATTATATGACGATGCCAAAGGATAGCATTGTCTGCCTCTTTACTTTACTGCAGTTGCCCTCAAGTTAAAGAAATTCCTTCTCTTTCTCATAAGCTCTCAAGAGTCAAATCAGACTTTTTGTCTATTTTCATTAGCCACACAGTTAATTTTGCAATATCACGGATAGGTGTTCATTGCAGCAACCAACCATTTGCACATCATTTCTTTACAGGGATCAACATCAAAATTATTGTATAGGGAACATCTGGTTCAAGTTTATTTGAATTTTCATTACGTTTTATATCCCCATCAACTAAAAAAACTATATCACGGAAAGGTATTTGAACTGCAATAGTTTTCGACATATCAACAGCATAAAGTTCCCAACGACATTGTTCTAGTCTTCTTGGTCGTCGCATGCAACATGTACCTACATGTACATTGGCAATATATTATTTGCATATCATGTAGTAGGCATTTTGATACTGGTGAGAAGTTCATGTGTGAAGATGAATAAATTCAAGTTTAGACTTTCTATCACTATAAAAGACGCTTCACGATTACTTTGCTACTTTGCTCTCACACCAGGAATCAGATAAAAAATGCCACTGACTGATGCAGTTTAATGTGAGCATAATATTGTTACATAATATCAAAATTCGGTATATCCATATCCTATATTTAACGGCAATTTGTGTGCCTCTAGAAAGAGGAAGAATTCTTGGTAGAACAAAAAAATAACAAAAAAGTGTGTAGGTAGTATAGGCACTTGCAGTACCTTAAAACATGCATGTTTTATATTAGAGCCACAAATTAAAGAGCATGTGTATGATCTTGATCTTCTTTCTATTAAGGTTATCTCACCACTCGCACCTCTTTTGTTTCATCCTCTTCTACTAGATGAGAAAAGAACAGTATTGTTATAGTTTTCATTATTCACCAAAAAAAGCGAGCTAGACGGAAAAATCCGTGTAACAGCAATAATGTGAGAAATAATTCGCTCGTATAACACCAATAATAATGGTAGACTACTTGGTGATTTCCTATAAAAAATCCTTCACAGGATCTGTACATTGCATATATAAATACCTACGCCTTATTCTATAGGCAACCTTTTTTATTCAAAGCCTCTTTTAGAACAACAACAACACAACGGTTTTCTTTTCTTACGCTTGTTTTGAAGCTTTTCATCCTCATTATTGCTATACGGAAGGGTTCATGATACTCCGACAATGATACAGTTTGGGATTATTTCAATGATTCCGATTCAAAATGCTATACTCTGCAATTTACAATACTATTCTACTTCTGTTTTTTATCTGTTTGGATTAGGAGAATTGAATTGTTTGTCTGGATTCTCTTTCTTCTCCTTCTCTCAAATCAACGGCATTTTCTTTCAGAAGGAGTTTGCTTTCTATTATTTCTTCTGCTTCTTCATCATCATCGTCATCATGAGAATTGCATTGACAAGCAAGAGTGGTAGCACTAAGCAGTATCAATAATATAATGGCACGCTACAAAAGAAATGAGTAGGCATAAACCATCAAAGGGGTTGAACTGATCATCATCAGCATCATCATCAAAATGATGCTGCTAATTTGGCAATGGTGAGAATATTTTGCCAAATGAGAGATAACGTGAATATAAGTAGGCACATAATACACGCTAATGCATAATAATAATGTACTTTGTAGTAACAATAATAATATTAACATTAGTTTTTTTTTCAGTACAGTATACTTACTACTCTATTAACTCGGGTCGACTTTTTTTATTATATTTTATTCTTATTCTTATTGCCCCTGCTGATTTTCACGTTTGCTGCTACCATCACCATCACAATAATCCTTCCTTTTTAACTTGTTGGTTGATACTTTTGCCATCCCTGCTAGTGGAAAAAATCTATTTTAATGCCAGTCTTATTTCTTCACTCACTCTAGAGCAGTAGATTCTATTGTTGACGCTATTGTTGTTGTTATTATTATTCTCATCCTCCTACCTAACTTCTTTTCTTTTCCTTCTTAGTATTTCCATCTGACTTGATTCATTCTTATTTTTCTATCCTTATTTAGTTTCCTCAGTTTGGTAGTACAAAAATATCGTGAAGAAACGCTTCTTACTTCCTATGATTATGGCGTGGTAGTGCAATTCTATAAGTAGTGGTGGTAGTAGTAGCAGCAGTGGTAGCGGAAGAACCAGTATGTTCAGTCTTTCGTATTTTTTTATTATTTCTTTCTTTCAGACTATTTCCTTCCTTTACCATTTTGGTGCCTCTATTCATGACAAAAAAATCTTGCCAAGTTCCCTTTTTAAATGTTACATAATAATAATAATCTTTAAAACTCTATTGTCAATTTGATGAGAGAAGTGAAAGAAGAGCAGCAGGGTGCCGTTCTGGACTTGACAGGTACTGTTTTCATATTCTCAGGGGGATAATAGAGAGAAAAAGTCCATTGAGTCAAGATAGATGCATTTTTATATTTTGCTCAGGAAGAGAGGAGAGGGTTCATAAACAGATCTGGTGTTAGATAAATTACATTAAAAGATATTATAGGCATTAGCATACATATCGAAGTCATGGCCAAGCCATTACATCTGTCGTCGCATTTCCTGATGTGATATCCCAATGGCATTAGTACAAAGCCAGGGATGAAGATGCACGCACAACAAACGTTGGCACAGACTTTGTATGACTACTCACTCAGTTATTTCGCGTCCATATAATTATAGTAGCCAGTCATGCCATGCAAACCTAATGATGATGATGACGATGATGATAAGATTGAAACGTGCCGATTTTAAAAGGTAATTACCAATAATGAGGATTGGTTAGTACGATTCTTTTTCCTTGGCTTCTCCCCGAGTTTGTCATCTCATCTGCTTTGCTCGGCACAAAATATTCCATAATCCCAATGTTTTATTATTATTATTTGCGCTAGTCACTCTTTTCCTTTTTTCGCCTATCAAATCTACTTTGTTTGAAATAAACAGATAATTCTAGATCTGCTTCCTAACATCTGATAAAAATATATTATATTCCTTTTGAATTACTTAAAAATTTCTGCAATCTTCGAATTAAGCATGGCAGTTGTTATAAATGTGAATATATATATAAGATTGAGCATTACATTACTGCATTGTCCGGAAAAAGGAATGAATGAATAGAATATTATGGATTATTATGAAATGGGCTTAAGCGTAAGCATCCTTTCCATCCTTCGTTCCTCCACCAATCATCCGCATGTTTATTCTGTCAAGGGTGATTTCGATGAAAAGGAGTAGGCACGAGACAGAAAATGCATTGACGAGAGACGTACAAGATTTTTTAGAATACTCGTCACTCTAAGTTGTTATATATAAAGATTCATTATAATCATTATTCTGTGACAACTTGACAATACAATGCTGTAAAATGATTGTCACACGAAAATATTTTGCCATTACGAACGAGGAAAATACGGAGAATGCAGCACTTTACTGCAAAGACGCTGATCCTCATTTCTCATCCTCATTTATTTCAACTCTGCATTCAACATTTTTTTGCCGTCCTTAACTGTTTCACGATGCTAAATTGCTTTTCCTTTGCCTGTTGTCCCATGATATGGATGACAACGGGAAACTGACAGGCACTTGGTCAATATGGGAAAAAACTGTGTTTGCCTTTGTGCAGTGGATTTGCATAAAAATTAATTAATGAGCTCTGTGCACAAAATTATACATCATCATTTTGCCTGCAACAGTATCGCATAAAACTGTTTAAAAGATTGTTTCATAACTTTTATTATTATTATGCTTTTATCTAATCTAAACGGGAAAATTGTCTTCATTTTTTTTGCATATTATATCATCATCCATTGTTTTTTACTAAACCAAGTCAGGCAGCGAGAACTTGTTTGAATTGTTTACTTTGTCGCAACCTTGTAAAAGAAAAGAACGATTAGCAAACTAAACACTTACTGGTTGCAAAAAAGCTACCCCAGAAAATTTTTACACCTCCATAAAACTGCCACTATTACGCAAAAAACACAAAAAACCGTACTATCGAGTTAATAAAACTGCAAATTTCGTTGGACCAGCAGTTTGAACACACAACACTAGAATTATATACCCCTTTGCGCTGTCAACTTTGAAATTTATGGCTGCGACTATAACTTTTCTACTTGCTTCATTCTTTTCTCGGTGGGGCAGTGCATGGCGCCTTTGCGTCTGTAAACCGCATCATAAACAATGCAATAGCATATACCTCTTTGAGACCTAATCGGTTTTATAACCTGGTTTGCCACATGATATTGCTTGCATATAAATCGTTTCCTGCATTCCACCGTCCCATAGATATCCTTCATTTGTTTACGATATAGCGAACTAACACACGGCTCAATGTACAGTCAACTCCTATGATGTCTCAGCATCATCCCTCAAAATATTTTTCTATTTACTCTAAATTGCTTCTCTTTTTGTCTTTTCAAAGTTGATTGAGACTCTTTTTCTTTCAGTGGAGAACCGCTACTTAATTCCAAGTACTAATTAAAAAGCAGGACCTTAAATGAACTTACTCTTCCTCACGCTACGTTACAACAACAACTCTGCATTGGCTGACTATGTACACCATTTTCTCTTACGTTTTCCCATCCGATTGATGAAACTGCAGAAAATCCATAATATTAAAGTAGTAAAGTCTTGCATGTTTTTTTCTCTTGCTGACCGAAAATGCAAGTCACGTGAGATCAGGGAAGAAAAGCAGTCTATAAAGCTTGTCGTATGCATTTTTTTCTACTGGGCATCTTCTTTATACTTTTGTTTACGCGTCATTACACATTCCCCCTTTGACAAAGCCAAATATGTACATTAAATGTATCATCTAAAGTCTCTCATCATATCAGAGACTACCGCAATGATTTTTTTCCTCTCTTCATCGCCCAAAATTGCATTTACCTTTATTTCACGTTAGCACTACCAAAGCAGAACCAATATAGTTGTTCTCTTTGGTCCTAGTTGCTCTGAAAGGCACACATACAAATCACTTTTTTGATAGTGAATTAATGCATCTACAATAGAGTTCTTTAGGAAAAAGTTATGGATCGCGGATGTAAAAAGCGGCTTGTGCAAAACTGTTTCGTAAATACATCAAGATTGTGTACAGGCAGAGAATTCTTATAACCTGCTACTCCTCCTGCCTTGTTCATGTGAATATATTGCTTTTTAGCCATGTTTTCAGCATGGTTAACAGTATGTTTTCGTACCATGTTTCCTTTTTTCATGACCATCATCTTTGTTCTGATCGGCCCAACCTAACAGTATATGCTCTCATACAACAAACGCAAGCAAATGAATGCGATGTAATAACAAGAGGTTCAACAAGAGAGGGGGTCAAGTGTACTAAAGGGTAATGAGAAGGATAATTTGTACTGGCATTAAATTTTTTGTATCCTCAACTTCATGGGCAGCATACACACATGCATTCTCTCCTTTCACCCCCGTACAAAGCAAACTGATCCCTTCATACAAAATAATTTGAAGATGGATGACGGATTCCTTTTGAAACTTCATTATATTGAATTCGCATCTATCGCCACTAACGCAACAACTATATAGTTCGAAAGCATTCATTTTGAAGAGATGATGGGTGAAATATGTAGGCATTATGTAAAAAACAGGATTTCAATCACCACTGCATTTCCTTTCAGCTCTTCATGCGAGATCATCATGGTTCGACGGATGCACATAAAATAGATTTTTTTCACCCATAATCCACACTTATTGAAAGGAGTTCGGAATGACGAGCTTTAACAAGACAAGGTGAAGAAGATGAAGTGCAGAGAACACAAAGCACACGGTATCATCGTCATCGCACTAATGTGCTGAGCATGCATACACATAGATGCCGTGTAGTTAAGAAAGTACCTACAAGAATAACGATATTAGTAATGGATGATGATAGTGCATGGCGTTGTAGGAAAGGAGCTAGTAGCAGTTGAATCATTTTTTTTGCAGAACGACGCTGGTGTAATATTATGATTATTATTATTGTGTGCTCTCACCAGCAACATCCAAAACCATAAACCATTTCGAATAAAATCTAACGGGTCATTTATAATTATTTCTGTCCCGGTTGATACCATTACTATATAGTTGAGTATGGAAGGAGGAAAAATTGTTTCTTTTTAAAAGAGAAAATAGCCAGTAGCCTTGATAGTACATGGTCGTGGCTAGTGGATGCACTAGAAGACGCGAGCCTATTGTGGTTGCTTGTGTGGTGGTTTTGTAGGGAAAGAGAGATACATAGTTAGCAAGATAAAAAAAATGTGCGTGTATGAAAAATGTTGTTCTGTAACAAAGATGATGATAATGACGTACGAATATATGGCACAAAAAAATTCAGTTGGGGATTTTTAGGCATAATTCATTTCTGGTGCAGTTTGCAAGGCTTTTCACAAGTACGAATGTGAGGTTGGTTACGTTACCTTTTTAATAATGATTGTTGTTGTGAGCCCTGAAGGAAAGCGATGATTGTTATGCCATGTTATATGTTATGATCACGTTGATGATAGTCTTGCTTTTTAGTACGGATACCAGTGTGGATGTAACGTGGAACAAAATTATAAACAATATAACAAGTGCAGCCGCCGCGGCAGTAGTTCTGCAGGTTGCAATAGGCAATTTTTGTTTTTATGTGCCTGGGAAATGTATCGGTATATTATAATGCGCTTGCCTATGTTGTGGGCAGAGGAGAAACAGCGTAAAGTATGTCCATAGTTTATACTTTTTTCTGTACTTAAGCATACTTCTTTGCGCTAATCACTACCAAAACCACCAGAAAAAATCGCTTTTACGGAACACTGAAATAATAATAATACTGGCTCAATACACGTACACACTTCCTCATTGACGCCTTCGCTCTTCTTACATGCTCGGTTTTCGGAAGATTTACTATATTTTGCTCTGGTCTTTATTCAATTACTATCATTTTTCCTCACCTTGAGTAAGTCAGGTAGAAAGATTCCGTTTTTCTTTTTTAATTGGAAGGACCGACAGAAATAAGCGATTTTATTATACCCAAAAGCAATGCTTTTTTTGCTAACAAAAGTGGTAGTTTCCGTTGGTCAGCCAGCTTACCAACCTCAACAACTGTAGGGGAAATGTGAAGCGTGGTGAAACGAGACAAATCATAATGGGTTCGGTCAGAATGGACTAAATCAGGGAAATAAAAATAAACAGGGCCAATTATAATGTAATTTTAAGTATAGCCATTTCGGATATAAATGTCTTGAAACATATAATATTTAATAATATTTTTTTTAAATACACGTAACTTAACAGTGTACATCAATGTTACCAGCTATCTTACAAACTAACGGCATCGTTTTCGATAATAAATTAATAATTAGCTATAGTTTTTTAACTTTGCATATTTCTCCGTCTTACTACACCAAGAAAACTGAATGTACCAAGATAATATTATTGACTTGAACGTTGCAAGAAAACACGTCACATTTGTTACAAAGATTTACATGACATTTTTATAGTAATGGGACGTCCATCTTAAGAATGTAATACAAAGCTAGCAGGCAGTCTGCTCACCAAATAATTCACGCTCATTTTTCTTACTTATCTTCTCCGACCGTTACAAACTGCCATTAAACTAAAACACAGCCTATATAGTCTTGTTGGGACTTACTTAACTTTTCTCTCTGAAAACCATTCACGGTGGAAATATGCTTGCCTGCCCCGTGACAATGAAAAAAGTAGGCTAATCAGTCATACGGTCACGAAGATGACTCTTCTTACCTCTCAAGTGTTTATACACACTACTACTACTCCGTCTCATTTGCATATTCTCTTTATTAAACACACACAATCTCAACAATAAAAATAATATGCGTAATGTGTTAATGTGTAATAGAGCAATAATAAAAAACCTGCCAGGGAAGGAAATAGCATAAAATTTTCTCAAGTAGGCAGGTTCATGGTCTCCGCTTAATAATTGGTTGGACTTATTAAAATATATATTAAAAATATAAATAACAATATCTAGGTAAAATGCATATTTTCCCCTTTTGATCACGTTATTATTATTATGTGCATATGTCAGACAGAGGAAGCAATTCAGCTCCATAAAACAACATTGAAAAAATAAAATCCAGCTCATGTTTATAAATGAGCAGAACTGCATACGAACCTACATAATAAATTCGCATTATTTATGTGAAGCCTATAGCCGAGAAAAACCGGCCCAGAAAAGTATTAAAATGTTAAAGCCCACTCCCATTTCCGTTCATTCATGAACAAACACCTTGACAAGAATGAATGAATGAATCTACCGGGGAACTTGAAGCAAGATGCGTCCTATAATCTCATATATTACAAATCTCGTGTACACCGTCTCATTACTGATTTTATTGCTTCATAACTTGACATTTTGTTAATACCTATACCATAACCACACCAGGGGAAGTCTAATATATATAATTGCTTACGATGAGTTTTATAGTCTAAACAGGAGACAACATACATCAACTAACCAACTACTACTGCAATATGGCTTCATCATCACCGCTAATAAAAGTTCACATAATATACGTTAGTAATCCCCTTTTGCTAAAAAAAAAGTCAATGTTAGAATTTATCAAATCTACCTGGCTCTGACTTACCCACTTGCTTAGAGCAACAGGCAATTCCTGCATTCTGACATCATAACAATAATGATGACAATAAAGATTCATTGCTTCAAGAAATGCCATAAAAAATGCAAGCGGAAAGTATTATTGCATGAATTTATGCAGCAGCTATTCATTTTAAAAAATACATAGAGACATGTACCTATACATTACCCACATCATAAAACACATACATAGTTTTGAATTTTGAAATGTGTATTTGCAGTAAAGTTGAAAAGTAAATACTACATAAGTGGCAGCGTTTATAAAGTCATCATCAGATTATGCCTTTGTAACGCTCTAACCTTTATCCTCGTAAAAAGGAAGGAGACGGTCATGCCCTGCTCTAGTTTTGCCATCATTGTTGTTACGTTCCTCTCTATATTTATATCACTATTGCATTTTTTTATTGTATACTTCTCTGCTTTTTATGTATGTATCATTGTTAGATTGGAGAAAGATACATGTAGATTTCAAACAATGATCCCGGGTTATGCCAATAATAATAATAATAATAGCATATAAAAGAACAATAATAGAAAATGCAAGCCACTCAAACGTCATGCATGCAAGATCAGGGTAAGGAATGGTACAGCCAACGATTTCCTTAAAAGGCGAATAATATTCAAATATCTCAAGTATTGTTGTTTATAGTGCAGTACATTCATTGCACTATAATGGTGAAGTGTAGTCATAAAAATACTACTACTTCAGCCGCAGAGATGATTCTGATTAGCTGCTTTTATCATTTAGAGCCAAATGTAAAAAATATCTACGTTGATGCATGCACGCGTCCATTTAAAATGTGTACCACAAACTCTTCTTTTTGACTTTAATATTTTCAATTTTTCCGTAGGAGCTTTGCTCATAAAAATTCAAATGAATGATAAGCTTATTTTCGGGTGTGTAATTTAATTACAAATGAAAGATAGGTATATGAAACGATCATTGATATACTGCGGTGATATTCACTTACTTTTAGGTTTTTGTTCTTATGTTCGTTCTAGTAAAAATCCCCAGTATTACAGGACCAACGATTAAGGGCAAGTATGCATTATACAAGGGGCGGCTGCTCACACGAGCCAACCCACCTCTACTGAATTCATTTTTTTCTTTGAACCACAAATGTATTTTTTTGAGGAAAAAGAAGCATACATAAAAACCGTGAATTTATACAAATCCTTTTTTCTTGTTTGCAAAAACGGTGTTAAATGGGAGTAAAAATAGCTGTAATTGCTACAATAAGAAGGGCATGTAATGTAGTGTGTAAAAATATGCACATCTACACACAAAAAATTACATCTAATGTCCGTAATACTGTTTAGTTATGTGGGTACCGGTCCCAGAGTTCAAGATAGTTTGCTGCACTTTATTTGGATTACTATATTACGTACATGCATGCACTTCAATTACATTACACTTTAAAAAATTTTATAGCATTACTTCATTTCTTTCTTTCATTCTACTTTGCTTGCTTCTGTTGTAGTTTGTAATAGCATTATTATCATTGCTGTTTGCCAAAGGAAAGGTGAAAAAGGCAGTAAGCCATGCATGCGTGGGTTAAATCTCGAAAAGCTGAGTTTTTTATGTACGTTCTCAACATGAAATAACAACAAAAACCGTTTTCGGTAGACAAGCTCTAGTTACTTTAATACACTTTTTATTGTGGTGTGTGGAATGCGTATGCAATGAAACGTAATCTAGTGAAACGGTCATATCTGATACTAGGTTAATTTTTATACCAGGGGCTGGTCTCTTCTGCACACATTATCGTAAAAATAAAAGTCCTTGAGTACAATCATTAACTCGGGATTAAGTAAATCAAGTATTTAATTAGCGGCGACTCTGACGAGACGTCATTTTAATACAGTGCAGCATATTATGGTCTTTTGGCAATGTGAAGTCTTTGCATTTTCTATAGCTGGCAAGTGGCCATTAGAAGGACCATTTTTTAGATAATCAGGCGTAACAACAATAGTGTTAGCTGTTGCATCCATTCGTTTCAGGTGTACATAATGATAAGGATGTTAGTCATTGTCACTTGTAGAATGAAAGCACTTTTGTACGGACACAAGATGCATAAATGATCATACATGTTTTAGCCATAATGTCATCCCAATTCACTATAATAATCCTGCCTTGCCTTTCTCAACAATTGATTCATTCCATTTCAGATAATTTGTCGGAGAGTAAAGAACTGTAAATTGTACACTGGATACCTAACGCAAATTTTCTATTTAAACCGATAAGTGGCAAGATAGGAAAGGGAAAAAGTCGCATTCATTGCGATTGTCGCATGATTTCAAGCATTTACTTTTATGTCTTTCGACTACTTGCAAGCTACACATCCCAGGCACGGTGAACATTAAAGAATATAATATAAACTATATGCACGTTATATGTAAATATAAAGACGCAATTATCATGCTACATTATTTCAGCAAATTATGCTGTCTGACATGTGCAAACTGTGTACGTACCTAAGCATGAGACAAAAAATAGTTTTGCACGCAATGATTGAAATCGAAATCAGAATTGAGAATTGTTTTGTTCCTTGACTGGTAATTTCACCGTTTTTACGGGAATTTACTGCTAGAGAACAGACCGAACAAGTGATAGTAATAATAATAATAATAGCGTAGGGGTATGCACACGTGAGATTTCAATTTAATATACAGAATTTCCGTTTTATGCAGAATTAGAAGCAATAATATCTAGTTTTTCTGTTAAGAATATAAAATCTATGCGTGTCCCGCTTATCTCTTTTTAAAGATCAAAAAAGAGGAAAATGCACATAGGTATGAAAAACGTTGAGAAACTGAGGGAGACATGCTTCAGAAAAGATGGTCTCAAGAAAAGTGCACCCCAACTCCCATCGGCCCTGTGAAGCACGTAGTTTTGTTCCGTTGTTCATTTCATACTTCCGAAACGTGATCTGAAGTCCTTGTCGGTAGCTCACGTCATAATGATGGCTAGAGAAAGGAATAGCAATAATACAGGAATCTATGCAACTATCTATCCGCCTATCAATAACTCAAACCAACCATGTAAGCCTTCACTTATTTTGCTTCGACGTGGTAAAAAAACTAAGCAAAGCGTTTACGCGCAAAAGCAGCGACTTCAGTATATACGGCTTCCCTTTGAATTCCTTCAATCCGATTTTGTTACCTGCTACATTGAACTATTGAACACTTTTAGAATGCCTCTACTTTGTTCCTTAAACTTGGCCAGATGTTCATTTTCATTGTTTCAGTGCAGACATTTATCGTATCATGATGTTATGTATTCTGGTAAAGAACCATTGTAAGTTGTGCAATTTCAAACGAGTAACAGACAAGCTCACTCGAGTTCAGTCGTTAACAGACAAGTCTTTAAAAAGTTTTGTTTTCTGAGACAAAAGCTCCCTTCTTAATGGTCAAATACCGACCCAGTTCTTTTAAGTTCAAAAAAGTAAGGAATTATTCAAAACAACGCTTTCTTAAAAACTACTGAGTTGTTAAATCTTCAAAATCCTTATTTTTGATAAAAGAAGAAATCTCACGCGTTTTCCTCGTTTTCCATTATCATTTTGATTTGAGACTGTATTATCAAACAGGGATTTCTCAGGAGGAGGAAGAACATTTTCAAAAGAATGGGCTTAAACAGGCTTTTTCCAAGTTGCACAACAATATAGTATACAGTAAAGTGTAGTAATGTGTTGTTATATAGTCTTCTGTCATATACTTTGTGGTTGTTTCTCTAAAGAGAACACTTCACATAAGGTTCCCCGCGGTAGACTTGTTATATTTTGGCATGACGTTCTTTCTTGGAGTTTGAGAGAATCAGTGAGCATTTCCCAACATGTCACGCATTCTTTGTCAACCACAAAAAGCGATTCTGCCTTCAGAATCACACTTGTCTTGCGTCCTCTTTGAAGGGGGTTGATTTTGAGGGTGGTGACTATGACAGAAGCAAAGTGAACAAGGGAATGGTGGATATGTAGCTGAAGTAATTTAAACATGCATTTCATCCTTTTACACTTCATGTTATCAAGATCATCCGACTTTTTCTGTTTATCTTTATTCATCTTTTTCACATGCTTACTACCAGAAAATCCTCATGTATGTCCTATTATTATGGCATGAAAATACGAGCGTTGCGCTACTTATCTATTCCCGTGTTACAAAATTATTATGCAGTTGTTGAGGTTTGAGGTTGAATTTGAAGTTATCATCATAATAAAAAGGATCCCGGGAAGACAGAATGTAGGAAGAACAAAGACAAAGTGAAAATCAACATTGCAGTCGGATTTGAACCAGGAACAGAAGAAGAAAAACGATACTTGTGTGTCTCTTTTGCTGTTTTGACGTGGTTTTGAGGGCAATGAATTCTGACGTCTTTCCTCCACACTGCCACATTCACAGCATCAATACAGCAAAAAATCGTATAGCAAGTCATTGGTTTAATTTATGAAAAAATATGACACATTAAATTAATCATAAATCGGAAAAAGGAGCTTGGAAAAGCCATCACCTCAATCGTACTTTGAGAACAACCACTGATTATTATTGTTCAGAGTTCGATCATTGAGAGAATCGGATCGTGACACAAAAAGTGCTTGCAACTAGTCAAATAACTGACGATAATTATTAGTATAATGTGTAATGATTGTCTTTTACTTACCTCGAACAACTTTGTACCACGTACGGTACTCGGTCGGTACAATGATAATTCTCTCTCTCTCTCTCTCTGCAAAAATCACGAATAATATGGTTATTGTAATAGATTTATTGTTGAGAATAATTTTCACTTGTAATGAATGCATGATAAAACAAAGAGGGCTGTCAAAGGAGGCGCGACCAGGTAGATCGGTTACTGGTTGCACATTCAATAGGAAAATTGCAAACAACAACAAAGCAACAATGTTAATGTTGACGCTTGAAACAACAAAGGATTTGATACTTTTGATGCCCGATATTTTTAGTTGCCACAAAAAAAGTTGTGCATTGTTTTGCAAAAAGGGGTATTTATTACACGGTAATGATTATTTTGAACAATCGATAAATAGGCGATAATAGGTGTAGGAATGGTGGGAATAGGTAGTAGGAGGTGATGAAAGATATTAAAATTGCATTTTGGTAAACAAATGCAACGGTAGTTGAAAATTTTTTAAAAACCTATTATTCAAACAAAAAAAAGTTTAATGCCATTAAGGGTTCCACTTGCTCGTTGTTATCCTACGAGATAATTTTGGATCGTCACAGTTAGTCGCTGTAGTACTGACAAAAGAGTTGAGCATCATCATCGCCACATTATCCCTCATTATGTCACGTCATTCCCCACTAATGACCGCTGTATCACAATGCATCGCTGACCATATCTAATATGAATCTGAGCTTGAAGACGTTAAGGATGATAGTTGATAGTGTGCTCGAGAAAATAACACAAAAATAAAGTGACTTTTTTCAGCGGAAGATGCCATGAAACAAAGCTTTATTGCATGGCTTCATGCCGAACTTGTGTAGAGAGAATTTTCGTTGTGTACAATGCAATGCATCCCTAAATGCCAGGCACTTTGGTAGTGACGCGAGCAGTTTAAATTTTAGTATCCTCGTACCTAAATGCATTCTTGCATGTCGTTGTTTTGTGGACCTCGTATGCATGCCTTTCTAAAAGTTGGTCAGCTCTGACGGACAATGTCCTAAATCTGACTTGTAGTTCTCATACTATAAATTATAAAGGATGGAGTTGCAGATGTAGTGTTAGAAGATGTGTACTTATATAATTCGAAAATATAATTCGGTAATAATAAAACTGAATGGAAAATATGATCAAATCTCATCTTTTAAAGTATTCACAGTTACAACTTCCAGTCCAGTTCTACTCGATCCAACTCATATCTATGAATTATGTTGACGGGTGCACACACACGATAAACACATTTAGCGTAACTCTGCGAAGCTGTTGTTCATGTTACAAGTATTCGGTCTATTAGCTCGTGCATGTACATGTTTCTTCATAGCTATAAGGCAAACAGATAATTTTAATGAGAGTCTAGTACGTGTTCTACACATCTAATGGACTTGTAAAATCTCTCATCCCAAAAATTTGCGTGGTCATACAACAATATTTAAACAATTTTGTCATGGTTGATTGGTTAATTCCCAGCTTTACACTGACTAGGTCCTCTTATCAGTGTATAATCTGTAGACACACACGTGCAAAATATTGAATGGGAGGTCCAACTGGATTGAATTTTAATTAAAGGACAGATGCGGATAGATGTGTGGCCACAGGAAAGCACCAGTGTTTTGGCAATCTCATATCTGTAAATTGCCATAAAATCGATTTTTTCACTGCCGACTTACAACAGTGGTCTGATCTGACGTGCTTCTTTCTTTGATATGTTCAGTAGATTGTTAGAAATGGCATATTATATATTATTGCACGCAATATGCGGATGTATAAAATCAAGCGAAAACCTTGCAAGGTCTCTGTTTCATTCAAGTATATTGACACCATGATTGTAGGTTGTTGACATTGAGAGGAATAAGACAGCTCCGTTTGAAATATACACATTAGCTCCTGCACTCCTGAACGAACACACGACTCAAATTCTACATAAACACGGCGTTAGTTAGTGCCTTTTTATGTATTCTTGTGTGACGCACTTCGTCTCCTTCCTCCTCCTAAGTGGAATTGTCATTTTATAGTCAATGGTGCTGCTGCTGGTAAGAATGAAGAAGAAGCAGCTTCCAATTATAAGCCTCCTCGTCAACCACTTTGTCTATTTTGTCATTTTGACGAATGCTTGATCGTGCTCATATCAACAGTGAGATGGCTCATTATGAGACACTTTACCATCATCAGCATTCCATTAAACTCCATTTTCCTCCACTCAATCCCGTACGTGCGACACAAACTCTTCTACTCCTAATACACCTCACCTGTCACTCGCTCAAACATTGCCTTCTTATCAAAGTTGGCTTACTCTTTTGTACTTTTAGCTCACATTCATTGCTAGTATTCTCGTTGCACGTATTAGTATTATTGTTACGTGTTATATTGGCAAAATGGCATGTGTTGTATATATACACATGCCAAAAAATCCGTACACATAGCACATTTTCTATAGAGGACAATATTATTAGAATAATCCTCTAAAATTCCGTGTTCACTTCTCTTTCACTTTGCCATTAAATCCTTCATTTGCTCTCAATAAAAGGAGAAATGAGCATGTCATACAGAATGAAAAATATTTTCGTCCCATAGCTGAACCAAAGATATGACAGTTACGGTTTCATAAAAATACAAAACAGGAATAATTATTTCAATCAATTTAAGATATTGATAGAATGAATAAAATATAATCTACTCATCTCCTAATAGAAGACTTGTGCATTATTATTCCATCACATACATACATCCATATCAAGTACATACCTATCTATCTTTAGATGTCATCAAAATTGTAAGTTCCTTCCTAGTCCTGGATTACATAAAAATCCGATCTTCATAATATTACGAAGAGGAAGAGAATATTACATTAACTTTTGCGTATAAATTACATTTCTCACACACTCACGCAACATTAATACAACTGTCATCTTCCGTAATCTGCAACAATGTACGTACCTAGAGAGCAAATGCTGACGTATCTCTCGAATTATTGTTATCCTATCAGTGGGGTATCTTTATGCAATTGCATGAATAAAGTATACAAACGCCAAAAATGGATGGATATGTCGAAGCTACCGTTGCAGATAAGGTACAAACAAAAGAGCATGAGAAAAATATGAGTGAGTGCATACCATACATGGGATTTTGTTATATTATTATTATATTATATTACACGTTATTGTCAGTAATATGACATGAATCAGTGAAAAATGAGTCTGCTCAGGACTGCTCACTTTCCTTTGAAGCAAAATCATGATCGAACCACATTCAAAGATGAAGACATTTTCACTTAATTTTCCTTTCAATTCTCTGATTTTACGAAAAAAAATCTGGGAAATAGTAACGGAATATTCGACCGTAATGTTGAATAGAGTATTATAGGCATGTAGGGAGGAATGAATGAAGAATGAGTATATAATTTAACATTATGATGATGCATAATTCTATAAGTACTCTATAATATTCTTTTCGAGATAATGTAAAATGATTCGAGAATTTAACATCTCTTCTAACCAACGTTTCTTTTTTTTCAATTTTTACAGATGACTTCGACGAGGGGATTATTGAACTTGGCCTTATTCTGTTGGGTTGGAGTTACTGCAGTACATGGTAAGATGATTGAATATTTTTTATAATCGAATCTTTGCTTTTTGATATTCATAAAAATATTATATTCAAGAATTAACATACCTACATAGTAGCAAAAAAAAGAAGTTTGCTCATTACTTTGCTATTATTAAAATCTCACCACAACAATAATAGCCACATCAAACACTTTTTCATTATATTTTTGATAGGGTTTTCAAACATTTTTTCCCTTACAATACACGTCTTCTTTCGATTCTATTTAAACTGCACAGTCAGCAATTTACACATATATTATTGTACTACGCAAACATCAGTCAACAGAGACACACGGCTTAATTGATAGTAAATAGAAAAAAATGCATAATACAACGTACTTTTTCAATAACCTTTTTTGACAGAAGAGACTATACACATTTTCCACGAAAATGGAACATACCAATCCTGCTACGCACGTCAGTGATATTGTTAGTAAAAGTCAAGAAGAGTTTCATTTTAAACTAAGCTATTATGAAGTTTGCCTTATCAGTTTTAATTGAAGGTCCGAGAAAAAAATAAGAAATGCTTTTTACAACGAAAAGTCATCAAACTCCATGAAGAGTGATATTTTTCATAATATGCAGAAATGAAACCCGTCTATAAACTTTCAACAAGGACATATAATTAGGTGGACCCAGCTCAAAAGTCATTCTAAATTTCAGTACATGCATTGTAAAGATAACTTGTAGTTAGTATCCACATTATTATCGTCAACATCATCGTCATCCACTTAAACACTGCAAAAAGCTCCAGATTTGTTTAGAATGCCGCAGTAGCTAGCAATCACGCTTTGCACTCCAAAGCCAATTTGGTGATTCCTTCCCCGCAGTATAATATATAATATGCATTTTAGAGTACTAAGCCAAGAAGAAAGCAAAAGGGGTAGAGTAAATAATTTTGTGAAATGACTAATTTTTAATCAGACTTCAAAATAGCTTTTTATCTTCTCATAACATTTTTGCACGGATCACGTTTTGGACATGTAATTTCATTCCATTAATCACAATGACTGCCTTACTTAGATGCAAGTCACCTGCGTTGCGTTGAATACTTTTAGCTTTTTTGCGTAGTTATCATCTTCAAAAATTGTATTCTAGGTTGAATGACAGCAACCATGTCTGCTAGTACCAAAGCGTCATACATGAAACATGAACCTGAAAACAACCACGAACAAACATTTTACATGTTTACCCTAGGATTCAGGATACTTAAAATTCTGTCAAGAAGTCTATACATGTTCACAACCCAGACATTGTCACAAAATGGAGTGTAGTAGACGTTATCACTTTCTTAGAAACCATTTCTTTCAATATAATTTTCTTGGATGTAATGGATTTGAGTTTCGCTTAAATTCAAAACACCACCGAATGATAAACGCTTTGTTTTAATGCAAATGACAAAAAATAAATGATTAGTGGGAAGAAAGCTATCAGTCTCTGGATGATAAAAAATGTACATGCCTACCTACTTAAAATGCTGAGCATGTTTTATATGCTGATATTGGGGTGACTCAATCCAGTAAACACATACTAATGGCATATTTTTCTGCATAGGTCACAATAAAAAATGATTCCTGCACTCTTTTCTTAGTGAGAACCTTATTTGCAATTACACCTGGTGCACAATGCACAGAGGCACAATGCAAAAAAGACTAAATAACGAATAACTTTGTACTTACTCTACAAACCTATAACTGAGAAGAAAGCGCTAAAAAGTTTCGTTTTGATTCTTTTCTTGAAACGCTTGTGATAACTGCCGAAACTGACCATCATCTTTACCTTACCGTGCGTGTGTGTGTTGGATGATCGATCATGTGACTGACTTTGACTTCACTAACAACAACACAAAATGTCACAATTTTGATTGAAAAAAACCAATCGCTTACATGATAACGAAAACGAACGAACGAACGGGTCTCGTAGGACTTACAGTGCAGCAAGCCAAAGGCAAAGCCTATCCACTTAGATCAAGTAATTTGAATTCAGTAATAATTTGTTTTTACATTAGACAGCTTTTCTGCTTGCTTGTAACTCACATCACTTTCTCCATCTCTCCATCTTCTTCTGGTGGTGCAAACATCATCATACTTGACAGTAGAGTAGAGAAACTGTAGTAATTTGTTTAGTACAGTAGTTGAAACTAATACGTAGACGGTAATTAGAAAGTTGTCGATTTCTCCAGTATTTCATTTATTCGATCCTTCATTTCAATCTAACTGAAAGCTAAAATGTGTTTCATAGTTTGTAAATTAACCCAATATTAGACTTTTAAGATGTTAGTTGAATTGGCATATATCATTAAAACATTTAGTTTTTTAAAAGTATTTAGAGTTGACCCCTCCGCAGACTTTGGACGTAATTGCATAACACCCTGACTGCATTACTACTAAACTTTGTATAAACACTTCCAAGGTTAAATTGTACTTACTTACTTACCTAATAAATATATTATACCTTTCCTTCCTTATACCTTACTTTCCCTACGCTTGCACATAAAACTAGTCCGCTGTACCTTTTCCACACAGAACAAGTGTTCTCGGTCCTGTACTCGTATAACCTACGTACTAAAAGGCTACGATATTCATAACGCATTTGCCAGATTTTACTATCCTAAAGGAAACTAACATTTAGGACATCATACTACATATTTCTTATCAATAATTATGTCTGTCTGCTTGTACATATTTTATTTACTTTTGAACATTTATTATCATAGGCCATATCTCCAACAACACTCAGAACAGAATCCACAAGCATCTTTTTTTTGTAAACACAAATGTCTGTAAATACATATACAACATAGTACATTGAAAACCATTGACCTCCTTCCCTTCTTCACACAATCTTTCTTTCATCTTTCTATAAATCCATTCAATCAAAAGTATATTACTGTCTATTTATTACTTTATTGAGGAAAGATTCTAGATATTCAACATGTACAATACTATATACAATAATACTAGTATAATAATAATAAAATTCGTTGTGAATATACTTGTATTTAAAACGGGGGTAAGTGCAAAATGTCATTTTCCGCACCACTTCTTTCCGCATGCTGACCAAACACAAATATTTACAATGCAATATAATTTTTTAGCAAGAATCATGAAAAAAAAAAGTTTTATTGAATGAAATATAAACATGCGTGTTTCCTTTTCCTTTGCAATTTATCACTACAGCCTTAACCGGATTCGAGAAACTGACAGACTTGGACTATAGAGGGAACACATACTATTCAATTAGGAACTTGTCACTTCATGAATGCCAAGGGTGGTGTCGTCAAGAGCCCGAGTGTGCGGCAGCAGCTTTTAGGTAAGATGGGAGTGCGACAAACGATAAATCGACAAATAATAAAATGTGCACAGCACACTGTTGTACGACATGCCCTCATTAATTCATCCATTTCTACCCATTAAAAAATTAAAAATAGCGTCCTTGATTAACCCATTCATGCGGATACAATACAACCTCCTTTTAGCTGAAAATAATAATATACAAGTGCATAAATGCATTTGCTACCGGCTTACTCAGGTGTAGCGTGACTGGAGGTGGATTTTTAAAAGAGACAAGATGCAGAAGGAAGAGAATTTGTACTTTGCATTTACATGTCTTTTAGCACTAATTACATTCTTTTAGACAAGTTGAGGTTTTCCCGTCCATTCTTCATACTCATCCATTTACCACAGTAAAGGTTTCTCTGAAAAATGTACGCGCGCTTACATATTTGCAAGTTAAAAAGAACTTGCATCTGCTGTAAGGTGAGGGGAAACAGAGTCAATCTTCTTCCGCAAACAAGCATTTAGCGAAACAGAGCTCCCACGCTTAATTGAAGCGCTCCTTAATTAATGATAAACTGTCATTAGTGAACTTGTGTACTATTTACAAGACAGGTGGTCGTGCAGCTAACCAAGAATACGTAATAGATTTTCAAAAGAGAGAGAGGAAAAAACAAGTTTACATATGTACAAACGTAACAGTTATATAAATGCATATTGTACAAATTGTCTCGTTTCTTCATGAAACTTGCTTCAGTAGTGGCAGCGAAAGAAGGAAGGTAATGTCAAGAAGATCAAGGTTTAATACAGCGCCAGAAGGAGCAATCATCCGTTTCTGTTTTTGTGAAGGTGACTACTAACGAAACCTCTCATGTTCAATTCAAATAAGAGAAATTGATACCAGCAGGAAGTCAAGCAGTTAGTTGGCCGACAAATGAGATAGCACATCTGTGAAACATGAAGAATTTAGACCATGAGAGCCAACTCGACTAGTATTGCTCCAATGTTGGAAATGATGACGATGACATGTAGCAGCGTCAAACAAGTTATATAACAGCAGAGGAAAGCAATTTTCAATCGTTCAAAGGATAAGCGGATATTTATGTGACTTGCCAAATGTGAAAACATTTTATAAATTGTAGTGGCAGTCGTATTATCTTCGTCGTCTATTATGCATTATGAATATATTATAAAAATGATTGCGTAAAACATACATTACAACAGGTAGATAGTAGAGATATTTTCGAGAGAAGGATAAAGCGAAAATCACCAAATGAGGGGAAAGGATGTGTGCATTTTTGTTCTCTGATATGATAATGATAGTCGCTGGTGATGAAGATGTCGGATATTATAATATTAGGTCTGCATAATATTAAAAAATCACTGCTGCCGTGCAGCGCTCAGTATGAAATGTGGATTAACGTAAAATGTCGCCGTTATTCGTAAATTATGCTTAATTCTGGGCTTTCACAAAGAGAATGTAGTAAACAACGGGTATCATCTCAGAAGAAAATATGGTAGTCTTAAAATGAGTTTTAAAATGCGAAAGAATTTACCCTCCTCTGTTCTACAAGCTAGAATAAGTAGATAAAGTTAAAGTCGGACATCAGAAAAGTCTTAGCACAACATCACACAGCGTGACAGAACAAGTGGAAAGATTAGTGGTTAGTGTAGTCATTATCACCGACGTCAATTTAGTAAAAAAAAACATGCACAGTCACAACCCTATCAAATTATGTTTTTGTGCATGCCTTGCACCTCATGAGTGAAAATTTAGAAATGATTGCAAAATTGCATTTTTACAAATAATAATGCATTTTATGCACCCAATGATTTCTTCCGCACAATGATTCAGTTGAAGTTGTTCTCATTTTCTAGCGATGCACCCCTTGTTACTTATTTAGTTTCTTTCATTCTGACTAATTTAATGGAAATGAAAGGCCCATTATTTTGTCCCGACTAAAGAAATTATCTTGTCTAAAATGTAATCATCAATCATTGATTGTTGACTCTTCAATGGAACACTCAATGGGTGTTTGGCTGAACGCAGTTTTTGACCAATAAAATGTTTTTATGCTTGTAACATAATTTTCTTTGTACATTCGAGTTTTACAACGTACAGTGGTCAACTCTGAAAACTAATGACGTTCACTCTTTCCTAGCAATTTCAGTGCAGATTAGATATACACCTACAAGTGGTATTATGTCCTTGGCAGTCTAGTTCCATTTCAAGCTATCAGAATACCTATATAAAAGTGATGAGTTGAGTGGTAAAAGGTTAGCTTAGCTGCTAATGTGTCATGATTATCTGCAGGTTTGATATGAGAAGTCAATTTATTTTCACTAACAGCAAAATACCATTTTCCCACATTTTATCATAGCGTTTTTGATAGCGAATTTAATAGTTTTCCCGAAGAAGAATGACTCAATTCACTCATTTACCACGTAAGGATGACCAGTCTCCTTCAATACATTTTGTTTCGATGATGTATTGAAAGCCATAATCACTACAATTTGAAGAATTCGTAGAATAACGGATTTGTTTGGTGTTTACTTTCAGAGAAAATCGTTTACGAACAGTATTTTATTCGGTAAAAGCCATTTGTTTACCTCAACCGCATTACCTTTCCCAAATTAATACCACGAAGATATTTAAGGGTAGAAATGGATTGAAAACTTCAAAAAATTTAATTTGAAGTTATCAGCTCGCGGATTGCTAAGTATGGGCTATATGTCGCTCCTAAAAGAACAGTAACTAATCAATGGAATTTTTATCTTTCTGTATGCATCTCGGCAATTCCTTTTGGATGGTACACTCAACAGTTTCGTCGTAAATCCGTTAGCTCCAGTTCAAGAGACTTTGTGTCTCCTGCAGAATGATACCACAGCCCATAACCCAAGTGCGGAACCACAAAAGGCCGCCTCAATGTACTACATGGTCAAATTACACATTCGATCAGGTAAGCAATAAAAATTGATTTATGCTCTTTTCCTGTTGTTACACAGAAGAAGAAAAAAACATTTTGTTCTTTGGCAAATTTTGCAAGTTATCCAACACAACTGCAATAGCTATTTACATTGACATATACACTATATACCAAGTTTGATGTGTATTTTAATACCTGCACATATGTTGTATGTACACTGGATCGAATGTTGGTTTTAAGACGGCATAACAATATTTTTAGGAAAATGGAATTTCATCTGTGATCACTTGACTGACTACTGACCATAGAGGGTTTATTTGTGTTATTCATTCTGATTTGACGTCCATATTGTTTGCTTTGTCCAATTTTATGCGCAACCATCGTTATTTTGCATTCACTAGGTTTACATAATAACAGGATCTGTTATGATGATGATGTCGCTCTCTCTTTCGCATTGTAAAACACGTGAATCGTTAGCGTTTCTTTACATCATCGCATTCGCGCGACGCATAGTTATGCATACATTTTCGCCTTTTAACAATCAAAACCGTTCACATAAACATGACAAATAATATTACCTTGTTTAGTTAGGTACCTATGCAAGATGACGTATGAGGTAGGAAATATGCCACAACAATTACCATTTTCTTTAACGATGATGGTCCTACCCTGGTGGCTATATTTCATCAGCATGATTTGTAAACGGAATTGTGACTTCTAGTTTACGGTGGCGAATCCAATTTTCCATATTTTTCAATAGATTATTTTTCTCTGAGGAAAGCTTGAACCATAGGATGGATAAGTTATGTATGTACCAGAAAGTCCGTGAAAATATTGTTTCAGGTGTAGCCCATAGAACAAAAACCGAACATAAAAATAGGTTGTAAATAAAAAATAATTCAAATAAGAGATTTTTTGCTGCAAAAAATGGTAATGCTAAATTGTAAATTACAGGAAAAGGTTAGTAACGAGGAAAGAGAGAGGAAGTCAGTTGTAGTTTGTTTCATATCGGACAGAGACGGCACAATGAGGGATGCCCATCATTGTTAATGACGTTGATAATAGAAATATCGTAATAGCAGACATTGAGAATGAATGATATCATGAATCATTTTGATTACATGCCGGTTGCAGTGCAGCAAATACAAACATGTTTTCAAACACAAGACCATTGCCAACTCGATTCCACACTACAATAACATATAGGTACATAGAATGCAATGTTTACATTTGAAAACGTCGTGGTTTCTACAAATAAGACCCGATTCTCATCAACTTACCTGTCACGTTGCAAGAAGAAGCTATAGAGTGGGATCGCTTTAAATAAGTAAAAATAACTAGTAATATCCATATTATAGAGAAGAGAGGTATATATTCGGAGACAGTAGGTAGGTTAGCATATTTAAACAGTCATTACATTAAATTCATGATATCATCCATCAGTAGTGAACTGAGATTCTGCTCAAAACAATGACATGTTATGACAGTAATGAGGCATAAAGAGTAGTAACAAGTAGGCAGAGAAGCATTTAATTTTCACAGTGAATTGTGCTGATCGTTTTTCTCACCCAAGCGTATTTTATTTTTAGTAGAGCAAAAACTGCGTTTTATGTAGGAAATGTGGAGGGATGTAGGAGTTTAGAAAAGCCTGTAATTGTAAAGTATACCACAAGTGCAGCCGGCATAATCATGTTTTCAAATCCAATTGCATTATTGTTTGTTAAAGTCGAGGTTTATTTACATGTTTTTGAAAACAAAAATACCTGGCACATATAGCTACCAACATAGCAAGTGTAACATAAGAAGGGATGCAAATGCAGACGAAGCGGAACAGAACAGCCAGTGTCCGAGAAATGTGAAACTCGACTACTGTCACAACGTACAGAATAATAGTTGATAGTTTACGATTTTACGTACTAGCCAACCACTTAAACATTAAGACATTATTTTAACGAAAAACATCCTTTTGTTTTGTTTGTTAAATAGAAAGGTTCTTTTTTGTTCGCACATGCGTAAGTGAACAGACACAGACAATGAGAGTAGACATGAACGCATTCGGGGATATGAAAGTACGTCAGAGCGCAGGAAAGCTTTAACAAACCAGTACATTTGGGGAAGTATCTTACAGCTTTCGGATGTCTCCAATTTAGTTTTCAACAAAATGTACAGCGCACATTGACGACAATGACAATGTAGGTTAATGATGTAATATGGAACGCATGACATATGTGTTTAGACATACAGATACATATATGTATGTGCAGAACATTCATCCACACTACCACTGCTGCTGTAGCACATTTTATTAAGGCGATAGACAATCCTATCGAATGTGGTATCAATCTCATTAACAAAGAAAATAATGGCCATGTTTTTTAACAGAACATCTGTTGAATTTCTTGTACCGGCGCAACTGCCACTACTACTACTGCTAGTCACTCTGTAGAAGATAGACACACCACTAGAGGATGAATGGCAAAAATTGAGAAATTGAGGACAAGCGGAATTTCGTTATTATTGCCAATGCATTTTAAAAATGCAAGTTAAGTGCAGATTCATCATCATCATCATCATTTTATAAGAAAGGAGCTAGATTTGGGTGCTATTTTTAAGTAACCACTTAATATAATTTCGGGCTAACCAGTAGCTAAAATTGTATTATTCTGAAAGAAAGGAGCTCTCCTTTTACTACCAATTTTACTTGCTGGGCAATTTACTACTTTTCTGCTGAGAAGAATTATGGTTGGGCTGATGAACGATAATACTCAAAGTAAAGAAAAAACCAACGTGGGGCTTGTTGAGCTTACTGCGTGAGTAGTTTAAGAGTTGTGAACAAATCTATACCAGAAAAATTTTCCTTGACCCATTTTGTACTTTGATTTGAAATTAAATGAATGAAAGGCGGTTTGTATTAAAATCAGCGCTACAAAAAATCAAAACTATACACCTTATCTAAAAATGTAGAAGCAAGAACAATCCCATATTTGGTCATTGAACAACATTTTCTCAGTGGTAAATAGTTAGTAATTGTTTCGTTTGCTGGTAAATAGCTGTATATGTTGTGTCACTACTAGTTTGTTCGAGGAGAAATCATCACCACACAAGATTGTGAAAATATATTTAGGTACATTATATTCATATAGGTATATGGATAAAAGATTTTTGTAGTATTATTATTGCATACATGCATCTATTATTTATTTACCATCATCACATCATCATGTACATGCCCACATAATATTTAACTGGGATGAATGCACATGAATTGTTGAGCAAATCTGATGCTGCTGGTGTATACAAGTCAACGGGACCGAATCGTTTCCGGTCTGGTAAACATCACAATCTTCAGCATCAAAGAAACATCTTATTATATGCCTACTGCCTACTTACCGTGCTGAAACGGGTAGACTAACACACAATTATGTGCGTAGTTATGATAAACTGACTTTTTCTGCTTTTTACATCTCCCACTCCCAGAATGCCATCAACCACACAAACACACACACACACACACACATCATCATCGACTAAAGTATGACAGGCATACAAACATGGTAAAATTATTAGAATATTGATAGAAAAATAATTTCAGAACCTTGTGCATTCAAAGAAAATTCATACCATCAGGAGTTTGTGCCACATGTCGATAACATTTATAGTACTACGACTTTCATTAGAGACAAACAATAAAGTTATGCGATGTAGTACATATGAAACGCATCTCCATCTCAGCTTTGATGATATTTAATTTGCCAGTGCAATAAGTGGGCTTAACTCCTCTTTCTCTGATCTCTACCACATCTTAAGTTAATCTATGACTCATTATTTTTTGTCGCGTCGTAAACTAAAACAAGGGCCGGTAAAATGACAGAGGGGCAGGTCCAACCGACATAAAAAATCAATAGATTTCTAGCTCGTTACTCAAAAGATACACACCTATTGACATAAAATAAAACGATAATTTACTGCTACTGTGAAAACCAAGGAGGAACGGTATATAATGACCATGTTCTATACCACCGTGTACCACTGAACTTTTCCCCATTTTACTTATGAGGTTATGTCTATGACCTTTAGAATTTGCCAACACATTACTAACGATGACGTAACCTGTACAGAAGAAGTGAGTCAATTGACATCTTATTGTTTTTATACATAATGTGCATTTCACATAGGCTGTAGTACAGGGAAAATACTAACGTGTGAAGTTTTTAATGAACATCAATATTTCACCGGTATTTTTTGCTGATAGTTAGTTTGCTGGTTGTGATAGGTTTGTGGACACGTTTGTGCGATGTGTAAAGTGAATTTTGTGGCATTTATGGAATACTGATGGATAAACGATCATGTAGGTAGTTCAGTTAAAAGCTACGGTATGGATGCCCTTGTTGCGCGTTAGTCTTTTAACGATCATTATTGCTTTGTAGGTACACCGCAAATTACTGAAACAGTAAGTTTCCTTTCTCTTCTTCGTCGCACTTTTCAATAATAATGTGATGTGACGAGAGGGAATCACGGTAAAGTTGTTCTTTGTTATGGTATGGTACACTTTAAAACGCCGACTATACTCTTTCGAATGCTATTGAGAGGTGTAATATTACTTTAATGCCTAATAATAATGGATGCACATTTCGAAAATGCATAAAAGTAATAGGTATGCAGGCACAAAGTAAGTTTGATGTGCATTGATTTTATCAAGATAAATTCATCGACGATTTTCATCCTTTTTCATGGCAGGCTTTTTTTGAAACAGTTCATTGTCCTCGGCCCGCTGTATACAAATTTCCTGATTTTGATGAAAACATGTCGTTCGAACAGTGGTCTCGCCTGTTACGTTACACCTTGATGTTTTCATGACTAAAAAATAAGTAAGATGTATGTAAATGAATACACGAATATAAAATGTTGACGACGCAACACGACCGTTTTGGAACACTCGACAAAATTTCCAGATTTGCACTGATTCTAATTCTAATTTAAACATGTTTCTATATTCCGTTTTTCTTATTTGCATTAGAATCCACGTTTATATTACTAGATCACGACGTAAAATATTATATATTGGCAATTGGCAAATTTTCCATTGGTAATCAAAATCAACAATTATTGCAGATTTTTCATCAGCCAAGACGTTTTTGAATTGTAAGACATTGAAGGTTTATTCCAACTCAAATGAATTTTATTGCAACGCAAGCACAGAGTAATCTCGACATGACAAGGTGTTTGCCGGCTCTTCATTGTTTTTCACACGTGTACTTGTCAAACTTATCACGATTTTCTCGTAATCGTAGTAGACCGTGCCTGGTTCTTATTACTCGATATTACCATCAAAGAATCGATATTTTAATTTACCATTTTACGCGTATCCGTGTTATTGGCTTCTGCACTTGAAATTGCCATGTTAGTCGAACATTTTGTATTGAAAAGTCTTATTAAATTATCATATTTGTGTGTTAAGGTTTCACTGAACATTGACATTTCTTACGGGTTAAGTTACCCACAAGAACAAAAATAGTCTGCAAATGTGCAAATTTGCCGTTTAAAATCAAAACGAGAGATGTCTTGAAATTACAGCGGAGAAATGCGAAATGAAAAATAATGCACTGCTGAAACATTTATTTATTTTTACATATTTTCGATGGGTGTAGAGAAAGGACGATCCCATACCCGTAAGGGCATGTGACCTTTGTCCATTTTCGAAGGTTAATCGCTGTCCCAGAGTTCCATAAAAGCATGATATATTATTAGCAAGTACTTCAATAAATATTTTACCTTTGCGAACCATTCGGCTGTAATGAAGCTTCATAATAATGCAAAATATCGAATTCAGGCTCGAATTTGTATGCAATTATTTTAAAAAATTGCATAATTTACCGTTAAAATTGGACACTAAACGTTCTGAACATGACTGTCTTCTTGACCAAAAAATCACGCTCATAAGTGTGTACATACATGCATGTAGTTTTGCTAATCAAACACTTGAAAATATCTGCGACTAGCGACGACGCGACTCCGATAGTCTTGTACATTTAAAACATAAATTTCTCGGTCCATTATGGGTTATTATGCAAAGACATGATACTGTGAGACCTTTTATAGGCTGGCCTCGTGATGATGATGGTGAGCGGGGAAGAGGATGATGGGGGGAATATGGGGGGAATAAATGGGGAACTTGACAAAGAAGACTTAACTGCTTACTTAACTGTCTCTTTATTTAACCACAAAAAGACTAGACTTAACTTACAAGAATTGACTTAAACTAAATGACGACGGGTAGCCCATCAGGAAATATAATATTTACAAGAGGTTTCCTAACAGAAACAGACTGGGAAAGGGGAAGAGATAATGATGGGCAGAGGAGAGCCTGAAGAGGCAGCTCATCCTCTGTCCGACGCGACGAAAGAAGAAGTGGTGCTCCTGCTCCAAGAGCAGCTTGAGTAAGTGGTGCTAGCCGCACCTTCCATGACCATGCCTCGACAAGCTTGTCTTGGCGCATGGACAATGGGGGAAAGTGGGAATTGGGGAATGAGTTGGAAGGGATACCTCGCACGCCGTGACTGAGACTGGGTTGGCGCATGTGAGATGGGGGAAAGGGAGATTGGGATACGCTGTGGGTTATTATGCCCACAATACCTACGCTTAATGTATTGTCCATGTATTGTCCTTTAACATTGTTGCAACTTGTAAACGTTAAATCAACAATTGCTCTTATCTATGTAACAAGGGATTAAGATCTGTGTTACGTTGTTCATCATTATATAAGATCGCCTATTTGGTTAATTATCACTTCCTTGAGATCTTGATTTTTATCATGTTCTCGCTAAACTCATTTTTATTGTTTTGACCAAAACCGATTTTCCAACGGATGTATGTAGTTTTCTAAATAACAACACATACGCATTATTATTGCCTATTATTTCTTTTGTAATAACTGCACTAGGACGGCATGATGCGGTGACGTGATAATGGCAAACATTTCTTTATGTACTATTCATCATCTAAAATGGAAACAATACGTTAAAAATTATTGGCCATCAGATATTATCATCCACATCTCACAAGATTTATTTCTTCCAAAATGTGAATTATCATCCGAGAGGAAATGAAGCAGGATGAACGGTTTTTTTCTTCAAAAAAATGGCGTATTCATAATATTATCACCACCGCCCGCACTAGTATGAAATACTTGGTAATTTACGCATATTTGCGAGAGGAGAAACACTGCGAAAGCATTGGATGAAAGAATGTGCATGGTTCTACGAGAGCTACAGTTATATCGCACTTTTTCAGAGAAAATTATGATTTATGAGAACAATCAACAGAAGCGAGATGTGTTCAGCTCAGTGCCATACAATCTCAACTATAGAACTATATATCGTAGCTCGTGCTCATATCACCCTCTTCGTCGGCGTCTCTTCTTCAGCATGATCAAGCATCTCCTTCTCGTCATTACAATAATCTTGTCTTGTCCTTGCAAAAAAATGTAAAGGAAAAGCGATGTACACGATTACATATTATGAGTTTTCTTATTACGCTGACTCGTTTCTTATGAGCATTTTTGCTACAACTTTATACGACAATAATACAAGATCCTTCCATTTTGTTTTTTCTGTGAATAATATTATCATGTAACTAACTTAAGTTGGTACGTGTAATGTAATAAGACAAGCATAATGAACAAGTCAAGAGCAAACGCTCTTTTTCTCCTCTTTTCTTCTCTGCTGTCAAGGAAAGGATATGGTCTGGTCGTCTCTCGCGAAAGTAAGTAGAGCAGTGGAGGAAGAAGAAGGAACGCTGAACGTACTTACGGGATTTTTTCTTGAATTTAGGAACCAGGTCATCTAGATATTGGTCAAATCAGACAAGATAGCACTTTTAATGCTTATTATACCAAGGAATAGGAAGATCCTGTCAAATGGCTTTGTTGTCGTTGTCGGTAAAAGATAACTTGGTCGCCTGTGTGAATCTTTAATGCTACTGCAGAGAGTACGTTGTCTGATTCGATTATGACCAGAACCACATTTAAATGAGATGAGAATGCAAACTCCTTTTTCGTGGAGGCAAATGTAATTAGAATGATAATGCTATGCGAGTGATGATGATACAATTTTATAAAGTGGCATCATGATAGTTGACAATACACGATTGTGTGATGATCTGTTTTCACGGTGGTGGTGGTAAAGCGAGGTACTGGCGAGTGCAGAACTAACGTCGTGTAAAGCCTCACAAAGCAAAGGAGATGATGAAGGCGATGAAGATATATTAGATAGGTATTACACAGGTTAAAGTTGGGTTTCATTTTCCCAGGGAATTACACCAAGAAGAAAAAAATGTACCACTAAACACAGCGCTCCACTAGATTATTTAGGTAAGTAACAATAATAAACGCCATAATCTAGAGGAAAGGTTTATTGAACAAAGTTCACATCATCTTCACAATGCACCATAATAATTCTGTATATAGTAATGGTTGCATTCATATTAAATGATAATGCACAATGCAACTCGTAAAGACATGGTTGTCGTGAGTGTTCTCATTCCAAATCACGTGAGAAATTGATGGTGTGAATTCTGATGACTTGGTTTCATTTTCCCCTTATCGCTAAGATATTGGACAAGAAGTTTCACTCTAGTCATCTTGCAATATTCAAAAGAAAATAAAACCAACATGATTCTTTCCTGGTGTTTTTGCAATTTAGTGGAGGAGGCCTGTACCGTACAAGTAACAGACAACCGTAATTAGACACCATGTGTGTTTGAACAAGCATGCATATTTTTTATTGCCCAATAATCTCAATAAGGGGTCAGTGTACAGAAGGTATATCAGTATTGATGCTCATGATTCGTAATCGTGTAGTTAAGAAGAAAGAGAAATTTTTATGTTTTTTGCCGAACATGTACTCTCTAAGATGGAATTAAAGTATTCTAATCATTGGACACAACGAAACTAGATACATAATGTAAACTATTGATTGTGTTGGATATAATGCAAGATGTGTATTTTTTCATCGGAATCTTAATTTACTTTCCCTTTCTTGAATTTCAGAAAAAGTCTGCTCTAGACCATGGACGTTTGAAAGAGTACCCAACAAGATGATTCGTAATAATGACGATTCCCTCATTTTCACATCAACCAAGGAGGCTTGTCTGGCTGCTTGCTTAAATGAGGTAAGAAAACGGTTTATATTAACTTATTCAAACCATTGTAAAATTAGAAACGCCGAAAGTCACTGCTGAATGGAACGGATTGGGGATCAGAAACGAAGCAGATCTCACAGAGACAGCCAGATCTATGATAACGCCGCCACATTAGTATTTTATTTACCTATGCAAATCAAATTTAGGACCCACCTGCCACCTGGGTTCATAATCCTGCCATCGTGTGTGCATGTTGAAAGATTTTTAAATTTATGTTATGACATGAAATTGCATATGAAACGGTTTGTGTACTATCCTAAAGCATTTAGCTGTAGACAGTTAAACCATTTTTGGAGATAAATGACTTCTTTGCATGAAACTCGAAACCGGCCCTGTAGTAAGCAAGTCATTATCAGCATGAATGATGAGATCGTTTTCTTGGACCATTATGTTTTCCACTTACCAGCACAACAGTATCAGATTTCAAATAACATCCAGTTTTTTTGAAAGATAAAAAGAGGCGCTTTGATACTAATCAGTTTCTCATTCATATGAGACATGTATGTATATCTGCTGATTGATTGCCTTGCGTGTTTGCACTTGAGTGTGTATGCAATGAAGGAGTCTTTACATCCATTGTAATGATGTTATTGCATTAAATGTTAAACACTTTTGTGCTCTCACAAAAGGAACTAGCATGCCTACTTCATTGATGCTATATGAATATTTCAGTTTCAAGCAAAGCAAATGCATCATCATCAACTCATGGCTACGTAATTCACTGGAGCACATCATCAACAACAGTAGTAGATTCGGTAGAAAAAAGAAAACAGTTAGCGGCAAGTAATCGATAAAAAAAAGTCTGTAAAGGAAAGACGAAGCTGCTTGCTGTTGATGAGAGGAAGATGCATAATACACTTTTTAGATTGATGACTTTCCATCCATCTCATGATGATTCATCATTGCGTTCTTCTGATAATCCTTTTGCACTTGTCATTGTCAGCAAAACACGGTAATTCATATCGACAAAAAAACTGGTGGTCAAGCCATAGGGAATGGTCATGATTAGACAAAATCAAGATAGTTGAACGAGAATGGCTAGTCTGCCGGAAAATATCCTTGTGCTGCATTGCATAACACACAAAGGATGTCATATTTCAACCAAGCAGCATCACGACTGTGTTGACCAAATTCATAAAACACAGCAGTATTAACAATGACAATTTTTTCTCGCCTTTCTCCCTTATTTGCAGCTAACTGACAACGACAACATTCACAAACTTTGTTATCAGATATTATGTAAACTAATTTTAGTCATATGTAATGTAGAAAGCAAGAAATTAGTTCCGTTTACAATTCAGAAATCTGTTGATTGAGTAACTTGTCGGCATGAGTAGCCGAACAAACGAAGGTCTATATTCTCAAAAGAACAACCGTTTCTTTATAATTTAGCGAATGGCAAAATGCATCGTTGATTTGTACTTTTATTTGATATATGGTTTAAACGGGGTTATTGAGGAGCTCAGAGGAGTAAAGAGGAAATACTATATGGCTTCCTGTATACTGACGTTACAAACAGTTCTTGCAGTGCTCACGATGATAATGATCTTGGCTGTGTCGATTTACATGAAAGAATAGAAGAACATAACATCTTTTTCTTTTATTTACTCTAAAACTGTTGCGCTCACCTTTTATGTGTTTTTTTTTACTTTTCATGTTCACCTAACCTAAATTCATAGAACTCTTGAAAGTGTTGTTGGCACCGGTACCGCCATTATGTAGAAAATACAGGTAATAATTTAGCGATTGTGCTAAAGTGATGATATAACCGTAATGCACAGGCTCAGACGGAGACTAAGGCATATAGTGAAAGATGTTTTCGTAACCTGCATTGTTCGTATTGTTTGCGTACGGATTTTTCCCTAAAATTAATGGTTTAGTGGAAGTAAAATTTAGGAAAATTGAGGGATTGCATGCAATTGTAAAGACCTACACATTACATGCTCAGATGAAAGGATAATTTTGTACTTTGAAAGAAAAAAAGGCTCTTAAAGAAGCAGACTGCTAAAGCGAAAATAATGTTGGTCAAGAAGTAAACGATTCAAGGATTTAAGCAAACTTTGAAACAATTTACATTGCTCGCTCTGTGTGAATGCTGTTGGTGTGATAAAAATCGCCATAAACATTTAGTAAACTAGGTGAGTGGTATAGTAAGACAAAAGCGGAATTAAAGGTTAATGAATTTTTAAATATAAATTTTCCGTTGGTTCGGCATAGTCGATCGCCACGTCTCACTCGCAATTTATTTAACAGGCATTGACTGTAGATTTTATTTGCAATTGTTGCGGGTGGACATTTTTAAATTATCATTTCAGCAATTGTTTTCCTACCGTCTACTGTGAACTTTGAGAATGGGATTTTACAATTTACCGGTATACAGTTTATTGCGGTGCTTGCGTAAATTTGCTCTTCAAAATGCCTTTTAAATATTGTTGGGCGACATCATTTTGATAGGGAGGTTTTACTAGTGAACACCTTGGTTGCTCTATGCAGTACTCTTAATTCACCGAATTAATGTGCGTCTTGAAGTCATAGTGCATGGAATTAAAAGCATATATTAAGCAGCTACAACTCTGAACGAGACACCAAAGACATTTTACATAATAATATGCTTAGACTGTATTGACAGTTTATGTGATTCACAGACGTATGAAAGTTGTTTGAGACATGTATTTTTTAGAGACGACAAAATTAGGGTGAATGCTAAAGTATAGTAAAGCAAACCAGGCAACATTGTTTATTGATTTACGTTATGTACAAGTCAAGGAAAGTTTGAAATGATGATGTAATGCAAAAACACACCTTGAATCCTATACCTAATATGTCGTGCTAATCCCGTCCTGGCCGATAAGCAGGACTAACATTCGTTACAGTTACTACAAGCAGAGACCTGTCAAAATACTGCAGGACTGTTATTTAGTTTGTTGACTTGTTTGTAGTAAGTCGAATTAGTTTTATGACGGAGATGCCCCATAAATAAATACCAGAAATTTGTCGATTCCGGCAACCGGGCCCCATGTTGATGATCGAATTTTCAGACGATCTGCTCGCTCTGTGCAAAAGTTTATTTTGCATTTTACTATGCTGAATGAAACCCGGTCTTGTTTCTTTTGATATTTATTTTTATTATCTAACAATCTAATTGGATACTGCTGTTGTCGGATGCAATGCAGTTTTTCATGCTACACCTGTCAAATCAACCGTGATGATGGGATGATGCCATACAGATTCTGTCACTGACATGCACATTGATAAAACGAAAATGGAGATTTCAAAATAAAATTTTCTCAATAACTTGACACGGAGCTCTGGCAAATAGTTGAAAAGCGTCTTCCTTTATAAGTAAGCTGAACGTGTACGGCTATGAATTATTTTTATGTAAAACCAAATTATACTTTTACCGGTTTTTGCATTTGATGTTTCGGGAGAAGTGGCTCATGATCTTCACCCGGTTAAATTTTGGAGACTACTGTTTTCAACAGCTTGTCACAAATATATATTTTGTTGCATGCTGACCTGTCAAGTGATATCACTAAAACGTACTGATAGCCCAACTGCCCAAGTTACATACACGTGGAGAACAGGAAAGACTTGTGGCTTCGAATTGATTATTTGTCGCAATTGTGGCGACACGAGGATGTATGAAAAATGTTAATATTGGGATTTTGAGGGAAAGGATCGTCGTGTAAAATGGCACATCGGAGGATTGAGCTAATACTACGCAATGCAATGCCTACGTTAATGTGCCAAATGCAGAGTCTGCATTGCAGACTCAGGCTCATAGGTACATTTGTGTTTTCATAAGTAGGTAGAACAAGTAACGGAGCCAGTGGTGCGAAAACTCTTTTTCCCTCGTTTCAAATTTTGCTTTTTGTGTTTTTACCAGGCATATTAGAGCATGCATTCACATAAGAATATATGCTCGCGCATGTGTACCTTATACTCTACAAAATTTAATTCAAATCTGAGCCATTATATTTGGTATATTTTATCTACGCTGTCGGCTCTACTCCTTTTTCGATACTACTGTGGTTGATTTTTTTTTCAATTTTATTGTCTATCAGTGATAAACGCATCGCATATACCGATCCTATTTAAATACAAAGTTTAAATGTTTTGTGAGTAAGGCACATTTCTAATACAATTTTGATGTTCAATTTCATACGTTATCTACGTGTATAATATATTATGTTCTCACTGCGTATATGCATACACACATACACACCTTGACTTCAAAACACTGTTCCCATCAACCAGAAAAATGTATTTTATACCACGACACATCTGAAAGAGCAGATGCACATTACAATTAAAATGTTAACTCATTCTTGATCACAAGAAGACGGTTTAATATGGTAAAAAGGGTTACATTATAGGCATATGCAACGCAACAACTGCTTTGGTTCACCATCGTTTTGTTGCTGCAGAAGCGAGGAAAAAAATTCATGTAAGAAATAATCATGTTAAAAACTTCCTGAGCCTTAGGCCAAAGATAAATCATGGTTTTATACCACAGTTGGACGAGTCATCACGGCACTAGTTGCCCATTGCCCGATGTGATCAACTTACTTGCACAGAAGAGTACTCATCGTCGTCAGATTTAAAATCTAATTCATTTTGCACCTACTTTTTTCCTTCCTGGCTAAAAGGATTTACTACACATGGCAAAAATCCATTCTTATGGGCAAGCTGCATAAGACAGATTACCTGTGTGATAATTAGGTTTCCGTCGGTCATGATGCTGATGATGATAATGATGATACTGCCTGACTGACTAAACGCGCCTGGTGCGTGAGTGCATTATACTGCATAATAACATAATGTGCAAAGTGCGTACGTCTGAATGTGAAAGGTGCAATTTGCGGATCTCCTCGAGAAAAAGGCTTTGTTGCACATTTTCTTCTCTCATATATTATTATTACGATGATGCATTAAATAGACCTTTCAGTTCTCCCACGTGTAAACAACATAAACTCATGTGTCATGTTCCGTAAGCTGAAGGTGTAATTTATGTCCTATGGGGGATTAATTTTTGCCCAGAGAGAAAGAAATTATCCTTCAATGAACTTGTCGTATTTGATAAACTTATGTTGTTGTAAAGATACAGTTGTGAAGAAAAATGGTTTATTAATAGCCATTCTTCGTATTATGAATGTAAAAAAATGAAGTACCACTGTGATGATTCAAGCTTGCTTCTACTTATTCACGTCATATTATGATAGTTTATGAAACAGTTGATATGTAGGGAATGGGCATAAACGTAAAATTTATAGGTGAAAAATCACTTATCATCATAAATAAAGCGACAGGTGAGCAAATGGTCAGAGGTTTGCTTATGGCTACTGGCAATATATATTCTTGGCCGTTTTCAGGTCAATTTAACAGATAATTTAAAGCGCTGTGAGTACGCTAGATCCCCCATCATGTTCCACTGACTTTTTTAGTCATGCTCGCTTGCTTGTAACTACTACGTGCTGCTATTTTTGTAGTATTTACTTATCCAGCCTGAAAAATGGTTTGATGGGCGATAAATTGGCATTCTGGCCTAATCCTCACATCTCAATTTTTTATGATTGTTACAGAGACGCTTTACGTGCCGATCCGCCGAGTACAACTATGTCACCCTTCAATGTCATTTGAGTCAGGAGGACAGACGAACTGTAGCAAACAGTGAATTCATTGACGCCACAGGGGTAGACTATTTTGAGAACCTGTGTTTGCAAGGAAATCAGACGTGTAAAGCCAAGCGGACCTTTGCTGAGCCACAAATCGGAGTTCCTCAAGACAGAATCGCTCACTATGTCGGACTTCACTACTACGTTGACAAAGAGATGCAAACCTCTGGCTTGGCAGCATGCAAACGTGCCTGTGAAACCGAAGATGAGTTCTTGTGCCGGTCTTTCTTGTTCAAACCTCAGGCTTCAGGTACCACCTCATCCATGTACAACTGTCAACTCTACCATCTTGATCATCACACTCTTCCCGACGGACCTGCAACCTACTTGAACACGGAGCGACCACTCCTCGACAACGGAAGCCCGTTGGGACAATATCAAGAGGGCATGTGCGATGATAACACGAAACTTGATAATGATATCACCCGTCCACCACCCTCAATGCCACAGGCACAGGACATTGAAGATCTCAATCCTGGAACGTTCAAGGTAAGTTGCTTTACATTGCTTGATTTTGCTACGTGTATACGAAACGCTATAGCTGAATGTTTATTCTATTCAAGCCACCAATGGAAGGAGAAGCTGACTGTGATCACACTGGTACTTGCTATGATGGTAAGCATGAGAAATTTAATCAGATAAAAGTATCATTTTCCTGTAGCATTATGAAATTGAGACGATGAGCCATCAGCCAAATCTATCATGTTTCAAGCACATAATTGTTACTAAAGTCGCACGTTCGTTCTTTCTGTCACTTCAGTTCAAGTCCAATGTAAGGATACCCGTATTGCTGTTCAAGTGAGAACGAATAAGGCATTCAACGGAAGAATTTACGCAATGGGACGATCCGAAACTTGCAACGTTGACGTTATCGACTCTGATGTTTTCCGTCTTGATCTCAGCCTTTCCGGCCAAGATTGTAACACACAATCCGTTGTAGGTCATTTTTGTTATTTTATTATTGATGTGTACATACCTTATTCAAGTTGCTTTAGAACTCGTTGTGCGTGGAAGTAGCTTCTTCACTTGGAGTTGTTGTTGGGTGTCTAAGGTGAGAAATCCAGGAATTTCTTCACCAACTGGAAGCGTCCCCATTTTAGCTCGTTTTTTTACGAAGCAAGTTAAATGATACTGATCCATCTGTAAGGCGGAAAAGCAGAAATTAATTATTCATTGAAACATGGGAATAATCAACATTACACGAAATTTGTTACATGTAGAGGAATGTACAAATAGCTAACCTTATGTTTGATGGTGATATGTTCGCGTCTGTCCGCTTTAAATTTTAGTCCACACCCCTCACAATCCGTGGTAATTCCGATCACTCCAAATAAAGTAGTGAATCTAATAGTAAACTAGCTGTAGTACATACTACTTTTTTATATCTATATTAAATTATCTCAAGAACACTCATACCAAGCGAGCATGCTCCCATGTTTCTAATTTATGAAAAAATTATAGGGAGGTGTGTATACCAACACTGTCGTTCTTCAGCATCACTCCGTTGTGATGACCAAGGCCGACAAAATCTACAAAGTCAAGTGTACTTACGACATCAGTTCAAGAAACATTACATTCGGAATGATGCCCATTCGTGATCCAGACACCATTTCCATCACTTCTGCTCCAGAGGCACCCCCACCAAAAATCAGGATCTTGGACGCCTTCTCCAAGGAAGTCGAAACTGTCCGCATTGGAGATCGTCTTACTTTCAGGATTGAAATTCCCAATAACAGTTCGTGACACAATTATTCTCATTTAAAGCATTCATCTTTACATTTTTCCACCCTTCCGGCGATTTTAATCATATAACCCAGTTCTCGACGAGGGTGTCATGTAAAAGAGCTCTTACACAAAAAGCTATCATGCACTAACGACGGAAACGCCGTGAATGAATTATGCAAAACTGATATGAGAGACGGAAGATACTTCACGATGATCATCTTCTTCTCATTGTAGAAATTTATTAGCTTCATGCTTCTTTGGTTTTCGTCACGACTTGACACACTGGTCGGGAATCTGGATTAATTGGTTCATTCAAATAGAATGAGCTTATTTTTATTTTTGGCTCATTTTAAAATGCATTCATGTCACATAGTATTATGTCGATAGCTTGACGAAATGCATTTTTATCTGTTCGCATGCTCTGAATATTCACCAGAATCATTTATTCATGTCGTTCCATTCATGATAATGATAATGTCTCGTTTATACTTTAACTACAGCCCCCTATGGTATCTTCGCCCGAAGCTGTATTGCAATGGCCAAAGACTCACGATCTACATTCAATATCATTGATGACGAAGGGTATGATAATGCCACCAATTTCATTAAGCATTTCACACAAAAGTTTCATGACAATTATTTTTATGAAGTGCACCCAGTAATTACAACGGGACTGTTGTCTTTTTATGTTACAGATGTCCCGTGGAGCCAAGCATCTTCCCCAAGTTTGAACAAACTAACCAATACTCACTGTTCGCAGAGTATGAAGCCTTCCGTTTTACTGAATCTTATGGAGTTATCTTCCAGTGTAACGTAAAATATTGCCTTGGACCATGTCCTGCTGTGAGTCTGCTCGCGGAGACGGAGCATTAAAATATAAAAACAGTTATTCTGGCTACGTATCAATTTACCCCCACTGTAAGTTATTTTAAACCCGTAATGTTCATTCATTTTACAGGCCGAATGTACGCACAACCGTGAAGCATTCCCATCATACGGAAGAAGGAAGCGTCGTGCTGTTAGCGACGAGGAAGCCAAGTCCCTGGTTAACGCAACGAACGCTGATCTTACTTTGAGCCAGGAAATTCTCGTTTTGGACTTTAATGAAGAACTCCCAACCAACATGCCAAAATACAGTATGCCCAATGATCCCATGGATAACTCGATCGGAGGTGGATACGGCAGTGAAAAGTTCAACAATGGTGGCTACGGAAGATCTCCATACGGCGACTACAACAACAACAATCATTACGGTACTGGCGGCTTTGGACCCCACCAGCGTCCCACATATTCTGAGGAATATGGTCCAGCAGTCAGTTGCCCAACTAGGAATTCAGTCTTGGTCTTGTCAGTAGTGTGTGCAATGCTTTTACTTTTGTATGTCGCTTCCGCGGTATGCTTCATGGCCAAAAGCCGTCCATGGAGAGGCTCGTCAATGGGACACCATAAACACATAATGCAATGATTTCATTAATCCCTTAGCTTATAATTTTATTATTTTCCCAGTGATGTTTTTTTACTACTCGATTTGATACTGTGAGCAGTAATTGCTTTTTTGTACACGGAGATTCGCTGGCTGAAGCAAGTTGATTTCATTTTCATTAAGTACATTCAAGTTAAAATGCTGCAACGTGTATCAGTTACCTGTTTATAGGGGTATGTATGTTTTTTTGGAAAAAATTTAACAGACGACAATTGGTAACAATGCTAAAAATTATAATAATTCTCAGATAAACCAAAACTGAAACTGACATTTAGCGAATTCATGTTCAAAATATAAAAATACTTTACCGTACGTAATACGTAAATATCTTACCGTAGGAGTAAAAAGAACTTGGAACGGATTATGGAACTGACATGCAATGATATTTTGGGGTATTTAAAGTTTACTATTAATTTAGAATACTTACAACATTACAGTAAAACAATGTTTGAGTCTTCGAAATTGCCAAACCTAGCGATTTCATGCAGTAATAGCTTTAAGATTAACTGTAGTGTTCTAATTTTATTATCAACAATAATAATAATTGATATTGTGTATCATGTACTAAACTAATTTACAAGGAGAAGTATAAGCGCTGTTGATGGGTGCTGGTCATCATGTCTCTAATAATAATTGTTTTTGCGTTTGACCAGAATAGTCTGTAACATTCTCATTTTAATATTTTCTCGGGGTATATAATTCAATGTGCTTAACCTATTCATTATTTATGAGTTTTCCTTACATATTTCTCGTATGGGAGAAAGGGACACTGTTTTATTTCTTTTATCATGCGCACACGCTAACAAAACATTTTTGTTCATTCAATGTCGATAATCAGTTAAATATCCGTTGTTAGCACTCTCTCTCTATATGTGATCTGGTAATATGGTAGAAAGGGCTTTACCACTTCTATTACCTCTGTCAGTAAATTGGCAGCCGACAAAACTCGTCAATCTTTTATTGATCTTTCAAGTTATTAAACAATTTGGGGTAATTTATGATTTCATTAAGTAATTTATTCACTACCAAACAGTTAACCAGTTTGTTATTATAATAGATAAGGTAACTTTATATTGAACCTTGCCTGGTGATACTCATCATCACGGTTTAAAAATTGTGGTACGTGTACCTGTGAACCTGTATATAAAATTGTTTTGTTGTTGTTGTTGATTTTGTCATTCTACATAATATGTCGTTAAGAATGTTGATTAATTAAGTTTTTAGTTAGTGTGTTTTTATACTAGATTAAGATGCCGTATGTTATAGTACGATGAAAATAATTTTTGTGTGATAGTGACACAACACGGTGATCAATAATCTACACAAGATTTTGTATTCTCGACGAGACCCCTTGATTAGAGTCCTGACTTTACTCAGAACACCAACATTAAAAATTAACGACGACAATGACAACTCAACTCATGAGACGTACGAAATTGTATTGTAACTAACATTACCATGTATGATGTGTGAATGCAGAAACCAAAATACTAAATGTTAATGCTTTAGAATAGCCTTTACCCGTGATTCAAGTGGAGAACTTACAGATGGAATGTCCTTTTTGACTGCAATAAAGCTTATACAGTTTTTAAACAAACCCAACATGTCTACTCATTTCTGCGGTGTAGGTTTCAAATCAAAAATGCATACAATGAATACTCATGTTTGATGTTTTCGAGGACATGACTAAATGCGCATAAATGAAAGTGGACTCGTTTCACGAGATTTATCGTGTCCAGAAAAAGACAATTTATTTTCTATAACAAACGCCCAACATATATTCTAACGCATACATAAATCCATAATATAGTGTATTATGTTTGACGAGTTACATAAATCAACAAAATGTCATCAATTAACATCACACTTTGCTTTCTGCTGCATCCTTTCATTCTTTTATCAGCAGAGTGAAAGCTCTGCGCAGTAGAAGTCAACGCCATTCCCGGCTGGTTTCCCATGTCCCAAATAAGTAATTAGCTTATCTCTAAATTAGTTGGCTAAAACTACAATGTCTACGAATTCGAATAGTACTTCAACACAATAATCGTCTATGATTGAGATATATAAAGACAAACACAGCAACAATTATAATATGCAACTGTTTAGGTATATATTAGTCAATAATGCAGACACAATTTTAGCACAATAGGTACACATAAATGGGATTTAATCAATAGAGCCATGTTCCTATATGTTCACATGTATGTATGTACCTATATTTACTCTTTACACTCACAACACAAAGTATTTTTATTGATATTGCTTTTATTTACGTGTATTTATGTTTCAACAAAGCTGATTTCCAACAATAACACGTGGAACCTCTTCGATACAGAATATGTAACAAAAAGGCATTACAATAATATCGTTAAACATAGCCATTAGGACAGTCCGTGGTCAATTAACAAAAAATCCTTGCATAACATTAATAATTCAAATAAATGGTACTTCTAAGTCTAAGCAAATATTCTAACACTGTATCAACAATATTAAAATTCGGTATATCCTCATTAATAACAACCTTCCTATCAGAGAGCAACGCATTCCACTCATTTATCGCATTCCATTTTATTGACTTCTCATAAATGGTTGAGTTGTGACTAATAACCTCAAGTGTTGGTCTGCCTTCTGTCGCACATTTCGACACAGTAAACCATTCTTTGTACATTAAGTTTTTTCTAAATTTGAAGACAAATTTTATTAACATCATTTTTCGTCTCTCAACTATAGTTAAAATATTTAATTTCGAGTACAAATCAGCAACATTAATTTTAGTCTTTTTACACTGCTTAACATTCCATTTGAAGAAGTATGTTGTTAGAAAACTACTCATTTTATTTTCCAACCTATTTAGTTCAGTATCAGATTGTACACACCATATAATTAACCCATAATCAACTATGGATGTAACAAATGATGCCAAGAAGATTTTTAAAACATTTTCAGGTAAATACCTACGCAAGCTTAGTATCCTCCGCAGTGCCACGTTCATTCTATTTCCAACTAAATTACTATGCGCGGTAAACATGAGATTGCTGTCAACTACAACACCTAGATACTTAAATGTTGTCACATATTCAATCTCATCGTCATAAACTTTTAACTTTCTCGGATTTTCCGTACATATGCTACGCGAATTAAAATCCTTACTTTTATAAAACAGCATGCTTTTAGTCTTCTCAGTGTTGATTTTAAGTTTATTATCTGAACACCACTTCTCCAATTTCGTGATGCACTCCTGCATTTTCAGCAGACCTTCATCAAAATTTGTGCAATCGACGTAAATAACAGCATCATCTGCATATAATAGGTAATCTAGTTCAATTGCCTCACCTATGTCATTAATGAACAATGAGAAGTTGATTGGTCCGAGGCATGATCCCGGCCCAATTCCGCCATCTATTGCAATATCTTGAGATTCATAATTACCATTCATTAACCTAAACTTCCTATTTGTAAAATAGCTATAAAACAATCTGACAAGATATGGTGGCAACATAAACTTTTTCATGAACTTTCTCAATAAGAGCTCTCTATTCACAGAGTCAAACGCTTTACGGAAATCGATAAATAAAGCTAAACATTTGCCACTTTTCTTGTCAATTGTCTCAAACACATGCTGAGTAAACAGCGAGATTGCTGTCTCACAAGACCTTCCAGAGCGGAAGCCATGCTGATTTGGCGAAAGTTTATCTCTACAATGTAACACCAAACGATTGTAGAGAAACCGCTCAAATATTTTTGTGAAGCAGTTAACATTAAAAATTGCTCTATAGGAGGAGGCCTGAGTCAGCCTACCCTTACCTTTATATAAAGGAAAGCAAGTGGCACGCTTCAGTCCCTGAGGTATTATGCCTGTTTTTACAATTGACATGAATAACAAAGTCAAAGGAGCAACGAAACTCTCTGCAAAATTCTTATAAATGTGAGTTGGAACTGCTAGCACATTAGATTTACAATTCTTCGTAGCTCTTATTGCAGATATAATGTCAGTTGGTAATACCTCACTCAGACAACCATCAGTGTTTTCATATTCAGCTTCATACCTAATTATCTCATCATGCATCAATGAGAGATCACACACTGCATCCTCAACTAAATACTCTTTTGCTAACAATGCTGCAATTTCCTCAGGCTTTTCAATCACCGTACCATTGTTATCAACTAGTTTATGAATTGGAGCTTGTTTCCTACTGCGGAAATTAGTCAGTTCATTGAACAAATCCCAAATTCTGGTAGAGTCCTTTAATTTTTCAAACTTGCCCTTAAAGTATGTTTTCTTACACGATCTGGATAAGCAGTTTAGTTCATTCCGCTTTTTCCTATAAATTCCCATTTTTTCACTTTTCCCGTTCCTGATTTCTCGCAACAATGAATTGCGCTCTTTTATTTTTTTGCGGAGTTCAGGTGTGAACCATGGCGGTGTTTTACTTTTGACAATTGAATTTTTACTGGTGCATAACCATCTAGTATGGCTAAAACTTGTTTCTCAAACATAATGTAGTTCACTTCATGATTTACAGGATTAGTTAAAAAGTCCCATGTCTGACTCTCTATAGTAGATTTAAATTTGTCTTCGTCAAAATTTTTAAAATTTCTGACTTTCACTACTTGCTGGTGTTTCGGTTCTTTTGCTTTCCATTTCTTATATCCAACATAAATCAATAAATGATCTGAACCTCCTAACTCTAATCCACCGTACACAAGATTCTCAGTGGAACTTACATAAATATGATCTAGTAAGTTAGCTGTTACTCTTAAACCATCAATTTGTTTTGTGCACGCAATTCGTGTTGGAAAGTCTATGATCTGAGTGAGATCAAAATCTTTCATTATTGTTCGCATATTGGCAGATAAGTTTGTTGTTTCAAGCAAGTTAATGTTAAAATCACCTAAAATGTATACCATTTTGTTAGTGTTTTTTAAGAATTGTGAGATACCATTTTGCTGACACGCAGTGAATTTGAGAACATTTTAGCACACTTTTATGGTACAAATTGTACGCAAGAGCTTCGTAATTCACAAAATTATTTATTTGACAAAGGAAATATCATTCATAATCTATGCTACTCTTACAATTAAATATGGTAAATGGTTTTTACCACATTTTTATTGATCGCTGTAAAATACAAAAATGATTCTTTTCTGCTTTTGGAACATCCTTCTTTTAAATTTCCTATTTTTTCGTAAAGTCGGCATACATTTTTTATATCACACGCATGGGACTTAATATGCACACAGTAACGGTAAACATTTAGAGCAAAATAATGACTAACCCGTAGTAATTAGAGTATAGGAATCAACAAGAATGACAATTATACTACTATACAGTATACAATACATGAATGAACAAGTTTACTAATTGTACGAATACGTAGCTTTAGGTTCTTGAAAATTTTCTCTGCAACAATAGCCAACTGAAATAGTTTTAAACCACACACTCTCCATATTCCATAGTCTTATTCACTTTCATTTTTGTACATCGAGATTGACACATTATAACAGCTCATTTAGTAATATCTTATAATATAGTAAAATATTTTTTCTCGGGAGAAATTGACAGATGCGGGGCAATAAGAAATATCAGCCATTTGGATGCGTAAATACATCTAAACTTCAATTTCACATTTTACATAAACTCGTCGCTTCATTGATAAAGTGGATTTGAAATATTTAAAAATAGGTACACAGTACAGTTTTGGTTGAAGTACAAAGCATTTTGGCTTTAAATTTCTAAATAATATCCGTAGATTATTAATGTCAACGATTTGGACAACAATAGGATTGTTTATATTTTGTCCTGATCTAGATAATAATGTTATGATTGTTTCAAGCATCAACAGTGGATATGTTAGGCTTACAAATATATTTTTGGTTTCCAGATTTTGAACATAAGCTAGCGGTTGAAAATTTTTCGAATTTGGACATTTGTACACTGCATTTCATGATTGTTTTAAGTCAGCCAATTATGAGAACAACAATTTTGTTTCAAAAGTCTCAGCATTTGAAAGAAGCACACAGTAATATACCCAATCGAACAAGGTCAAAGGTGGGTAATTTAGGTCTCGTTTCACATTGAACAATAATTAGGATTATATTCTTTTTATTTACAACTACTTACCTTAATTATTTATTATAATACATAGTTACATTTCAACATGCGTTACAACAATTTAATCACACCTAGACAAATTAACAACAGTTTGCAATATAGTGTCCAAATAGTACAGAAGTACAGACAGATACAGATAGTACAGAGACACACGATACACATTTAAATGCCATACATAACACCATTTAATTCCTGGTACAGTAAATGGAACACAATAGAAGCACAAGCAGACAACATTTTACTTTAACATTTTAGCAACAATTAAATATATGTAAATATACTTATATACGAGTAATAAATCAACTGGACGTGCTTCATGCTTACTTGAGTGTAGTTATGCGTAAATCATGTACAAAAGTGAGCAAAGAAACAAATGGGAGTCTTCGATAAAACAAGTCCCACAGTCATACGGCACGTCACCTCTTTGAGGTACTGTTCAACAATAAGAGTTTAATGAGACATTATATGAATTTCGTTTCGATCCAACAGGACATGAAAATGTGCAAACAGAAAATCATAATTTTGTTGTAATACATGGAGATGCAGTTGTGGTAAAAGTTTACTTGAAGTCGGAGGTGGACTGGCACTGGTGTCTCTTAATATGTTGAGATTACTTTTGAGTTTTGTGCGATTACATCACAGAAGAGCATTACGATTCAGATTCAACACTGTTTGTAAATAACCATTAGTTGAAAAGAAAAACAGCTAACCATATTTCGTCCAGTTGCTACAATTAACCATGATTTTCAATATGTACTTAAAACTGGAATGCAATGAAATTGGAATGGTTTAAATTAGCTAAAACTGTAAGCGGCAACCAAAACTATGTGAATTGTTTTACCCATTCTTTATAATTTTTCCATCAACACTACAACTTCTACTAATGGGAAAATCTTTACCAAAGTCAGAATAAATCATTTCTAAACTGTTTTTGCGGAAACCTGTGTAAGCACGAAAGACCGATAAGCAGATGAAAAGAGTCTTCTGATAAAGAACAACCAGTTCTAATAGTAAGTTTCAGGTAAGTAATGGCACACTGAGTAGGTAGTCATCATAAACATAAAAGTCAACCATTGCACTTAGAATTTTACAGTCAGTAACAATAATTTATACAAGATCAATGATAATCGATATCAACAAGTATAAAAGGCAACACATATTAGCTTGAGCAAAAATTAGCATCTATTTTTTCAAATAAAATGTTATCATTAAATAAGGGTTTTGAAGCAAATATTTGACAGTTGGTGTTTCAATGAACGGCTCCACTAGAAAGAAAGGTCTTATTCAAATTACATGCTGGCCGGAATATGTCATAAAATAATTGCGGAAGGTGTTATGAAATGAAGAATATGAATTACAATTTACTATTACTAAATCCGAGTGCAAGTTGCAAGTAAATCTATTTTTCCTACAGAGATAAAGATAAGTAATAAACAGACACAATGTCACCGTTGTCAAACGTCTCACGTTTGTCACGTCATTAATTCTGAATTAGGTAGGTAGCATAGCACATAAAAATTCACTCCCCTGTTTTCCTGATAAATCTCAGTATAGTATGGCATGTTGGAAGGGAAAGAGGAATATATCAATAACGCTTTTATGGCTGTCCACTGTTTCACTCTATATTAAAATTAATTATTTTACCATATAAATTAAAAATCATTTCAAATTAATTAAGTAAATTTTTTAATGCTCTTAGCTATAAAAGACATCAACGCACTTGATCACATTATGTGACATCTTGAAATTGAAAGATTAACTTAAGAAATTCTTTTTCTGACCAGGTTTCCTACTTTTTTCATTGATATAATAGCTCAAAATTCCAAAGCCTAGTACGAGCTGAAAGCGTCAGTCAATTCATCAAGCTTTTTAATGTAGCCTTGGGTATGGTCCATGTTTAGGTATTGAACATTGTTCGGTGAAAGGATCGTATGAATTTTGTGTAATAAGCTTTTGTAAAAAATATGTGGTAAAATTTTGTGCACAGTTTCAATTGTGATTTGATTAATATTTGCTGATTGGATTGCTGATGACAGTTAAGTTTTAAAATTTTGTAAATGGCAAGGTTAGAAAGATCTGATTCTGAAGTGTAGTAAAATCCAACTTTGATATGATTGAAAAATATAGCCTTATGTGATATAGCGTAATTTGATATTTACGAGTTTTAAGTTTAAGGTGTCATGCAGGTAAAAAATTTGGCTCTGTTGGAAAGCTCGACGATATGCTCATACTTCATGTATTTATATTGTGTAGTATGTATTTCCATACTTTATTGTTGTGAAATATTCTTATAATATGTAATTTCCCTTTCACGTATGAAATTCCCGTTGTCGCACTTTCGTACGTAAATCGCGTTGAAAATACATTGACTCATCCATTTATCATAAGTTCAGTTCCTGTACTCCTGACTATACTGCTTATCTGGATACAATATAAGAGTACCTTTAAAGTATCATTACATGTTAATAACTATAGTCAAATACATACAACTTGATTGGATAATCCTGATAATCCCTGGTCAGAAATAGAATCCTCGAGTTGCACAAAATTAACAATAGGTTGACGCATTCATAATTTCTTTGAAGAAGAGAAAGTGAAAGCCACAGCAAGAAAACAGAATAGAAACGGTAATGTACTTTTAAAGATTCAGCGAGAAGTGTCAACAAAAAGCCCGTATCGTATAGCTTGTAAGTTCAAAAAGTGCTTGCTTAAAAACGCTGCTACTTTTTATGTACATAATTATACCTAGGCAGATTATTTTAATAGTATTACATAGTAAGTATTATAAGTAGTGATAATAAATATATATTTTTGACGTCTTACTTTACACCTTGATATAGCAATACCAGTTCATAAATATTCTCTCTTTGATTAATATATTGCCACCATAAAGTACTCTTCAGTGCCGACGGGTTTTCGTTTTCTTTGGAATAATATAATGACCTTATTTGTAGACTACAGAGCAGTCATCACACGCAGCTACAGTATGGTAATAAGTTAAGAGTAATATTAGTAACAAAGACTGTATTAGAATAAGAATCTCCCTCTTTCGTATCTCCGCCAGTTCCGTTTTACTTTAGCAACTTGTTAGCTCGTTCGTTTGCCATCGATATCCGGACTTCATTGGAGGCAGCCTGTGAGCAACAACAATACTTTCTTTGGAGAACCTTCATTTATTATATTATGCTTGGATTTACAAGACAAATCGTACTTACCATCAAGTTAATGCGATCAATTTGTGTGTTTTGATTGTTGATCTCTGAACCCATGTCGATCGCCATGTTTCTCAGATTCCCCACCATTATTGACACTTCTTCCATGTTGTTCTCCATTTCATCTTCACGAGCATCATTTGTGATTCTAATGGTAGCGATAAAAAATGACATTATTAAATATTTATGTCGCTGCTGAATGTTTGCGGGTAGTCCTCTTTTCAGGAGAAGGTAACCAAAAATGCTATGTTGCTTGTATATGCAGAAGGGTTATAATCGCAAAATAACACCTTTCCATGGAATATTTCTTTTAGCTGTCTCAAACGTTATAATCCAACTGACTGACTGTCAGTTTATTCTAGCGTTGTGAATGCTTAATGCTCCTTAATCATATTGTGAGGGTTGTTTGTGTCAAACGAAGTAAAATTCTATATGTCAACAGTCACACAATGAACCAAAATGTACATAGTTATGTAGAAAATAATTCCATCAAAATGGTAAACTGGGAATATATAGACCCACGACGATGTATCAGCTATGTATGACTGTCAGTTGTTGGGTTTGTATACAAGAAAAAGATAAAATACAACAATAAAGAGATGACATATCTGAGATTGTGAAGGACGGGCAAATGCAGTAGCTAATGGTGGACAAAACCCCTTGTTGCTGGACCATTAGGCAATTTTATTATTCCTATTGTACACTTTCGGCTTTCTCCGACTCTCTTTATATCTCTCTGAGGCCAGCAGCCAACAATGGCGAGTGGGCAGAAAGAAAACATACAGAAAAGTAGTAGTAAAGGAATATTATTTTGTCGTTGCTTTCACTTCAAGGACAATGGCCTGCATTATTGTCTATCTCCACGGTCTACGTCTATCGTCTATCTACATCAATTCGGAGCTTCAATTCTCAGACTGTAGACATGCGACCAAGCTCACGACTGGAAATTGAACAAATGTCAAATGTAAATGGATTTTATGAAAGCGAATGTACAAATGGCAGACGAATTTGCTTGTCGAGTTCGTGAATTGGAAAATCATATGCATATAGTTACATAAATACATACAATGCTTACTACTTATATAATTCCTATAAATACAATATTTTTCTCTCTTGATGTAAGCATGCTGGCGATAGTTGAAGTAAAAATCAGAAACAAATTTCCGCTGTATATCAGAATTCATCATGTTTCATTTCATTTTCAAATACATAACTGATTCATTTTCATTCGAATACTGATTAAAATGTCGGCAATTTTATGAAGTAAAATTATTCATATTCTATGTAAGTCGACTCAATCGACTGAATGACAATTATTGGTGATATTTAAACATACTCGTCTGTGATGTAGCGGTATTATTTGATATGTTAAGTTGCAGCTATCATACATATTCAATATAATCCAAATATTATGTACATTCCTACATACATACATACATGAACAACTTGTCGAAGTGATTTGTTTTGTCTCTCCTCAAAATTTACTTAAAGCTAATAAAGATTTAATGGACCTATTTTCATGCTCGTTAAATAGGTTATTTCAGCACTTGATATAGAGCATTAGCACCGCAATAGTTCGTTTGCTCTGCTTACTCCTTTCACCTAAACTGGCAAGCGTGTGTTCCAAAAGGAGAATCTAATAAACTTCGTGTTTAGTAATTCTGGTATGCTTTTCGTTCGTCTAGTATGTACCTTTCCATACAGAAGTAAATGCATCTGATGAAATGGATTTTTTGAAGTGTGACAAATATTTTTTCATTTAAAATACACGTAAAATTTCGTAGCCAACCAAGCGCGATAATGGCAAATGACAATCACAGGAAACTGCCTTTTTCCACTTCTTTCTATTTCTAGCCTCAATGATCTCTACTAAAGTCTCGAGTACCATAATCATTTGCTGACTTACTTGGCAACGTAACCTCCATACGCTGGAACACCATTCATATCAACGTTCCTCTGTGGCTCTCCATTCCCCACCTTCCCATCGTCATTTCCCTTCCAGGTTCCGGCATCTTCCTTGAATTCATTTGATCTACTTAAATTTGAATAACATTCATAATTAGACCGGGAGTAAACGGTAGCGTGGCATGGCATGGTGGGAAGTACTCAAATTAACGAGCTCGGATTCTAGCATAATTTATAATACGTAGCATAAAGGGTTCAAAAACTACGTACGTTACAAAAAATGTCGAACAGTTAAACATGAAATGGAAAGAGCAGCTATATGAATCCACTAGGCTCACATATGTAATCAAAAACTAAAAGAGTAAGCATTAATCGATAGAGAAACGTGAAACAATTTAATCCAGAGTGTCAGTCTTCGCCCTTGACAGACAATGTACCACTTGTCATGCCTTGATAAATTGTAATTCTTTCGTTGTAAGTAGACCCGAAGGCATGAAGAAACGACGTGGAGTTCTATAGGACGCGAGTGAAAACTAAAACAAAGGCAAAAGTAACGCTTGAGTTGAAGTGCCGCTATCACCTATCTTTTCGGGACATAAAAAAGCTCGAATTCAGACTTCAAGTTGACGGTGCAAAAACGTGGGAGCGGTTTTGAGTTAACAATTATTATTATTGCTTAAAAAGCTTCAATTGTCAATCGGGATGTTTAATCATGCCTTAATAAACTGTAAATTACCGCTGCAAACTGTCATACCTTGTGGCACAAGGCTTTATTCCAGAAATTCTGTTTTTAATTTCGTTGGATCTACTTTTACATTACTATACGAATGGTAATTTCAAAATTGAAAAGGGTTAGCAATCGTAAGTTGGAACTGGTCCAGTAAGTGCAACAAACATGTCGGAAATTACAGACTGACACTGTAAACTTATTACTCCTGCAATTCAGTACGCAGTACTAATAAAACTAAAGCCGGTGCAAGAAAAGAATACAATAAAATGGAAAGAATGAAGGGTAGTTTGAAAGAGCTTTCTGTGCACTTCAATGCGGCATACGCTATACACTTACTTTCCACAAGGTAACGAACAAAGTCCGCAGCATTTTTCCATGCCTTGTAGATTCTTTTCAGCTTCTCTCATGTCTTCATTGATCTGAATCATTCCCTGCTCAATGTGATCCAGCTGCTCTCCTTGATCATCAAGAGCAACCAGTGTACGGATACCAGCTTCCTTCGCCTATAGAAAAAGTTTTAATCAGAGAAAATAAGATTAACTTCACAAAATCCTAAAATACTACACTGAGATAAATTGCACTGCTTCTGGATTTCTCCACACTTACATACAACTGCTTTCTCTACTACTGACTAAATGCTGTCACAGCAGAAATGTTATGTGTTGCTTTTGTTGAGATTGACATTAAAAGTAGAAAGACACGACATATATTTTTTCTATCAATATTTAATCAGAAAATCTTACCTCTTCACAAAGCGCTCTCATACGACGTGTACTTGAAAGGGACTGAAAGCAACAAAGAGAATTGGCTACATTAAACTTTCACTGCTTAGGAGGAAAATGATTTATGCACTAGTATGCCATTAGAGTCTCAAAACTTGTCGAATAAAATGAAGTCAACGTATTCGTACAAAATACAACCCAAAGGCAAAACATAGTAATCATGAACTCCGTTGCTGTCAAATTTATTACTGCCACTACTATAGTGGTACAAACAAGACAAGTGTTAAAAGTTACTAATGATGGTAACTAGTGAACTCCGACTGTCTGGACGTGCTTAGCACAAATCGCCATCATTATAATCTTACTAGAAGTAGAAGGCCCGTTGAAATCAACGGGCTCTAGCAACTTGGAAAACTGGTTGAAAACTTGGAACCACATTTTAAAATGACTTTCCCTTCTGGGGCACGACTTTCCCCTCTGGGGCACGACTTTCCCCTCTGGGGCACGACTTTCCCCTCTGGGGAAAGACTTTCATCAGTCATCAGACTAATTTTTAAATGAACAGCCCCGTATATAACCAATTTTAATTACATGGTTCATTTCTGACTCAAATAACTAATTTTTCATATTAAAATTCAAAATCGCTTGCTTTGAATCCTTTGTTACGAAATTTTAAATGTTTTACATAATTTGTTATTCTGGAGAAATTAAAAGTCTTTGAGATATTCACAGAATCCATTCATTTCAATCGTAATTACGTAACGATATATTAATATGGCATGGTACGCGAAGCGGACTGGGTGGTCAAACGTCATAGTATGGAAGGGTATGTCCAATAACGTTGAGAGGTATGATGACTTCTTCAGAAAAAAATCTGTCAACTTTAAACACTTTTTAAAATATGAAGGACATTGTCAATTTGAATTCGAAAACCGTTTGGGCAATCTACAACCTTTATACTTGCTTCCAGAAAAAATTAGCAGTCTTGATAAGGTTTATTGTGAGAGTGAGAGGGAGTTTCCGCAAAGGTGTAGAATGCCATGCATATGCATAGACACCCAGCTAATTTGCATATTATAAAAATATATAGATAGATTCATAGTAGAGCAAAGTAAATACTTTATAACGATATTTTGTGTGGAAGCAACGCATTTCTGTCATGCAATCAACCATCAGAAAGAGGAATCCAATTCGTGATTTTAAGGAGATTTCATATTCAATTAGCTAGAGTATAATGTTTCATTTTTGCTTCAATTTGCAATACGGATTTAACATAAACTATTTAAACTGTTCAAAACTGTCACATTATCTGGAACCATTCCCTCAAGGGCTGGCCTAATTAGTCAAAATTAATGTAATCATAATTTTGACACAGTTGCTTTTAGCATTAGATGAATCAAACCAGCCAAATTATGGGTATGTTTAATACAAACGGACCACGGGCAGACGGAAAAACGTTCCAAATTCTAGACATCCACAAAATGTCTTCCCTAAAAATGTGTCAGTAAGGAAAAAGTTGGGGTTTTGGTATAAAAAATATGTACGAAAAATTGCCTCCCATGTTCATATTCTTCATATTAAAATGCACTTAGATGTAGCTGGTGGTGGTTTATCTCACTTGACATAGTTTTGTATTATTAACGTAAGTATATATATGTTTATCAAAATGAATATTCCGAAACATTGAGCTAATAAAAAGTTTTTGTGAGCATAAAAACTACTAACTGTACTTTGCCTATGAACTAGCTGGCTTCTCAAGGATCCTCGTAATAGCATTAAAAACTTTCACTGGAGAAAGAAGTCAAACTGTTCGAACGTTACATCTTCTGGTTTCTTCATGTACAAACACTAACTTTATTAGCTGTTTTGCTTGGTTTAGTGAATGAAAGTCAAATACATGTACCTATGTCATCACATCATCCAGTTTTTTATTCAATCTGAGAACCCTGAACCCAGGCAGACAATTAACTAAAAATACTTTGTTTGGACAGTCATTGCAAAACACAATATTTTGTTGGATAAGCATTTCTCGCTACAATTACTTACTATAGTAATGTATTTACAGCAAATTTAAAGTTAGTAGACACTTGTTTCGAGAGTTTCGAGATTTGGCTGTTCGTTTATATTTTGTTTACAGTTTGCTGTTGTTGATGATCTCCTTTCTCTGCTGGTTGTACACAACCTTGTTCATCTCTTCCTTCTGTCGCAGTCGCAAGTCATCACCTTCTCTCATCGGTCCTTTTATTTATGTTAGACCAGACAAGTATGCATGTATATTATGCAGATTATTTCATTCTCTTTTTTAAATTTAGTTTGCTCATCACCGGTGTCAAATGGCGACTTGACTTTTTATTATTAACTTGACTTATTCCTCCTGCGTACTTCTTTAAGGATACTTTACATATGTATATGTATTTTTTTGACCTTTCATACTCCTCAGTTGATTTAATATTACACAGATGTAGGTAGCTTATAGGTGGGTGTTAATGCGTTTACTGCTAAAATGCATCATTTCACTCATTTCGTCTTACATTCTCCTAATAGTTGCACCATATCGTTAGTCATGTATGCTGCATTACCATCGAAAAGTGCAAGTAACGTCAAATCATAATATGACGTTATTTTATACTCCCGAACCAATTGTAGCCAAATTGGCTGCTGGCATCCGAAACAACTTTAGTAACCGTGTATAAGGGTCAAAATGAGACACTTTAAAAAGGTAGTAATGCTGCCACGGGTTGCTTCGGCAGATGGACACAGAACGACAACCACCGCTACCTCAACGGTTGATTGTAAATTGCATTGAATTTATCTTTGCAATCTTCATATTAGTGTTCATAAATAAACCAATCCTGGCTTATCAAATATCTATCTACTGTGACCTCCGATCCTAAAGCCACATTTCGTAGGGATATCCTTATTTGAGCTTGTTCTATTTCGTAATATTTGCCCAATGTTTATAGATACATACCACCGGCAAATATACTACAAACTAAAGCATAATATATATACGGCTGGATAATGTTTTAGATGTCTACATGTCAATTACAACAAGTATTTACAATAGTAAAACTAGGAAATCATGCATCGCGTGACTGTAAATAATGGAAAATTCGTTGTCTATCATTTATAATAAAATATGCATGTTCTACACATTCTACTTACCCTAGTCTATTACATCATGTACAACAGTACTATCTCAAACTGTTGCATCGTTTGTCGTATCGCGATTTGAAGTAGGAAAATACAACTGTAAATGGTACACAAAAATTCATATATATACGAACCAACATATATATAAGAAAACCAACATTCACTCTCTCAGATCGCTATATGAAAACGTTAAGGTCGGATACAACTTGACAACTGACAACCACGAACATCGTATAAGCACGAAGCAAGTAGACATATTATTGTTGCAATGTATATTTGATACCCGTCATTCATTCTACAAATAAGAATTATGATATTTGTGTTCATAAAAAGCACTGTTGTTGAACAAAAAGTTGAGTTTAATATTATGTACTCAACGATAATTACTTTTTAATTATTTAATCCACCGTCCACATCAGTAAATTTCTAAAATTGGCTAACCATTATATCAACCAAATCACATCATCATGTATCAAATCACAGAATCAGGACCCGTTTTGATAATACTATGCTGCTCTGTTTATAGTGTTTTAGTTCCTTCGATTATAGCAAGTTATTCTGTCTATTGAAAAGTGCTGATTATGGGTAAAAATAGGTTATGTGGTTTTATATTAGCGGCATGCATACTGTGTGCTTGTATGTACACCTGTCATTTATGCAAATACAAACGTTATCGGAAGCTCCCAATCAGATATATTATAGCGCATACAGTAAAATTAGTAGAGCTTTCAAGTTGCCCTCGATAAATTGATATTTATGGATAAGGAAATTCAATATAACTATAAGCATTACGTAACACATTCTATACTCTTTGCCGTCCAATAATTTAATCATGTAGGAATATATGCTGGTTTTGTGAGGTTATCAAAATAATTGTTTTTCTAATATGTGTTTTGTGTGTATAGATAGACTCGAATACAAGCCTTTGATACAAAAAATAAAGTATACGCTTTCACTTATGCATAGCATGGAATACTTCTCTTTCTCTCGTATTTCCCAAGGCTGCAGCGTTATAAACAACCTATCCTTGTACATTACAATAATACTTTCTTCCCAAGTTAGCTCTGATGGAAAAAAATCACCCTATAAAATTCCTGTGTCACTCATGTCCGATTACGCGGAAGAGAAGTGGATCAATATGCATTGGAAAGGTCCCTACGGTAAAGCTCGTACAAATGAATATATATCGACTTTCCATTAACTTGCTTCGTCAATATGATGATGGCGAAAGTGAAACGACTTTAGTTATTGTACAGGAAGTTCATACTTCGTAATAGTGTACATTTCGTATACTTTCACTGCACAAAAACTGGTTGTTGTAGATCTGATATCTAAAAAGCTTTCCTGGGATGAAAAGGCTGATGCTACATGATGAAATTTTGTCGTAAGTAGGTAACCTATAGTCTCATTTGGAATTCTTTTCCTTCCCTTCAAGGGCCCTATTTGGTTTCCCACCGTAGCTTGCAACTTGCAACATGTGAAATATAGCAATTCAACTCATGAATTTTGGACCGTTAATACATATTTATTTCTTCAACTCCACACGTCCATACTAACGAAACCCTATATGATAAAAGAGACACACGAGAAAAACACTGAATAAAGCGAGGAATGTAAGTCGTGGAAAGAATGCGATTCTCTTCAAGTATAGTGTTAGCGTTGTTGGTAAATAAACTTTGCTTTGGCTAAAACCTAATCGGAGATCAACAGGAAGATAGAGCATGACGTTGTCGCGATAAGTTGTTGAGTGTAATGCATGTGGCGTTGCAAGAAGAGCCACAAGTCTTCATCTTCACGTTCTGAGCATGCTGGATGAAGCCTTTGCGGGTATCTCCAGAAAACAAAGGTTACAGCATTGTATTACGTACAGGAGCACAGAATGTGCTCTAAGTTCCACAGTTCAATATATCCAGTGTACATTTGTACATGCTACGCATAAATATCCACCAGACAAGATTTGAGAAGAAAATGCGGGCGTAGGTATTTTTAACAAGAAATTCCTTTAAACATACCCGCATGATACCAGATTCGCTGAACCGACGAAAGTTCGTATATTGTACAATATATTTTGAAATATTATTGTTGGTGGTACATAATACATTTCAAGAATAATGCATTGTATGAAATATATGTACATATGTACATATATACATGAGTACACAAAAGCTTGGTGCGAAAACTATAATTTTTGTAAGAGTTCGCGCAACTCCTTTCCGTTGTTGGAAGCATCGTCATCATACTGATGATCATCATCAACATCATGATGATTATGTGAAGGAATCCCCTACATTCCTATCACAACGAATTCAAAGAGTTCGAATGTACAGCAACAGCAGCAGGATCGCACTAACATCATCTTCCTCGCAACGGTAGTCGTCTTTAGCAAACAGAGTAGTAGGGCTCCTTGAAGGACTACAAAGTTTATTCCTATATAAATTTAAGGAGTCTCTTCTCTGCAGAAAATGCGGAGAATATGAAAAGGTAGCTTCGTAGGTAAGTGCTCATATATTTATCCATTTAGCTAGAAACTATATAGATTGCAGTATATGAAAAAAAATGTATTTACTATATGTCCACGAAAAATGTACCTATGATAGTATGGCTGAAATAGAAGACAGCAAAGTCTTTCTTCTTTATTCACACACGTACACCTACTACTATACGTACACAGGAGCGCGAAAAGAAAAGCCTCTCTTTCCCAAACACATTACAACCTACTTACTTGTACACAAAGAAGATGATTGTCTGCCATAATAATAATGATATTTGGCAAGGATTTGCCCTTTCACCCTTCCATCCTTTGGAAACAATGTAGTTTTTCCCGTGTCGTTTGGTGGTACTGCTCCCTGCTCACACTATACTTATATCAGTGCATAACCGGAAGGCTTGTCAAACTAACCCTTGTTCTTCTATTAACAATATAACAACACAAAGGGAAAGCGAGTGAAGAGGAAGTGGAAGATGTAGCAGCCTTCTTTCTTCTACGCTTACATTTTCAGGATCGAACGCACAGTAGTCAACAGTGCTATCCAATAGTAGTATACTGCCGAAAGCTACTGATTCAACAGTGTATGTATACATTCGGTAGTTGGCTGCCTTTCTTAAGAATGGCCTACTTTTTACAAGGGCCCAGTAGTAGTCATTCGAAACCTTATTACATGATACGTTAACGATCACGACTGCGGTAAAAATAAACATGAATTAAATTCCCATTTAAAATACATAGTAACGGATCTCAGATTCCCTTCAAGAGGAAGATACCACCGACTTTTTTGGAGAAATTTCCGATTATCTCTGCAACCACTTGAACAATCAAAAATTCCTCCACATAGTATGTACTTCAAAGTCTTGAGAGTACGAATTCGTTTAATTCATCTTTATACAATAAAGTACTACTGAGAAGTGTCCAAAACTGTACCAACAAGTATGACACGAACAAGGTGCGGCACTGTTGTTGGATGATAGGGAAGATATTGAAAGATTGTTTTAGGTATATATTTACCAATCACGCACTTCCACATGAGGAGCGAGTACTGCTTAGACTAATATTTTCGTTGTAATAATAATACGCTATGCAAAACTATCATAAGATTCTATACTTGGAAGGTCCTGCATTGCATAAAATCATCTTCATTTTTAGACATTTTAAGAAATCTCACAGTATTGATGTATATATCAAATTAATATTTGTATACCTTATGATAAATGAGTTGAATGAATGTATTATGGAGCAGGCGACAGCATTGCACCTTGCCCTTGTCGAACTTGTTAGTACAATTTTGGACACTTCTCAGTAGTACTTTATTGTATAAAGATGAATTAAACGATTTCGTACTCTCAAGACTTTAAAGTACATACTATGTGGAGGAATTTTTGATTGTTCAAATGGTTGCAGAGATAATCGACAATTTCTCCAAAAAATCGGTGGTATCTTCCTCTGGAAGGTAATCTGAGATCCGTTACTATGTATTTTAAATGGGAATTTAATTCATGTTTATTTTTACCGCAGTCGTGAGCCTTAACGCAAATGTTTGTTCTCATGTCGGAGCATCAAGTACTTCACACCTACAGAGAGAAGAAAAGTCTATCACTCTCCAGCTCATACTCCTTCATATGTCAAGGAAGATAGAGAGGGAGTGATAGTTGAGAAAGTGGGGAAAAGGAGTCAAATTGTGAATCGAATGAGCCAACTAGCTCATATGAATGCGCTTTGTACCACACACCACAGACAATACGACCACGACTTTCGCACTCACTCAGGGAAATGCATAGAAACATGCTTTGGTCCCTACGACAAAAAAAAACACATTTTTTCTGCTTCTGTAGAAATAGCTGGTGCGAGATTGGGTTCGCTGTTCGTTCTTCCTGAAAGGCTTTCGCTTTCACTTAATATGTGCTAGCTGCTTTCCTTTCTATTAGCAAAACGGTTGTTGCACGAAGCCCCAAATTTTCAACTTTCACATTTGGATACATTTTCACGGCTGAAACAAAAGTCAAAGCTATGCTATCTGCAAGGAACCAGGATGATTTGGTGGAAACTAGCAATCTTTGCTTGTTGCAGTCGCTCACTCCGGAAAAAAAATCATGTGCCTGTTTTAGTATGTGCGTTTGTCGTAAAACATAAAAATATAAAGTAGATAATGCATTTTGCATTATATCCTATGAACAATTTGTATAGCTACTTTCTCCCACTCGCACTTAACTTTGGTTTACTGAGATAATAGATCGCACATATTCATCTTTCTGTTTACATGAAAGCTAACGAGTCGCGATAGCTTTAAGCATTTATGCATACCCGATAGCTTATACCACACATATCAAAATAACTTTATATAGCTTCTTCACACAATAACATTACGACATTACATATATATATGTATATTAGTATATGCATCAGCATTGTTGGTTATGGTCTTTATACTTCTGCTAGGTATAAAAATACATTTCATATGTTCAAACACAATATAATTCTGAATGCATGCTTATATACGTGCTATCATCATCCTGCATTTCTAACTCAAACAATTTTATCATACAACACACACTAAATAAATTCCAAATCCTATGCGAAAGCGGAGGCCTTAAACTGAAATAAAATACAAGGAAGCAGGACGAGTCTACATGAGCTTTGCTGTGCTCCTTAGGCGAACTATCGTGTAAAAAGCGTGGTTAGCCATGGGAAGTTGTGTTGAGTTAGTATTTATCTACGTTCCTATAATATGCGGTTATAGCAATAAATTTGGCAACATATTATTATACAAAACTTTAGATTCCAACAGAATGCGCTTATGCATTTGAACGCAAATACAAAAAATCCATCTATTTTGTTATACTAACGTCCTTTATCGTACTTACCGCTAAACTTTCACTCTTACTACTATGCATACTGAATGTCCTAAGTGTGTGTGGGTGTACTTTATTAATTCCAGCCAGATATAAATGAATACATACCTAGTTATATAATAGAAGCTTCCTTTTCCATCGTCGTTACAATCCTTCGTCTGTGTATCAAGGTGTATATTATGTGTCTCAATTTAACTCGAAAAGAATTTACAAAGGAGAAAGCTGTATTGTGAAATATGAAAAGCGAATTAGACTTTTGAGCTAAGAGACACACATATGCACAACTTTGGCAGAGTAATCCTCTCTCCCTCGACATCTTCTCCAAGTTTACGTACATATTCATGAGAATATATAGGTAATGGACAAGTTTAATATTTCGCCGCGACTTGATACATCTCGCTCATTTCACTTGGTTTCCTTAATGCAAAAACCTTATGCATAATATATATGCATTGGTATGTTCGTGTGCGTGCAAAGTGTACAAATTCAGATTACACAGGGGGGCTGTTTATATATATCATGCGTCTATGTTGTCAGTAGCCTAACGCCCTATCATAAAGGGGAAAGTTGAGCCATCCTTTCCCACACTTGTTCCTCGCCGTTCTCCTGTTTTAAGATTCTATCGCAATTTCATTTCATTTGCCACCATTAAATATATTGCAAAGTATGGATAAAAAGAAGGAAAGAAAACATTTACTTTTAACAGTAACATGAATGAATGTTCAAGTGCCTCTGGAGATGTAAATACTTTGTTCAACTGCGGATGGGAAACAAGTAGTCTCGCTATGATGAAATCACGACAAGCCAACCACACGACGATGACTACACAAACACAAAAAGTCTCGACTCCCTTTTAAATGTGCTTTACACACAAATTCTAAGAAATACTCAGACTTCCCGTTTCGTTCTGTGAACATGACATACATACAAGCAAACTACATATAATATGATATATATACTTTATAGTTACTTATTCGCCGATACATACCAGGTCGTAATTCCTGTGCGAATTTCATTATTTGGCTACAAAAGTTCAATTCTTCTTGAGTTTGTACTCAACAGACTGTTTTTCCTATTCTTCTTTTTAATATTGTATTATCTGAGCTATAAAATATATTCCTTGTGCGATTTTTTTTTTCATTTTGGAATAAAGGACCGTGTTCTTGTGACAAGTGAACCAAAAGGGGAGGCGACGAAGAGGCCAAAGAAGAAAGGCAAAGGCAACAAAGTGCTATGAATGTGCTTTTCTCCTTTAGATCTATCAGCATATATAAGGACATATAGCTAGCCTATAGACCACCACCACTGCCACTTGTTCTCTGGCACTTTATGGTGAAGAGAAATGGAGAGAGGAAGATGAAACACTTTACTTTCTAACTTTTTCATTTTTTGAAGTGGTGATGGAACAAGTCAGTGTGTCGTGGAGAAAAAATATTTTTAGAAACTCTCAAAGGTTCTGAAAGTTTTTGCTAATATTTTTATTGAGTACGATATGACCAAACAAAACGGAACTCAATCATCATAATAAAATAGAATAAAGTAAAAATATACGTATATGTACAGAGTGATAAAGAGTGAAGGAGAAAATAAAAATATACAGCCTTGTTATGGTAAAGCTTTTATCTGCGTCTTCTGGGAATAATGAGAGAAAGAAAGGGGAGAAAGTAAAGGCTGTGTAGTCAGCTTGACCGGAAATGATAGGGGAAGCAAGCAGTAATTGCTAGAGTGTTAATGATAACGAACGACACGAAGAATGAATCCAACAGCAAGTTGCGCTCTACAATTACAAATTCCTATCAGCCATGACTCGTCAGTTTTGTCGTGTGGAATTTCCGCAGACATTCATACCGAAGCACATATTTAAAAGACTGCGAATATGGTAAGCGTTGGCAAGAAAAGAGTTTATATACTTTTATACTTAATGTACAACAGTAAATCCATATCTTCAACTACTCTTGTCATGTCTTTAATAAGACGATAAATTTTATCATTCAGGTACTTGATATGTAACATATTTATATGTTTTGTTCTACGAACTGCGCCGTAATATTGTAACTACAACCCATTGTCATGCAAAATTATTCTTGCCATAATATGTATGTAGTACCATCAATAGATACATCATAGACTCCAATTTGCTTTCATGTACCCCATTTTTTGAAAACCAATTTGAGGTAGCGAACGTTATGGATGCATGAAATTACTCAATGTTGTACGTACATCATGGTGTCTCACATTGTCTGTAATCTCATTTGGAGTGAGTAAGCTCATGACAGAAGAATAATTGAAGGGATGACGCTTGAGTGATTTACATGAATTGGAAAACGATATGAGTCATGAAGATGACAGAGGGGAAGCATATTGATTTATCCTACACACGAACTAGACGAACAACAAAAATTTGTTCAGTGATGTAGTCTTCACATCTGTAAGTTTATTTGTTTGATTAGAAAGCAACTTGTTTTTGTGCTTCATTGAAACACTGCAATGTTAGAACGAGCATAAGTAAAGTGCACTTTTAATGATTGGGTATTAAGTATATAGGTACTTTCCACATAACAAGCAACGAATGATACAAAGAAGTTAAGAGCATAGCTTGGTTTAAAAAACTGTACAATGTCGGACGAGGGCCTTGGATAACTACTAGTCTGCTAAACCCGTTTTGCGTATGATTATAATATGCACTTTAAATGGTAAATGGAGAGTTCGAACGAACCAACTAATTTGTTATTAAAACACGATGATTGCCGTGAATGTATTTTTCTCGTCCTTGTATTTCCAGAATGCTTCAGCCAATGCTTATTTAGAATTTCATGGAGCCAACTTTCAGTTGGTATTACCGTATGCTGTAATATTATACCTTGGAATAATTTCCCTCGATGGACACATCTGCAGGGCTTTGATAAAAATCCTGGATTATATAATAGCTTCAATTGAAACTCGAAACTCCATAGTTTAACTTTCTCCGTGTCAGTGTCACATTTGGTCAAGTCAAGAAGGGAACTATATTTTAATGATAGCAGTATGCCAAATGCATAAGTATGAAAGTTTGTATTGCTGTTAACCCTAGAGATAAACCTTCCGTTCATGCATTTTTAAATACAAGGTCTGCTTTAATATTATATTTAGACTACCCTATCTATTTAATTAGCTAATCAATTAGTGCAAACACATCCCTATATTTAAACTAATGTTTCTGCTTATGTAAATACTAGTTTTAGAAATGATTTAAAGTTAACGGAGAATGGTTTACATTGAATTTCAATTATCTATTGAAATTTTGTGCTTACTGGGAAGCGCAGCTTGAGTACATGATTATGGCGACAAAGATTTGATGCGGTAATCAAGGTTTGGAAAAATTACATTACACAAGTCATTATACTATAGTTTCATATGACAGACAGATTTGCAATATCAAGGTCAAGCAAGGGGGACACACTGTTTGTCAAAATCTTGAAATAGTTGTTCTGAGAGCTTATATTATTTTCGATCCATATTGAGAACGGAGGATTTCTTATGTAAGCAATGACAGTACACAAAACTTTCACTGTAAAGTAGGAATTGGTGAGTACGTATTCTTAACTTTAAATACTTTCATGCACAAAATACATTACAAATTCATTGTTTTCCTTTCTGTTTGAATTATTTTCCTAGATATAGAAAATATCTTGTTTCTGCTATGTCGGTGGAGAGATCCCGAGGAAAATTGTAAATGTCATGTTTCTTCATGTGCTGTTGTGTTGTATGAAATGTAAAAGCGTTGTACCTTCCAGAATCATCACAAAAACTTTTATAACCAGAACTAATGTGAATGAGATGAAGCCCACGTCTAATTCCCGCCTGTTATAGGACACTAAAACTTTCCTTCACTATAAAAACATGTTGGTTTGTTTGTTCATATCAGAAGGAACCGGCCTGGAGCATTATTATTTTCACTGCATTTTCAATATCCTACTTCCTTCCCACCGTAAACTTTCCACTGAAATAAATGATAATCTTTCCTTCCGGCGAGTCAGCCAACGCCAAGTATATCTGCGGTATTTAAAGTTCTCTTGAGATCCTGTGGGATAATGTTTCCATCTCTAAATGATTGTACGTTTATGCTTTTGTGTCTGTTTATGAGCAATGTAAATATGCGATGCTTTTGTGTTTATACGTTATATCCAAAACAAGAAATAAGATGAGCAACAAGCGATTTCCTTAACTAACAATCGGTTTTTATATTTCCGATAATTTGGCCAAGAAGTTGCGGGTATATTTATTATGAGATATACAGTGAGTGAGACAAATTAATGGTTTTGCTACATCAACCTTTATGCATCATCAGAACTGAAATTAGAAGATACCAGTTTCCAAAATAGTAAGTTAGTTAAACATGTATGTAATCCATTTTGGCCACTATGTTAGTTTGACATTCTGTGAAACGACAAAAGTTCACCAAATAGGAAACAAATATTGACGTACCTCATCTGTAACTTGGTTTGCTTGCATCTGAATTTCCTCCAGCTCAGATTTGGGAACTGGAGGATCTGCTGGCGGAGGCGGTGGCATGTTGAGCTTTTGTTAAAACCTGTGGAGCATGCATAACAAATAAACAACATTATCATTTATTTATCTTATCTGAATCCTCGCATGCTTTCCGGCAGAATTCTAGCACAGCCGTTGTTTCTTTTGCCAAGTAATAACTACTAATATTAACTATTTGGAAGCTGATCATTATGTTTGTTATATGCAAAGCAAACTCTAATGCCATTGTTTCATGTTATTTTACGTGTAAGAATGAGAGAAAAGCGTACTTTAATTTAATTAAACTTTCTGTTCCATTAAAAGCGTAAGTACAAAATGCAATTTTTGTCTCAAAAGCACCTTGTCTGTCAGAGTGCATTTGCCACCATATCCATTCCTCTGTAATTAATGGAGGTAATTCATGCCATAATTGTGTATTATACTTTCTATTTCTACATTATATCTACAAATGTTACATGAACATCTGCACAAAGTCGAATTTCCCAAGAACAAGTTAAAAGTTAAAACTACTATTCCGCTAATACTGTCGAAACATTTATAAAATAGTATGTGTAAAAGCATAAAATATTATGTAGTCCCTTTTAGGTTCTCCATCACGGGCTGGAACTTTGCTTTCGGTACTTGGCCAGTAGATATGTAACTTAAAAGTTACTTTGTGTAATTTTCAAAAGTCTATTATGTCCGCATGTGGACACAGAGTAAATACTAGGGGCATATGAAACCGTTTATCTTAATATTTGTTTCCAGTTTCCATTACTAATGGACTTCTTGAGTACACCTCTTGGCTCCAAGATCCGAACAATCGTGTGGAAGAAAATGATGGCATTCATCTATAAACGTTTCAAAGTTTTCTTGTGCACTCAGGTTTTCCTGAAAGACCATAGGTAAATATTCCGCAACTCAATTGTCGTAGATCTGTGAGGACTGAATAGCACATTATATTATAAGCTCAATGTTTATTGGGTCTACATAAATAGAATTTGACATTTCAAAATGTATTCCTATTATTGCGCCGTTTTTCTTATCTAAATACTCGCAACTGTTGGATGTATTCTTTTGTAACATTATTTGCAAGTAAGCTTTCAGCTGATTCCGGATTTCAACTTTAGTAGCCCTTTGATCCTATGACCAATAATGAGAACTGCTTTGATCAGTACTTCCATTCAAGTATCTTCGTTCCGAACATTTTCTTGCGTATACGGATTAGAATTGTAATGAATGGTATATTATAGAAAAGAATGCGAATACAACAGGATTTTGTACAGTTTTTAGTACATATAATTATAAAAATGCAATTTAAGTATACACAAGCAGTCTTACATATTTAAATGTTGCTACTTCTGCGAATATTATACATTAATATACTTCCCTGGCTGATGTTCTCAACTTTTAGTAACGGGCGAATCTTTGTAAAATAAATCGTAACTCTCGGAATAAGAGAGCGGTGAAGATTGTTAATTTCAAAAGAATTTGGCAGGGTAGGGTAGATAGCGGATACCAAAATGAGAGTAAAGTAAGTGTATATGGTATAGTATAAAATGTTATTCCAAGGCTCACTTCGACAAAATCCTCAAGGTACTTGTCTGGTCTTTTTCCTTTCATCTTATCCTATGAAGCCATGTAGCTTTTTGTAAAACGGGAAACATGAATCTCAAATGGGACCTTTGAATATTTAATGAGCAGTCTTTTATTGTAAAGGTGTGCCCAGAACAGTGGAGCCTAGAAACGTTCTTTGGCATTCCTTCCCTCATCACTCACCATCAAATGCGTTGGTGATCATTGATGAAATTCAAGGAATGACATATAAGTGGTGATATAAAACTATAAAATACTTTCTCTTTGGCTTTATAAGGGTACTACTGTGAACTATATGCTTGCGGTACTGAAAGACGCAATGTCAATGGAGAAATTTCACAATGGTGATCTTTCCATTCTTTTTTTAATCAGACAGAATTTACAAAATCCAACTTGAAAGTTTTCAGATTTTCATTATCATTAAAGATGTTGTTTGTATTCATCAATCTTGGGATAGCGACATCTTTACTCGTATATGTATGACTTTATATACGCTAGTCAATCAAAATCCAGGGTACGGTAAAAGCATACAACAAACCAGCAGTTACGTATCTTTACTGAACTTCAATTTATTCGTTTCATGTAATTGTTGTTTCCAAAAATAACCTACTATAGGGGGCAATGAAATGTGTAGATACATGGCTATGAAAAGAATAATACATAATCTTTAAACGGCTAAGCCCCACCCGCTGGCCGCTACCCAAACTACCAAATCTCAGAATGACAAATTTTTCGATCTCAAACCGATTGATTTTTAATTTTATATGCTACCAGCCTGTTGGCTTGATTAAATATGATATAACAAATTGTGATTTATAAAATACATACAAGTGGTCATTTAAAATCACAATCACATTTAAAGCCTCACAGTGCACAAAAATACACACATATTAAAACGTCTGAGGAAAGTGAAAGCGTGTCTCAACTTACCCCTTGATTAAACCACGCTGGATTCGTATTCTGAGCTACTTGTCTCCAATAATCCTTCCAAAAACAGTAAATGACGAGAACTATATTTATTTATTTTAGTTTTGGGTTTATCCTTCAATCAACGAACAACTATAAACACAAAGATTGTTTGTAGAAAAGTAGAAAGTATGCAATATTTAGTGCATGTACAAACAAACGGTTTGTTTCCGGTACATATATACAAACACCAAGTTTCATGCACTGTTGTTGAGGTTAAATCTAGATATTCGGTCACTTGTCGCTTACGTTGATGTCAGTTAAACTTAAAATTGTAATCATATTCCTATATTTAACTCTGATAATGGGTTAAAAATATCACTATTTGCTTTGCATATATGGTTATGTCACGATCGCGGTATACATACGTACAAAAGCAAATTTGGAAATTAAAGTGTGGTTTTTTGTACTACACAAAATAGTGGCGTGGGTACCTGTGGAATAGAGAGAAAAATGCGTGGTGAAAGCAACGAACACGACGAAAGAACTAACACGACAGGATGATGAACCTGAACTGAGAAGAGCTTCCACCCAAAGACTGAAAACGGGGAGATACGATCCACTCAAAGCCATACCGACAGTGTGTAATGAATACAGGCTTGCTCACAGTCACAATCATGAGCGTAGGAAATCGGGATGAGTGTGAGCGAGAAATGTTATCCTAAAGTAAAAGCAAGCTTTATAAGCTTGTTTGGTTTGCATGTATGTACCATGTTCACGAAGCAACTCTATAGCGTCCATCCAAGTAGCTCTGGAGAGAGAAGGACCTTATTATTATTTTTCCCGTGCCTTTTACTTTAGGACACGGCGACGTTCAGCAGTGTGGGATAGACCTCTATTGTATATCTTGTGGCTTTCACTTTTCACATACCTTTATTATCATCAGTTGCATTTATGGGAGGTTCTTCTTCGGATATGAAAGAATGTCCGACTAGATTCCGAACAACGGGTAAGATAGTTCTAGCAGCAACAACTCCAGCTAAGACCAAGTTGTTGTAGTAGTGTCCTTTGTACCGTAAATAGTCACTTATATACTGTACATATGTGTGTGTGGAAAAGAAAACTAGGTTACACCCAACAAGAAACGCAGGATAAAAAAGGGAATAGAGAGGTTTGTATTTAATACAAATATACATTATTTATATTGAGTCAAAACGTATTATCGGGCTACTACATAACGTTATTACCTTCTTTGGTTTATTGGATTGAAGGTAAATTGAAACCGGAAAAGACTTCTCCAACCCGCCATTAGTTGTGTTTAATATTCATGAGCTTCACTTCTCAACGAATTTCTGGTGAATTCAATATTAGTCTTAAATGTTCAACTTCCATTACTTTCGAAAAGTAGATGAAAGCATGTAATTGTCATTGACGGAGATGTGTTTATGTGTCTGTCTGTTCATCTGTAGTGGTTTCCGCTTCTGGTCTCAAATTCACGGCTTGCGATTTTATATGCATGATTAATTTTCTCAGAATTTAGTACGAGTCCTGTGTCTGCCTTAAAGGTACTGATTGATTTTATGAATTGAATTGGTTCTTGGGAATAAGACTAACCTGATTTGTACGGAAGCATTACAAAGGTCGATCATTAGTACTTAGTATAGTATTTAGTATAGTATTATTTTAGCTGCCTACATTTTATAATGTTAAAGCTGAGAGATAAGGAGACAGTAAAGAAAGGTGTGTATGCGAAACATTGCTTTTCAAAGCGACAATTATATTCGGTGGTAATGTTCTCTCAAATGTTCTGGATCATGGTCAGCCAAAATTAATGCCTGTATATTGTATGTTACGCAGACCTTCTAAGGTACAGACCTTCGGAAACGCAGACTCCCAATGGAGCAGCGGAAGTACCCACAATGTCATACTTTGCATTTAAATTACTCCTCATGTAAGCGTCCATAATGATGTAAGACATGACATAAAGTCCGATTCGGTGACTGCGCTGCGGTGCGTGGTGTGTTTTTTATTTTTGTCCATGATGGAGGAAAAATTGGGATTCTACTACTAATTGTCGGGTATCGGTTATGATTTCCATTAGTAATAGAACTGATAAATGAAAGCCGATTTTGAAGTTTTTCTTCTATGCAAATGATTGAAACGGGTTCATTCAACTTTGCCATTTTTTGAGTAATTGGCAAGCACATGTGGAATTCTTAGATGCCCATACCATCGCATGATGCCTTTTGCCATTAACATCAATACAGCATACGACGTTTAATTGCCAGTGTCATTTTAAATGGCCGATTTTTGAAAGTTTTATAATTGAAACATTGAAAAGAGTGTCCATATATTTTTCCCTACAAAAGTTAAATTATGTAATGGTTAGACTTCTTTTCCCTATGATTTCCCAAAAGGGTGCATATTACGGTGCGAACGCATAATGATGGAAAACCCACACTGCAAAATGAACTCATTTTCTCAACGCTTTTTTGTGCTCCTAAATAGCTTTACAATTATACAATAAATCATAATCACGATTGCATTGTACTTTTACTGCTATTTTAATTTACATTTCATTGTGACGTTTTTCATAAATTACTACCCGCATAAATAACATGCATAGATAGCGTTAAAAATTACGACAGTATACTTTGTTCTGTCGCCGCGACTTGTGTTGATGTAAATGAAAGAGGGTGGTAAAATAAGTACTTGTTGAAGGTGTGAGAGAAGAGCTGTTGAGCAGCAGCAGCAATAAAACAGCAGCGTATGTACATATTAGTAGTAGTGTTGTCAGCTGTGCTGCGCCAATAAAAGGCAGCAGTTGTTGCATCTTTCACACTTCGACCATCAAGCGAACGAACGATCAACAGCCTATCAGCGTCCGCTAACAACACAGACCTCCTCCGCGAGCACTTCTCGCACCGCCACGTAGCACGTCCAACTACACAGGGCAGAAGGAAAAAAGTAAACATTGAACAGCTACATGGATGCGCACACGGAAAGCAAAGTATAGCAGACTACTCGAGCCCGATCACAACAACTCGATACTAAAAATGCATGTGCTTTTAGACGCTTTTCTTCTCTACACATTTTTTGTCTTTGGCATTTCTTGGAGTTCCTCTTGCCATAGTCGTTAAATTGTATTGAATTACGAAATGACAAATTAATGGTCATTTGTTTTAGAGAAGTCATTAAATTCTAAGTAGGACAAGGACAAGAAGCAGAAAACCGGTGGTGTTGAGAGTCTTGACATCGTACGTAATATTACATACTTAGGTTTTAGGTATTATTGAGAAATATAGTGACGTGACAGAGACGAGCCATTTTTATTCACATTTGACAACTAAACTGATAATTAAGTTAAACTCCGTAGTCGAAGACTAATTCTCGTTTTACTACCTGTTTTGTCATTAAACGGGCAAGAGTTAGGTGAAGTGCTTTAGTTAGAGGTATTGGGACACTTACTCCGATAAAACGGCTTTTTACGGATTAAAGTCTGAAGACACGTGAATTTCCAATTTGCAACAAAATGGCTAATCGAAAAGGACTCCAGATCGTCATTGGTCTACCTGCTAATGGATTCGGCAGATTTAGCAGCAATGTAACACTCTCGTTAAATCCTAGCCAAGATTTCATGTTATCTTGGTTGGATTGCATAAAGAGGCAAAATAAACCGTTGGTAATTGTTTAGCTTAACATTCCAGCTTATATCATGTATCGTTTTTTGTTTTAAGATAATTAATCATTATATTGTACATCATGTCTCATGCTTACTGTTTGTAAACTTGTAAGTTGTAGTTATTATGTTTTGTCTGTTGTAGTTCGAGAAGTTGGTGGCAAAGAAGGATGGGTACACAATTATGGATCGTCGCCCACCATCCGTAAGGAAAGTTTGGAAACTTTCCTCTCAAGTGAGTGTTTCACGTTTAACTGCAGACTTCGACTACATAGTTGATAGATTGGAATTATCGACTTGATTTAACATGACATATAATTTTTTTTTTCTACTCCAGATCAAAGATTACATAGATAGTTTCGGCCGAACATTACAACTATACAAGGCAATTTTAGGCACTACTACGGCGAATACAGGTCACTCCATTCCCACAACTCCCAGGACTCCTCAACAGCAGACGAGTTCCAGAGCTGCTGATAATTCAGCCAAAAAGCGGTTGTCATTTGTTGGGTCGAATGGTTCTCCACCTGTCGCTCGCAGTCAAGCTCAACCAACGCCTGCCTCAACTAAACAAAAGAGTTCGGTTCCACAGCAAAACAAAAGTGTCAAAATGGGAGTCGGACAAGAAATTAACATGAGAATTTCAGCGGGTAACTCCAACAGTGGCAGTCAAACACGATCGAACACTAGGACATTCCACAACTTGTTGAATCTTCCAGCGGTGGTAAGCTACTTAATGCATAATTATAAAAGTGAAACTTTATGACTATGACAAGAACTCCAACTTATGAATATTGTTTATGTACATGGAATACTTTTGTTTTGTGTATAGGATGCTGATGACAGTGCTTCAATGGCGAGCACTGTTGATAGCCAAAATTCGCAATTGCTAGACTTAGCAAAAGAGGGAGTGGAATTTGAGGATATCAAGGGGGCAATTGTTAAAAAGATCGTAAAACATGTGGATAATTCCGCGGTAAGATGTTACATTATTTTATATTGATCAAACTAAGCAAAGTGATCGACTTTTCAAAGTTAACAAATGCAATAATGAATATAATGTATATAAAACTTTTAACTCGGTTGTTATTACAATTGCAGATGTTAAGAATGAGACACGAATTAAAGAACTTGGCGAGAGATGGGAACTTCTTGCGAGTGATGAGACACATCCCAAATACTGCCAATACTTTGCAATTAATATTCCTCCAGTAGGTAACTGAATGAGCTGCAAGTTGTAATAATTTAGTATGTAACTCTTCGGCCGCCGTCGGCATCGGGATATAGTAAAGATATGTAAACTAATACCAGCAAATGAGCAAAAGCACTGAGACGGGCAGTAAGCACTGTAAATACTACTCAATAAGAAGAAATCACCATTATTTTAAAAATGCTATTATGTCGTTAGGTTGAACGTAGCGTAGATATTCTTTCCGGTTTTTATAAAATGCTTCAATTATTTCAAAACCACATGTAAACACAAACTAAAATATTATAGCTTAATTTTTTATTATAATATATTTTTAAGTATTCGTGTGTTCGTTAGTATCTATTTGCGTTTGTCTTTTCTTGCTTTACAAGTTATGCAGTCGAAAATATTATTATGGCATTGTCGTAAAAACTACTGAATTTAATCTCGTCGTAATGTGTATAGGTAATACACAGTGTATTTGTCACAAATGAAGTGACCACTATAGTTTTAACTTTGCTTGCTTGGAAATTGGAAGTATAGGTAGGTTAGGTTATCTTTTGAAATGTATTTTTATTTAGGATAATATTAATTTTATTATCATCGTAAAATATAAACTTAGGTTTAGGTATATAATTCATGTGTATTTAAACTAACGTAGATATGAAATATGTATGTAACTCTTTGCTATTCGTTCATATCAAGTAATGTAATGCGTTAAAATTTAAAATGTGCAGACAATTTCTGAAGATGTTGTTTAGTAGTTTTTAATAAAAGATGTTTAGGATAATTTTTGTAAATGTACGTTGAGTCGTTTAATAAAGCGTTAAAATAAAATACACTCGTTGTTTCCAAAAAATATTTTCATTTAAAATGCAACTTTGTCTTTATGGAACATGGAAATGTTTGATTCTTCGGTTCCAGTTGTTTTTGCGTTTAACTGTAACGCAACTTCCAGGGAAGTTGATAGGTGACATTCAACGAAGCATACCAAAATGCATACACGCTGCTGTACACTGGAGTACGCCCGATTCCGATTCTTTGTTGAATCCAGCTTCAACCGGCCCCATTCTTTTAAAATATGACAGCGGCATTTCGTTTTCGTCAGGTTTTCTGTCGAATTCTATTCCAAATTCTACATAATCTGTGTTCATGTTCATTGTTCACTTATCGTTCATTTTCTCCAAATGATTGAAACACCCAGTTATTATAATTCAAGGTTAAAACAATGACAATTACCGGAATGTCATCATCATCATCAGGGTTAAGCATACTTCAAACTTACGACTCTGATTCAGAGTCAGTGACCAGTGCTGAAGGAAATGACGATTGCTCTTCCTCCAAGAAAAGTGGCAGCAAGCGATTCTCGAGCCGTTCAAGTGAACGCGTGCCTTCTAAGCGACCCCGAATATCACAATCTGATGACAGCAGTACATCCGAAGATGAAGCCTCATCATCTTGCATTTCAGGAAGAAAGTCAACGCCTGAAACAAAGGAACGTGCAGTGGCTCAACCGAACCTGCGTCTTCCGAGTGTTCCAATAAATATTTTGCAAATGTTTCCTGATGCCGAGGGGGGGAAGCCAGAGGACGATCCCTCAAAACATGACGGCAGGATACGGTCATTTGCGCATGTCCGAGGGAACTGGGCGTCCTACATATATATTCAATGTAAATAAGTTATATGAAAGTACTTCCACAGCACACATTGATTCCGAACACTCCGTTTTCCTGAATCGTGTCCTGTTTAGTAATGTTATAAAATACACATGTGTATACACAAATATTTTGTTTTGTTTTTTGCGTAAATGTTTCAAAAAATCTCTATCTGTTTATTTTTGCCCCAGCTCTGTTTATTTTCGTTTTGTTTTTGTGAATAAACATAAATAAACGTTTATTTTTGTTTATTGACTTGGCGTTGATTACATCAAAGCGGAAATTTTATTTAATTAAATAATATGACCGCTATGTGCAAACAACTCTTAGGTTTCAATTTACTGTTCCTGCAATCCCAATATTTGAGGAATATTATAAAGTGACAGGTAAAAATCTTAAAAAGTGGGAAACTTCGAATTAATTAGCAGCAGTAACACCTGACTGTGTGCAATTTTACTGAAAATTCCAGTTCGTGTATTTGTTGGACTGAAAAAACGTCCACTAAAAACGTCCACTGGAGCAGCGTAATATGATTTAAAACGTTCTCCAAATATTTTAGTATTAGTTCACAACCATTCTCTGACTTATACCTTTTTGATAACAAACTTTGAACTACCCGGAAATGTGGGTGTAATTGTTTAAACGTTGATTGTACTTGAAAAGTTGCTAAGATGTAAAGGAAAATAAACATTCCAATACACATGTTTAAAACGTGTTTATTGTTTTGTTTATTGGTAAAAACACATTGTTTTTTATTTTTCGTTTTGTGTGCACTGTATTTGTGTATTCAAAAATGTATACACATGTTTAAATAAACGTTTTAAAACGTGTTTAAACATGTGTATTGTTTAAACATAACATTACTAGTCCTGTTTGACACTGGGAAATTTTATTCATGGTTATAATATATATACTTTATGTACTTCATTATCTTTCCAGGTCCTGAAAGTGCAACCACGATAACGGAACTCAATAAGCTAATCTGTGATGCTGAAAAAACATTACCAGAAAATTTGTCGTTGCATCTAATAAATGATAAGCATTTATCATTGTCTCGTACCTTACCATTTCGTCATCACTGGATAGATCCATTCACAAGTAAACTGAAACAACTTATTACTAGTCATCAAAGGTATGTATGTACATTTCATATTAGAAATTATTATATACCTAGGCACAATTTATGGCATGAAATCAAATGGCGATGTAATGTTAATTGTATAATTGCTTGTTTTCGTTTCATTTAATAGCTTTGATCTGTGCTTTGACAAATTTGATGTTTACACGAATGACGACAAATCACGGACATTCATAAGTATGAAAGCAATTAGCAGTCAACATTTAATCGATATGGTCGAAAAATGCGATGAATCCTTGGATGATTTTCAATTGGAACCGTATTATAAGGTAAAGGGTACATGTTTGAATATTATAATATAATATAATGCCCAAAATGTTTGCTTATAGCTATATAATCGTTAGAGAAATGTTTGATACTTCCATTTATGATAATAATTGTTTGTTCTTAATTTTAAAGGATCCGTCCTTCCATATAAGTTGTGCTTGGATTTTGGGGGATCAAAGCTTATGGGCCAAGCAGAATTTGATACCCATTTTGAACCAGAAGTGGTCTGAATCAACGGAGAACGACCCAGATGTGCCATTTTTTCATGTATCTTCCGTTGAGTTCAAAACAGGCAATAAACTGTACCGATTTTTTCTTCGGAAGTAGTACCTGATTTCTCATAAAAGACTATGCGAAAGAAATTTTAATTATATTCTTAGTAAAAAAGTTGTATGAAAAAAAGAAAAGTCTGAAATCTGAACTAAAAGTTAATTAACATGCATTATGTTGCTTGTGTTTCTGCATTAATTTCATGGACTAATTGTTTATTATATAAATAGTATCTTAAAAATGCAGATAATATATTTTTTAAATAGTTATCATATCAATCTCCTTTGCGCTTTTCTGTGCACTTATCAAGACTCACTCAACTCGTGTGTCAAATCGACATTGTGGAAATAGTCAATTAATAGTAGTAAAGTAAAAAAGTTTTGAATACAGAAATCATTGTGATATTAAAATCATTCATGTAAAAATACCATCTACCATTATATGTTTACCAAGTTTACCGATTTTTTTATACATACCTACTATATCGTCAAGTCTAGTTTATCAAAAATTCACTTTTTTCATCTTATAAAAATCTTGTTCATAATATTATGATCAGTTTTATTCATTCCCATAAAATTTCCATTATCATACTATGATTATATTTTTACAGAATGAATCATGTAGAATTTGCAATGAATTTGCACTGCACTGATAGAACAACAAAGACAAAACAAGGCGACACCTCACCTGTTTATGTCAATACATTGAAACTTTGCCGATTGAAATTGAACTATGAAACTAAATTTAACGTTAATTCATCAAATCTAGTAAAGTTGGAAAATTATGCATTAATTTGTTGTCATTTCGATTAGTTAAGAACTACTTTGTGCTTAAAATGCGTTACTCTTTCCATAACACATTTCATTACAGCAAACCATGAGCATCAAGAGCGTAGGTAGAGTGAAGCGTTTACATGACTTGACTAACGTGTTGTGTAGGTGGCTTTGAGCACGCATTGCATTTTGGGGCAACGTGAGCGAGCAAGCGGAGAACGATGAGCCTCTGGGAAAACAGCGCAGAAGGTAAATTTTGAGACACGCTTCGCTCTTATGGGCAATCTCTCACATTGACTCAGTCGGTGAAACAGTATCCTCCACCAAGCTGTGTGACAAACTTCCAGTCAACGGGAAAGTTTTCAAATTCCTTGTCGGGATTCCAAATTTTAATCTAATTAATTCAAGGTAAGCACAATACACTATTCTTAATTTGCTAACCACATCAGTTTTTATATTTTAGTTTACAACGGGGTAGTTTTTTAAAATTTAATGGAGCCGGTGACAGATCCCTCACAATAGTAATTTGTGAAGCACGAGCTGTGTGGTTGGGAATATTACTAAAAGGTTTAAAATTTAATAGTGGTGATTAGTTTCATGTGTTTTAGTAAATTTGAGGGGTACTTTGTACCCTAATTGTCTTAAATTTGTTGTATTGTTTTTTGAAAATGAAAATTTGATGGCATTGGCTGCTCTTGAATAAGTTATCTTTTCAACATGTGTTTAAGAATTCTTAAGGATTTAAATCCTTTCCTGATTAAACTCCAAAGATTATTTTATATGCATTTAAGGGTGTTTGGATGTAAGATCATTTTTTGTAGAATTAAGTTGTAGATGATGATGGAGGAAGGATAGAATTTAACGCCAAATTAACATGTATTTAATGTTGTTTGTTGGTAAACGAGCCTTATCGAGGCTTATCACAGTGGAGAGTGATGCTGGTTGTGTAAAATTGTAACAGTTCATAATTTAATGATTCATGTTCTCTTTTTAAATTTCAGATGCGTTACGTCAGTGCGTACCTCCTAGCTGTCTTGGGCAGCAAATCTGACCCCTCAGCTGCTGACATTGAGAAGATCCTTAGCTCTGTAGGTATCGAATCAGATAAGGAAAAACTTACTAAAGTTGTATCAGAGCTGAAAGGCAAGAATGTCGAGGAGCTAATAGCGGAAGGTAAAATAATTCGCAATAATTTATGTACAATTTCCTAAAATGAAAAATGCAATATTATGATGATTTAATTTAACACCATCTTTCGACTGTATAAAACAATGCTGATCCCTATTATCTGAAATTGCATCTTCCAATAATTTTAGCATAAATTGTTATGAAATCAAATCAAGTAACTCCATTGTAAAAAAATCTTTTTTTATCTTTCAAACAGGTCAAAAGAAACTTGCCTCAATGCCTGCTGGAGGAGGAGCTGCCCCCGCCGCTGGTGGAGCAGCGCCTGCAGCTGCAGCAGATGCCGGCAAAGGTAACTGATTTGATTATAGAATAAATGTATACTTAATTCAAGAAACGTTAAAAAATTTGGCCCATTTTCTGAACATTTTTCTGTTCTGTTCACAGAGAAGAAAGAAGAAAAGAAGAAGGAGGAATCCGAGGAAGAGGATGATGACATGGGCTTTGGACTTTTCGATTAGAATATTTCTTAAGTTAACTCGTTATCAAACTCCTCCTAGAAATAAAGGATTTCGTATTGAATTTTATTTTGTGACTACTGCTATCTATTCACGTTCATTATTTTATACCGAATATCATCAATTCTATCATATATTTTCTTTGTATGTAAAACGCACATCTAGATTACAGTTGTTGTTCAGTTACTTTTGTTCTGACATTTGTACATTTAGAATATCTACCCAAATAGGATTCATTCTCCAACTCATGTGGGGTTGGGGAAGGATCGGTGCATAACCATTACATAAAAGCTGGGAGGGCGTTATAGGGCTTGCGGGGTACACAGCTCTATAGCTCTGTCAATTCTTAATCTTCTAATTGGTTTATCGTTAGGGTCATCGGGTCATGGTTAATTTTTGTAAATTCAACATCATACTGAATTCGGATTTTCTCGAACTTCAACATTTGAGTGGGACATGAAGTTGGGCACAATTATTTTCTCCAGAGCGAGAAAAAACCCTATTTATGCACCAAGATTCTGTAGGATTTCAATGGAATAATCTTGCCCCAATTCAAACAGCAGAGCATATGGGGTGAAAAATGCATAACTCATTATTAACTTTTCAGATCAAGCTGGAATCTATAGCCAGGAGGCAGCATCCCACCTGACGACGTTTCTAATAAAGTCTACACTTAAAACATAATGGCTGATGACACCAGGTCACATATTATATTTTATGGTTGCTTCATTCACAAGGAAGTATGTAGTATATTGGCTCGATTATTTTATTTATTTGAAATTAAGTCATTGAATTAACTAAAAGCTTTAAATGCATTGCTTCATCAGATTTCCGTTAATATCCCAACTTTCAATTAAAAATATATATACTAAATGGTAGAAAAAGAACAGACAACAGACAAATATTCATGTATGATTCCTCTATGATATGATACTTCATGCTTTTCATTCTACTTTTGTTTGACGCAGTGTCTCTTCCTTTAAACCACGACGGTCGCTTTGTGTGCATTTTTACATATTGTTTTTTGTTAAAATACCTGCTTGTGTTTCGTAGTACGAAGTTCGTACTATCCTGCTTGAATACAGCAGACGGGTTCTTATTCACAAGTGCAAGATCTGCGTTGAAAAAGGCTTATGATTCTTTCTATTCACTATTCTGTTTAATGTTCATTTTTATCATCTATTGTATTATTCCACACTCCTGATTTCTGTTGTGGCTTGTTCACTTCACGCATTCAACAGAATGAATCTTTTACAAGCTAAAGTGGTAAAGAAAGTTTTACAGGTTGCTGTTGTGTGCGTGTGGTATCAGAGGATTATGTTTTAAACAGGAAAGGACACACTGATGAAATAACTGCTATAATGCACAAGATGATAGTGGCTGAATTGAATACCTGAGCCAGTACCAGTTATGCATACATTTACATTTCATGGGATTTCGTTAACGCTTTTTAAAGTTTTCTTATACCTGCTAAAGCTAACCTGCTGCTACAAACTGCGTTAAATCGTGCCAATGCATTCATGGTCTACTTAAAATCTACTTCAGTCTGCTCTAAATTTTCTCCTCCTGCTGACTGACACATTAATTAGCTATGTACATAAAACTACGGGCTGCGTGTACATGATGTTGTGATAAGCTGATAATATTAGATATCGTTAATCTCGCCATCGATATTCGTGACAGAATTGTTTTCATGCAACTGCACAAGTCAGCTTTACCGTTTTAAGAATCACAAGACACCAAAGTAAGAAATCAGTAATATGAGGAAATTAGAAATCTAAATTATATTCAATCTACCCAGTTGACTAGTTGCTAGAACCGATACAAGTTCATTCCATTACTGGTGTGATTTTGGTTCATTTTTATGCATTGCAAGTTGCAATTTGCAACTGTATTTAAAGGGGACAGAAAGTATGTGACAAGAAAAAGATTTTAATTAAAGTACTGAGACACATTATGGAGCAAAATTTAGATTCGTAGAAACATACATGTACCATATAATGTTTGCCAAATTCCGTCATCTTCAGAACAAGAGCTGTGCCTTGTGTTTCTGAGAATCCACAAAAATTTTGGAACAAAGAAAAAATATATTGTGGAAACTAGTGTACACCTTCCATTGGTGGCATTTCCTCATTGAAAATACATGTTTGTAAGCTGGCCCAGCCAAGCAAAAAACTACGTACTTCAACGTACTTATGTACCTATGCATTTACGTGAAGAGAGTGATCATAAAAGTTAATTAAGTATAGCTAGAAATTATAGCCTATAAATTGACAAGTACAGAGTAATGATGCAAGAAATGTCATAAACTTATATCTTTTCATTGCTGGTGAATTTGTGGTGACGTGATATACATTCTTATTCAATTCAAGGTTTACAAGCATATTCGCAACCAATCATGAGAAAACTGAAAAAACTCGTTTACACGTCAACGTAGTTCCTTCCAGATAACTTTCTTTTCTTTTGCTACGGATGAAAAAATGTTTCCTACAATTAAATAAAAATCAGTGCGGAGCGTTGAATTTCCGTTGACACAGAACCGGCAGCGTTGGCAGCTGTCAGTATTAATTGCCTGCCTCTACTACTCCGCTAAATACTCCATAAATTGGAAGGTTTCATAAGATTGTTTTCAAGAAGTAGCAGTGTGTCCACCTAGTGGAGAAAATCAGTCAAGCATGGGAAAAAGTGTTACCCTTGCTTATATATTTTGGGCCGTTGGAGGATGGTTCGGTCTTCACCATTTTTATCTAGGTCGTGATCGACAAGCGTTTGTGTGGTGGGCTCTAGTCGGGGGATACGGGGGAGTTGGCCTACTGGTAGACTTTTTTCGCATGTCCAAGTAAGTTTCTTGTCGCTCGTTGCGATATGATATATTTACGTGTATGGGTTTACCCTTCCATGCATGCCCAAGTCATGTCCGAGGTTAACTGTTCATTAAAAATATATTTCAGGTACGTTGAGCATGCAAATTTCAGTAAACAATATGAGGATCTCCTCAAGGGAAAAGAGAAACTTAGGCCAAAAGTAAGAAAACATGAGAATTAAGGGCTCGAGACGTGACCCGTGACAGGCTCAGCTTCCAAAATAATATTGAGTTAATTTTTTCTTTCAATTTTTGCATTTTTTACTTTCCTTTTTTACTTTAGCCAAAATATTCATTATATCGATTTGCTGGTCAAATCGTGTTCGGAAACTTATTGAGTTGGGTCGCATATCGTGCAATTCCAGAGGAAGCCATTGGAGGCATCAGTTTGTGGTGGTTGATAGTGCTGGTTCCAATTGCCTCTGCAATAGGTAGCTTTACAGTATTTTTTCAAGCTTTTTAATTATTATTCAAGGCCATGATATTGAAGAACAAAGACTAAAATATGCGAACTTATTTTGAATGCACTTGTTTTCTTGTTAGGTGTTCATGCTGTTGGGAACATAGGCTCCCAAGAAGGTTCAATTTTACCTGCAGTAATTGCTTCATATCTCGCGTTGCCTTTCTACACAATGCAATTTCCCAAATATCAATGGAGTACGTGGCTAGCCGCCTTTGCTTTCAATTACAAGGCCCGTTGGAGGAAAGGGAAGCCTCAAAAACGAAACTTTTGTGTACGCGTTACAACTTTAACTGCTTGCGGGATGATTTATTTGTCAATGTGGGGATGTTACATGTACTTCAACCTTCGTATCAATAATGAGCATGGCGAATCCATTCGGTTCAGAGATTCAGTCGCCAATTTGATAAATTCACCAATGATAAGAGAACTTCGGGATTCCCTACGACATCTTTATCAGTATTACAAAGTACATGGGTGGAAAACGTTATGGAACGAAGTATTTGCAATATTTATATGGTTTTATTGTCCTAAATGTTTCCAATATTCAAATTTTTAACACGTTGTCACATTGTTTGATTTAGATTCTTACACAATTGGATCCAATGGGAGAAAGGAATGCGCTAAAATTGTTGGAATTGGATAAAGGCTCGAGCCAAGAAGAAATCACTCAGAAATGGCGTAAATTATCAAAGAAATGGCATCCTGACAAATTCAGGGATCCAGAGGAAAAGAAAGTGGCTCAACAGAAATTCATGGAAATACAAGATGCGTACGATAAGATTTCCACTTTGCACTCCCGACGTAAGAAAATGAATTCCAAACCACGAACTGGTGAAGAGAGTCGTGAAGGCGGAGAAGCACAAGAGGTTCGCGAAGAACTTTAAGTATCTGGAAATGGAATGCCAAATCCCTAAAATCTCACTATAAACTAAACGCCAATTGTTCAGTGATATAATTACCTGCAAGCAAGTGTACCATATAACATAATTTTGTTTTGTAGTCTAGATAAACTGTTAAATTATGAAAACAGTTTTTATTTTTTGTTTATTTAGAGTGAGGAATGTATTGTTTGTACTATGTTTTAGTTGAGTTGAGTTGCTAAAAACCGTTACTATAAACAAGATAAAAATTGTGCTGAGCATGCTATATCATTCTTTGTGAAGACAAAGTCATTTCTTCCAAGAGTATTTATTTTTTAATGTACTTCTGTATTACATGTACTGTATAAAGTTTAGAACGCGTTTGTAGTTTCAAATTTCGATTGTATTAACTTTATGTTGCATGTTATACGTTTTAAGTGTATAAACCGATTTTTTGCAACTCTGTTTTCCTGTTAATATTATCTAAGTTCGTTTCGGTTACCCGTTCAAAGTTAACATCGTAGTGTCACATAATTTTAGTCATGTTTCGTTATATACCATAAAGTTTACACACACATTAATATATCACGATATCCAAGGTATATGCAGATGTACTACTGTATATTGATACTTGATTATTGATGGTGGTGATTCACAGGTTGTGTGCTGATTTGTTAAATCTCAATGGGTTTAGCTGAATCTTATAAAATGCAATTAAAACAATAAAAAGTACTGGAATTCATTTCACGCATTCTTTTTTTGCATGCGCATACGTTGCATTTGGTAACTACAATTAATTTCCCATTTCCCCCGCAATTATTCTCCCAAAATCAAGTACCTATGAATATTGCTGGAAAAGCTAACCACGTTTCCAGTGCCGTTCAGTTCAGCGCACTTGCACAGCTTGCTACTCTGATTTCCGGTTATCTGATTGTGCCAGCATTGATTGGAATATTAATTAACTTTTCGCTTTGCCATCATCATAACATAACATTTACAAAAAAATAGCTTTCACGATGTCGATAAATATAAACGAAGAAAGAAGCAACGTTCTTTTAGCGTCTTTCTCCGCCACACACATTGCATTCATTACTTTCTCCCTACGGCCCGGCCCTGGCGGCCCTGCTTCCTGTTCATAACAACAAGACATGCAGAAAGAAAGTACATCGACCAACCAACACCAAATGTCAACGTATTGGCTTGGCTTCCTGCTGCTCGACTTTCTCGCTCCACTCACTCCACTTGTTTTGCTGACTCTCTCCGCTTTTTTCTGTCAAGCTTTTCCCTTTCACTTTTTTCTTCCTTCTTGTGTGCTTGCAGCGCAGCAATGTTTATGATTTGATCTGTCATCTGACGTCTGACACCAGCTATCTTACTGCGTTGTCTTGTGGTTTCGCAGAATTGTTTGTAACAAATAAATGTGTACATATTCCAATTCTGTATATAAAGTGTACTTTGCTGCTCTGTGTTAATGCACATTTAGCGGATTTAACTATGAGGAAATTACAGTAATAATAAGAGTAGGAATGGTCTTTGCGGTTAGATTTCTTTGAGTGAGAATGTGCAATTTTACCAGGTAGATAGAAAAAACTGGGGCATCTGATCGATGTGGAGGAAAGGGGGACTGTGATTGTTAGTTAGCGTGAGTGAGCTTTTTTTAGTTTTGAAAATTTATCACAAAACGAGCAAGGTATTTAGTTTTATACCTTCCGGTGTGGTGTCCAGTGTCCAACCTCCTTTTTCGATCCGTTTAGTTGTTAGTGTTCGGGAAGACTTGCGTGGAAGGTGAGAGAAAAGAGGAGATCCTTTTGAACATATGTATTTTATATTGATTAGTTAAATATAGGATGATTCATCAAAGTCACTAATTGTTGCATGTATGTATTTCATTTTTAGCCGCCTCCGATTAAATTGTGAGGAAATTGAATTCACAAACCGGTTGGCTGAAACATGGGGCTCATCAGACTGATGGCAAGTTGGAGATTCAGATAACACTACATTAATGCTTGAACTTTCTTGAGTTGTTGATGTGATTGAGAAAACTACCGTTGACTGTACATTTTATGTAATTATGTGTTGGAAAATTTTCAGAGATTGGAGTTCAACAAAATCCTATTGCCATCCTTTATAATAGCTCTTATCGGTCCGTATTTGCTAAATATTTTGGCGTCCTTCAAGTTTCTTCACAATTACCCCATCAATGTGAAAAATGACCAACTGCGCATGCTTCCACTGACAATGGGCATGGATGTTCACTACTTGCTTATCAAAACTGGATATTACTGGGAGCATTTACTAATATTTCTGGCATGTGTATACGCGTGGATTGTAGTTTCGGAGATGCTGTTGGATCGAAGAAGAAAGACATCCACTTCATTATTATCAGTACAGTCATTTTATCATTATACACGCAGTTATTTTAATAATCTATGATCTCTTGTAATTCCGAATAATTTTGAACTATTTGCGTTTTTTTTTTGTTTCGGCAGATGACCCACCAAATGATCATTTGCGCACTTGTTCCAACATTGGCGTTAATTGTAATGCGAAACGCATATTTCCTTCACGAACACTGGAATAATAGAACGTCTACATTTTTACGAAAATTAGTTCCGGTCGTTTGGCACAATGTTGGAATTGTAGCAAAGATGAGATTGGCGATGCACGCCCTTGCATTCTTTAAAAGATTGGAAAGGTGATAAATTATCACTGATAATGCATAAGCAAAAAACAATAAGAAAATCTGAAATACGGACGTATATTTAATTAATTTATCTAAAAATCCTTATATTTGATTTGATGTTTAGGGGATCCTTTGAGAAAGAAGTCTTATTGTTGCTAACTACTCCAATTGTTTCATCCATGATTTTACCGTTCCTCACCTTCGCCAGTTTGCTGATGGTTCCGTTAAAACTTGAAAAACTTGAACTTGACCAGTGGCTATACTCTGAAGAACAGAAAGGATTCAATGAGCAGTTGGTAGTGGTTCTATTTGAATGGTACGATGTCACAGCCATCAACGGATACTTTGATTTAAATTGGTTGTGTTTCTTTGGCTTCTTGGCTTCGATTCTTTGGCTCTGCTCTTCTAAAGAAACAAATCGACCAAATGAAGGAACCTTTAGCAGTGTATTTCATAAAAATGTAATTTTTCATGCATCAAATATATCTTAATTTTGATGATTACTAATTAAAATAGTAGTGCTCACTAACAGGTAATTTCATTTTGTTACAGATGCTTAAGCTTTTGTGCTTAACCGCTCCGTTTTTCATGAAGGCCATTGCGCCGAAATTTCACTACCTTCTGTATTGGGACAATCACGTTGACAGGAGTGGATATACTGTGTGGTGCGCACAAATTTATCTTCACCTATTTGCTCTCATTTCAAGAGTTAGATTACTGCAACATATCTTCTCTTCGTTCCGACCGGAAGCTTAAACAATCGTAGTGTCATTTAGCCAGAAAGTATTAATGTTCATCTGATTGTACATAAGTTATTATAACTATATTATTAGTACGTGTTATGTATAGTGTGTAGATGTTTTTAATCAAATGATACTGAATTTCATGTTTTTTATAAAATATTTACATGTCTCTACACAAGAAAGATAATTTTTAAACATATAAACTTGATTACTCTGTAATGTCATTTTACAAATTCAGATATTTTACAGTCAAAAGTAAAGGAAGTTTTAGTTTATTCTGCCCTATGAGCTCCATTAAATGAATCAACGATAGACTGACGCTGCGCTAAATCGTGTTAACCCATGCATTGTATTTTTAACTCTTCAAGTTCCTGTTTATGTTATGTACATACGATATTTTATGTAGCTTTATGATGATTTATGTATGATTCTCTGATTTCAGAGAATATTTATTCGTTTTTAAAGAAATTATCTTCATTAGCTGTTTTAGATCTGCGTAGTATGTATGTATAGATATATCTTACTTTGAATTGAACTTACTTAGACTTAAGTATCCTATGTAGTATGTATTTTGTACTGCTTACCTATCTACTATTTCTTTTAAGAAAAAACCATAATAAAATGTCACATTGACATAATAAATATTTAAAACAATCATTGTAGTTTTTTATTTTTAATCTGTTATCTAATTTAACGGAATAGATGAAATTCCATTTCATGATTCGATTATTGAAAGAACGTTGTCTACATTGTTATCAATTTTTCATAATGGAGTAGCTGTTTCAACAACGAAACTAACGGATTTGAGTAAAAATACATACACGCTTCATACGAACGAAATTCATGTTTTCAGCTTATTATGAAGACCGCAAAATTGGCAAAAATCATATAAAACGCTCTCGCGGAGCTCGAGGAACTCTCACATCTCACAATGGGAGGGTCCAGGGTGGTGGACGAGAAACTTAAAATTTCGGGACGTGTTAGGGGTAAAAATATGCGGCGAAAACAATGGCACTCTTGGATTTTGCTAAATGTGAAGTGGTTTGGACCTATAGTCATTTATATGGGTGCTGATGGGCTAATCAAGCATATATTTGAGGCTATAAATTTCGAAGTGAGAAATTGTTTTTATGACACAATTTCTAAATTGTGTCTAAATTAGGCATGCCTGACTAAAAGCAAAAACGAACGATGATATCTAAAGGTACAGAGAAATGGGGAGAGAGATGTGGATAGTTTCTTCATTCGAGATTTACAGCTTCCAATGTATGTTTGATTTGTCCGTAAGCACGCATATAAATGGCTGTGGGTCCAAACCGTTTTACATTTAGCAAAATCCAAGAGTGCCATTGTTTTCACCGCATATTTTTACCCCTAACAAGTCCCGAATTTTTAAATTTCTCGTCCACCACCCTGGACCCTCCCATTGTCAGAATTTTCAAGTTCTTGTTTGCAGGACATTTTACATGTCTAGTTTGTTTATTTTTCAATCCTGTGGTTTAACTCTCGCGACACCAGAAAAAAATACATACTGAATAGAGATTTGAGTTGACCCTGACTCACCAAACCAATATGAATGGTATTTTTCATTTTTTTGTGTGCAATCTTGTCTTTGTCTTCCAAATAGTCTAAAATAACTGGAAACATTTGTTTTAAAAGTTAAAAAGGTGTTACGTTTACGTTACACTATTTTTGTTAACTAAAATGATCGGAGTAATACTTGAAGAAGAAGTGGCCGCTACTAAAATTAAAAACATGTCAAAGTCAAACCAAAGCGTATTACTACAAACATCCTTCAATACTGGTCACGAAGCGGATGTTGTAAGCATTAGGAATCTTTACTGGTTTACGTAATTAAACTGTTACAATTTACTTTATATTACTTTTTTATTTTGTTAATTTCTATTTCAGAATGACGCAAAGCTGGATTACTACGGCAAGAAATTGGCAACAGCTTCTTCAGATAAATCGGTGCGGATTTTTGATGTTGACTGTAGAACCGGAGGATATCACAGGCTGGCAACATTAACCGGATATGATGCACCGGTAAAGTTTTGAAACCTGCCTATGATTATGATTTTTGTAAACCTTACATTAGCGATTTTTATGAGCTACGGCTACGTATACAAGCTGAGTTGATAGCACGTTTGAATTTGAAATGAAATGTAGGTGTTGCAGTTATCGTGGTCTCATCCAAACTTTGGACCCTTGTTGGCCACAGCATCTTACGACGGCCGTATTATCATTTGGAAAGAAGCTGATGTAACATCAGACCAAGGAAAAAATTCTAGTAGATGGTGTGCGGTCTTCGATGAACGGGTTCATGACTCCTCTGGTGAGATATGGGAAAACATTATTGTGACTTGAATCAAGTCACTTGTAGTAATGGACCTTTTTGTTTGCATAATCATTAGTGAATTCTGTCGCTTGGGCTGCACCAGAGTTTGGAGCCGTTTTGTCAGCAGGAAGTTCGGATGGATCTGTGTCAATTTTATCAATGGACGAACACGACTCCTGGAATACCGAAGTCATTCCAAAGGCCCATGAGGTTTAGTATATTTTTATTCCAACTACATGCTTCAGTATTCTTTGTTCTTACTCTCTAGTTCGTATACAACTATGCTTAATTTTTCTATTCAGTTGGGGTGTCAAGCGGTAAGTTGGAGTTTCAATGCCAGGCGTTTTGCTTCAGGTGGCAATGATTACAACGTAAAAATTTGGAGGTAACTTTTGGAGTTTTCAAACAATTATCAATTATATTTCATGTTCTATCATTATTATATATTGGCCAGATCATTGATTGACGTACGATTACACATTACATTGTTTCCAGTCTCAATGATGATAACGAATGGGTCTTGGAAAAAACCTTACAAGCGCATACAGACTGGGTTTCCAATGTTGAGTGGTCACCAGTAACTGATATTTTGGTCTCTACTGGCCGTGATGGAAGAATTCTGTTGTGGACTAAGAACAAAGAGCCAGAAATGCCTGAGTGGAATCACAGTGTTAACCAGTCACTCCATCATGTTAACATAGACGTAAGTAATTCGGAGCCCGAAGACTGGAATCTTCAAATTCTTCAGACATATCAAAGGGGAAGCATGCCCTACGTTAGCTGGGATCCAATGGGAACTTTCCTGTGTGTTTCCGGTGATGAAAATCAGGTACCGTAGCGGAGTTCATACATACCATGACTGCGGTTTACATTGATTAGATCGAACTTATGTACGCATGTGTCTTATAATAAAAATGATAATAAATCGCCTTTTTCCAACTCAGGTGTTCATTTGGAAGCAGGAGGATGGAGAAGAATGGAAATTGCTGTCAAAACCTCCAATAACTAATAGCAAGTTATCAGAGTCATTTGGTCAAATGCATCTTAATCAGTAATCCAACTGGTCAACTCAAGAATACTGTTGTGTGTAAAATTAAATATCGTTAAATTGTGTAAGATTAAATTCTTCGTTATGAATTGTTGAAAACTAAAATAAATTCATAATCAGTAAAGCACAAACAACATGTCAACGGGTGTCTTTATTTCTTATTTTGCGTTTCACACTGTCTGAATGACTATCACTCAAGATGCTACGTTTTAAAACAGTATATTAATTATGATAAGGTTTAATAAAACAACTGGAAGGTTCGGCACCGAGAGGAATTAGTGCTATATAGCATATTTACGCTACCTACCTAATTAGATAATTTACGGAGTAATACCCAAATTACATACAGAGACTTGGTACACCTGTCTTATTTTGCCCCGTTAAGGTTTGTCCATGGCATGGCATAAGAGGCTCTTATGGTAAGACGGTGTGGTGAAATGGAGACGTGTGTCAATGTCAATGAGTTTTAATATGAGCCTAATTTTTCAACATTAAACCAGATTTAACAACAATTGGAAACAATTAAATTATAGGTTGCACACAATTAATCACTTTTACTCATCTCCGAACTGGCGTAATTTGTACCGAGGGTATTGCCAACTTCTTGTTAACTTTAGAACGTTGCTTCTGCTGGTGTACTAGAGGTTGAATATCAGGGAGCAATAAAGAACTTGCACAAACCGTAGCTCCTCCTAAACCCAAATTAGTCAAAGTACTCCTGTCTGATGGCCTCTTGTCTGCCAGGGATTTCACCGCAGGGTTATCAACGATATAGGACTTGTCCTCGCCAGATCGAACGCTTGCTCCGAGTACCTTTTTAATCTTGTTTTTCAGCCACTTAGCTCCACTCACTGTGGACCTGGTGGAAAAGTGGTGGTATGCGGATTCTTCTGCGGGAAAGCGAGGTCGGAAGCTTTCTTCGTACAGCTACAAAAATTAATCGAAAAGTATAACTCCAAATCCCCTTCGTCCTTGCCATATTATTTAACTCATCCCTGTCGTAAATGTATCATAAAATTGTATTCATATTTTATTTATGCTTACACTGGGGAAAGTTTTGCTGTAAACTAGGGATGAGCCAGTAGTTTTGTCCTGAGAATTAAATGCACTGCGATTAATGATTTCTTCGCACATATACCTTCCACACAGTCTTGCCCATTCAGCGGCCGTCATGTTACGAATAAAATCCTTAAGATGTGGGGATGCCCCTATGTCGATGATCGGAAACAAAATGTAACCACCAAAAGGTGAATTAGGGAGGTAGAAACATAATATATTAATAGCGGTGATACAAATTTCAATTTTATAAGTTACATACCAGCTGTAAGCAACCGCTTAGCACACCTTGTCCGACCTTGCAACGCCGCCTTCATCAGTGGTGTCAAACCGGAAGTATTTCTAACGTTGACATCAATGACGCCATTGAACCGACGAAGGAGAAAGTCGACTCCGTCAGCATGTCCTACACAATTAGTATTAAGAAGAGTTAAAAATAAGTATATGTAAATGCATTCTAAGAGTAGTGAAGAATACTCTACTATGCATAAAAAGGAAGAACGCAATTTAGGAAACATGGAAGAAGGCGTCAAAAGAAACATCTTCCTCTTTTCACTTTTCATGTGTTAAATAAAAAAAGTTGAAAAGCCAGAAAAATACCATTTACCACAAACGGAAGAGTAATGTAAAGGTGCATTTCCATCATTGTCGGCTAAATTTGGATCTGTAACCCTTAATTTGCTGACTTCTTCCATAATATTGAGACTTCCGCAACCACATCCATAGCTAAGAGCGGTCTACAAAAGACAACATTAAAATTATTCCATAGACCGTTGTGATTATTGGTTTACCTCCTTCGCACAAAAGAAGATATCCTCCAAAACAAACAAAGTCTATTTATTTCTTACTCTTCCTGTCTGATCCTGAAAATTTACGACCGGTTCGGCCTCCTCTGCTTCCAACATCATCAATTTCCGGCATATTTCCCGAACTTTCCTTTCGTTATTCTCCTTACACGCATCAACAAGGACGAACAAAGGAATGAACTCGCTGTCACTCTTGTTTATTTTATGAGGGCTTTTACGGGAAGTCTTTTGACTAGAATTCTGGGAATGATTGTAACGAGGATGTTGATACATGTCTTCCACCTCCACCACCGAATTTTCTCGGATATTCCGGCTGAGGGATTGTTCACGTCGCTGCTGCTGCTGATTATGCAGACTCCTCTGCTGAGTTGCAGAATAGCAGCTGGCGTTGCTGTTAATTTTTATTACCCCCATGCCCATACCACTTTCAGGTGGATAGTGTTTATTTTTCCGGCTTGGCGTCATCTGCATGAAACAGTCAATGAGTTTTATCTGTTTATTTTTAATGTGCAAATAATATGAATATGGTGAAAATCACAGCATCTAAATATAAAAACGACATATTTATATCTGTAATACAACGCACTTTAATTTCTTTAATCCTCCCACTATTTCGCTTCCTTTTGTGTAAAACGCATAGGTTGTAATAGGTGTATTTATCGTCCTAATTCTGGAAATAAGCAAACGAAATTCCTTCCAAATATCAATTCATAAAAAAGCTTGTAATTTCTATTTCTGCACATTTTCATGGAATAATCTATAATAGTAAAGAAGTTGCTTAAAGATTGGTTAGTATTTTCACCTTTAACATTTTGAACTTTGCAAAGATTTTACATTTCTGGCCAAACGACATGATGGAAAGACCCCTACTGATTTTCACTTAAATTGATTCACTTTCCCTTTGAGAAGATAAAAGCTGTCAAGCTGTTCTCACATTTTAATAAAATGATTTTAGTCCGCGCTAGTGGTGATTTCGCATGAACCACTTGCAAGGGATTTCACTAAAAGCTTTTACTAAATGCTATAAATATCTTGTTGTTAGCCGTTGTCGCAGCCTCCCCCGGGATGAGAGATGAGATAAAAAAGGTTCCATCTTTGACACCATGCATGTGGAAGGTGACACAGCTCAAAATCAATAGTTACTGCTTATTCAATCTCAATCTCAGTAACGATATTTCATTTTACATTGTATGCATGCCATGATGTGAAAATTATTCTTGCTTCTTAAAGGCAAAAGTTTGTGACTTCATTAAGAGAGATGACGACAGAGAAAATTATGAAACCAATACAATGTACGGTAGTATTAAAGAAATACGTCGATGTCTAATAATAAGGATATGTAAAAACTACCTAGCTCTCTGCCCACGTAAATCCTCGATAAAGCATTTCAAGGAGTTAGGAAAAGAAAAAAAGCTCATTTGACTCACATACTCAGCCAGATAAAAATATTGGTTCAAAATAACCGTTTTTGATGCCATGCCCAAAGATTACACCTTGTGTTTTGCAGTCGTTTGGAACACTTGAAACGTCATCACTTCGTACAGAAATTTATATGCTAGCAAGAGGCCGTCAACTAGCGCAGCGTAACATAATTTTATTAACACACGTAGCATGTCAGAGGATGCAGTTTGTCTAGTAATGAAGTTATCATCATGATAGTATCATGTCATACCATGATGAATGCGATGTGATCTTGAAATAGCACTAAGAAAGGTCATTTAGGTTTTTGATGTATAAACTAAAACTTTTACAGATCTGTATGAACAGAAAAGCGAAACTTTGTTGACAGAACATAAGTGTAACTTTAATATGTATGTATGTGTATGTAATTTATTTTGTTATGTGTTGTAATTTAGTATGTGTGACCATTCGTACTACTTTAGCTTATTGGCTTCTGAGAACTGGGCAGCAGGCACGAATGTTTCTCTCTGCCTCTCAGTGTGAGGATGTGCTTTATTGATTCGTGATTTTGCTAATTAAGGTAATTATAATTATATTTTATACTCATTAATATTTCGCCACTGGAAGCTGATTCTCCACTTTCTCCTACTATTCCTCCATAACCACTTGATTCGATTAGTTTAATTGAATTACCTATGCCCTCATTTAGAGTGTAGTATAAACAACAAAAATGTGCATATAAACAATGCCAGAGTTTTATTTTACAGAAGCCATGTACCACTTTCACTTAAATTTGATCTTGGACCATGACTAACAGAGCAGTAAAAATTCTCGACTTAGTGTAGAGTACGAGTTTTTCCAAGAACTGTTTGGTGATGATGCTTGTCGACTGGTTAATATGTTTACGTCAGGCAGCTTGCCGCCTGTATATAACGCGCTGTTATTTATCGGAGATCTATTAAATTGTGATTTATTAAGATCTTATGGCTGGAAAAAAAGAAACATTGCCGTTTCGGTATATTTAACATTTAAAATGGTTAATAATTAATTAGCCTATTTGTACTACCATTAAAAAGATACTGTTGTCCAATGGAGAGGAAAATGTCACGTGCCTACACCATCATGAATTACCACTGGCCATTTAAATTCAGTCAATTTAAAAAAATACTGACATAAGTACTTTATTTCTTCATTAAATTCCAGACCGAGAATTGCAAATACATGCACTTCATCTGCAGGAAATGTTTACATGCTTACAATTTCATGAATGACATGCTTACTACTTCATAATGAGTTAGATATGAAATTATTTTGGCATGTGCAAAACTGAATGGCTCCTACTATTCAAAACTATGCCCGTTTTTTCTCACAAGTGTCAGTTGAATAAAAAGTGTCAAATAATTTTCTGGAAAGTTTTGAATGAATTTTGCTGCGCATTCTCAACTATCAATTCACATGTACAAATAAAAGAGTGTATATAAATAATACTTTGTAAATCTATCACCCGTTCAAAATGGTGAAAATGAACGTACCTTGGCTTTTAAGAACGAACGTAATTTCCCTTCCAATTCTCGATACCTTCACGTCCTCGTAGGTCTAGTTCATTAATATTTTTATTGTGCGAACAGTAAAACACTTTCACGAAAAGTAGAAAAAGAGTTTTCGGTTCTATCCAGGAGTGCGTATGAAATTGGTAATTTCACTCGACTATGATCTTAATTAAGATAAGACGCATACGCAGCCCGAATAAGTTTTAAAATGCATGTTAAGCAAACAGGAACGAATAAGAAGTTTATGCTTCTGAAAAGCTCGTTTGTCAACAGAATCAGGTCACCCCAACACAAAAAATATCACAAAAGTGGCACAAGATCAAAAGAAGCACACGATATTCCGGTCGCTTTGATTTAAACTGAAGACTCTGGGAAACTGACTGATCAGAAAAAGAAATTTACCGTAGCCACCATGCAATTGATTTCTTCAACTTTGTTCGCTTGTGAATCTAGACTGACAAACAGATTGGAGCAACTATTTTTCTCTATCGTTTTAAGAATGAGTAAACACGATAAGAACCACACACGCCAGAGAACATAACATTAAGTCTGAATGATAAATGCGAAAATGTTGTGACAAGAAAAGCCCTCTCCGTCACAGCCCTCGTTTCTCCAAAGTCACGAACCGTTTGACGGGCGTTACAATGAAAATCTGATTTTTTAACATGTGGTATTTCGGATCTCAAGCGGCCTAGTCCAAACCATTTTTGCAGTTGTATAATATTACTAGGTTATATTAGGAAACCACGCGTGCGTTAGTTTACATATTCCTTTATGTTCATAACGCACACGGTTCATATAATTATGGAATGTGTATACTTTTTATATATTATTATGTGTAAACACAACATAACATATAGCAAACTACATTTGAAGAAGACGCTTCATGTTCGTTCAGTATATTATGTAGTCGTAGTACTCCAAATGCTTCCTGTTCTAAATCAGCGATCTAAAAGCGGCCAACAAATGATCATCGTTAAGGAAGCATATAACGAACAACTGGTGGTGGTACATGTCGCGTATAAATGCATAGGCTCAGTTACTCCGACATATCTGTGGTGGCTATCGATATGGCAGTCAAGTTAAATGTTACCCACTGTTCACTCACTCAACGCCTTCATGCAAGGAAAGAACAAGGTATGTAACAAACAATCCAAGGTAAACCAAAACTTTCACGAGAAACAGGATGTAATATGTGGGTGTTTTATAATGTACGCCATGAAATTTTTAGTACTTTCTTTCCTGCGCCACAGTTTTGCAATCTCATATGATATACTATGTAATGGTGCGCGTATATGTCCATCATCATGTGAATTCTAATGCGTCCATTTTTATGTATGATTTTATTGGCCCTTCCATTTGCATTCCTCCTCTGAATCGATTCTTGGAGGGTTATAATTTGTAGCCTACATACTAGGTGCAACTTTGAACAAAGCCTTGTAATTAGTATGGTCTTACATTATGACCTAATAACTCGACCGTGCATACATATGATTTTACTATAATTAGCACATACAAATTATGTTCTTGCTAGTAGACTAAGTATTTATTACACAACTTGGTAGTTAATACCCTCTAATTAGAACGTCGACATATATAACTTATAACCTGGTGCTTGTCTCCAGGTTTATTCGTTGTGTAAAAAATTTTATTTTGGTAGTTCATCCACAGGTATCATTGAATTAGCTACCTAAATATTAACAAGCTTTTGAACTGAATTTGATTGAAAGTTTAACTGGACGAAAGTATGTAGTGTATTGGTTCATGTAATATTCAAATCAATGCATCTTCCTCGAAAACAAGACATATTTTTTTCTTTTTATAAGACCAAACTTTTACTCCAAGTAAATGCAAAACACGACATGACCCGTGATAAGCGAGCCATATCCAGTGACTCGCTTATCACTGGATATGACCGAAGGAAACTTACGCTCTGCTCTGATATTGTACCAGCAAGAAGTGCTTATTTACGCAGCATGCGTTCTTTTAGTATATGATAAACTATGATATTTTCGTGACAGCTTTAGATATAGTAATACGACATTCAAATCAAAATATTAAATATAGTGTGCGTAGGTATGAACATTTGGTGCTGATGCAATTCTTGTTTCAAAATGCATATATATTTTTATTCAGCGATGTGGTAAACAAGAATATGACTATGACGCATGCATGGAACGCTGATATTAATGTTAACAGTTCAATTATGTGGGGTAGGTCTAGGTCGACCTTTAAGTTTTCACTTCTGTTTTGGCTCTAAAGTACTCCTTCCCACCCAAAATGTAAAAATAAGACAGAGTAAGACAATATATGCTTGGCTAGTTTTCGCAAAAACATCATGACTTGGGAAATAAACTAATAAAATTATTTTCGCTACCGAGGATGATAAATTAGTTTAATGATGTAAGAGATCTTGCAATCTCGAATTTCTTCCAAAACATAGTTTCACAATTCGCACTTGTATATTTATTTTCATGGTATATGGTTAGGCCTATGTATGAGTAAAATATCTACGTGATATGCAGGAAGTATGATAACAAAAGTTGTAAAGCTATAAGCACAGCCTTCTTATTTCTACAAATATCCGTGTCTGTTTGTCTAAAAGTGTTACATCTAATTTTAACGCCTGCTCCCATCAGCTACTTTTCTATTAGAAATGTTCCAGTTTTTTACTATTGCGATAATGCCATTTCATTTTCATTTGCTGCTTTTTTACATCATGTTATTAGAGTGGAATATTTCTGTTTCTAATAAAAGTATATAGTATATACATAGTATACTGTGTTAGGACTCTACAAATTAACCAAAGGAAACATCAACCTATAGTATACAATAAGAAATATTATAAACAGTAACATTGTAGATCCAATTATATGTAGCAGTATAATATTATGCCATCATGAGTCCTGTGAATCACAATGAAGCAATAATATGCTTCAATGGAACAGGAACTGTCGTTTAAAATGCGAAGGAATACATCATTTGACACTCCTTGTTATACTACAGTTAAACTGCCAAAAAGAAAATTTTCGGTGAATGATGCTTGACGAAAGTAATAGTATCTTTCACGTTAATATATGATGTTTTACGAACACACTATTTTGAAAGTCTGTAAATGACGTCGTTGCTCTTTAAATAAATCTTCGCCTTGATCTGTTTTTCATTATCAGCACAAAATGTGTGCAACGTCTTGCTTTACTCTGCGCAAAGTTGTTAGTTCGATCTGAAAGGTCACAGATCACTCATTTGTATGAGCCAAAGATACAGATACTCCTTGAATTGAAAAGCATAATGTGAATGTGAATGTCGAAAGTTGAAAGACGAAATGATTGACTACACCGTCTTGTATTGCCCCTACTAATTCTAATGGCATCTTCCCTTTGGTCGTCGTGGAAATTTCTTTGCATGCGTTAATCAGCAAAAAATGCATATATTTCATTATTATCAAGAGATGAAAATGAAAGTTGAAAATGCACCTGGGACAATTCACTCACTGGAACGTTTTTATAGAATTTCGAATTATTTTATGATTATTTTAGAACATTCAAGTAAAGATTTCAACTAGGACCTTTTGCCAATTTCTCTGCTTAGTTCCCCCTTCCTGTATCTCTTCATTACTTCTCAGTGTCACCGTTGACCGTTAAGATGAGCAATTATAACGGAGTCCGAAGAAACAACAGCTCCTGTGGTTCATCGAATCAGCAGCGGTACGAGCCATTCATGCTTGGAAGCAGTCGAGGATATGTCCCTTCCCGAACTCAACAAATGGCAAGCGTTAACACCATGAGCACTCCACCGCAACAGCAGTACATGCCTCCCAATAGGACTTCCTCTCTAAATGACGCAAACAGTGCTAGTGTACGTGAATGTATGTTCTGGCCGTCTTCCCTGGGAAATAGAAGAAATGCAGCTCCAGCTCCACGTAAGAATAGTATTTAATCAATCACGATTGATATACATGACCAAGTGGATATTATAGGTATGCATTACAAAGAATGTTTTACTTTTTGAACAGAGGGCAATATGTACTCCAGTAATCAAACCCGCAACTCTGGCGACTTCCAGTACTGTTCGGCTCCACCAAAGGTGTACATTTCAGGACCGGGCGGAAAAGGTATTTTCGATTACATTTTAATTTTTGAAGAATTTGCAAAGCGTCCTTCCAATTTCCTTTGGTCTTCCTGAAACATTTTCGTTTTCCTTTCTTCCAGGTCTACAGCAGCAGAACATCCCATGTCAAATTGCGCCCCTTGGAACTGATCCTTCATGCATGATTAAGCCTCTCCAACCGTTAACCGTTCGAGTCCAGGCACCTGCTGATTTATTCACAGGAGATCCATCCCAGCCGAAGACCATTTCAATCTCACCTGCTCAGCTATATGGCGGCCGATGAAGAGACAACGGAGGGATGCGAACGCAGTTACACACACAAGATGAATCTCACGTTGAAAGTTATAGCCTCTTACTTTCTCCGTTATCCTGAATGCTAAAACGAATAATTTCATTGAACTGTGAATGCTTACAGTAACCAGATCATACTACAAAATTCAAAGTAATAAAGTCAACAAGTCTGAATGGAATTTTAATCATTGAACTGCTTATTTCATTTTTATTTTAACAAATAATCACTATAAAATAATCCATTTTTCATCATTATCACTATTCATTCTTCATGTCTACTCTAAACGTAATCAGTCATGAACATACTGCATTGTGAATAAAAGTATTAATCTTAACGGCAAAGCAATAAATATTTTTTTTGTAACTCACTCCAATATATTCCTGAAAAATATTGTAACCTTCAAGTTTTGTAGTACCCATATTGACGGGTTTGCATGGAAGGTTATCACCAATGCCTTACAAATTGAAACAAATTATCATTGATTGATTGAAGCTGAATTTTATCAAGATTTTCTAATTCATTTGACAGATGAAACAAGAGACCAGTAAGTAAAACAGAAAATATCGAAAAAAGCTCGGCAAAGCAGTATTTGGTTTCATTTTCAGTTTATTGCTTTTAGAAAGTCCTAATTACAGTTTGGCATAATGGAATTAGTATGTTCACACTTAGGTGGCCATTTATTTTGTTTCATCTGTTCCGTCCCGTCTTGCCTTGATTGTTTTAGCTCATAGTATTTGCTTCCACTCAAGACATGACTATAATAAGATATATATGTATATACTAAAAAACGGATAATGTAGAAACTGCCCAACAAACCGTAACCGTATGCACTTGCTACATAGCATCTTCTCTAAAGAGGTTCACATTCACCTGCTGCACCAAAATAATGATTAACCACAACTCTAAATAAGCTCTAAACCAATAAATTTGTAGAATATGTACATACATTCCATGAAATAAAAAAAGTTGTGCTTTATTATTACACAACAGAATAATGGGATCTAAGTAATGACCCGAAATTATCCGCTAATGGCTATGTAATTTTACTTGGCCACACAAGTTGAGGTACGGGTTTTACGAGCTTGCTGACGCCTTGTGCTAAGTCTTCATGTTTTACAAAATAACGACCCAGGGAGTTTACCGAATTAGTGTGCTCACTCAGCTCAGGAGTCATAATCAGAAACGAAAATGTGAACGTGTATGGTATACGATCTCCCCGGTCTCATATATATATATCCACTTGTCCGGTTTTGTGGATTGGGTAATATCATGGTATTGATGGTATACACAACATAAAGTACAAAAATAGAAGTATGGTCAATCTAGAAATATAATATAGTCAACAACTTACTTTTACTTTAGTAATAGGACGCTTACATGATTACTTAAGTTCAAATACTGTGACAAGTTTTAGGAATATATTTGTTGGAATTTTAAAGTTTCTGACCCCGCTATCGAAAGTTTATAATAAAATTACGCTTTCTTATCCGTTGGATTCCGTTGATTTACCTAGTTGTGCATTCGCTTTGCAAGTTAAACTGCTGTGGTTCTTTTTTAAATGAAGCATGATATTAAAATGTTTAGGTATGAATTGCAGTATCAGTGTATAGAGTTTGTATCAATGAATTAAAACAATTGGAGTGGAATCCACGTAAAACTCTTGATCACATATGCCCATTATAATGTGTATGCCTATGAATGAAAACAGGACGTCGGCAAAATAGTATTTAATACATGTGGTTTTTGTACTCCTTCGGCGAGTCTGTCTTTTCAATCCTTTCCCTTTACATTACAAGAAGGAGCGTATGCATGCTTTTCCACATTTCCACCTCTTTTGACAAGAGGAAAACCTGAAACCGCTCTGCAGAATCAGCTCAGTCTCACTTGGATGTTGTGCTGGTTGGTTATACAGCGCATCTCGTCATGAGATCTTCTTTCCATCTGCTCTAACTCATTTTTCTCCTCAATTACTTTAAGTAAAAGTCCAAGCTCTACATTTGCACTTGTGACTAAGTCCAGCGGATTGATTTTAGGCTGCATTGAATTACACACTTTACAGTCTGTGATCATTCATCTGACAGCCCGTATTCTCTGAGATCCTTTTTCTTTACTATCCTCCTTTTCTCTAACTGGCCACCTTATCTCATAATGTGTCTCATTTTCCACATTTTAGCTATTGACTGACAAAAATATTAATATTGTATGATCATTCTTTGGTGGTCTACTTCCACTTCTCCCCCAAAGTTACTTACATACTTCCTGGCTTTTCTATAAGAAAAACAACTTTGTTTTAACTACAACAATCAAGTCTTTATTACTCATGTTTTCTAGATCTACATTTGTACTACCTTTCTTTTTCTTTCAAATATATATTTTGGAGAGCAAACTGACATTTTAATGTGGTCTAAAAAGTAATCAGTTCATACCGGAACTCTCCCACTACTACTGTTTACACTTACCAGTACTGCTCATTAAGGCGATCAGCGTCCATCGTTCTGTGAAATATTTTCTAGCTGTAACACTCCCAGTATTATATATTATCATGTTGCCCTTCCTTGGATCTATTCCAAATAATATATAACGCATTCATCCCTTTCATTTCACTCATCATTTTTGCTACTCTGTTTGTTGTAGGGAGTGAATGTACAGATTCATTTTCTGTTCTTTTTATATAACCAATAATACGAAACCAACATAACACCATGTTTCTGTCTAGTGCTACTTCCTTACGTTGAATGAGTAGTGGAAGCCAAACCCATATCTTCATTAGAGGGTATTTATTTTCCCGAGAAATTTTTATCATTTTTTACATATCACTTACTATATAATATGTAGTAAAACCACCTGTTAACACAAGCAGAAGGAAAAAGTTATTTTTTACGTTGCCCGTTGAGGTTTGCGCAGCAAAGCAGGCTACTCAGGTGAGACCTCCCATTGAGTCGTGATTTTTAGAAAGAGGACCACACACGTCGTTCTACTGTGTGGTCCCCTTTATATCTGTTTTTAGGAGGCTGAACTCTAAATGTATATTACTTGTGTGCATGTGCTCCATGCTGCTGTTGTTATTATTATTGATAATAATGATGATGATGTTGCTGCCTGCCTGCCTGCCCAGAAAGACAGGACGAAGACAAGACGATATACACAACATTTATGTTTTTGTTATTCGTTATCTTGTCAATGTGTTCGTCCATGTCTTCTCTGTAGACATAATATATAATACGCATACAATGGGTAGTATTGCTTTAAGGTGCCTTACAAAACAAGATACATGTTTTTCTCATTTTTACTATATGCCTTCATTTTATGCACACTATAATGTCCTTACTTTATGTGCACCAAAACGATGTAAAATATCTGTGTCAGGGGAAATGGTTAATGTTGTTGTAAAGTTGTAAGTACACTGACCAGATATGCGGACATAAATTGTAACATATAAATGTAATAGAATGTTTGCATGCGCCTAAACTTGAATATCTAAATAACTTGGCTTTCCATTGTTGATTGTTCATGGGATCTGGGATCGCGTGTATTCGTTCTTTTATGTACTCCATTATATCTCCTCATATCTGGCCAGAATTTGGATTCACTCCAACGATCACTTTGCAATCTTCATTTAGCTCTATTGTGTGGAAATGTAATTTTAGTTCCAGTCCATTGTTAGATCAGCATAATAATAATAATAAAATAATATGTTAGCATTTCTTAATGACTATATAAATTTTCACCAATGGAATACATGCATATTTTTTATACTTTAAAGGATAAAAGGAACAACAATCACGATACGTAATCATCTAATCTAATGTATTTTTTTGCCAACACGAAGAATAAAATCTCTAAAAACAAGCGTTTTGGAACAGTTTCTCACATGAAACAATTCAATAATATCGTAGATGCTTTTGAATGCAGTAAAGAATAAAACACAAAAAAGCAGAAATGTGAGAAAAGATATGAAAAATTAAGACACCAGAATTCTCTGAAAAATAGAAATGCAGAAGACGTTACTGCAAGCATCAGTAACCTGTTGCTGGTAGTTCAACTTTTATCTTTGCACCATGCCCACATACGCTCAACAATAATGACAAGTATGTATAATAAATGACAAATGCAACTTACCTACCACTGAGGTCCATTTTTATACATTTAAAAAAGGTTTGACGTGCGTTTGAACGACTTGTTTCTTTAGGTATTTTTGTTCAGCCAACCAAACTAAAGTGGTTTTGAACCACATTTGTACTTCATTGAAAGGGCTAATCTTTAAAAAGAGGCTCAAAATGTCTCAATTCTGATGCGTGACGTATAAAATACAATTAAAAAAGTAGAAATAGGAGAAAAAGCATTGGTTTTCTTTGCTATTGTGGACGGCTCAATTCAAATAATGTCCTTTCAAAATGCAAGAATGTTTGTCGCGCTGACTGACTGCCCAACCCATTTGTTGAAGACGGAGACTCACGTCAGTCAAGAGGACTCGAGACAACGTCATAAAAAGACAGTTCTCAAAGATTATCGTTAGGTATTGCCTCGCCTACCCTTTGTTCCTTGAATTGACTTTAGTGGCTATTTTTGGGAGGTGTACATTTTACTTTTAACTAAATTGCTCTGGTCACCTCTTCCACTCCCAAATACAACTACTGATTATAGAGGTAACTCATTGATTGCCCTTTGCGCTCACAGAATTCTAAAATGAAGGTTCATCGTTGGTTCATAAAATCGTACTCCTGTGGACAATTTTCTCCACCTTATACATCCGCGGTTCAATTATTTAACTATGAACCGACATTTTCTCCCTAACCATAATGTTTTATAAGTAATTATCGTCTCTTTTATTTTGATTCTTGACTGCATATGTTTTATTTGTATTATCAAATAAGGCAGCTTTTTATAATAAATTGTAAAGCCAGAGAAGCCCATGTGTTTGATATTTGCCCACATGTCAGAAAATGCTTAATTTCTCCCTGATTTGTTTATATTAAAATTCTATCCGATTTTTATTCACTCGTTGGGTTATCTATCTGGAACAGAAAATATTATGCACGCAAATTTATTCTTTAATAAGCACTGCAATTATTACAAGCTTAACTTTCCTGAATCAGCATTTTTGTCTTAATTGAATGTAGTTAGTGTATTGATGTATTACATGTAACATTTGAATTTCACCTGTTCAATTATATAAGGCAAATGAAAGAAGTTATCAGTTCGTATGTAGCAGTTCCCAAGTTCTTTATAAGAATCAGGAGAGACGAGAAGAAAGACAAACCAGTTATTAAGTAATCTTGGAAAGTAGCAATTCATGTCAATCGAGTAAATTTTCAAGTCAGTCAATGATTACCACATCTATCACAACAATTTAGGTTTAACAAATTCTACAACTCTTTCATGGTTCATGTAAAAAGTAAAAGCATACAATGTAAGCAAAATTGTGAAGTATTTTACATTGCCAAAACTTGTAGTATGAGTAATATTACATCATTCCGGGCATTCCAATAGTCTGTATCGCAAATTAAGTATGCAAAGATGTTACAAAATAATAATATTATCGACAATATCACTACCAGAAATTCAAACATGTTGAGATATTCATGTACAAGAATCTCTATTTCATTCATTCCCTTAGAAGCGTCGACACCGTACTGCCGGCTGTTCTAGATATCAATAGAAATCTCCCATTCGTTTTGCTAGATATTATAGTTTCCGCGTGCGTGGAAGAAATTCTGTTTCAGAGCATGATGGGATACATAGTATTGGATTCCTATCACTATTACTACTTTTTTATATTTTCCGACAACCAGGAGGTGGGCATTTTAAACTAACAATGCACAAAATAATAATCTAATACATACAGAATGTATTACAAGTTGTTCGAACTCACTCGCATCAAAGGAGGAGGAGGAGGCACAACAAATACGTCAACTTTTTTTGTTTCATTTCTCTCTCGTCTTTGGTGCATTTAGTAGTGATTCCCTGATTCCTTTATCTGTTTAAACATCTCATTTGCTGTTGCAACGTGTGTGTTATGTTCTGTGTGGGTAGTAAATACAATATAGTCATCATCAGCGTCAAAAACATTCTCATACATTCGAGTAGCACCTTTCGTGGAGTCCATCCGACTCATGATAGAATTTAAGGAGGGATCTACAGCAATCTACACAACAGCATTATCATCTTCGTAGTAGGTAACTATTTGATTTCATGCTTCTCTCAAAAGTTAGTTTACCTGCCAGGAAGATAGTATATATTGGGATGCTTTCTTTCATTTGTTCATTTGCTCGTCTCTGGATGTACACCTTTACATGCACAAAAGCAAAGCAATATACATATTATGTACCTAAATGCTTTGTTGGCAACATGCGAAGCGATCGTAGTTATGTACATGACAGTAACAGTAACTCTTCAGCCTCAACAAAAGTTTGTACACACCTCTTCACTACTAACTGATTGTATGAATCTGGGAATCACTACTACATCAAACAGTAACCAACCATTGCCGCTTCGTCATCTTTACCCTGACGCTTCGGGTAGAGCAAGATCAGTTAGTAGTCAGTTGTCAGTACACAGTAGCTAGCTCGGTACATAGCGAGACAAACAAAATCACTCTGTTAGCAATCACGCCGGTCGATTGAGTGATCCCAAGTGAACGTGTCGTTCGATACTAACGAGAAGGAGCGGTGGGTACTTTATGTGAAGTGATACAAGTACCCGTGCATGCAGGTTCCTTTCATTCCTCCTATCAACCAGTAGGTACTTCGCCGCGTGGGTGACAATCAATTGAATGATTACAATTATATTACTGAATGATACTGGATGAAGCTGAGTATTACATATCCCCATTCTTGTTCATGCACAAAAGTACAAGAGATATAGAATCTCAAGATTCCGCATGGTTGGATCAAAATGAATCCCTTCATAATAAAGGATACTTTACACAATTGAACTTTGAATAAAGGAAGTGGGACCCACCCAAAAAATGGTGATGAAATGGAAAGGATCATCTATTGAACACGCCAACGCGGGAGTCCACTACAATGATTGAAGGAAATGCTTTTACGAACAGTTTTCCCATTAAACTTAAATAGGTATCCTATTTTGCTGTAAATCTAAATGTCTGCATGCAGTCTGCAATTTTTATTACATCATACGTACAACCGGGTTCCTCAGAATAAAACTAAAAAATTTAAAGTTCTTCATTGGCTGAGTTGCTTTGTAATGGAAGACATGAATCAATAAATGAAAATTTCTAGCCAGTTTATCATCGTTCATGCGTCCTAAGTCATACATGTTGCATGACGTGCCTCAGTCAAAACGGAAAATGTATTTTGGGGGAATGCGAGACGTGTCGGAAAGAACCAGACTGAATTATTACGTGAGAAAGCAATCATTAAAAGGAAAAGTGACAAGGATCTGTGAATGAATAAAAAAGTGGACGTAGATACATGTAAAGTGGAATTTTACTTATGGGGATTGTTGGGAAAGTTTAAAGTGAAGGTGAAACTTGTGGTGTACCAAGGGTGGAGTTTTTAGTGCACAACGTATGAATCATAATTCTCACGAAGATGGGATTCATGGAAAATGGTGGGGGACTTAATCATTTCATAAAGATGGCTCTGGTGAGTACACAAAATTTCTTTCTAAAGTTTACGTTTGTAATTAGGGCGAGAGTATGCATGTGGGTGTTTTCTTCGAGAAAATTTACTTTCTATGTTTGCACGCTATTAAAACGTGCGTGGTGAAAATATAGCAATGGCTCTATTGTTGTTTATCGCATGATGATTATCATGATGTCCTGGAAGACAATTTTTTAGCATAAATAACTAATATGCATATGAATAGTTAACATTAAGTAAATGAGAAGTCTCTCTATAAACGTATGCCAGTACCGTTGAGTGATTTGATAAGAGATAGGATAATAAGTACTTTCACCGCAGTAACTACATTAAATATATAGAAGAATTAAAATAAAAGATTGCATGTGGGGATATCTAGTAAATGTTTTGAACAATCGTAAAAATTCTCTAAATGGGATATTTAAAATTTTATGAAATTCTCATCATTGTGGAGTTGTAATTTATAACCGAAATGATTTTTTCTAGAATTACACACTTCTTTATACACACGCGTATATCATTTGCTCAATTTATAATAATATCCAAACAATGTTAACCTCCAACTTGGTGGTTTCCCCTTCGCTACCCTTTGCGTGCATGGATTCAATCCTGCGCCAAGCTAATCGTGTAACAGTTTTGCAAAAATTATAATATAGTAAATCAAGCCCACAAAGAATGTTCTACTTGTCTTGGATCGATTGAAATTAATTGGGACCACCAACGATGGTGCGCCTTTGTATTTATTTTCGCAAAACACATATATGTATAACATATTTGGTGAGCATAGAATGTGAACTGAACGCACAAGTCTGCACGCAACGACAGACGTATATTACTAAAAACAAACAGTCGAGTAATGATTATGAAAACCCTCTCATGTAAAATATGCACGCTGACAATATCGTGTAATATGAGTAAAATAAAAACTGATGAAAGATAAATTATTAACATTCCCCATGGCCCATAGTATGTTTGGCATGCAAGGTTTGTAACTGATGCTTTCTCGGACTCAAATACAAGTAAGATGCACAGAAGTTTCCATAAATGAAGTGTTGTGCTAATATTAGCTTTGTATTTGTGCCACACACAGTTCAAATTGCATTTCCGCTCCTGAAAAACGAATGGTTTGCGTTGCCGTTCCTTATAAGCAATTTGCGTCACGCTAGCTTGGCTCCTCTAAAATATAATGGGTTTATATGCACACGGAAAATAAAAAGCTGATTGTGGTAGTATGTATAGGGTGACATTACCTTTGAGGCAATTTACATAATTTTTTGATGGATGGTCATGGCCTTCTGTTTTTACGCCAATATAGTGTACCACGTAGATTTTTGCTTCAGTTTTTATGAACTAAAACAGAAAATAATTATCTTTCATACTTCGCTTCTGGTTCTTTCACAAGTTTATGCATTGTATCGGAAGAGGTCTAGTGGAGAAAGAGTTTTGTCAAATGAATAGATTGTATCGTGGAAAACACAATATCTAGTTGTCAGATATTGTGTCGAATATGTAAATCTACTACACGTAAACTTTTATTGTAATATACTCCTAATTTTCTACATTTTTTGTGATGCAAAATTTTAATAAGATATAATAAATAAATAATTTCAGAAGTTATTTACTTCATCTAAAAGCATAGTTGTAAAGTCCTTGTAATATACTTATATAAGAGGAATGTGTAATGAGATATTTTGTTATATCTTTTATTCCGGTTGAACATAATAGAAAAAAGATAAAGTGAGAACGGTCTAATCGATCGCTTTTATCAATTTTAAAATCAGATTCGTTCTCAGCACTGTGATTTACCTGCTGCATCTAATTTCAACTCTTGGGACTTGTTTTAAATGTATTTTTGTTTGTCGTTGTGAAGGAAAAGTTTACACTGGCGATGTTGACTGGACAAGTTAAAAACAACACACAGTACAAACAAGACAACAAGCAAGCATATTATTGCTCTTGTCTCGAGTATGCAACAACATTGTTATCTTCAAGTATGCTGTCAGAACTTGAAAGATCCTTGATTGCTTATACGACACTTGTCACTTGACTCTAGGTCTGCACACCACCGGAATGCATATTATGGATGTACCTACAGCAAATATATATTCCCTGTCTGTTCCTTCGGCAAAGGTTTGCTGGAATAACTACAAGAAGATGCTTATAGGCATGTATTAAAATATATGGTGATTTCTTCGTGTGTCGCCACGTAAAATGACTCGTGAGCAAGGTGTGTAATAAGCATGTGTAATATATCTTGTTGGAACTGTTGAATAGCTTGATGTTTGTTCTTCTCATTATCATGCATGGAGAGATAGTGATGGCGAGTACCTCCTCTCTATATTCCTTTTGGATGAAAGCAATATAATCAGTTTGAGAATAACATGCTGGGTTTGTCTTTCTTGAAGTGCATTACTAAACCTCTTCGGGAGGGTCGTCCCCTGTTACTGTCCTTGTCGCCAGGTTTTAATTTATGTCTTTATTTTACCCGTTAATCTTTTCCCAAATCCTTTGTTCTGACTCGTCTGTACTATATCCGTTTTGGAGCTGACGACTCTATGTTAATAGAGGAGTGCCCCGTCCTTTCATCATTCACATATATATCTACATATCCATAGATAACAGCAATGATTTAATTTTAGTGCATCTATGCAAAACAACGGATCTCATAATTACTCGGCAATGTGCAACTTTTTTTTCAAAAGTCAGTTCGTTTATGTAATATTGAGGTTGCTTTATTTGTGGTAATTAGGGTGTGATACATTCATCTTTGAAAATACTAGTAACCTCGTTATTTATTTATTTAAGGCCCACTTACCTTACTAACTACCTAGCACATAAATACCTGTGCGTATTACATATGTGATGAGATGACTGCAAAAATAGTAATGGTTATGATCATACCTTGCTCGTATTTAAGTCATTTTGGTTTCGCAAGAGTGGGAACTTTCACACATTTTATTCACAGGTCATATGTAGTTTCCATTCTCGTAAAATCTAGGAAAAGTCAGTTTTGAAAATCGAACATATTGATCACACAAGGAAAGCGTATGTAAAGCACACTATAAACCATTTGATCATGCAATGATATATTACGTATTTTTTCTCATTGTGATAACTGCCAACAGAAAGCATATTATGTCCATCCAGATTTGGTCAGTTTTATACGCATTTCATGAATAACGCAACGCAGGGTCCAAAATAGACAGGAAAATATGTTGTATTGGACCAAAGTATTGAAAGAAAGAAAATATTAAACTAACAACTGAGCTATTTTTTCAGCTTAACTCCCCATGATTCATATCGTTTTATAAGTATCTTATCAGATTTTTCCTGAGATGTTCGAAAGCATTTTTAAGCCAATAGCTTTCACTTATCCGCTGCAATTTCTAAAGAAGTGATAGAATTTCACATCAGTAGTTTAATAAAAGAAAATATGTAGAACGATAAAATTTAGAAAAAAAGACAAGAAAAAGTCGCATTATATACAATAGAGTATCTTGCTGGGAAGACTTACGCATTCATTCTCGTGTTGTACACAAAAATCAACCATAATGTTATTGCCTATTATATGAGGTGAACGAATATTTACTTTTACGAAATTCCCCATGTACTCACATTATGTTATTTTTGGGAAACAAAATGCAAGACTTTTTTGTAGTGGCAATGGCACGATCACGGTGGTCTTCTCTTGATACGAGTTAAACAACGTGATTTATGTAACATTCATTGAGCATTGTTGCTGTCATTTCTCGTGAGTTAGAAAAGCATGTTTTGTATAAAGCAGTTGTAGCCAAAGTATAAACGCTTCTAAAGGAAAAGAAAGACAGAAAGACCGGGACGGTTAAGTTGACACATAATTCAGATGCGTGTTTTTGTTCAAAACTAATATGTCTTTCTATTTTGGTGTATAGAACACTAATGACGAGGTTCCTAGCAGAAGCCAGGTATAATCGTTCACAGTAGTTATAATTAATTTAATTTATTTATACTTAAAACTAGATACTGGTTCGCAGATTATTTTGGGACTTGCGCATTTGTGTTGTAAAACCATTTAATATAAATACAACAAAATTTAAATTTAAAAAAAATCCTTTTCAGTGATCTTCAACTTTTTACATTTCATAATTTCCTGCGTGATTAACAATACTCATGTTTTGTAATCGTCTACAATAATACACAATATTTCACAATCTCCTTCCAACTTCTTTCCTAACTATTTAAGAGCATGAATGTGTAAGTATGCTCATATATTGGACTGGATGAAAGTTTTATGGAGCTTCACAGTATATAAAAATGTCTTTTCAATAATGTCACTCTGTTAATGTCTTACAATTTCAATGCTTTGAAACCAGTGAATGATAGTAAAAAAGTTTTTCCCATTTAAGGTTTATGTTATATATGCCACTGGAACAATGAATCATGGTGACAATGAAAAGTTACGTTATATTTCAGCAAGGATCAAGGCTATTGGAGTTTTTGTCTGAGGAAACAATAATATGAGCGTACATGTCAATACTGGAAATACTGATCGCTATAATTGCTTTGTTGTAGCAGTTGTAGCGTCTATATTATGTGTAATGTTGGATGCGAGTAACTTTAGGGAAGCGTGTCACTAGTCTTGTAAGAATGATGATTTGTATGATCTATGAAGCTTCTTGACTCAAAGATGTACTTTCCTGCTTTACAAAATGTAGATGTCAGTGCTTGGATTTCCAAGAGAAGATAAACTTTGCGATTGAATGAGCTAACCAGAGGTGTCAGTATCCAAAAAGATGGTTTTCTTGTCTAGGGCAATCAATGTCATGTCTTTTGAAGAATATCGTACACACGGAGAGAATCAATACATCTTATTCCGTTACCACCTTTTGTTTGGCTCTAGCTGAGGCTTCTAAAGTTGATTTTTCCGCTTGTCAATTGCAACAATGAGCATGAATCGGATGACGGTTGAGCACAATGCAGATAAATCGAAGACAGATTTTGACTTCTTCGTGGGGAGTCCTTCCGATGTCATCCGTTTCCTTTCATTTCGCACAAAACTTAAGAGCTTAACAACAATGGCTAAGTGCAATAATGGTGATGCATTACAACTCTGGGATTACATGAGAATGGACGTCCGACTGCTGGTCCCACAATATTACCTTGCCATCGTTCATTATCTAACCACCGCCACTTATTCTTATGAAATCAATCCACATGAATGACTGACCTATGCATAAGAAGCATAATGGCATGGTCACTTTAGGAGTAGCATAAAGTTACGCAGTTTGATCACTTCTAATCTTAATTCAGATTGTTAGTTGATGCGAAGAGAGTAAAATAAGATTCCACAAGAGAATAGCAACTTTTGAATGATGCACAAAAGTTGCTCATACAGGAAGCAAGTACGGGAACGTAGGTAGGGGGTAGGCGTTTGTGAGCGTTAGGGTGACACTCACAAAAAGTGGAACGATTCGGTTTTCTTTATGTGAAAAGAATGATATTTATGTAGTATATATGTTTGTTCTGAGGCGGTTGATGGATTGGTTGTCGTCGAGTGAAATGACGGGTTTGTTAAAAGGTAAGAATCTGAATGGAAAATTTAGAAGTAATTGACTGATTACATCACGCAAAACTCCTATGGACCTAAATTAATACAAATCGTAAAGATGAAGCTGTTCTGAGAACAATTCACCTCTTTTCATTATCCAATCCCAATATTGTAACGAGATTTTTCTTAGAAGTGATCATTTCACTTGTATATTTGTAATACAAGAGATTTTGTTGATTTATTTTTCTCAACTACCCAGATTGTCATACACCGCGGAATTGTAGTAAGGATGAGTGAATAATACGAAAATACGCTAAAATGTTTATTTCACTCTCACTTGAAACACTGTACATATAACTGAAGTGTATATTTATTTAAAATCCAAGTTATGAAAATGATAAATGAGTCTCTCCACACTTTTACATATTACACTACTCACGGACAGTTTCACTTGTTGAATTAGTAAAAACAAACAAAGAGGGCTGAGTGAGCGTCAACAGAGAAACGAAGGTGCCTATGATGTTTACATTTACATTCTTCAAGTCTTGGAAAAAGAAATTTTCTTCGAAAGATGGGGTCAGTTGTTTGCTAGTCGACCAAAGTGCATTCAACAATCATAATAATATAATCATGCCTGTCCTGTGTAAAATCCTTTGAATGTGTTCTTTTGTTAAATATGTATGGATGTATGAAGGGAAGGGTAGGTATTAGGTATATATTTCTAGGGATGTGAGTAACTGAATTCAAACGACCATATTTGACTTCCTAACAAATTGTTCACCTCCAGTTCAATGTTACTAAAATTCTTTTTATTATATTAATGTAGCTTGCACAGAACTACTCATAAAGTGGAACTTCCACTGTGGAAGTATTATTAATGTATTTCCAAAATCTTGAAAACTTCGCTAAAGAAGTAGGTGAAATACACAGTAAATTACAAAATTCCGTACTATTATGTAGAAGAGAAAAAATTCTAGTAGGATTCATCAAACAGATAAAACTGAATATTTTTTATAGTCACAATACATACAGTAATGTGAACGTGGTATAGAACATCACACCGATTTTTTGTCGGTTCTTTTCAAAAACACAGTATGAACAATTTTGATACTTTTTATAAACCCATAAAGCAAAACCCCTGGGTATACGCTCATGATTTCGTTGTGCGTGAAAAATCGAAAAATATTCTCTTATCTTTTTCCTGTAATCTTCCGGGCCCAACGAGAGAATTACGATTATTACCATACCCAGTGGTGGTGGTTGTTGTTATTTTCTTGGAAGATGCCATGATTATCCAGTAAAAGGAGGTCTTCATCCTTCTATTAATCCCTCATACAGCACATAAAAAGTCAGGTCCGTCTGCCTTCTATTTTTAATGCAACTTCATATATGGAATGTAATATACCGTCAGAAAGAGTACAATAATGATATGGTTCTTCAATATTGTTGATGATAGAGAAAGATCGACCAAATCTCAGCACACCATACTCTATTCACAGAGTGTTGCATGTACTTTTGTGTGTGTGTGGATTAAACTGTCTTCTAAGAACCTACAGCCGTGACAAATTTACTGGAATTTTTATGCATGACCATTTTACTGACTTCACAGTTGTCCTCCTCTACGAAACGAAACTATTATGTATTTATAGCGATAGATAGAAGATATCCATGAAGTCATCAAAAAGGTAATCATACGTATGAAAATTTAATGATTACATCCATCCTATGCTTGAATGATTGCACGCGATGTATGTAAGTGCATTGTGTGAGATTATCCAGTCAACCCTTTCACCACGAAAATGTTCCAGAAATAATGTGTGATGCAGAAACATGCAAAGGTTAAGATGAACGTTGGTTTCATTCAAGTGTAGCTCTTTTCGCTAGAATCAATTTTTACTAATTTTCGTGTACCGCACCGCACGTTTTATGTTCTGAAGTAAATACGAAACGCTTGACAAAAAATGTATTCTTCAAAACTACATTAAAGATTTTCAACGCTGCCGTGAACGTGTTGCTTCCAAAGTCGGCACTCTTGTGTCATGATTCCACATAAAACAGCCAGCCAAACAATATGGTTTTCCACAAAATTTGAAGCAATATACGACCAGAGGGAATTGATTATTCACGTTTTAGTAAAGTTTTTTTTAAACCGGCTGCGCAACTATAAAATCTAAATGAAACAGTAACTACAATAACGAGGGAAAAAGTAAGTAGCCTACCGGATGCAATACGCACAACCATCCGATAAAATAAGCGCCTTGCATGTACACATTTTGTTGTTACACTACAACAATAAATCAGGTATTAATTGCCTTACATTAACGTGATAACAAAGATATCAAAAGGATAAACGTATTTTTTCAGCCTCACGTAGCATAAAACAACATACAGTTTAAAACAAGTTTCAAATCATTAGATTTTACCTACACAGGTAAAGCGGGATGTTAAACAGAGAAGAGAATTGGATACTCATTCATTAAACAATGTAGTTGAGATTACAATGATTACAATCATGTTATCGAACTGAAGAAAGCATGGCCAACACTGATTCTCTTCGTAAAATTTTGTAAAATGTGGTGACTGCACATGCCTGGTGATTTTATCGTGATTTTCCTGATCATGGCTTGATTGTGGTTCATTCAAGCCAATCCACTGGTAGTATATCGAGCAACTACATAGTAATCCTAATCTAAAAAACTGTTTTTCATAGGATCTCCAGCCATATTCGTATGATATCATGGAAAAAATTCTATTCCAAAATTGCAAGTCTGGAGCCCTAGGGGTCCCAAAAGTCAGACTAAACAAGTAAAACAATTTTTCCATTATGTTTTCGTTCGCTGATCCGTTGCATGAATAATATTTTTGATTAATTTATTGAAAGATATTGCCATCAGTCCGTTTTCATCTTCAATAATATGATCTTATGCATAAAAACAGACAGAAGTAAAAATAACTTTTATGTATACGCTAAAGCAGAGACATAATTATGCATATGAAGTAGTTAATGTAGCTTCTTACGTCATCATCATCCATATAAAGTTGGCACAAAAATTTGGCCGTAACAGACACATTGATACAAGGTGAGATACAAAAGAAAAGATATTCAGGAGCAAAAATGATGATCATCAATATCCAATCAACATGATTATTATGATCATGTATGTTTCAACTCTTCATGATCATCACCATTAAACAGCCATCAACCAAACCCCTTTTATGAACACACACGAACACAAGACAAGCTGCTAACATTTGGCAAAGAAACAATTTTATGACACTCATTCAACCCCACAAGCCTCACCTAATAAACCGGTGTGCATACGGCTTATTTACATGGATTGTGTTGTGCTCAACATAAATGGTTACTCATCACTATCACATCACCATTGAACTTGATTTTTCAAAAAGCTTTTACGGGTTCCCTGTATTTTTGCCAATGATGATCTACAGGCAAGTACAGATATAATAGGTTGAATATATTATGGAGTACGGATACTCTTAGTGTGGAAGTTATAGTTGCTGAATGATGAGAAATTGTGTGTAAAAGCCCACATCTCACTGGGACAAGCATGGGAGAAGGTTAGGTCTAAATATTTTTTGCCACTTGAGAGGAGACAGATTCTACAAGAGTCATTTATGGAAACACTTTTTTGAAGTATTTATGCCTGAGCACAAACTTCTTTGCAGCTGTGAAGTACATAACTCATTTCCAACAACCAGACCGCTGATTGCACAAAGATTGCTTTCAAAACTGCTGATGACGATAATATGTAATAACAAAAATGGTAAGTGGAGTTATGCACAGCGAATGAAAGAGGAGAAGATATTTTTAGTGTAGACAATAACAGGCCTCTTTATATGAGTATAGTAATAATACGCGTCAAAAATGTTTGCTTTCGTTACGAAGAGTGTGTAAATTGCTTTGTTAGAACAAGCGGAAAAGTAAAAAGGATCTTGATAATTACAAAGCGCAGGCGATGCTTTGGCAATCAGCACTTTTAACACTGAATGTGTTAATTAACACGTTGCCAGCTCGCATTGATTTCACCAATTAAGCTGTTCATTGTTCTCTGTACATGCAGCGGAGACCGTCAGATCGTAATGGCGTCAGCTGTCGTGCTTTCAAGAATTTAGAATTTCGAACAGAGAAAGCCAATTAAAGACGTACACACATTCATACCTACGTATCTTTATAGACACGTCGACACGTGTGTTGAACTTTCCAAAGAAAATGGACTCATCAAACATAATCTTACATAATGTGATATATATATGACTTACCTACTTACTTTTAACATTTTATCTCTGGTTTTACCTTTTTTTGGGCGTACGCACTGCAAATTCATCCCTGTGTGCACTTAGCAGACTTCTCCCTAAAACAGAACCCGATACCATTACTAATACTTTTATTACTTCTATATATACACATTGTCATTGAAGATCATAAAAGCAGGCTATTTTTATGGCTTATCCTCCTCCAACGTCTTTTTCAGTCATACTGGTTGTTGTTAATGTAAATGTAACTGCAATCTCACACAATAGTTTTGAAGTTTTGTTGAAGAAATAATACACATTACAAACGGAATGCAATGGTCGCTTCCAGGCTGTTTTGGCGTGTCACCAAATCCCAATGCACTTGAAAGTTTACAGCATATAAGTGCATCATAATGTTTTGTGTAGATGTGTCTAAAAATACCAACATTCCAAAAAAAAGTTTCTCCATTATATTTTATCCACAGGGAGTTGCGCTGAAGACTGACTGTATTCTCTCATCTCACTAACGATTAGAGAAAGATGATTTTCAGCAGTCCTCCCGAATATCATGATACATTATTACAGCGTTGGTTTACACAGAACAGGTTGCCTGCTGCTTTTCAAACATAAAAAAATATTTAATGCAATGAACAGTGTCTATTCAATGGACATTCGTCACATATTCTGGGTTACCTATTTTTGTATTTAAATAACCGTGTTAATTTTTTACTGATACATTTTAAAGATACGCCCTAAAACATGTAGGTACAATACGTATACGTCATTGCCCGAAAATAACTGATAGGCTTGACGCACTTCTTAAGTAACATCTTATGTATTTGTGGGTTATTTAGATAAAAAGCTAAGAGTAACTTGAGTATATGTATCTGCATTGATTTTAAACGTGCAGTTAGTTAGAAAACGTGTTTGGAAAATCAGGGCAGGATGCGTACCTTGAATCATATTCTACTTAAAAGAGGAAGTGAACATTCCAAATAGATAGTATTGTAACCAGTAAACAACTCAATGGGACTAATGAAAGAAAAATGTTTCTAAATAATAATTTCTATAATCCCCCATAATAATATTTTTATTATTATGACTATGAAGTTGTTTGGACATAAGGAATCATTAAAATGTTGGTCGTAATAATGGCTTCATAACAGGGAAGGGAGTGCAATATGTTTTCTAAGATATGCCTCGGCTTTAAAGAAAAGAAATATGATTTTAATGCCCTAGATGGGTGTCAGGTTCAGGATCGTCCTGTAATGCACAGTGGAAAGCAATAAAATTTTCTACATAAAAACGAAAAGACATGTCTGTTACGGAAAAGAAGGAGACTGGGTCCACAGCCAGAAATTCATTTTTGGTGTAAAAGAAAAATGAGGATAATAAAATTTAATTTCATGGACCACCATACCTTTTAGTTTTTAGTGTTTCGTTTGCTAGAGATCGCATCATTGAAACCAACCAACTCGCTATACTATAACCAAATAATTCTAAGATTTGATTTTGGTGATGAGGAATGGATTCTCTTTCCTAGATGATATTTTGATTTTTGCATTTGTTTGTGGAACTTATAATGATTCCAATGCAATTAATAATTTTTTATAAATCATTACCTCTATAACATAAAAAGATTAAATTTAGTAATTTAAAAATTTTCCTTTGCTCCAACTCCTACAATATCTTTATACCCACACAGCTACATACATATTATTACGACTTTGTATAGGCACGGAATATTTTTCTCCTGATGGAAATGTGAGGTCATACCAGACACAAGCCCTTTCTTTAGACAACGTTTAAAAATGCTTATTGTAAAAATCTCTGAAATGGCCTGGCAGGTGAGAAATTCCATTTCACCTATGATAAGATGATTACACGATAATGATCATCATTATCTCAGACCTTAGGTGCTCCTTGCCCAAGATGATGATGACTACATTATTTTGATTGCCGATAAACATAAAAAATGAATGAATGTACATGCAGTAAGTTTCTGCAGAGTGCAGAGACGGGTATAATAACTTTATATATTATCTCACTGTTATCTGACCTGCAGTACACATGCCAAGAGCCAAGTTCTCAGAGCACATTGTTTCAGTTACATTGAAACTTGAAAGCACAACTGAAGATTTTGGAAAGAAAATCTTGTCAAAACTAAGTAACTACATAATATTTTGCTTCACCTTGAATCTCTACTGCCTGCCTAATAATAATGTAATGATGTAATGTGCAGTAAAGGGCAAAGGTTTTTTATTTGAACATTACATTTTCTCAAGCTAATTTGGAGTTGAAGTGAGTTTAAAATGGACATTTCTACATTACATATATTTTCTGAATTCTTGCATTTAAAAGGCAAAACCCTCAGCCAAGAGTCAATATTAATTTATCTCTAGAGCTATTCTTTCTGTCTGTCACTCCCGCATGCACAATATTGTACGTAAACCATTTTTTATTCTGTTCTAACTTTAAAAATTGAGTTGTCCCGAGGTTGATGCAAGGAAACGTCTACATAGACAAGCAGAAAATAACATTGTTTTGTAGAAGTTCGTTTCTCCTTCAGTATAAAACTCATCATCATGGAGTGGACTCGATGCACATATAATGAATATAACATTGTTGTATTGTCGGCACTGGCACTTACGTGAAATTGAGAGCGTACATTACGTACATGGCTCATCATAACAAATAAGTATACATACGTCGGGCTTGCGGACATTCATATCAAGCGATTATGTTTTGGTCGTGGTTTCTGATACAGTCAGCACATAAACTTTCTTAATGATAAATCAAGGTGGCTTTTAGCAGGAAACTGGAGAAATGATCAAAGCTCATCCTCGTCTCCGTTTGACTATGACTGTCATAGTCAGTTCTTCTTGTGGCGTCATTACTAATAACAATATCCTTTTTCAATAATCAGCAACTCATTGTATTTTTCATTGCTTACGAATTGACACGCATAGCCATTCAAGATGCCAAATTAACATCTTTAATCCACCATGAAAGAACGTGGAATGAATGGACGAAGAATGACTTAACTAAAACAGACGACTCCGATGATGGTTGGTTATTCATGACGAGGTGCAAGCGTCTTCATTTTATTGAAAAATATTTATTAAAATATAATTTAGAGAGTGACAACGAGAAAATTAAATGATGCGCTGTAGACTGCTGCATGCATAGAAGCGCGTACCTAGCGCGATTGATGAGAAATACGTAAACCAGAAATTAGATTTATATGAGTAGAGAATACTAAATTAGTTTCGTCCTTGCTGGATGGGGACCACAAACGGAAATCTTTAAAAAACATTACATTATATCAACATTTAACATTCCTTAATAGCGCTTCAACTATGCACATTGCACTTATATCGTGAGATACATACATACATAAACACATCTCGTAACTTCTAAATAAGCACTTTATGTATTTTGTGGATATCAGCTTTGTGAGCAACAAGTGTCTTATTTTCTCCCATTTTGAATGAATCGTTTTGCATTTTTTTCTATTTGTTAAGAGATCCACAAACAAATGGGCTACGAGGATTCTCTGAAAAGGCATATTTTACGATGTAATAATAAGATAAGTACATCGAAACCCTGTCTTATTATATAGCCCTATTCAGTTTTATATTCCCCTTTATAACATCATCATGAAAACATAAGGTAAAAGAAAAGTAGCGGACGCTACATAACAATATCCAGAAATCCACTGAAGTAAACAGGCAAGAATTCTTGCAGAGTAATGCTCATCAGCTCATAATATTATCGTCTTGTTATACTACACACGGAAAGAATTAGAGCCGAAAAGCTCTTGAAATGTTTCAGCAAAATTATATGCACAAGCATGTAATATGTTGGAAAAGTATGATTATGATTATTGTTATGTTTTTGTGTATTATGTTGGAGAAATGAAAGCAGCTTCAGAAGAACAAGAGCTTAAAGATGCCATAAAACAACTTTATTAGTGCCATCCCTCGTTTTATAATATGTTCATCCACTTATGGAAACACTATATTATTACCACTATTACTATCTTATTTGGGCAATATCTTTCATCGAATTGATTCCTTCAGTGAAGTAAATGTATACGTTGCCTGATGCGCGGCGAATAACAACGGAGATGTAGACGGGTTGTACTGCGTTGGGATTGGTATAGGTAGTTTTCTTACTTCTTGGTACATTCTTGAATTCCTTCACATTTTTTCTTTACTCACACAAAGTTGTGTTGTATCTGCTCCTCTTGTTTCTATCATGAATACATTTATCGCGTGAATAGTATTTGCGTCCTGTACCCACTAATCCCAAAGATTTCTGCACAATTATTCCAGTTTTGCTTGTGGAGATGCAATACACATGTCAACATAATGAATCGCACCGAAGAATTCAGTTGGAGTATATAAGTTGCCCCTACCCAAACCAAACATGCTTTTTTAACCTTGCGGTTTTACTATCTACCTACCTTTATACCTCTCTAAACAGTATTACCTAAGCTGCTGTTGTTACATAAAGCAAACCACAAGTATTTCATCGACATTATATCATGTTTTTGAACATGTAATCACTTAATCACAATCAAAATATGCTCCAGAACAATTTAGGAGATAATTGATTCTATACAAAATATTACGTATGCATAGTAGAATTGCAACTGGTGGTTGTTCATGTGGCTCTTCATTTTGTGAAAGATGTTCATCTTGGTGGATGTTGTATTTAGTGACAGAAACATTATAGCCCTGAAATAATGGCACCATTGTGATGATGGGTGATCCTATTATGTGCTTCTGTTCCTACTGCCATATGCACATTCTTTTAGGAAACCTAACACCTTACCTATCTCTTCATTTAATATATACACGTTAAATGGACCACAAACGAATGATTTTAGGTTGATTAGCAATATTGTTACTGCTTTTCTGTTTGCCAACATTTTACACTTAGGTACTGGCTCAACAAGTGACATTTGTCCTTTGATGGGACGAGATGAGAATCTACCTTTTCCCTTTCGTTCATTTTCAATATTTTTGATTGATTCGCTTGGGTACTGTAGACGTGTATAAAGGCATACATGTTCAGTGGTTAATGTCATGTGCATATTTTATGTAGCACGTTGAGAATATTGGTGGAAGATGGCTAAGGACAAGAAGAACATGTGTGCACGACAAGTATGCTAAGTACATGAAGGGTTTTATTTTGTCGTTTTCTGCTAACCAGAATGTATTTACGATGACATAACCCATAAAATTAACAAGATTTTTGAACATAAAACCGTTCTTGATGATGCCACTTGGACTTGTCCCATTGATTGTAAAATACTGATGAGCATTTTTCTCTTTCATCCCCATCCGTCGGTATCCTTTTAGATGGAGAGGAGAAACGAGGAAAACCATTCAAGAAGGAGAACATCAAGAGTAATAGCAATTTTTAAAACTCGCAACAGTACAAAACTAAATTACTTCTTACCCTTCAACGACCGTGTTTGATGTTCGATGGAATGATTCTGGTAGTTTGTCCCCTCTATGTGCTCGGTGCATACAAGAGTACAATTTTTCCCTGTGGCATTTTTTTGATGAGAGCTGCATAGATTTTTATAATGAACCGTTTTGCGGCATTAGCATTGAAGCCTATGTACTTTTAAAAATTGAATTCATTTAAGGAGCTACTTTTTATTGTATTAATATTTCATTTGAGACGTGTGGTATATGGACGTGAATGACTGAAATTTATTATCATCGAATTTTTAAATTGAATGAATTGAAAAGTAAAATAAAATCTCCTTCTATTCAGGTATGCATGTGTGATATGTATAGGAGTGTGCTTCAGAAAATATAAAGAGAACCTAATGAAGCATAATGACATGCAGAACACAACCACAAGAATGAAAATTAAGAGATCAGAGGTTGCAGTAGGAGAGAGGAGAATAATGTATTCATGACATAATATAAATAAGTATTTTAACAGCTTTACCTGATAGCTCCGTCATATAATGCATTATATAAGCATTCCTTGATTCATTTCTGAGCAACTTTTAAAAATCTAGTTAGGGTGACACCGTATCAATTTGGTATTATGTGAGACATTAGTATAATATTATATGCTCAATGTAATCTCCAATATGCTTATGAAGGTGTCAAGTTTCCAATAAATTCCAAAAGAGCTAGACAGACAATCAGAAAGAGAGAGAAAGAAAAATCCAATTCATCTTGTGAAACCTTATCAAACAGGATTACGACGAAATGTTCATTTTAATAGCATGCATGACATTTCTAATGGAATCTGTATAGAGTACGGGTGTGTATAATAAATTGTCTAGTGCATTTTTCCCAACTTGTTTCAATGATCAAAAATGTAGTTTTCTCCAAGAACCAATAGCAAAAGCACCCATAACTTTGTGCACAGAATGAGATTATGCTAAATGGTGTTGGGACAGATTAAATAAGATAAAAAATAAAAATAATGGTACAAAACTGAAAATAGATCTATTAAGAAGCATGATGGAATGCAAGCAAATTTATCCAAGTGAATTATTTTGAATGAATAAAATGAAAGAAAAGTGAAAGAAGTTGCTATTAAAGTAGTCATACACTTTTGAAAGTCACAGTACAAGAACATGTAATCTTTGGCGAACTTACTGACGAGAACGACCGACAAATCCAGTATTGTAACTTTTTTATAAAGAAAAACAGTCTTATTGTAAATTTTGTTCTTCTCTATACGAGACATTAGTATTGAAAAGTGGCTTTTAGGATGTGTATGTGGTTTCCCCTCAGTACAAACCGAGTATAAAAAATAATATACAACAGGCATTGATTAAGCTTGTATGAATGAGCCACACACAAAAACACAATACAATGTACATGAGAGGTGGATATTAAGACATTAACAAACTAATCTCGGGTCTTTGTAATTTTTTGCCCCTCTTTTAAATAATATGGTTAATGTTTCTCTTCAGGACGTGCATAATATTAAATTATATGTATATTTTATACACAATTCATCTTGGGTGGTCTGCATCCAGACCTCCTGCCACGTTCTTCTTTCTCTCAACATCTTCATTCCATACCACCCTAGATTTCCCATCATCCCCTTGCCGCTATAGTCTGCTGCCTTGTTCTTCTTCCCTGCTTATCTATATTACTACACCTATTATAACCTTTAGCGCAGCTACCACGATAATATGCACTCTAGGTATATACCAAACACCAATACTACTTTCTGGTCATCTTTTCCTCGGATTGCGTTGTAAGACAATTCTCTCAATTCTGGTTCTTGACGGTGCGGTGGTAGTAGTAAAGTTTAAAGTAAACCAGTATCATCACACCAAATCCCAACCACCGCCACCGTCATCATAATATACAAAGTAGCCACAATGAAGACTTGCAGTTTGTTATAATAAATACTACTGCTCGTTCCTTTGCTTTCCTCGTTGAAACGACGTCGGGCCTTGGGTTAATCCTTAGTATATGGCATAGTAGTAATGTTTCCTTTGCTGTAAAAGGCTTGACCGTACAACACTTTTTCTTTATGTGTTTTACTACTCTGTCTTTTATTTTATCCCTTTACAACAGGTCACCCATATAATAATACAAAGAATGCCTCTGTTTTTTATCATTCCCTTTTCTCCTCCGAGAGGGAAGAGGATGATGATGTTGATGATGATGGTACTAGTCAACTCATTCAAGTGATTCAACAAACTACTCAAAATCCTTTGAAACCCTTTTGTCCACTGATGCAACTGCTGTATGTACACTGTTCAAACATCTTATAATAATATCCACGTTATAATACTCACTCACGGAGTAAGAAAAAGGTAACAACATACTACGAACACGTTCAACAACCAGAGAGTAAATGGTACATCTATTTTAACAAGCAGACTGTGCTGTTAGAAACAATTAGAGAAATGGATGGTTCGTCATGCTGGTCTGATACTCTGATGGCTAAATTAGTTTCCTCATCATGGTTTCCTTTAACTAAACACAGGTCCTAGCTACGTGCATTCTCTATACAAGTTCTCGTAATAATGATGTTGTCTCTGAAGGAAGATCCTTTCATTTCGTTATGCTTGTCGTGAACAATAACCCTTTTACCACCAGCTTATTTCTTCTTCTGCTGACTACACAAAAGACTGCAAGGCAGTCGCTGCTGCATGCTTCGTTGTACTCTTATAATTACAACACACTTATCGCATTCAATGCTCTCATACTTTTGCGTGTTGACAATACATAATATCATTTTATAACTCAATTCTGATGAATTCATATATAGCATATATTTTAACATCTTATGCGCTGAAAAATTATTTTATTCCGACTATTATCCGAGCTAAATTTAATGCTACATATGTACATGATTATCGTCTGTTCCTTCCTATTTAAAATGGTTTGCATTCCAGTTTCAATAGAGCACACAATTTGCAATATAAGGTTCATGGCTTATAACATAAAAAGTTTAAGGCCACATCGTTGCAAGCTGTAGTAAATATTATGCCGTTTAAAATTCATACTATAAGCAATTTATGCATGTATAGATAAAATATATACCTACCTACATTGGTAGGCAAACACGAACTGCAAACTACAGCATTTTAATCCTTGATGTAAAATTCATACATCATTATTTAATCGAGCAATTTTCAAGGATTTATCAGAACCAGAAAAGAAGATGTGTTTTCATTTTCACGTGTGCAAGTGCACATCTTCTAAATCAAACTGCACAGGCGTGATGTAATGTTTCATGAACGAAAAAGTAACTCTATTTCAAGACATTCGAGAGAGTAACTAATGCTTAAATTTCTGTTTAAAAAGAAGAGGGAACTCTGTAGCAGTGTACATACACAAGTTTGAAGACGGGACGGGATAGTTAAATAGATTTGTTTTCTTCTAAAGTATTATTGCAATGGTGAATAAGCAAAGGAGAATTTGTATGCTACATCCGTGTACTGACAAGCATAGCTTATATGAAAGATACTTTTTTCAACTAAACAATCTGATTCACAAGTTTAACAATATCAGCAGTCAGCAACAACAGGAGCAGTCGCAAAAGAAAAGATGATAATAGAGTTGTATCTTTTCTTTTCACTGACGCTGTCTTCCTTCTGCTGAGGTCTAAAGAATGCCTCAGGTCTTTACGATCAGTCATCATAAGTAAGTAACAAAAAGGATGAAATACAATAAGGTTTTACCTATGTTGCTGTGCATGAGTTGCTTCTCTTTCTGCTGCTGTGTGCTGGGACTGGGATATACCATGCGTTATTCCCTTATTTTTCTTGTCGTCCTGAGCTGATCAAGAGAATATGAGACTTCTTTTTTTCTGGAAGCATTTTACGTGTAGGTAAGATTATTTAGTTGGCAGGTAGGTGGGTAGTAACAATAATCATGCGTATACCTTATGTTCCCGACATCATAAAGTTGAAAGCAGAGAAGAAGCCTTAAAATTCAAGGAATATGACAGGAAATCCACGGGTACGTAATGATGCAGAATATGTACCCTTACCACCTACCTTAATATTCCTTTGAATAAAACTAATGGAACACGAAGTAGACATACTAGAATATTATTACTATTACATAGGTATAAACTTTTTTTTGACAGGGATGTGAATTCGAGGTTAAAGTTGGTGGGTATTTTTGAATGATGGAGATGGATGCTTTACTTGTTTTCAAAAACTGAAAAGTGCGTTGTTCGTTTTTATTTCAAACAGCGTTACACACGGTATTCATTTACACATTTCCCTTCGCCTATACCGAATACCCGTATTTTTATGATCTCATTTATTTCATGTTTCACTCAACTCGTCCATTCATTTTGTGACTCAACCCCTGCCTGTGTCGAGTTTTGAAATAAATAACTAAATTTGTTCTAAAATTCCTCACGAATGCATATCAACCATGAACATGAAAAGTTACGATCTGATGCTTATTTCTCATGAATTTCATTCCTAACGATGCGATAACACAACTAAAGTCTCCTCTTTTGTCAAGTATTTTGAACCCTCCACCCCCACATCGTCGAGACGCATTTTGGTGAGCTTCCGCAAGGAACGAAATCGGAGAATAAAAGTGTACTTTGACCTATTGCACAAAGCAATTCAATACATTGAAAGTGATGGATTTCAAAGATATATCTTTTTCCAAGTAGAGGAAGACTTGGTGATGCAACAAGTTTCCAGTTCCCATCCCACAATTCCATTTTACATGAAGTTGTCCAACAGCCGAAAAGCAAACCTTTAAGGTACAGAAGCAACAAAACTGATTTTCCCCTTAACACGCAATATAATGGTAGCGGCAAGCTCTACCGCTCCGTCAATTTTCCTTTTCTCCATGTCTTCATCTCACATCTCGCTTGTTGACTTGATGTGTATTCAAAATGCAATAAACAATGGAAAAAAGAAGTTTGGAGGAATACGATGTCGTACTTATTGAGATACCACCGTGGTCGCGTTGCTTCCACATAAAACTTTTGTTCAAGACGTAATGGTGTGTGCAGGAAAAGCTTAAAGCGAAAAAAATAAGGGACTCAAGTACAAATCGGTCAAAAAATGAAGGAGGAGTCGAGGCATCAAGTCACAGGAAACCTATTATATTCTTCATTCTTGTACAACTACTGAAATAGGTATTATTCTTCGCGTGGAAATTTGACCTATGCCACCCGGCAACACAATAAGCCTTTTCTCTCTCTCTCTCCGTGAGTTTCATTCCATCGTGGTAGATGCGTTTCATGATATATATCCACGTTTTTTCACTTCCCTCTCTCCATCTGTATGTAACTGCTAGTTTTTCCTGAAAAAAGTACAAAGCTTTTTGGTCAGAAGTAGAAGCTTAAATATTATTGATGAGTACATTTTTATTTGCCTGCATCAAAAGAGCCTGTAGAAACTGCCTGCTGAACGAATGAATGCCTAGAAAACACAAAGGCATATAATAAAAAGGAGACCCTTTACTTACAACCAATATTGGTGGGGGTAGCAGTAGCAGCAAGTATTGAGCGTACTTAAATACCTTTATAAAGCAATCAAATGAAAATTCTTTTCGGTAAAAGTCAAAAAGCCTTCAAAAGCAGATATCTCTATTACGGGGGGTTTCAAAACCCACGAATATAAGAAGCCGACCTGCCGGCGAGTGAAGAAATAAATCTTACGTGAGAAATCAAAAAAAGAAATCAATTCATTCAATGCAGTCAGTATGCAGTCGGACAGGCAGAAGTACTAAAGAACGCCAACATCCGTTAAAAGAGCTTATATTTAATATTTCTCTCTCTTTTTACTGGGAATTCAATAAAACGCAGTGCACCGCGATAAATATATCAGTTATTATTATGTAGTCAGTTTGATGTCGTGGCTTCCGTGGTAGATCATTTCATTCACTGTTGCTGATTGTAAGTAGTATTTGCCTCACTATTACTGTTCCTTCAGCCTTTTCCTAGATATGAACATAAACGAATAAATGTTTTAAAATTTCAAAATGTTCTCTAAACTCAAGTACATTACTAGGTGCAGTTCAAAGAACAGCAGAGCCTTGCCAGTTAGGAATACAAGCTGGATGTAATGCTACACGCTCGTATGAGTAACTTACCCTTTACATCAATGTAGGCATGTTCAAAATAGAGGAAACTAACACACATGCGAACATATAATAGCCTTCATTTCTGTTTCAATGAATAATGAGTATGCTTGCTCTTTGTAAGTTGTTACTCTCCTCCAAAGTACTGGCTCGTTGCATTTTTCACATTATTGCACTGAAATGATTACTACTTCTTTAGGATATACTGCTGCTCAGCTAAAATAACCAGTAATGTTCATTTCGGTTTGCATCTCACCACGCCGCCTCCACTACCCTATTTCTCCTAAAAAGGAACAGTATGAGTGCCATATCGCCATAATCATTTATGTTTGTTATATACAATCTACTGCTGTAGTGCATTAGACTTTGTTCCGTTTTGAAAGAACAGAAGCTCACATTGTTGCTTGCTTATAATGTGACCTTAAACAGGAGCATTTTGTTGCATGAGATGTAACGAGGGATAGAGAGAGATGATTGCTGTGTGCAATCTAATAAAACGCAACCATGCTGTATCATACTTCTGCTGCTGTTGGCTGTCAATGTTGTCGAGTATATTGACAGAAGGAAAAGATCTCCGTTTTGTTGGTTAACTGACTACTACACGTCCCTTTTTCCATTGTGTTCAATTCAACCTCATCCTTGCATCCAAACGCTCAACTAAATAATTTTCTGTGCGTTATAGCAGCACTGTTTAGTGGGCATTGAACATAGCATAGCATGAAGTACTCGGTCTGTACACCATTATTGTCCATTTTGTATTAGGTCCGTACATTTTATATTGCTTTCTCAAGGCACCGTCTCTGCCTGTTGTTGCATGCCATCATCAACATCATCAATAAAGGGAACGACTTGAAGGGACATATTTTACAATATGCTCTATTATTTTACCCTCCTGTAACACGTCGCAAGTCGTCTCGTAAACAATCGAGCACCATGATAAGAACTTTACTTGAAGGATACGCATTATAAACTGATGTAGGTTTATACATACAACAGTTGCCTTTTATTATATACAACCAGTATCTCATCTTGATCATAGACCTGAAAAGCACACGTTGTCCGTCGTCGTCATTCACTTTACAGGGATGGACAAACACAATTTCAGCAGACAAGCCATACCGTTTCATCAGAGATAAAGTGCGATATATAATAACAACAAAGTGAAATGAAAGAATAAGATCGCGATTGTGTCATTTCATTATTATTGCTCTTCTTCAGGAGGAAGAAAGAATATAAGGATCTTTACGCGTACAAGAAAACAAAGTAAGAAGTGGCTCGTTGTGTTTTCAGTAGTAATGTGTATACACTGCTAATAGATAAAGGAATAAAGGTGTATGGTATATACCTATAATATGTACAGCGATGTGTGCATGTATTTTTTTTTGTCCGAACAATATCATGTTGAATGACTAGCTTCGGGACACGCACTAGTCAAATATTACATTAAGTCATAAACATAATATATACATACATACATGCATTGTATGGCTCTCTGATATAGTTATTGAGCACGTAGGTAGTAGGTTTTTGAGTGAAACCAGATACCTGTAACTTGCTCATCGTCATCAACATGTTTGGATGATATTAAACTATGAGATACAGGTCATTCATTCTCCAGTCTCAAACAAGTGCTTCACTTGAAAACAGGTTCAAAAGTGTGAGATGTGATACGTGATGAGATAATGCGATATCACAAGAAACAATGAACAGATATGTGCGAACTTAATTATTGTTATTAGTTTTCCTTCTAAATTGCTTACATTGCAAATTTTAAAGAAAAAAATCATGTCATCTTAATAGATCTTCTGGAACGGTCGTCATCATAGTCATTGCACATATAGAAGAATACTTAGCCCAACATTGTTTAAAAACAGTGCCAATTTAAGGTGATGATTAGTTAGCTAGACAACGTCGGCAATATACACTTTGGGACTTCACACAAACCCCAAGTTTCAGCTAAATAGTCAACTAGAGAATAAAACAGTGTAAAAGTAAAAACAACGCCTTGAAAAGCCACCTAGAAGAAAACACAAGGATAATATACAGGCTCTCTATCTACACAAGAAATCTTACCATTAGAGTGGAGACCAGCAAGACGAGTCTTCCAAACAGTATTATTACTTTATATACAAGCTCTTCGACTCCACTGCTGCTGGCCGGCTCACGAGAAAAAAAACGTAGGCAACAATCAACAAGTACACACAAGCCAACTAACATCTCTATTATTGCCCTTCTCCCTGTCTCGTTCCAAACGGATATTACTATTATACACGATAGTTTTTTTCTTCTTCTCCTGTTGAACGAATCAACTGGACAATAGGGAAGAAACATCTATATTATTACCACCACCACCATGACTTCATTGCTCCATTACATTGAAAACACAGCAGCAGCAAAGAGCACCACACCTGAGATATGAGAACAACAAAGATCTTATAAATACTTATACACTATATACCTACATCACATCTCTACTACTACAAAACTCAACGCAGCAGCGTCGTACATTACACATTTTTAAAGTTTGTGTGTGTGTGTGCCTACATCCTACTATAATATATGCCTCAAGAAATAACTAAAACTAAAAGGAAATCTTTTTCATACATCTTATTCTTCATCTCCTCTGCGAGTGCATTGTTGTGTGTGTATGCGGCAGCTAAGGAGGTAAAATTCCTACAGGGGAAAATTGGATGTTGAAGAAGAAGCAACAAGCGAGTTAGAAGAAGAAGAAGCACAGATGCCATAAAGATGATTTTTTTCGCCCTACCTTCTTCTTTGCTTCCAGCCTATTTGTTTCGTCCATAATCATAATAATATCTTCATCATCAACAACAACCACCACCACCACAAAACATCATCATCATCATCTTCTATTTCGTCCTTATTGTCTACCTGCATAATATATAGTGGTCGTCTCGTCGTCACTCAATCCTCCTATAAGTGTGTTGCTTGTTCTGCGTGTAACCAAACCAGTATACATAAATACCTGCATACCAACAGCAACAACCAAAACCAAAAGAAAGAAAACAGTTACTACTGCTCTCCTCTGATTCTCAGGGAAACTTTACTACAGAAAACGAGCAAACTCTCAAGAAAATACCTAATAACTCATTGTTTGCGTTCCTTCTCCAAACCAAACAAATATATTCCACATACATAGGTATAAAACCTAAACCTACCCGAGCGAGATGAAGTAATAAAAAAAAACAAGAAAAAAATGTAATGATGATTAAGTCATCAAAGTAGCAGCACAGCTGGATAATTCTTTGAAAACGCACAGAGCTCCTCACAAAGCATCATCATTATCTTCTTCCTGTAACGTTTCTGCAAACCTGCAAATTCCATACAAATTCCATGCATGTAAATGCGGAAGGAAAGTAAGCTCTCTACCGGAAACCGTTGACCGTTCTTTAGAAACATTAAGAGTGCACGCGAAGACAAAGTGTGGACATTAAGGGCGACGCGACATAACGCTACCCTTAAACGTTGTAAACTCACAACCGGGAAATTTGAACAAAACTTGTTTGCACATCAAGCAATCATCCATTATTAACATTAATATTAACATTATTATCGTGCAATACAGTGTGTAAGCATATTTCCCTGTGCTTCTGGCGTGTGCGTAGGGGGATGATCTGATAATATTAGAACGACTATAAAAAGACATTTTTTATGTGTTGACTTACACACACGTAACCTAACATAGGTATTATATGCGTTCATACGTACACATAGTACATTTTTGTGTTTGTTCTTTTCATTCTTCTTGTTGAGCATGTAATATTTTTGAAGTATTGAGGAGAACGTGTGCGTCTGTCTCTTCTATCCGTCCACATTCACACTCACACAACCCTTTTTATTTACACAGAAGAAGAAGTTTAGTTTGTTTTGTTTACATATTTACATTTTTACATACATATCGGACGGTGGAGTTGTGTGGAGAAAGCACTTGAGAGAAACACAAGACATTATTATCAAGTGTGATTTTTTTATTTATTTGCTTACTTGTTGTTAGTATGATTATTACTTAAATATTTAACTTATCACTTTTTATCTACTGTGCAAACAACAGAGAAGAATATGTTTTTCTTACAAAACCACCCTATTTTCCACAAGTGCCTTTTTGAACGTGTGTAAAATGCAAAAGTACAAATTTTTCTACAACAATAGATGATAGAGGGAAAAAGAAACTATAATGAAGTGATTTTTCATACAGTTTTGTACAAATTTTTATTATTCCTAAAGTGTAATAATAATAATAGTAAGGGATGATGCTAATTTACGTAGACTGGAGCAATAATAATAATAATTTATGTAAGAGAAGAAAATTATAAACTATTTCATGCCAAATTATTATTGCCCATCAAATCCTGTCGGCTTGTGTAAAAACGAGCTATATACAAAAAGGGAGAATGAAAACTTTTTGGATAGTAATGAAAGTTGAGAGCAATTAAAGCTTCTTGTGTTGTTGATCCCTTAAGAGATTTGGAGAGATTTTATGTCTGGATTATGCTGTTTATATGAAAGAATGCAAAAGTGTGATAATAATAATAATAATAACGTGTACACTCTCCTCACAAACAAGGTTGACTGACTGTTTTTCTAACAAGCATATTGCTCCTTGTTAGCACCAATTTTAATGACTTAACAGTGTCGTTTATTGTCACCCAGAGCAGTAGTATTGTTGCCCTTTTCATATTTTACGTCTCCTCTACCACCAAACCGTTGTCCATCAACCGTGACTGACCTCACTGCGACCAGAAAAAGTATTCCGGTTGGTCATCCTCTATTATACTATTCGTCTTGTTTGTTTGTTAACTTTACGTGAGGAACATTAAGGAGCCCTGAGCCGAGCCACACACTTTATTGCTGAAGCATGCTATTATTATATTACGTGCAATAAAATTATCTCTCCTCTTCAGAGCAACTTTACAATAAAGTCTTTCCAAAAACTGTTGTGCCTTATATCTCGTTCGTCTCCACCTAAAAGTGAGCTGAGGAAAGTGTCTCCTTTTATGACACCAAGGGTGCGGGTGGCTGTATAATTTCCGAAGAATAATTTTTTTCAACTTAGTTTGCATGTCTGAGCCACCAACAACCAATGTACGCGTTCCATCATCACCGCTTTTAATTTTTGTTAAGTTTGCCCCAGTGCAGCGTTTTTAAGGGGAAAGTAGTTATCCGTAGTTATCTGTGGGGTTTGACGCGCTTGTGCAAAATTATTCTTTAAAGCCATGATGTACGGATTCCTTCCGTCACTTCCTCATGTTCGGGTAGAAGATGACATCCTGCTGTTAGAGCGGTTTTTATTGTGACCCTAGATATCTCCGTGTATGAATCGTGAATAAATTTGGCTGAGATGAAAACGCAGCTTTTGAGTGAAAAACACAGAATTTTTGCAATAAAATGTTCAGCGTGTTCGACTTTTTCGGAGGTGGTTGAATATAGTATTCCTGTGAATTGTTTAAAAGAGTGCGGTTGCAAAAGAGAGTTTCTGGTTTGTAACGAAGGAACGTGCTGTCGTGGTGGGTATTTCGGGAAGTTTAGGGTTTTGTTGTGAAAGTCGTGGGCTGACCTGACCGACAAGGCAGGTCAGATTCCTACCGAGACTTTCTAAATGAAACAACGAAGCGCGGAACCGTATCCTGCTTGGGCTGATGCCCCTCTCGGTCTCAAATACGTCACGAAGGTGGGAATCAATTAACAGCATCGTCGTTATACATTAAAATAGCTAGTTAAACACAATTTCCAATAATGCATCACTCAAAATTAATCAAAATGCATTTTATGTCTATTATCATTCATTCGCATAAATCGCTAGTCTTTCATCTGTGCACTCTCACCATATTGAATTGAACTTATAAAAATGTCTTTGAAGTATCATTGTCTGCAAAAGCATAGACTTCAAAAGCCAATTCCAATTAGGTGCTTTGCGACATTTAAAGTTAAGTTTGCATTCAAGGTATTATTAAATTAAAAGATCTATATAACCAACATGAAATCTTAAAGGCTTTTCTTTTCAAGATTAAAACTTATCGCATAAAGGTACTACGAGTAATATACGACGAATTCTTCTGTAGTTGTTGAAAGATGTACAGATAAGGAAGCAAATTCCTACACTGCATTTATATGGGGCTTATGGCTATATCTATTATCTATGCTCAATGCTCGTGATGATAAGATAACGTGCAACATGATGCATTGGCAAAGCAAAGCTTAAAATATTTTGATGGAAGTTTGATTTATGATCTATTGAAAAAAAGGATGTGCAACTATAGTTTTTGGGCTTATTTTTCCCTTTTTTCCATAAGCAATAATCGGCATGACCTTTACTTCTTGCCGTTACTTTATACTTTCTTACATCTTATCGTGTCGTGATATCTTTTGACTTTTTGGTTTATAATGTTTTGACTTCTCGTGGTGATGTCTGGCGGTATATGTGGCCATTTATTGTTTCCAGTTGGTAGGTAGGGTATCAATCAATTGCTTGAAAGTTCTCCTGTTGACCGTCATAAAATGCGATGAATCAGTTTTATTGACATTTAGGCAATTTAGGCTAAGGGTACAGATACGACTATGCTTATTTTGAGGATAATGTGTTGCATTGCAGAGCTATATCACATGCAAAGAAAAAGTCTTGGGCTTCTTCAGCATCATTTCATGAAGAGTTTAAACTTTATTAGAGGCATGAGCCAAGCCTATATTTTCGTAGAAAATAATATTACATGGCACATGGACAAGTTGCAAATCAGTTACGAGCCTAACTGATATCATAATAAGTTGAGTATAATAATTTGATTGATTGGTGACAATTACAGGGGAAAGCCCGTGGAAGCAAAGCTGGTTTATGGGTCCGAGGAGAGCTTCAGGGGAGACTTGGACACGTAGGAAAATGGGCAGGGCGACGCGGAGGCCTCGTTATCTTTGTCGGCATCGTCTCACTTGCCCTTCTTTGTGTTGGCATTCAAAATATTCGACTGGATACAACACTTGCATCCTTATGGACACCTGGTAAGATTTTAGATTGGATGAATTTGCATGAATCTTCAGTCTTTGTTATATGGGCAATCAATGTTGACGACACTCTTATCACATTTACTGTTTGTTAAAATTGATGAAAGTGTTATTGTGACACCGAACATTATACTCAGCATAAAACACTTACATATTACATTTAGCTAAATGCAGATTCTTTTATCAAAAAATTCCATTTCAGATTCTGGTCGTCTTCTCAATGAATTAAATTACGTGTCCAAAGTCTCGGGACTTACGACGGATACAAATGAAATGTTAATACAAACACCAAAAGAGGATTCACATCATTCAATGCTTAATTCCAAGGCGCTGTTGGAACATTTGGAAGTACTTCAGAAAGCTTTATCCGTAACAGTTGACCTCTATGATGTGTACGTACAATTGAGTTATAAATAATATTAAGTTCATCATTGATGTGTTGAAAGAAAGCAAGCTATAGCTTATTTGTTTCTTATGTTTTTATCTATTGTAGTACTTGGAATATGAAAGATTTGTGTTACTCTGCTAATATCCCGACATTTGATGTCCAGTTTATCGATCAAATTTTCGAGAAGGTTTTTCCGTGTGTAATCATTACACCTTTGGACTGCTTCTGGGAGGGTGCCAAACTGTTAGGACCTGACTTTCCCATACAAATTCCAGGATTTGGTGGGCGTTTAAAATGGACCAACTTAAATCCTCAGGAGTTGCTCATGAAAGCAAGACTAGCAGGACAGGCAGGGGAAGCACACACAGGAGTTTTCGAAATTTTGGAAGGGTTTATGAAGAGAGCTGGTATTGGTACTGGCTATCAGGAAAAGCCATGTTTGAATCCTAAAGATGAAGACTGTCCCATTACTGCTCCAAATAAAGGATTCGAAACCCCGCCAGATGTATCTTCTATTCTATCTCAAGGATGCTACGGATTTGCTCCAAGGTTTATGCACTGGGCTCCTGATTTGATAATTGGTGGACCTGTCCATAATAAATCCGGCCATGTTATCAAGTAAGAACTTGTAAAAATCTAGTCAAGCCCTTCGGTAAAGTTATTGAATGAAACTTGGTAAACATTATTTTCTTGAATTTTTCAGAGCGGGTGGCCTTATGTCTACCGTGCAGTTAATGTCATCGTCCGAATTGTATGATTTCTTTCGTCAAACCTGGCGAATTAATCACGTAGAATGGACTGAAGCAAAGGCACAGGCTGTTTTAACAACTTGGCAAACTAGATTTGCTGAAGAAGTGAGTCATCTTACCGTGGATGAAGACAGGAGTCACCAATTCAATTTTTACTCATTTACACCATCAGGACTCGATTCAGTTGTGGAAAGCGCATCACAGTTTTCTTGGACATCTGGTGGCTTCCGCGTTGCAGGTTTGTTGCAGCATATGTAGCTTAATATCTGCATGAAGTTATGAGAAAATTATCTAAATTCAATGAAAAACACAATTTTATGTTGGTTTCTTGTAGGAGTAATTATAGTAGCAGTGATAGTAGGATGTCTTTTCAACGGAGGCAAGGAGTCTACCAGTTTGAAAGTTCGAGTAGGCTTAATTCTTGGTGGAACTGCAATAGCTGTTCTGGGAACAGCAGCGGGTTGTGGTGTAGCTGCTCTTTTAAAAATCCCGTTTAATGTTGCATCAGGTAATTGAATGCTTATTTTACTCATAGAATTGCTTGAGATTGCTCTAACTGAGAATTGCTCTAATTGTGAATTTTCATTGTCTTGTCTTTTTGCAGTGCAAGTCCTTCCATACTTGGCGATGTCGTTGCTGTCACAAGTGTTTTATCTGCTACTATATTCACAGCTTAACGCTTCTGCTGATGCGAAAACAACACTAAAAAAGTATGGATTCTCACTGCTATTAGGAATTCTTGTTTCCGTCCTGTTTATTGCGGCTGGTGCGCTATATCCTATCCCTGCTGTACGGTCCTTGGCACTACAGGTGAATAAACCGTTTGAAATGCCATATCATTGAAATTGAAACATTAACATCAGAAATGACAGTTGGAATAATCATGCGTTTTTTATTCAACAGGGAGCTATATTTCTTGCTGTCGGTTCACTAGCATTGCTTGTGGTGTATCCTGCGTTCTGCCAATTAGTTTTAAAGAAAAGAAAGTTATCCGGAAATTGCAATTCTCAAAATGTTAGTGTAAATGTAATCAACCCGAGTAACAGAAACAATACATCTGGTTCCCTACGACCCACCCCATTAAATAGTTTTAAGAATAATAATATTACCTTAAACAACGAGAAAAATGGCCAAGATAAGCAGTATTGCAATTTATTAAACAACGAAAAAACCAGCAGTGTAACGAAACCGGAGGAAATTGATTTGGAACTTGCCAACGATGATGAAGATGGGTCAGACAAATGTTCTGCAAAGTCTTGGCCTTCAATATACATTCAGATATTAAATTGGAAATGGTTTAATGTAAGTTAACAATTAGGATGCTCTTCTTACTCTCATAGTTTTGATACAATGCGCTCCTTAAGGAAGATTTTAGTTATAGTTTGTAATTAAACTTCTTTTCTTATCACAGGGAATTGCGGTAATGCTCTATCTTGTTTGGATTGTTGTATCTGCGCTTGGAATGACGAAACTCCGCCTTGGTTTGCCCATTACGGACGTAGTCCCATCTCATTCTTCTGAGTGGGAGTTCCTCACTGCGCAAGGAAAGCTCTTCCCGGTGTATCACATTAGAGCTGTAACAAAAGCAAACTTTGACTATCCTAACAATCAAAAGTAAGTGACATAAACGGCTGTGTTACTCATTCTTGGGTGGGCTTTAGCTTAAACCTACCATTACGAATTAGTTTGAAAATTATCTAATCGTCTTAACTATTTGATTTTAGATTACTCATTAAGTTTCATGAAACTATGAGTGGACTTCCTTGGGTGATTCGGGACGACAATGGCGAGGCACCACCAATGTGGCTGTCGGTATTCCGATCCTGGTTACGCCGATTGCAAGACGTTCTTGATAAAGAGTGGAAATTAGGTTATCTTCATAAGGAGGGATGGACTGATCTCGCAAGTGCAGATGGTATACTTGCTTGGAAGCTAGCAGTGCAAACAGGACATGTTGATTATCCTGTGGATATGACGCTGGTATGTGTGCTATATTGATCATTTGCGAATTGGTTATTCTTCAATTTGGTCTTAAGTAGATTTAGTGACAAAGTTTCTATTTTTGTAGCTTCCCTCAAATAGACTAGTGGACTCTGAAGGAGTAATTAATCCAAGGGCATTTTATGTCTATTTGACTGCGTGGGCATGGAATGATCCACTTGCATACGGGTCAACTGCATCAAACCTCAAACCAGAGCCGAGAAATTGGGTGCATAGTCCAGAGGATAAGGATTTGAAAATTCCAAAATCTGCCCCAATTAAATATGTTGAAATTTCGTACTTGCTGAGAACATCAAAGGAGGACGGGTCACAAGAGGAAGATCAAGGTATAATACAAACTTGTTCGCTATATCATTATCGACAAGGGGCAGCATTTCCGAATTGTGCGGTAACTAATGCAATGTTAATCTTTTCATTTTCAACAGAATCACAGATTCTAGCTTTCGTAAAGGAAATTAGAGCCATCTGTGGAAAGTTTGAAGCGAGAGGTTTACCAGTTTTCCCGTGGGGCATCCCATTCAGATTTTATGATCAGTATTTGACGCTACCAACCGACTCTGCACTCGTACTTGGCTTGGTAGCCATTTCTGTTTCTTTGATCCTATTTTTATCCTTGGGATTCTCAATGCGCCCTGTTGGCGTCGTCTTAACTGTAGCAGCCGTCACATTAATGCAAATAGCTGGTGCGATCGGCTGGCTTGGCGTTGGCCTCAACGCACTACCGGTGGAAATTGCTTTGTTGGGTGTTAGTCTGGTCGTGTTTCCCACTGTACAAATTGTCGTGGTACGTTGAGATAAAAGAACTCTACCATAAAAATATCGACCATTTGTGCTTGCATAATGAAAAACGTAATATTTCAATACCCATGTTTTTCAATAATTTTAGGCGTTTTGCTGCATCCCGGGATCAACTGCCGTTCGACGATCGGTCTCATTTACACTTGTGGGACCACCATGTGTACAAAGTCTGATATTAATTACGCTCACAGCTTTAATCCTATACTCACCAGAATTCACGTTCATCTTTACACATTTTACACTTCTGGTTGCCCTCTCGTCCCTTTTTTCACTTTTAAATATACTCCTACTCGTCCCAGTATTACTCGCATTGTTGAAGCCCCAATCATGGCTTGTGGGCTTATCACACGAAGATCCTTCGTATTTACAACCATTAACTCCGTCGCCAATACCCAAAAGAGGTAGTAACTCAAGATCTAGTGGACGGAGCAGCGGTGGTAGTAATAGAACCGGTGGCAAAAGCTCTTCTCGTGGAAACTACCCACCCCCACCTTACAGTTTTAGGGGATCCAATTCGAGAAGTAATCATTACCATGGGTCAAGCCGTGGAGGACATAATAGAGCACCGAGTGAACACAGTCTTTCCACAATTACAGAAGAACCTACTTCGTCAGCCACCAGAAGGTACAATAAAATTATAATTACATACATTAATACATACATACAACTACTGACTAGCTCTGTGCCTCTCAGGAATGATAAAAAAAGCAATGTGCTCTAATGCTCAATTTGTATTAAAACTTGTTTTTTAGGAGTGCGGAAATCGTCGTACAGCCTCAAGTTGTCGTTGAGACGTTTGACAGAGACTGTAATTCCACCACCACAAAAGTATCCGCCAAGTTGAAGGTTGAAGTTCATTCGTCAATGCATAGTAGTAGCAGTAATAGTAATCCTCAATCCAGTGTCAATACGTCAACGAACATGTAAGGATAAATATAATTTATGTCTACTACTCACAAATTGCTGAGTGAAGGATAAGAAACAAATTGTTTAGTAACTCCCGTAAATAATTCAACATATTTGTTTTTTAGGAGCGACAACTCTGGAACATCAACTTCCACCAGTAGCTCTGGGAGTTTTACATCTTCCTCTGCCTCGTCCACATCATCATACAACGAAAGGATGTCAATGGATGACTGAAAGTCTGAACCTATGAAGTTTGATGAAAAATCTCAATTACCAATTACTCCCTCCAGTTCATATCAATTTTACAAGAAAATGTTTCATTTTTTAAAAATTGTATCGCATGTTTTACGGACCAAAGTTTTTTGTATTTTATTCTAAAATGGTTGTAATGTAACTTGTAAGTAGATGTACATACTATGACTTGCAGTATTTAAATAGGTTAGTATATTTGTAATTTTTATTCTTGTTGATAAAATATATCGTGCAGCTACTTGCGCGATTCTAGTTACTTAATTTTATAATGCTGATATGCAGTACTAGTACTCACTCAGGTGAACAGTTTTAATTATGTTACCGTATTTTAAATTAAATGATTGACAGTTATAATGCATGTTTTCAGGGATTAAGAAACTTTAGCGAAATATGTAAACGAATTAAAACAACGCAATGAAATTTGAAGATCAATCATTTTTATCCACTTCCGCATCAAAATTCATTTTTGCATACAAACTGATAGATAACTTATTTATATTGATTGATAGAAAACCCAACTCAACAAGAGAAGGTTAACGAATTAACGGATATAATTTGATATCATCTCGTCATTTGAACTCTAGTTGGACAATGAAATTTGCGAATTACATATAACATGGCGATTACTAGTACAATTCATTTTAAAAGTAATTCGCGAGAAAGAACGCTTGTTTAATAACGGAATTTTTCCAGTAGGACGGTTTAAGAGGATTTCTAGACGATTTCGATATGAACCCAACGGAAAGTTGATGGGACATCTTCATTTTCTTTTTTCTTCTCACAGGAACACTTCTCCTTCGATTCTGCAGCTGGTTTAGAGTCAGCTACTTTGTTGACAGCCTTTTCCTGTTCCATATATTGCTGTGCTCTGCAAAAAAATAATAAAAAAATATTGCCAATTAGAATAGCACTAACTTGGAACTTATAGTATAAGATGTAAGATTAATGTCACAATTTCAACATATATATTCTCAGGTGAATACGTAGATCCCTATACCTTATAGATCTCAAGGCTTCCTTGACATGGGCGTCCTCGTTGGTTTCGCTGTCAGAAAAATCGTAATAGTCATCTGGTGTTTCGGAACTGTCTCTAAATATTCCAAAATTAAATCATAAAGTGATGGAAATTTGAAAATATAGCTATTAAGAATATACGTGAACATTTCAAGCCATACCCATCGTCATCGTACATGAATTCAAGCTCGTAATTTCGGCTAATTTGCCTAATCAAAGGTCAAATACAAGAAAAAGCGCATCAGATATATTTAAAATGGTTTCATGCTGACTATCGGTTAGAAAAGGTCATTTGTCTTACCCAGTTCCTAAATTACGACCTCCAGGACGTCCTCCTCCTCCAACTGAACTCTGAGTCGATCCATCTGAAGACAAATGGAAATGAGGCCCGGTAGCGCCAGGCGCTTCAGCAGTCAAAAGACGTGGAGGTGGAACATGGTGATGATGATGATGAACCGGTCCTGGCACTACTTGTGCTGGAGTCATTCCTGCATAGTGGACGTGGGCACCACCTCTGACTCCACCAGGGTACAACGGAGAGTAGTACTGCTGCATAAGGTAGCGATTGCTTGGGGTAAGAGGGTAGTCCCATCCCGCATCAGGTTCGTCATGTCCAAACATTGGTCGCACAGGCACGCCAGGAGCATCTGCATGTCTCCTTGCAGCTTGAAACGATGATGCATAATAGTACTGAAGATAAGCCTCAGTCTCAGCTAATCGATCGACCAACCTGCAAAAGAAAGAACATCAAATATATTTGTTAAACTTTAAAATACAACAATAAATAATTAAAATGCTCATAACAATAGCCGTACAATCTACTCTACGTATTGCCACTTTAATGATCCTAGTCATTCATCGTTAAGGATTTAAAAATACTTTTTTTTATCAGAATGCCGACATTTGATAATACAAGTGAACACCTTAACCGCAAGGCGCTAACGCATATTTTAAGTTAATCAACCCGGAAATAAAAAGGTAGACTTTTCTATCATAATAATTATCTTTAAACTTACATTTTGACGAATTGGACGATTTAGATTAAAACCTGAGCCGTGGAAGATAATGACAATGGATTCAAAAGAATCTGAAGCTTCTACCAGCCACTGAAAACTTGAAAACGGAAAAATTGTCGGCAATAATATTCCTTAATTTCCTTTTCGTTGCAATCGCAAAAACTAACCACTTCAAAGGCTCAAGTTACAATTACAACTCCAACAAACAAGTTAAGTGATAATATACCCCAGAACTTAATGATTTAGTTCAGCAGGACAATCGACTTTTAGCTAATTAAATCCCCGTTGGTTGATGGCGACTTCTAAAAGCACTCTAATGACTCTGATCACTCCGAGAATCGCTTAAATACTCTTTCTGCCTTCAATCCGAATTTACATGCACATGCTCACGCTTCCATGAACAAACAATAAAGTCGTCGTAAAATCAAGACACTTTTCAGCGAAATCATTATGTAATCAGGTTACTCTTCTTTTGATCGATCATTGTGACAATGACATTGTCGATCCGCTGTTTCAATTAATTAGCATACAACTAAATTAAGTATGTATTCATGTAAACACATACAAAGTGATGGAGGATGAGTTCTATTTAATATACACCGGTGGAAACAATGAAACTACATATTAGCGTTGCTTCTGCACTCCCGTCATATTTTAATGAAACATAGTGCACAAAAGTTTTGTAATTGGGCTCGAGTTTATCAAACCGTCTTAAGACGCAATACCACAATGCAATTATTGAATATTATGTAAACTTTATGCGATGCATGCTTTATAAGACAAGGCGATCATATGTCCGTTTTATGCAAATAAACGGTCTCGAGAAGTGAATTTAAATAGCGTCATATCTTCAAGTTTGATAGGGAAATTCAATTTCAATGTTTTTTGTTTTAATCGAGTAAGACAAGATTTTATGTAAATTAGGAAGTAGTAAAATATTAATTACATTAGAGTATCAAAGGTTGTGTAACTAACTCCGTTCCAGGTCACTTTAGCAGAGGACTGCAGCTTGTTGACGCTGGATGTGGTGGTGCATGATGATGACATTGGGGCAAGCTGATCCATGTGTTTTTGCATTGTCGCGTAGAGCAGCTCGTCCAAGGTCATGAATTCCAACATTTTTGCCACCTCTGCATCCTCCTTGTAAAAGGAAAGTATGAATCGGGCTTTCTCCCTGAGCTGCTTTGCATCTTCAAACTTGTTGTGAAATGCCATTAGACTGGCCCCATTGGAGTCCCTTTGTTGGCGGAATTGGTTTGGGAGAAGGACGCCAAGACAAAATTGTTTAAAGTAGATTATTTCACCTGAGGAGTGAAAAGGAAGAAAAGTTGAATATTATGCAAAAGTTAATTGAAGCAATTACGAAGCAGTTATTAATTGAGGAAATTCCATTTCCGGTATAACCCTTCTCCAGCGGAACCCAAATTGCCGTTGCTAACAAAAAAATAGGCATTATTTTTTAAATAAACAAAGGGTAGTTCACACTTGAAACAACAGCCTGGGCCAAAAAAATAACTGTTCTAAATTGTAGAGTTGTAGATAACAACAATATTGGCACGACTAAAATCTCCATTTATGGTGCAATGGTATTGACAACAATGTGAAAACGTAAGACAAACTTTCGAAATAAAAACCAACTCATTATCGAATAAATATTCCTCGCCTAAGTCCAACAGATAACAAAAATTTAAATTTTATAGAATATATTGAATTTAATTTTATAAACCAGAAATATTTTGTCAGATAATTTCGTTTCATCGAAGAATTTGTAGAATTATGATTTTTGTTGAATTTTGTAAAAAAATTAACACTTTCGAAGAATTGATAATTTTTTATAGATTTTTTTGAAAATTCTTGTAGAATTTTGAATATTTTTGTAGAATTTTGAATATTTTTGTAGAATTTTGAATATTTTTGTAGAATTTTGAATTTTTTTTGTAGAATTTTGAATATTTTTGTAGAATTTTGAATATTTTTGTAAAATTTTGAATATTTTTGTAGAATTTTGAATATTTTTGTAGAATTTTGAATATTTTTGTAGAATTTTGAAAATTCTTGTAAAATTTTGAATATTTTTTTGTAGAATTTTGAATATTTTTGTAGAATTTTGAATATTTTTGTAGAATTTTGAAAATTCTTGTAAATTTTTGAATATTTTTGTAGAATTTTGAAAATTCTTGTAAATTTTTGAATATTTTTGTAGAATTTTGAAAATTCTTGTAATTTTTTTTGAATATTCTTGTAATTTTTTAAAGTTCTTGTAAATTATGCATTGCTGCAGAAGCTTTATAAAAATAATTGAATATTGAACAATTTCAACATTGAATTGTTGCTGAACAATACCTAATAGGTAGTACCTATGCTGAATTTTGCAAAAACACATTTGATATTGTCAGATTGACAGATGTGTCAGATTGTGATATTATGATTACGCCAAAAATTGAAAATTGTGTCAAGTAAATTTTTTAGAAGCAATGTATGTAGAAAGCGAAAGTATACGTTGACTATGTATAAGTATTTTGAAGCATGTTGTGGAAAGCCGCGAAAATAACTGAATCTGACTAATCTTAGAGAAAAGATAAAGTGCACCGTTAGACACAAGGTGGTCTCAAATGATCTGTTTCATGATATTGCATAAATACATGTACATTATTTGAGATTTAAGTTGCACTTATTTTTTTGACCCAGGATGTTTTTTCAAGTGTGAACTACCCTTTGTTTATTTCAAAAATAATGCCTAATTTTTGTTGTTATGTAAAATTGGCGATGGCCATCGCCATTCCGCTGGAGAAGGGATAAGGTAAATATGATAATGCACAATTTGGTGATATGATAATTTGATTTGGTACCGTATCGCAAGGAAAATCCGGGCAATATAGCGGAAATAATAGCCAAGCATTCATCGCATAATTTTACAACCACTGAAGCGGCGTCGACAAGGAGCTCTGTGATTTTGGGGCTAATTGAGACATTCAAATGAAACACCTCACCAATTCCTTTTGACAAGAGTTTAATGACATGACATTTTGCATGAAAAAGAATGGCATGATTTTTATGCAGAGTCCTTCCTTCATGATGCTTAATCAACGAGATGTACTTTTTCAGTCCCAACAAATCGGCAAGGCTCTTTGCTTTGGAATAATTTGCTTCTTTGTACCTAAGCGGGGATGCAAATTGCTTGGCTTCATCTAATTCCAACTGTATCCTTGTCATGTAGTTTTGAACTAACTTTCCAGATCTGGAACACTGACATGATTGGCATTTCCAATGTGTATCTGGATCGCTTGGATTTACTGGCTCCAAATTCCCGTGCATGCAGCCTTTCACTGGGTCGAAAAATTCAAAATTGATGCATTTCACAGTGGAGAAATGAGAGCCTAGTTCCGTGGGAGAGCAGCACCTTTCACAGGTGCAGTAAATGCCAATGTTTCGAAGATGCTGCTGTCTTGTTCTGGTGCTCATTAGTAGGACGTCGTCTGAAACTCTGCTGATGGTAAGTGGCTCCTCGATTCCAATGTCTACACGAGCATGACAAATGAGCTGATATGTTGTTTTCATGGACCAGAGACCGTTTGGGGTACAGCTATGCTGAGAAACGGTTATTCTGGGATACAGTAGCATGTTCTCTCTGCAATTATAATTTAGAATGTTTACTGTAATGAGGAAAATTAAATATTATGATATTTAAATATTATGGATCCCAGTGCAAGATGACGATATGCAAATATTATCTCTCTCTATAATTCACTGTGCTCTACTTTTGGAGTCCAAGTTCAATTGGAACAGCATTCCAATTTAGTATGCTCACAACCCTTGACACTAAATTCCTGGAAAACCGCTTCTGCAACTGAAAATGTCGTAGTTGATTCATAACATCAGTAACTATATCCTTTTCGATCAAATGCTGTTTTTTCAGCTGCGTATCTGTGATGGGATTCCCTTCGTCCAATAGCCGCTCAAGTTGCTTCGACATTGTTCCAGGTTCCAGCGACAAGATCTTATTCCATGTTTTCGGGTCAGTTTCTTTTGTGAGGAGACAGCGAAGTATCAAAATAAATCTCGACGGTTTTACAATGTTGAATTCAGTTTCTGGTTTTCCATGAAAAATTGCACACTCCATGAGAGAATGAATGGGATCCTAAATAATGAATGGGATTCATGCTATTTTACTGTTAATTGGCATGTTTATTCGGGGGTTGGTTTGATGATATTCATCAAAATATTATGCATTTTGTTTTCCACGACTTGCCTGAGAACATTTTTGGCTACAAACAGGCCATTGGCATTTTGTGCACAACCTTCCATCTAAAACCAGCGAGCAACAGGTTATGCATGTTGATCGTTGCTTTGAACTTGTTAGAAAGCAGTAGCGCACGGCATCAGGACTTAAAAGGTTATCATCGGGGCCGCGGATGATTGGCGTATCAAAAAATATGATCGAACCAGCTTTAAAGTTGTTTCTTGTTATTAGAGCTCTCTGTTTATTGATCCCAATCTTTTTAATTTTTACTGGATGAACAGCAACACAGTCTTTGTCATGGGCATCCCAGTGATGAAGTCGGTGATCATGCGAGCAGTAACCGATTAGTCGACATCGTGGACAATATACGGCACTTGTTTTCGAGCACACAGCACATAAGTTGGAAGGAGAAATTGAGTCGCTTGCAATGGTGGCATCGGTAGCGATAGAAGGACTTTCCATATTAGTAGCATTAAAATTCTTCAATGATAATCATGCCTTTATTGAGTCATATTAGCCTTACATCTAGCATTACAATGCCTATTTTTATAATTTGCCAAATGTGTTCAAGCTAGCAAATTGTCAAAAGTTTTGATGTACCTGTGGGGGTGGAGCTTAGCAGCATTTTAAATACAACAAAAAATGCATAGAAACTTTGGTTACACTGTAGTTCCCTATATCGTATCTTAATTTCTCAAAGCAAGGCAACTATTTGAATAGATTTCCACCATAGAAATAGAATTTGGCACATTCGTAAGCAGCCCTACCGATCCTACCTTCTGATATGCTTCAACAAATAATTTGCAATGACGCCGCAAAAGTGCCTATATGTAATTATCATTTGCATGCAGATCACAAACCATTATTGTTTGTTAAAGAAATTTGAATAAATGCATTATGTGATGGATGTCATGTTTATGATTTAGTCATTTAATATTCTTCAATGCTTAAATTCTTTGTAGGTCAAATTAAGGACAATAGTAGTAACAAAGTAATACACGTTCATTAAAAGCACAATCGAATACTTCGCCATTACATACATAGGGTAATACATACGGTTATCGATTATACATATTAGAATGGATAGTTGCATTACGAACTATTACTATCATAAACTAATTTAATATTATTGAATGTAAAATGTAAACGCATGTTATTGAGGCACTGTGTGGCTCCATTTATCTTTACTTTTTATTATGCTGTATTTGATGTGTTGCTGTCAAGCGAAGTTGTCCCATTTTGGATTTACATACAACAAACTACAAATCATGCAAACTAAAATCACGTCATTCTACACACATCATGAACCCAAATACATTACATAACAACAATTGCATTACATTGAACTCATAACTTGTGTATGATGTCATCCGTTTATCAGCCTCTCTGCATTTCAAATGTAATGACTTCTCAGTAGTAGTTTATTAGTCCAACGTTTGACTTTCTTAGGTTAAGATCAAAGCAATTCATCATTTCAGTCATATTTTATATCAAATTGCTGAATCCAATTCCGTATAAAGTTCGGCTTTAGCCTTGCAAGTTTAATCTAAGGAATATGGCTGGAAAATTAGAGAACGGAAACAACCCACGGTCCTTATCACCTACTCCTCTGGGTCCAGAAGGGCCGTTCTATATTCCTAAACAACCGCTTCGTAGCGATATCAGAGAAGGAAAAGAAGGTCTTCCTTTCCAAATTAAATTCAATATTAAAAATTGCGACAACGGTGGTCAACCAATTCCCAACGCTGAAGTTCATGCATGGCACGCAGATGCAAATGGAGTTTACTCTGGATATTTGAGCTTATATCCTCTTGGTAAATTATCTAAACGATGCTATTAATGAAAATTGAGATGCTGATAAGAAATGTGTTGATAAGAAAAACTCATTGTTTACAAAAAAAATAATTAAAATGATTGCAGAGCACCGTGAAATTCGAGGAGAGATGCATGTCGATCCAACGGATGACACCACCTTTTTGCGCGGTATTCAGCCAACGGATTCAGATGGATCTGCTGTGTTCCAAACCGTTTTCCCGGGATGGTATGGCTCGCGAACACCCCACATTCACTTCAAAGTGTTTGTTGGAGGAAAAAACTGCTACACGGGCGAAGTATATTTTCAAAATTCTCTAACAGACGAAATTATTGAGAAAGGTGTGCAGCCATATTGTGATCGTGATGCTTCAAACAAGCAGACGAATGAGAGTGATCCCTTGTTTGGAAAGCACAACGGAATCAAGACAGTTGTTATTCCAGAGGGGGATGTTTCGGTTTCCCTTAAGGGTTCCTTGGATATCATTGTACGCGTATAAACAGAGTAATGGCCCCTTTCGTTTACGTACTATGTAACTTTATTGGCAAAATTTTACATACAAAATACAAATAAAAGTAACGTTTAAAACACATAATAATTATGTTAATTCAATGTAAGAATACGAATACAAAACTTGTAGCGCAAAAAAGAGAGATGCAATAAAATCTTTTTTCAGTCAGTCAATTTCCCAGAATAATGTCGGTGTACGTTTGTTGCAACTTTTTCCAATCATAATTCTCCAATGTAAACTTAGAAAAGAATTCTTTTTTGGCCTTCAGGAAAGACTCGGGACTGGTCAAGTAGTTTTTCAACCTATTGAGCAAATCCTTCTCTGAATTATATAGGCATTCCTTATACGGGAAAATTTCAGGATACACCAAGTTATTGGGGGCCAATGGAAAGCATTTATGGCTCACGCTTTCAAGCCTAGAACAAAATTAGCATAAAATGATATTTTAACATTAAATACAACATGATATTTTTATTTGTTGGAAAAAACACATACATCGCTACTCCGAAAAATTCATGGTCAGCGGTAGAAATCACAATGTCCGACCGAGCAAGTATCTCATAGTATTTCTCTTTGTCCGGAACATAGCCGAAGTTATCGATGAAATCTGCCAACGTGGAACGTGCTTCTTCAAAAATAGGGGGATTATCAGTAAAGCTTTCTCCGAGGACACTAACACGGAAGTTTACTTTCTGATCTTTTAAGGTAAAAAGTACCCTGAAAAACATGTCTGGATTTTTATCGAACTCCCTAAAAACAAAATAGATTATTGTTTGTCGTACGTTCTACAATTATCATGCTGTTTTAAATAATCGTTGTTTTGGTTAAACTTATCGTAAATGTAAGTAATTATAAGTAAAACTTAAAACATCATATGCATTAGTGTTGTTCACACGCTATGGTAGTTCTTACCATCTATGGGGCCATACGAGACGCAGCGAATAGTCCTCTTGTTTGACAGCATCGTCCAATGGTTCCAATGAATGATATGGAATTGTAAACTTCAAGGGGAAGTATAAGACCTGACATTTTGGCTCAATTTGTTCACGTAAATTTTTCGGTCGAAAATCTGGCTGAAGCTTAAAGAATTTTTTAATGTTTTCCAAGAACGATTCTTGATTAAATTTTGAATTGAAAAGGACCACATCGGCTGCAAGGCTGAATAACAAACAAGAGATGGTTTAATTAATTATGTATAAATTTTATCATTCAACTGGTTATAGTTTAAGAAATAATAAACTCAGCAAGCTAACATGTAGCAAAGTGGCGGAGCAGGGACACCCTTAACATGAATCTTTCAAAATAGTCAACTGAGTACCACTATAAGGAATCGTTTGTTAAAAACAGAGTGCATATATTCCAATCCATTATCAAGTTAGAACATAAAAACCAATAATCAGATATTGCCGTTAAACGGTAACCGTTAAAATTAAAATGCCTTCGTATTTGCATAACAAACACTCAGGGGAGTCGAATGATATGCCACTTGCCCTAAGTGACTTTTAAAAATTTTGAAATCGTAAAGGTTTCTAACGATTACCGTTTGCCGTTATGGCTGCCAAGCTTCTAACATAAAACGCTTGAGGTGACAAGCCGTTTATCGAAAACTGATGCCCAAAATTCAAGACCATTTAAACAGGACCATTTGAAATCGTCGTAACCGTTAAACCGTAACCGTCACCTTCAAAATGACCGTAGATCTGTGAATTATGTTGTTGGACGAGTCGAATGATATGTCACTTGCCATACGTTGTCAGTTAAAAAAGTTTACCTCGTTACGGTTTCTAACCGTTGCCGTTGACCTTTGGAGCTGGTAAGCATGTCAGGCAAAGCCCATGTGATGACAAGTCGTTTGTCGAAAACAGAAGTCTAAAATTCCAAACCACTTATGCTGGAGAGCATAAGGTGTAAAATTATTTGAAATCGCTGTAGTTAAACAGCAACCGTCAACCCCAAAATGACCTCATATCTATGTGTTATGGTTATAGACGAGTCGAATGATATGCTTCTTGCCATGTTAGCCTTTAAAATATTTGACCTCGTAACGGTTTCTAACGGTTACAGTTGACCTACGTATTTCAAAATCAAGCTGGGCCCTTCTGAGGTGACCACCTATCGATTGCCGAAAACAGATTTCAAAAAAGTCAAACCGTTTTTGAGTTAGAGCGCGCACAGACAGACGGACGGACAGACAGACGGACGGACAGACGGACGGACGGACATCTCGATCTTATAAAGTGGCTCCGCCACTTAATAAAGTTTTGTTTTAACTATACCATGCCATAATTTGGTTGTAGCCATACTGAAAATCTCGTTCTTTGGCTTTTCGTACTGGATAAACTAACTGATTTTCGTGAAAGTAGATAACCTTTTTACAACACTGGAGATCCGGTCGGAGCCCTAGAAGTTCGTGTAATGGGAGCACACAGCTTGTGAAAATGCATCTAAAGATGAAACATGAAAAGGCATACAAAAATTAATGATAAACATGATACATGAACGCCATTAATGATGCGTATTTATTTGCCCCTAGTAATACTGCATTTATGTCTTGTAGAAGATATGAAAGAATGGTAATTGGAGGAGATTAACTTTTACTTAAAGGCTTACTTACTTTAAATTGGTAAATTTTGGTACATTTTGTGCAAAGTACAAAGCACTTGTTCGAGCTCTCCAATGCCATTTTTTGCCTGATAATGTGACTAGCGTTACGTTTACATCTTGGAGAGTCCTTAAATGATCATGAAGTATATCCATCAACACCTTGTGTGAACCACTGTAGTAAGGTTCGATAAGAAGCACGTCGGTACTCATGATTACAGTTGGGTAGTTGGGTCAGTTCAGCACGTGTCCAATTATGTCCTGGAAAGATGTAGAGGATGCAGAAATTAGGACAAGCATAGTTCACGCGGTATAAAAACTATTTTCTCATGAAAGAAGTAATGATAGCAGGCTGCGTTTCCCATGTCAAAATTGATTCAAATAATCGCTCATAATGATTGCATTTTAGAATGTTGTGTTATGAACTGTCCTTTTGAAATAAAAATTATGTATCTAATTCATTTCCCATGTTGTAAATTTGATCAATCCAAGTTACATTGCAAGCATGTTTCCTTGTTTCGATTGTTATTAGAAGTCAACGTTAAGAAGAGCACGTAATGACAGCATTTGCTTCATTTTATCAGATGAACTAATAATTTCCATCCAATGTTAATTCATGATGACATTGATGACAAATTCAACTGGAAATTACATCGAAGAAAACTCAACTCTGGATATCAGTTTGCTCTAATTGCTTGTGTTTTGTCATAATACGTACCTTTAATCGATTCAGAAACCAGAAGTTGGGTTAAAGATCAAATGTATTTACACATATTTAACGTTACTACGAGAAGCTGCTGGAATATAATATGGATTAGCCGGCCGGCAGCCGCTGTCACGAGGTTTGGAAGCATGAAATTGAGGTGATCTCACTTTTCCGCTTCCAGTTCATCTCCACTCACTACCACTATACTAATTTGTGTACACAGGTAAGTAAGCATATGAATGTACTTTTAAGTAATCGTATGTACCTCGGTCAGATTTCTTGTGGCTGCTGTAGCTAGCGTGTAGCACAGACAAGATCAACCACATAAATTTGTCCTTGAGATTTTGGAAGCTTAGAACTTAAATCTGAAATGCATGGCTGCTGAAACAACTACAACATAACTTCTATGAACCTATATGTCATGTGCCCGTTTGCATGTGCAATGATGCGAATTCATTTCAATTTCATCTTAACCTTTTACAAACTTGTAATGATGACTTGATCAAGGCAAGGCCACGTTGCTTATAAAGTTCAGCATGGTTATTAGTTACTATCAGCACACCAGAGCTATAGTAATGGAATCAGTAAGTGTGATTTCCACATGCTTCCATTATACAATAATTTTGTTTCGTTAACCCTATATAGCACCAGGAGCAAAGTATAATGTTTGCTGGCCAAGGTACTTGGACTTGGCTCATCCTTCTAAAATGCTCATGTATTTACTCATGATGGTTACACATGAAAGTACAAAAGTATGCCAGCACATGATACAGAGCCACTGATATATCCCGGCTATATTTCCAATTTCCATTGCTGCTTGGCAGTAAAACGTGTATTCGCTCATGCTCACATTTTTCCATGTACATAATGCAATATATAACAGTTCACACCTCCTCACACTACTCCCAGAAGCATACTGAATAGTTAAAAAATATTTTAAGTGAAGACACACAACTGCCATTTATCTATTACCCGAGTCAGCACAATCACAATCTACGATTGAGAAACAGTTTCGTACAAAACTTTATCCGGTAAGCCATAGTATTTCACAAACACAAAATCTTTTAAATTAAATTCACTAGATATTACAAACAAAACCCGAATTTTGGAATAAACTTAACACTTTCTATTTCCATACTATTATACGGGTGTTAGAAAAGAATTTTTACCATCTAGACTACTTTACAACAGCGAAAATTATCACTTAATATATCCAAGACTTTTGCACATCAACCGTCATTGTGGCAAGACTAAAACACTATAAAAGTCGTCATATAAAACGAACGAGATAAACCATTCTTTGAGTATTTTGCTGTATTGGATTCTTTATATCCACCTACTACTCACTTTATAGCATAGCCATGCATAGTACACCAATTAATGGGGTTTCTGTCCCATGCTGGTACGTGAATGCTGAATATCTAGTTTTGAAGTTTGACTTTGGGTAAATTTCAGACTGGACACATGCAACAGGAGCAAGACCCACGCGACGGGAATCACACATCTATTTTAAACATTTAAATTACATTCGCAAAAATACAAAATGAGTGGACGCAAGTTTTTCGTTGGAGGTAACTGGAAGATGAACGGAAACAAGGATGAAATCAAGAAGATCGTTGACAACTTGAATGCAGCAAATCTGAATGACAATACAGGTTAGCTTTCTTGTGGTAATTTGATACATACAAGTAATGATTAGAAAACAATAGTTCCCGTCTTCTTGCAGTTTATGTGGTTAATACACTACGAATAAAACTGATCGTGAGCTTACTTTGTATTTTCGGTTTAGATATCGTGGTCTCTCCTCCAGCTTGCTATTTGGAGTATACAAAAGGGCTCCTTTCGCCAAAAATTTTGACTGCTGGACAAAACAGCTATAAGGTGGCCAAGGGCGCATTCACTGGAGATCTCTCACCCCAAATGCTCCAGGATGTTGGATGCGACTGGGTCATTTTGGGTCACTCGGAGCGTCGTAATGTATTCGGTGAAGGCGATGAGGTATTGCTTGCAACTGACTGCTTTCAACTTGGTTTACTTTCACTTCTCTTGTACTTAAGTACTGACCCGACTTTAAACTTTATTTTAGCTAATTGCTGAGAAGACGGCATTTGCATTAGAATCGGGTCTCGGTGTGATTGCCTGTATCGGAGAAAAGCTTGAAGAACGAGAGGCAGGAAAGACAGAGGAAGTCGTATTTTCACAGACCAAAATAATCGCAGCTAAGGTATTTATAAAATCCTTTAACCTTTTGCACATTTATGTACAAGAGTTTGTTCCTTCCACGATGAAAAACAAAAAAATCACGGCGTAATCTTTAATGTAATATGAATATTTTTCTACACAGGTTAGTAATTGGGACAAAGTTGTTCTTGCTTATGAACCTGTGTGGGCCATCGGCACTGGAAAAACAGCGACTCCACAGCAGGTACCCTTATTAATTTACTTCATATCATATAATTTTTATGCCACTGGAATGGAAATCATCATAGTATCATAATATTTGTGACGTGGTAGCGGCAGTTAATCATACTATTTAAATATACATACATTGAGAGCCCACGACAATAAAAAAATAAATCCCGATTCCTTCATAAAGCGCCGATTGCTTATTTCAATTAAGCTCGCGGTTGTCGTAATGAAGGTAAATTAAAGTAATTCATTTCTGGGTGTGGTACCATCGGTCAATTAATCCATGCAGTGCCTCAATCTGAACTGGAACACGCATTCATTTCTTACAATTTGAAAATAGCTTATTAAACCAACGATACTAATTCTTGCATTCTGATTCGTTTGATTTATAGGCACAAGATGTTCACGCGCAACTGAGGAAGTGGCTGAAAGAAAATGTTTCCGAGGCTGTTGCAAACTCCGTTAGAATTATTTATGGTGGATCTGTAACTGGTGGAAATTGCAAGGAACTAGCACAATCTCCTGATATTGACGGATTTTTGGTTGGCGGTGCATCATTGAAGCCCGAATTCATCGAAATTATCAACGCTCGGGGCTAAATAACCATTAGACCGTCTTGAAATATGAAATTGCCGAGATCCGAAATGACTATAAAAATATACATTACCACTGCGCTGAGTAAATTTTTACAATCAAATTATCATCTATAGACATGACCTAAAATATAATTTACATCGTAGTCACTGGTCCGCTGTAAAGCTTTACAGGACATTGTGATAGTGATGCATACATGGTATGAAATCATTTGGACAGTTCAATCTTAATGTGAACAAAAGCCATAAAATATCAAACATTTACATAGATTTTAATTTTCTTCTCTGTAATAGACTGTATTCGAAAATGGAATAGGAGGTGGATATATTTTCTGATAGAAATTCTTTTACGAATAAAAAAGTTAGATAATATGTTGTATGCTGAACTGAAAATGGTTTTTGGTTTACAAATTCACTTTATTTAATGGTGTTGACGTTGAATGTGCTGAGTACATACAACAGTTCAGCTTCATCATTATTGCATATATTATTGATTGTAGGCGGTAGTGATGTGTAGTTAACAAGAAATTACCGTGGACTAATAAAGTTTCTTCTTTCTAAACAATTGCGTTCCTCACTCTCTTAACTAAGAAGACATTGAAGAAGTAATGTGCTGGAGTAAGCAAAACTAAACTAACGAAGGAATGTCATACCAAAGTATTTCTATTGATGCTATGTAGGTCAAGCTCCTAAAAGGGAAATACCGGTCGTGACTCTTGACAAGGATTAAATTACATGTAATGATAAATCGTATTCCGACATGAGAAAATTTTATACAACAGACATTCCAACTTTAACTTTTCTCACACACTCTGACTCCAATTGAATTTCCATATCGATTTTCTAGCAATTAAATCTGCTAGTAAATCATTCAAACATTTCACCTTTCTGCAAAGTCCATTCGTTTGACTTCCACTGGATATCTTTCCCCTTTTGAAGGAAAAATAGTTATTTTGTGAGTGCAGGTGAAAGTAACCAGTGTAAGCGACGAAAAATACATTTGTTACTACATTTATTACAAGAACACGCAATGTTGAGCAGTCCAGTTAGTAAATAGGTTCCACGGGTTATTGCTCCAAGACAAAGCATCTTCTGTACAGCTATAGTCAGGAAATCATAACATTACGAGCGCTTTGTTAGAGCATTGAACGTTATCCTCACCAGTAAACGACAGAAGCATGCATCATAAAAAGTGTCCATGTCATATTCGGCCAACTTCGTTGATAAATATTGAAGGAAGCATAAAGGAATCATGTGAGTTTGAGCTATGAGCATAAGACTCACAACCTGCTGTTTTCTTGTATTTTCGGTTATTATTGTGCAAAAGGAAGTATGTATAAAGTGGAGTAATGAAAACTGGCTATAAATGAGGTTGGAAGCGTCGTAGCATATATGTATGCATTAATCATACAACACGAATCCGAAACCATAATGGAGTACGGTTTTTGCACAACCACAGGAAACTTTCTGTAAGCATCCATAATAGCATAGGTAACTGCAGCCAAGAAAATTTTTGCCGATGACGTGATGCCGATAAAAGCCCACTTGAAAAGGCTTAATATGTCTCTTCATAGGGAACAGATATTATGTGTTTAAATTTGTTCCCCGTATAACATGGAGCTAACCTGCGTTGTAATACAAATACGCACGCCGTTCTTGTCTCCATCCGAGAGACCGAGATCCTCAGAAACTCTCCGAGCACAATTTTTGCAAACTTGCAAATAGTCGTTCTTCAGCAGCTTTAAGGGCAACACTAACATTGTGGTGCCACTTGCAAATACTACAACCAATTGTAGGAGTTTTGCTTTCTTCCAGCGTTTTCACAACACAAAACAGAGTCACTACTTTTTACCAGCATCCAGTTCACTCTGACGGTACTCATTTTGCCAAACGCAAAAAAACAACGCATCACTGTTTGTTGTGCTGCACGCGGGGGCACACTTCCAGCGTACTTTATTGTACGGTACGTTTCATAACATTCAGAGTTCTCAACGAAGCAGATAGAAATTTTTCCAATGGGAATCTCTTATTGATTGACCTTGAAAGTGAAAGATAGGATTGCATGTAGATTTTTCTTTGTGTTGCTTCGTATTGAGAGTGGAACTGTTACATCATGAAGGACAACTGAAATTGCCAAAAAATGTGACAAAACTTTCGCTGTTCATTACTTGAGATCTTTAATTGTTTCATTTTGTTTAATTACCAGTTTGACAGCAGCAAAGGACAAAACCGGAATAGAAACAGCAAGATAGTAAGTAAAAGCACTATTTAGTAATAATAGCATCATTAAGAAAATGCAAACATATAAACACAGAAATGGAAGTATAAGTACGTACTTCTTGCATTCGGAAGATAGTATCGTAAAACTATCGTCAATATCCGATATTTTTTATATATTGATATTTATGGATATACATAACATCTCTTTTGATTGCGTGCTTAATTAATCTGAAGACGTTTCCTATTAGTCCGAATGAGAAAAGGAAAATAATTACATATACGTACTTGGAAATACATAAAGATTAATATGCGATTACTGAAGTCATTTACACAGTGCCGAAATTGGCAACTTTCAATTTAACATGAAGGTATTAGTTTTGCTTGTTAGGCGAAGAAATTTTTTTCTGTGGCCATTACGGCTAACCATATCTCAGTAAGCAAAACACAAGCACAGAACAGAATACTGCTTGCGAAATTGTTTTTCGTGATGGCATTCCAGAAATTCGGATAGTATGTACTTATAATTAAATTACATGCCACAACTATCATTATCAGAGAATAACTATGTAATTACCTCTAATAGGTTTTCCTTTTCATCTTTGTCATTTATCATAATTAGTCACGCGGTTTATCTTGGAGAAGTTGCTTGTATATTGAATTTTTGTTGCCAGTTACACATTAGCAGTTACACAAGCGTTTGACGATAATGCACAATAATAATATACTTAATCACATACATGGCTGGTTAAAAATGATATTTCAGTTCAAACGACGAGATGTAGTCTGGTTAAGGCAATTGTAGACGAAGTGAACCATATTAGTTCACTTTCAACTGTGTTGTGGTGTGTGAACAAAACTTTTCCTATACCTACATGAACTGTCTATATTATCATTCTTATCTGAGAACCTTCATTTAGTGGATAAGGTCATTCACAGTTAAAAACACCGTTATAAGTGTTTATCATACACAAGCGCATAGTTCATTATCAATTTACAATTTTATTATAAATGATTTGCCGGTCAAAATAAGTCCAATATCAAGCATTTGCACGGAAATATCTAGCTCAAAGGCGCTGGAACTATAATATTAATAAGTTTTTGGAAATTGTTCTTTCCATATACATTCAATTACACCGTTCCACAACATGTCGTTAATTAATAAGTGATTTCGTGATTACTCCTTTCATAGGGTAACATATTTGCCAATTTTTGCTATTATTTCATTCAACCCATGTCTTCAAATGAGAAGCTACTAATGTCATATTCTACGGAAAGAAAGAATTTTCCACCCTGGTGATTCGATGACAGGAAATCAATAAAGTGGTTACAAGTTGTAAATAACTAAACTAATGAGAACGCGAAAATCTAAGTCAATCAAAATGCTAGTCCGAGTTTACGGACGGACACCAGAGCAGGAATATAGTATAATAGATGCTTCTGCTATGTAACACATACATAATCGATGTCGATACTTGGAAACATTATCGTTTCATCAACATAATTCCTGATCTTGTCTCTTGTTGTGAATAGTTTTCTCCTTATCTTGTTCATTTATTTTGGTACACCGGAGAATGCATACCCAGTCACGGGTTCTCATAACTTTTAGAGAAACCTTCGCAGACAGTTGTGGCCATTTAGCAAGAGCAGAAGCAAAAAAATACATTCATATTTACATACTAATATTAAAATTATACACATGTACTTTGTATTAAACATACACAATTCCACTTGTAAGCTTTCATTGAACTCGGCTCGGATCATCAAAATTCATTGATGTTTTTTCCTGGAAGTCACTTACCTATGTTGAGCAAATGGAACGGTTTTTTACGACTGAGTGTACATTATAAATACACTTCAACTTGAACGGACATATTTTCATTTATTTCAACGATTCATTCACCGATTCATAATTTTCAACATCACTGAAATTCAATGACTTATATTTTTTGTATCCCATTTCTCTCTTGACAGAACAAACGCTACGTGGATTGGAATTCAAAATTGACACACGATTTCTTTAGACAACTTGCGGCTGGAGGATTGACATTGACAGTTTTGTTTGCAATTTCATCGCTACGTTTACATTACAATTTTGTTCTCTGGTATATTCACAGGGTAAGCTAAGTCAGGGTAGTATATTCATAACTCAAATAGCTCATTTTAAAGGTTGGAATTTAATCCAAATAGTTTTTTATGAACAAGATATTCTGGACTTCGTAAATCGAAGTTATACATGCAGATAGGGTACAAATTATGCCCTTCTTATAATTCGGGTTGATAAAAAGTTGTGAGTATGATAAACCATGCAGCCATAACGAGTATGCAATTTTAACTATTTCTTATAGTTATTTCTTTTTCGTTTTTACTCATTCATTTTATTTTTTGCGAGACTTCAATAATTATGTCCCTGGATCCATTCGCAAAAAAATTCAAACTCATCATTTTGGCTTCAACGATCCGTTGGGATTTTGTTTAAGCTCTGGAGAGTGGCTTTGTTGTGCTCCATCATCCAACCAAAAAAATTCCAACACATTCTTACAAACATCTTCCATGAATAGGAGCACAAGAGTCAACATCGATTTAACCATTCGACTCAATCTTACTTTGCCACTAATTTTTACTGTTTTGGTGTACGATATACTGGCTCGTCATTAGGCACTACTGCGATAATCACTATATGAGAAAGACACATTACATTTGAAGAATTACTAACACTATATATTATATTTAAGAGATATTTTATATGCTGCAGGCTGATCAACACTTACATACAATAGGCAACATAATAATCTATGCAAGCACATACAAACAGATTGGTTGCATTGTTGGGATAAACCAGATTTCCTTGCACACGTGAGACGTGAGCATCAAACAAAAATATTACTACAGGACGCAACAAGTTTCTACGTTTCATTAGTTTCTCTATAGCAGAGTAGCTAGCCACTACTACGTAAAGAATAGTTTATCTGAAAACTACACACAGTATTCATAGGGTTTATTATTTAAAATAAATATTATTACCACTATACATACACATTATTTTTGTATCTTTGTTTTTTTTGTGCGCATTTGATACAATCTGCAATAGTAAATGAGGTGTACTCGAATCTGGAGTCATACCCAAATTCCAAGAAATAAAATCGTTGCAATGTTTCAATTAATCTAGTCAATTGAAAGTTCTACACGTTTGACAGTTTTAAGGGCTTTGGCGTTTTTTTGTTTTGTGTAGTTAATTTAGGCATTCATTTTAAGTAAATCACCATCAGAAGATATATTACTTTACAAGGTATAAGAACTTGCAACTAAGTTAGACTCATTCCCAGCAAGATCAAGGTTATAAAACTTAGCAGAGAGGTTTTAAATGGTAATTTGTAAAACTTCGTGCATATCTACTTCGAAATCACAAAATGACGATGAAAGGGAAGCCGGATATTTACGCTGACAAACATTCACCAGTGAATGGGGAAAAAACTGCTAAAAACTCAAATCCTGCTGGAGACACTACTTTGGATGTCAGCTCTGCGAATAACCAAGATGGACTGTCAAGCCCCATTCGATCAGCTTCCATAACTGGTTCTGACTGTGAGCTAAAGAGCAGCAATGGAAGTTCCTCAGACGAAGAACCTAACACCTTTGAGGGGCTGCTGAAAATTTGTGGAGAGGCTGGCCCATGGCAGCTCAAGGTGAGTACCATGCACTTATTCCAGCATCTACATTTTGATAATTTTGCCACATATTTTTTATGCAACTAGTATTTTCCATTATACAAGTATTAAACAAGTATATTTTTGCAATATGCTACGATTTATGAGAGCTAAATAGTTAAAACTTTTTTGTGTGAGAAAATGCACACAAATTCAAGCCAACATATTGATTCCAGTGTTTCAATGCGCGTGACGTTTGACGTTTTAAACCATGTTGTGGATATTTTTATCTTGCGTAATGTTATTTCAAAGCGGGAATTGGCAACTACTTTTGATATTTTGATGTAGCTTAAAAATGCAGGATTGTGTATTTTCTGACACATAAGGTAGAAATGAAAAGTGATATTTTGTTGTTGTTGGTGTAACACATTAGGAACCCGTTCATCGTTCAAACATCGACATGCTGCTCAAAATTTAAATGTCTGTACAAAATGAAATGATCTAAATATTTAACAGTGACATAATAGATGAAAAAGTCAATTATAATATTCGTACAGAAAACACAATATGTACTTGTATAATGGCATAACCTTCTACAGATTCAAAATTTTTAAAATGCATTGGGCTAGTAATGGTAGATATGTCAGATTAACATTAGCATTGCATTTTTCGTCGTGCACTCTATATAGCGTTTTTAGAGTTTTAGAGAGGAGAACACTCTCACTCAGTCAGGCAGCTCTTTGTTAGCTTTTTAGCTTCCTGCCCAACCCCTGCTGGATACAATGGTGTATTATCAGAATGTTCAGCTAGCATCATCATATGGGAAAATGACGTCATTGACGTAGATGAGATGAGCTGTTGCGTTGTTTACATATTATTTGTACTTATCACAACCGTATCATCATCATCATTGGACAAATTTCTTCAAACTTTAGTTAAGTTAGCTGAAGATGAAATTAAAATTCCATAATCACACAAGTTAGAAGAGTAAATAACTTTATATTAAGTTTAATTATATTATTAATCCATTCCGTGATAACCGTCAGAGTGACATGTAATCTTGAGAAACTTGGGCCAGCATCGTTTCAGGTACGTGGCATTCATATTAAATTATTACTATTATTTTAATTTTCATTTAAATCACACTCGTACCTAAAACAGTAACCAATGTGACTAATACTTCATTACAATTATAATTTCAGGAGAATTACTACTGCCAACATGCCCAATAACTGTGCCATAGCAGACTGCAAAAATGTGGGATCTCCCGAATCAAGTATCGCCTTTCATCGATTTCCAAAAGATAAAATCATCAGGAAAGCATGGATACTGAAGTGCCGACGGAAGGACGACTTCAATCCTTCGACATCTAAGATTTGCTCCCAGCACTTTGTAGCAGCAGATTATGAAAGGGACCTCAAAAATGAATTGCTCGGATTACCTACTCGAAAACTACTAAAAATTGGTAGTATTCCATCTGTTTTTCCGACCCGTGTGGTAGACGATCCGACTCCAGGCTCCTCGAGAGGAGAGAGACTGAAAAAGCGCAATAACCACATTATTGCAAAACTAATCATAGAAAGTTCGATTGAAGGTAACTGGAATAAGCATAATAGATACGATATATATACATTCCACTGCCTATTCTTGATTAAGGCTACAAAACGTTTCACTGATTGATTGGTTAATTATTCTGTTCAGATGAGCAACATGAATCATTGTTGATGCCGCCACAATCAGATTTTTCGTGTCAAGTGGAATTGCCTAACGATAAGTTAATTGAAGGTAACATTTTTACAAGTTACATATTATAACATCAAGTTACACTTTCATTTCATAAAAATAATATTTATTAAATGTTTTCTAATGTATACATTAGAAAATAAGCGTTTAAAGAAAACTATATCTGGATTACGAACAACAGTTAAAAGCCTACGAATGCGACTTAAAGCTCAACGCAAGAAGCCACCACCACAAAAAGGAAACAAGACTTTTTCCCCAGCGCAGATCAAAAAGTTAAAGGGTCATGCTCGAGTGAACTGGGACACGGCTGACATTGTGAAAGCACTTTCCCTGCGCAGCGTCAGCCTTAAGGCCTATGAAACTGCAAGAAACTCATGGAACCTACCCCTTCCAGCTCCTAGTACCTTGCGTCAGTGGATTCATCGTTTCCAATGCGCTCCAGGAATTCAGACGGATATAATCAAGATTTTAGGAGAACACTCATCATCGTTTGGGAAACTTTCCAAAATATGTGCAATATTTTTTGATGAAATTAGCTTGGACGGGCGGTTCATTTTGGATAATGTTCAAGATCAAATCACTTCACATTCAAAGGCTCAAGTTGTAATGGCAAGGGGATTAATTGAAGACTGGAAACAGCCCATTTACTTTGACTTTGATAAGCCTATGACTGAACATATTTTAAAGAAAATCATCAAACAACTGGAGGAGGCAGGGATTCAAGTCGTTTCAGTTTCGTCAGACTTGGGTGCGGAGAACAGATCCTTGTGGAAATGTTTGAACATATCTCCAGAACAACCGTGGTTTGAGAATCCATGTGACACCAGCCGGAAAGTGTTTGTGTTTGCAGACATGCCTCATCTGCTTAAGCTAATGCGTAATCATATTATAGATGACGGACTGATGACAGAAGAGGGAGTCATAATTAACAAAGAAGTTATGCAGACACTAGTCGACACGGATTGTGGGGAGTTAAAAGTATGCCCTAATCTTACCCAGTCGTTAATTGATATGAATGGGGTAGAAAGGATGCGCGTTCGTCCAGCAGCTCAGTTACTGTCGCGCCACACCGCAATGTTAGCCAAATTGGTATTTTCGGACTCGATGGAAATAGGAAACTATATTCAAATTCTTAATGATGGGATGGACGTTTTCAATTCCCGATGTCATGAAAACCAGAAGAATCATTTGCTAAGCGCTTTCGGTGTTAACTTGGAGAAACAAATGATGGTGTTGCAGAATTTGAAACGTGTAATTAGCACAACTAGGTTTTATTTAAAAACCAATGATGGAAACGGCAACAAGAGATTGAAGACTGCACTTTTGCCGTGTCAAAATGGATACCTTGTGTCAATTGAGTCTCTAGTACAGCTTTTTCACTATCTTAAGCAGAATTATGGCGTGGAATATTTAATCACATCGAGATTAAATCAAGATTGTTTGGAGAGCTTCTTTTCAAGGATACGTGGTTTCGGCGGGCCAAATCCGAATCCCACACCTTCAGAGTTTCGTTATCGCTTCCGACTGATACTGTTAGGAGGATCTGTTCGTGCTCCAAAGGACGTCAACTCTTTGAATTACTGTTCCTCAAACTATGTCAGTGCTGATCTGCTCGATAAAAATAACATAAACGCTGTCGTGAATGCCCCGACCCAATTTGAACCACAATCGCTAAACTTATCAGACGAGATAAAAAGGAATGTAGTGTCCAGTTCAGCCACTGACGAATTGGAATACTTGGCTGGATACATCGCTTGGAGACTTAAACGAAAGTATCCATCATTACCTCTTTATGGATCACCGGAGGCGGATATCACCAATGTTTCACAACCGACTTGGATACAGATGTTATCAAGAGGAGGGCTGCTTACTCCAAACTCAACCATGAAGGATGCCATTTTAAAATGTAATTCCGTGTTTGAATCTGCAATAAAGCATGTAGAGAAGCTTCCCAACGTTCATTCTAACTTACAAGCTGCTATCCTGTTTGAATTTCCAGAGATTCGTAAGGAAATCGTAGCTGAGTTCATTAAAGTTAGGATAAAATTAGAATAAAGCACTTAAATGTAAATCGCGTACAGTTAATGTCTTCCAGAAAAATGAAATCTGTGGTACAAAGTTACAAGGTCATTAATCTTGCGTGCCCCTGAAATATTGTTTTTACATTTAAGTTTTTAATTTGTAATTAAGTAACTAACATTTGTAATTTATGATGTAAATGATGACGTGATGAATCCTTCAATAAAATATTAAATACGAGGAATTAATTTGTCATTTTCAGCAGCACTTTAAGGCGCATCATCTAAAAACAATACATACGCTTGTGTGCAATATTGTTGTTTATACGTCAATGACGTTGCAGCTGAAATTCCTATACACATTTCTCATGTAGCGTACCTCTTACTCTATACTAATACGTCTATGTGCCTTGCTTCCTGCCTAGCAAATAGATGCAAGCGATGAGAGCTGAGTGACGGCGAGAGTAAAGCCAATGCGTGGGCAATCGCAAGATGTAATATGATTAGGTAGTCAACTCTTGGATGTTTGAATTACGATGACGAATTGACGATGATGCGTGCCGTGCTATGCTGTATTTATTTGAAAGTATGTCAACAGACCTAAGTAGAACACTCGTTTCAGATATGCTTCAAATAATATAATATGTACATGTACATCTAGATGGATATCTGTGTGTTATCGATATTATAATCAAGTATAGGTGTGCATATATACATATAGTTTATTTGATCAGTTTCAACTGAATTACTATACAAAAGTTTTATCGTTATTTACATCCTTTCTGTTTGTCATTTAAAAAACTCGAAATCGTATAATTAGGTAGGTACGTCGGCAAAAAGTTGTCATTTTACAAACCCGTCCGCGCAGGAAGTTTTGAATGAATTAATTTGGAATGATTATTACTTTTTGATTTTTTATGGATCATAATAGTAATGCCGTAGTTTTGTATTACACAATATAATTGAAATTAGCTTGAAAGTTGCCTCTGCTAGCTAGATCATATGCTATGAAGTTCACTCACTTATTCTCGTCGAGGTTCCCACCATTCCCGTCGTGACCATGAATGCATTAATCAATCTGCTATAACGACAAGTATCTTCTCGTGATTTTTGTTATATTCGAAATTTTTATATATAAATTATATATATTATATATATTATTTATATATTATATATATTATTATATACAAGTGTTTTATAAATTTATTGCTAACATTCCACTTTGACAATTTTAACATGGTGTTTGAGGTTACAACTTGCAACAAAAATTTAACTGTTTAACAAAATATTAAAGCTATAAAATATGGAAAATTTCCGAAAATGATTCCGAAGGAGGAAATGTTCCCATGACCGACGCTGCGTTCCCACGTTGAACAGCGATTCCAATTCTCTGCACCAAGTAAGATCTTGACCTTGGTTCTCCACTTTGTAGTGCTATCAAACCGCCTAGCTTGTTCACAAAATCGACAGCCTCATCACACCAGGGTCCCATTGTTTCAACGGCAAAAGGGACAAAATTGTAGTTAGCATCAATAATGGCTGAATATTTTCTAGTCTTCAGTGCTGCTGCTTGTTTGGCGGCGGATCCTGCATCTTTGCACGAATTTTTAATGTTGGACGGGGCCAATGTGTCCGTGCAGGTAGCATCCCAGACAAGGCACTGTCCTTTCTCCCATGGAATTAGCGTTGCTCCGTCGGGCCTTTTACCGTCATTTCTACTCATTCCAACAGGCTCGAGATGACATGGGATTTTCGCTGAAACAAGGGCACGGCTGATTATATTGTTGATATCCTGGTGGCGCGAGTAGCGTCCAATACTTTTAATGCAGCTCAGACCGTGATGACCATCGGCGTCAACTTCCTCGCCACAGATGCATGTGTGCGGTTGGCATAACTGGCAGCTTAAGCGAAGACCGATGGCGATTCTGAAGGTATTGTTATCCAGCAAGGTTCCAATAGAGACAGAAGGGAGTGCTGCCAACCATGAGTTGGATTCCCGTCTCTCTGTTGCCAACATAATTGCCTTTTCGCTGTCTGAAGAGGGAGTAAAGGCTTTATATGTGGAACCAAGCAGCACATTGTCCCAGTTTTTCTGCGAAAATGGAGCAGGAGGTGTCCCATTGTCATTGCTCAAAATATTCCACTCATCCATTGCTTCGTCATGGTGTGTAATCAGGGGCTCGTCTGAATCTGTACGATATAACATCATGTTGACGTTTACTGATTCCATAAACCGATGAGAGAAAACAGGGAAGCGCGATATCTTCGACTTTCCTAATGCCTAGTCCTCCTAGTCTGATTGGAAGAGAAGCTTTCCAATGCTGGGTGTTGTCCAGATTCACGTTCAAAATTTCTTCCAGAGTGTTTTTTAACTTCGCGTCAATTGATCGTAAAAGATCTTTGTAATACCATAAAGGTGCCGTCCGTAACAGAAAAGTTAATTTTGGGATTGCGAAGCAGCTCCGTAATAAGTAGAAGGCAATATGACAATTGTCAAGGTCTGAGATCCTCTTGAAAAGAAATCCTAGTTCGTCCATTTTTTTCTGCATTACGCTGCGAATTGAGTTTCTGGTAATGGGCGATCCTAATAAAGTTAATTCACTTACAACTTTGATTCCTGGTGAAAGTTTCTGGAATTCTGATACGACTGATTCTTCCTCTTGATGGCAGAAGTACAGTTCACATTTTGTCGGGTTTATAAAAAGTCCAATTTCTTCGCATTCCTTGATTATCACCTTGAAATCTTCTAATACAGCTTCCGGTTCTCCAGCAATCGTACCATCATCAAGATAGAAACAAACGAGTTCCGAAATGAGTTTTTCAATTACAGGTTGTATAGATAGGCAGAAGAGAAGTGGTCCCGCTGGATCCCCTCTGCTGGCATCCGGATTGAGAAAGAATGGTCTGCTCCCCAAAAAAAAGCAGTGAAGGTATGTAGTAGGCCTGCCAGATAAAAGCATAAAGTTGTGCCGCCATTACTTTAACAGTCTTAAGCATTGCATCTCGGTGGACAGTGTTGAATGCGTTTCGAAAGTCAATCTTCAAAACCACTTTCCTAGATGCTCTGTGGAGGTTAGTGAAAGTTCTCGTCGCATGTACGGCAGCTTCGCAGCCACCTTTTGTGGCAAAACCCAGTTGCTTTGGACGGAGAAAGTCACCTAACGAGTCCCTAACTGAGCTGCATGCCAGTTTAGCAACCAGTCGTCGTAACGTCTGTCCAATTGCAATGGGCCGCAGGCCACCTTCTTTCTTCTTGAGAGCACAGAGGTTCGCTCCATAGAATATAGGCTGGATGGCGCTATTAATTTTTCCAGAAATAACAAAATTAACGAAAATCGTGAGCGACTTCAAAAGGCGTGTAGCTGCTTCACCATTTCCAGAGGAAACGAGATCTTTTAAATGCTGCGGCCGAATGCCATCAATGCCGGAACTTGAACCATTTGGAAAACTGAATACTGCCTGTTTCACATCCTGTTCAGTTACTGTTAAAGTTGTATCATCCAAAGGAGGCTCTGGAAAATCTGGTGGTCTACTAGAGGGTGGATGTTTGGAAAGTAGGTCGTTGTATGTTTCTTCGTTGATTGGAGCAATGGAGTCCTCTGATGACAGTAGTCTGACGCTTCCTTTTATATCTCCTTCTGCTACTTTGGATTTCACTCTCCTTGATAGTGAGGTCACAGTATTAGTTTTGCTACGCTGGATAGAAGTAAAATTAAATGACGTTCCACTTATATTTGACTTCACGAGAGTAGCTAAAGACTTCTTCTTGTTCTTCTGTGGAACGCAAAGGCATGTGAAAGCGAAGGTGAACAAGGTCATCCAAGAAGCTATGTCATTTTTAGTCACACATTGGTCGAGAACTGAAGATAACTTAGTAGCTGCTGCAAAGCGGGCGCCTTTAGGGATCCTCTTCAGTACCTTGACTTGTCTTTTATTTTCTGTTAGTTGGATTGCTAATCCATTGACGTCAGGGGAGGAGAGAACTTGCGATTTCCGGTCAGGGTGCTTCCGTCCAATATGTATATTTAGTCCTTTGACGGTGGAGAAACGCTGATCACAGACGGGACATTGGTTCTTATTTGAGGAAGATGAGTTAGAGTCGGGTTGTGTTCTGAAAAGAGGGTCACAACTGTTACAAACCCAATCGGATCCGGCTAGCTCTAAAAGCTTTGCTTCTTGGTCGCTGAGATTGACACAGCCCGAATGGAACCAGGTCTGGCAAAGGTCGCATTGAATCCAGATCTCTGAGGACGGGTTTTCCGGCTTTCCACAGGGGCAAAGTACTTCGTTTCCATCCATTCAAGTGATTGAGATTATTGGGGCTATCCGGCTATCATAATCACTCGTTCTTCAGAATTAAAATTAAATATTTTATAAAATTATAAAAATAATTAGTGCAGTTAGTGGCTAATTTAGTTTTTTAATCAATTGTCTGTACAAACAAACAAACAATTTATTATATTATATATTTTATATATTATATAAAAATTTCGAATATAACAAAAATCACGAGAAGATACTTGTCGTTATAGCAGATTGGCATTAATCATGTTTTTGGATTATCTAACTGTATTAAATTATATCGTGTTACGTGAAACATTCGTGATTGTGGCATGTCTGAGGTCTTGAGGTTTACAGAAAAACTCACTCCAGTGTATCAATGATTCATACGACGTACGTAGTAGGACAACAAAGTATTTAATTAAGGTTGTGTTGAAGTCTAATGCTTGTCGCTTGGTGCATTTAAAATGTATGTAATCCAACTCAGACTTTCTGACACGATAGCTCCGGTAAAATTTGTTGTATATTAATACAACTTTGCAGAGATCTTCAGACGAGTCTTAGGAAGGGTGAGGGGTCCACTTTTCATAACACCGATATACCATTCTGTTTTAAAATGCGATTTTTTGCGACCCTGAAAATCACATGCAAATTTTACATAGAGAAGTCGTCAAGGGTCATCTATTTGTTGCTCGCATTTTAACAGTTGTGCATTTAGAAGATTTTTTCCAAGCGGTCGCCCTGCGCAAGGGTCTGTAGTATACTAAAAACTCAACAGCATTCAATAATATTAGAATTTGTGGCACGTATCGTTTCTAAACTGACGAGTATTCCTAACCCCGACGATACTTTCCATCGATGAAACATAAAAAAATATGCTCGTTGTCATGAAACGTATGTTGGAATGTTATTATACATACGAACATATAAATAGATGTTCAAAATAACAAAGTTTTTCTGGGGACTTCTGGACCGGTAGCTTGAAGCCACCCTTAATAATAAAAAATAAAGACTTTCCTCGTCAGACATCATTTAATAGCACGTAAACACAACGATTAGTAATTACCCTTCGTCTGGAGTCTGGACTCTGTTCTTGCTTATCACATTCTCAGTATATTTACCGTACCAATGACTTTTAACGACATTCTTCTTCCATTTAATTTTCTTCCATGCATGTTTACAAAGTAAAAAGATTATCAACAAGGTCTAAAAATTGAAACAAACATTTTTACGTGGTAATGCTGGAAAATGAAACCAATTCTGCTTGAAAAGGACAACTCACGATACTCATGAACTGTGAGCGAATTATTGAGGCTTATTTTTGTCATCCCTTTCAACTGTCATAAAGTCTGAATGTGATGAGTGATGTGATGACCTAAGGAAAATAAAATACCTATTATCTATAGGTATGTATTTAAGCATGACATATTGATGAATACTTTAAATATGCATATAATCTCATTCACACTCGAAACCAAGTCCAGAGGTTGATTTTATTTTAGCTTCGGATTAAGTTAATACAAATTTGAGTGAAATTTTGAAGATTCACAGATTAACAGATATATCTATCCCAATAAATTAAAATAGGCGAGAAACAGCGAACAAAGGAACAATAGTAGTTTTTGCAAGAGAAGCCAGTTGTTCGCTTGTTTATTTCCCACGCTTTTCTCATTTCCTGCACCGGTGGTGGCACCTAGATGAGTAGATGAAAGGATGATTGAAAAACTTTTATTTCTATTTTTCTCTGGGAAATTTTTTAGATCTTTCTCTTGACATCGTTCGTTGGCTTCTGCACAGCGTAAGAATTTTTTACTAACTGACAACAAATGTTATACAAAAGTAATTACACTTTTATGATTTTCATGAGAAAATGTTAATTTGACCATGCAGACTTCACAACCTCATTTATGCATTTATTGGGGCAATCCCAGACCACTGGTGTCAACTTCCTGATAATGTCACAAGCAAATACTCCGAAAGCGAACTTAAGCATCTCCTTATTCCAAGGTTAGTTGATTTATCAATTCAGTACATGATAAATACTTCCATTAGAACAGAAATGAGGATTCCTAATTTCAATTGAATTTATTTTTCATTTTCCTTTACACAGCCATCAAAATAAGAATAATGAGACCGAATACGAAACATGCAAGGCGTATTCTTACCGTTGGAATGATACTCTGGACGACTTCATGGTGGACAGGAATAAAATAGAGAAATGTGAACGTGTGGATTTTGATTTTTCGACATTTGATAACACAATAGTTACAGATGTAAATCCAACCCTTAACCAATACATATAATATTCTTCTCACAATGTCATAGTCAACGTGCGTGCGGTCAATTAAACCGCTGAAATTTGGAATGATTTACAAAATGTCTTGTTTTACAGTGGAATCTTGTTTGCGATTCGACGGGTTGGGCATCCGCAGTTCAGGTTAGCGAAGAGCATTTTGCTATCTAAGACTGATATAAGAATTTTTACACAACGGACAGGAATAAATGACTAAACTTTGTTGTTTTAAGGCAACGTACATGTTTGGAATCCTATGCGGCTCCCCAATCTTTGGAGCTGTATCTGATAAACTGGGAAGAAAGAGGGCCATCCTGATTTCGACTATCATCTTTGTTGTGGCTGGTCCATTGGTTGCGTTGTCTCCAGACTTCAGTATGGTAATGGCTACAAGATTTCTCCTTGCCTTTGGTTCTCCTGGAATATATGGAACATCTTTTGTCCTCGGTTGGTGGTCAACTTGTCCTGCCGACGTGCATGCAAATTAATGAATATTCACACTTTCACAGCCAATCTGACAAATGAATATTATTTTTGCAGCCATTGAAATCTTAGCTCCATCTTGGAGAGGACTGGCTGGAAACCTGTTCTGTCTGCCATTCGCAGTTGGATATATGGTTCTTCCTGGAGTGGCATATTTGATCCGAGAATGGAAAATTTTGCAGCTTGTTCTATCAGCACCTTCTGTCCTTCTGTTTTTGACCTGGTACTTGCTTCCAGAAAGTCCACGATGGCTTCTCCGGAAAGGACGTATTCAAGAAGCTGAAGCGATCCTCCGACAAGCCGCAGAACGAAACGGTCGCAAAAAGGAACTTCCTATTGACTTCTCGGACATTGTTGCCAGAATAGGCGAATGTGTAAGGAATTGCTCGACAGTGTACACTACTTTACATTTTCAGTCCATCAAATTAATGTAATTTTCTACTAATAGGAAAAGGAAAATGTTGTCGACTTGTCATGGAAGAAAAGAATTTCTAGCGTCTTGAGCGGATACGCTAATCTCCTTCGCTCCCCAAAGATGCGAGTTCGCACGCTTGTCATTTATGTATGCTGGGCATCCATAAGCTTAACTTACTACGGCATTGCCTTGAACTCACCAAACTTGTCAACGGACCGATACTTGTAAGTACAAAAGTTAACCTGTTGCGGTCATTCATTTAGTTCAAAAGGACACGATTTTAAATGCCGACTTCTGTGTCCACATTGTAGGTACACATTCATTGGAGGGGTTTTGGAAGTTCCATCATACTTTATGGTGCCCCCACTAATCAGACTACTTGGACGGAAGCCTGTTTTCTCTGGCTTCTTATTTGTTTGCAGTGCAGCACTTTTTTCATCGCTCCTTTTCGAAGAAGGTGTGAAACAACTTTGAGTATTTCTTGTGTTTTGTGCATTATATGGGCGAGGGGCACTGTGAAAATCTCTAATTTTATTTCCAGGTTCCGCCTTTATTGTCGCACTGTCGCTGTTTGGCAAGTTTATAATTGGCGGAGCTTACGCTCTTGTCTACCTGTATGCAACTGAATTGATGCCCACTTTACTGCGGACATATGGATTGGGCACTGCATCCATGGTTGGTCGTGTAGGATCAATCATTGCTCCATTCATCGTCGATTTATTGGTACGATATTTCTATTAACCTGGTAGATGTAAAATGCTCAAGATCATAATGGTTCTGTTCTTCTATTTTCAGGGCAAGGACAACAAAACCTACCCGTCAATCGTTTTCGGAGCTGTCTCCCTTACTGCTGGCTGTTTGTCTCTGTTACTACCTGAAACAAGAAACCGTCGGCTTCCTGAAACTGTCGAAGATGTAGAACTTGGAAGAGTTTAAAAAACTCTAAACTCCGTATTATAATGCAACATAGTGATAATAATACATAGTAATCAGTAAGCGTCGATTCATGTAGATAGATAGAGGTAAATGCATCTTGCGCTTTGTAATGTGATTTTAGGTGTGACTCTCAAAAATGTTTTTGGGATGTTTGAAATTTAACTTTCCTTGTAGGACATATTCTTAGGATACCATTTAGTAGTTATACCAAGAACCTAGGTAAACGAAACACAAGAATGAATGAAAAATTGTGCCTGGGTGTTTGACTCAAATATACTGATTATAAAGACTGTAAAAGCAATTTAGCTGTTGTTTTAACAATATCACATATAGATTTCAAAATCTTTAAATGTGTACAGACGTTGTAAAATAAGCTCCCTCATTACTTGAGAACAAACGAAAATTTTAAAATTTGACTTAACGGTAAAGGAGAAAAGGTAGAGTTTTAAAATATACAAAATATATACCAATGCATCTCAGAAAATGTATTTTAAAAAAGCAATGAAGCTTGAAAGCTTGTTATAACTTTTGTGTAGATTAGAAGGAATGAATAGGATACAAATGGATAATTATAATAGCAAGATGTACTTAATTTTATACGCACATGATTGGTCAACATATTACAGCAATTCGACAACAATCACTTTCATTTACAAACGCGTATACATTTTGATTGCCAGTCGGGGACCAACAATGATACGAATTGGCGCACATATATTGGTATATCAATCAGAATACAATCAGAATTTCCAAGACTTAATAAAAAACTGACTTTCAAAGTTCTTATATGAACCAAATGTTACAAATTAGAGTTTCAAAATGCTCGGAGATTGTCTTTGAGAATTCGGAAAATACGAAAATATGCACTCATCTTAGTTATTGTAACATTGTACAATCAAACATTGAAACAAAAACAAAAGCAAGTTGTGCCAACTGTCAACTGCTGTCAACGAATGTACCTACGTTCGTTGCCTGAATGTACATTTTTATAGTAAAAACTGTTCATTTTTCCATCCTTGTGCGGATAATAATGTATGTAAAAGTAATAAACATGAATAGTAAGCAGTTACTTTACTTTGGACTTAAACGTTTCTTTACTTATGCATCTCATCGTTATCATGGCTTATATATGCACTTGTGTTCCACAATGCTTCCAAACGGACCATATTTTTCATTCTTTCGGATAACAGCAACACTTTTTCATAACACGGACATGGATTGGAATACCAGGGAATGTGACAGGTAATGAAATGTGGAGACACATGATCAAGTTGCAGTTTCAGGGCAGTCAATCCCTGTTGACCCTTTGAAAGGGTCCCTTTCACCTTATGCAACCTTTCAACACATGGTCATTTTCATCTTCAAAAATTATTGAAAATGTCAAAAAAGCATTTATAATGCATGACTTTCTCTCGATCATCTACTTTTATTCGATGTACGTATGTACTAGATAATAGTCAGCGACAAACGATAAACTCTGAGGTGAGCCGGAGAACGAGGAATTGTCAAACACACTCCAAAGAGTAGAAAATAAAACAATAATCACGAATAGAAACAGATTAATTTAAAAAATCATGAACATGAAATGTATGATTTGTTTACAGATCTGCGGCATAATGTAAATCCCATTAATATGTACGATAGCTTCAGGTTCCTCATTTCTTTCCTTTGAGAACTGAATCAATGATTAGATAGAGTCTAAAAATGGCAATGGCAAATAGACTTTCATTTATTGTATTTCTCATGCTCTTACTATTCGTATCTAATTTAGATACTGCTAGCTCGGAAACAGCAATGACGGGAGATTCTTCACAGTTTCAGGTTCAGGAGAGTGAAAGTAAACTACATATTATTATGTACCTAAAGTAGTTTTATTCGAAGTCATGTTTATAGATTATAATCACCGTATTTACTTTGGCAAAATTTTAGTCCCTAGTCCTTAATAAATGTTTACAGTGACACATTCACTGGATAATAGGGCTTATGATCGCGGTCAATTTCGTACTCTGCGCTACAGTCCTTCGTATTATGACACATGTGGGAAAAAGAATAAGCATTGTTTTCCTGGGGCCAATAAGGACTGTTTCCGTCACCGAAACTGTACCTATTTGGTAACGTGGAAGTTGATACCTAACACGGAGTATATTGAATTTCAAGTCATCACTGAGCACCTCACTGATAAGTTGGATGGAAAATTGTGCAGTAAAAAGAATTTGATAGACGTGACTCAATACCTGGCTATTGGATTTTCTGGCCGATCAACCAAGGTTTTTGTTTACAAAATGACATATTTTATTCTTTTGCAACTGCCTACCTAATACTTAAGGTCTAGCTATTTAAATGAGATCTATTAATCCAAGGGTCAAGAAAAACTAGCGGTTATCGAATGCTCTGTCATGCAAACGGGCGCTGATCAAACTAAACAAGTAAAGTTTGCATGGAGCTCCAAGACAGAATATTTGCGCTGGAACACTGTATGGAAATAACATAAAAATCATATCATATATGTATATGAAAATCAGCGCAATCTCTTTTGCAAAAAAGAAACTCTAATTTCTCCAGAATTGTTCAGAATCAACTAGCATTGGGAAGATAATTAACTGCAAAGTAAATCTGGATAAAGCGGCAATGTTATGCCAGTTTCAAATAAAACGAAGAATTGTGGTCAAGCACGAAATTTTCAATTTAGAAGATTCGCAATATTACATTCATTTAACCAGTGGTTGCAATATTTCTGACATAAAACGTAAGAAACTTTGCGGTCCATAATTTAAGGGCCGAGTTTTCCTTTATTATTGACATGTTAAAAACAACATTGTTGTGATTAAACACTTGTTTGATTTGCATTTGTCTTGGTATTTGTAGGAAGCTTTCTTCGTGGGGGCCGATACGTATCGAGTGATAAAGTTGTGCATTTTCATAGAAAGGACGGAGTACGTGAAAGCAGTATGAAAAAAACTAGCTGAACATTGGTAATTTTTAAACTGAGCCATGACCAATTTTCTCATGTTTCAGTATAAAAGTGGGTATTTCCGTTCAAACTATGCATTATGGCACGGTAGTCTCATGACGGTGGCGTGGACCATACTAGTCCCGAATGGTGTATTCGTTTCAAGATATTTTAAGGAATCATTTGTCGAAGTTTCAATTTTTAAATACCGAATTTGGTTTGCGGTAAGCTCTTTAGTGGAACTCCATACACATTGCACCATTTTTGTATAACAACCTATCGCTAATAGCATATTATTCTTCGTATAGTTTCACAGCTTTATAATGTTCTTGGCTTTCTTAATAACGCTTGGAGCAATGGGTACCATTTTGCAAGAAAGATCTCAGGCAATGACCAACTTTCATTATATTATGTTACTTCATGCAGATAGACAAATTGTTTTCCTCGCATGTTCGTCTTCCATTTGTCCTACCAACACCAATTTATTGCTTAATCAATTTCATACTCACTGACTCATACAGGTGGATTTTGCTTGGCCTCTAGAGAAAAGCACACAGCTTCATTATAATTTAGGGTTTACGGCTGCGCTGTCTTTAATAGGACAGGTTTCCATTGGCTGGATTAGGTGTCACGGTAGAAAGTTAAGACGGAGTTTTGCAACTATTCATCTGTTCATCGGATCTATCTGCTACATAATCTCCTGTACGATACCTCATGATGACATTAAATCAAACTTTTGACATCTTGCCGATTCTTATTATTATGACTTAATCTATAATGTGTTCGATATTCTAGTGGTATTAATTGGCCTTTCGTACAATGTCGGAATGCCTTGCAATATAGTATATTATATCAGCGCATCAAGTTTATGGACACTATCGTGCCATGTGGCTATGACGGTAAGAAGAAATGCCAAAACCAAAAATTGAATCCAGCTACACAAATGATATGAATAAAATATATTAACAAAGATAACATGTTATTTTTGATAGATCCATTTCTACCTTGTTGACAAACAATTGGGTCTATATATTTACAGGGCGTTTTATCCCTTTCCCATACCACCAGTGACTTATGACGAATTACCAGTAATGCCTTCGCACTATTTAATCCTAATTCTGTGTGAATGGGTATGAGTAGATTGATGTGCAACAAACTTATAAATTTTTATACACAGGGAACAAAAATACGGTTAAGTATTTTTCTCATCCATTTAACTGGAAGTATCTTGATTACCAGTGGAATGCTGGTCGATTACTTGACCAACGGCGGATGCAAGTAGTTTTACCTAGATGAATTGCTGTTTATTCACTAATTATTTGATTAAGCAAAGCTAAAAGTTATTTATTAGGTAAGCTCATTTGCGTTTATATTAAATTAAGATAGTCAACAGTAAAGTAACAAAAATTCTGGTAGATTAACTCTGTGAGAAGCAGAAATAATAATTGCATCTACTATTATATTTGTCACCTTTTCATTAAGCTTAAAAATCCTAGTTTTAATTTAAATGTAATATCAATATCTTAGTTTTATTTTATTAAATAAAACATTAGTCTTTAATAAATTTGCCAAACCTGATGATTTTCGTTAAGCATTACACAAGCTCCCACTCCCACTGAAAGCCCATATAAAATCAATAAGCTATGTTGAAAATAGTGTATTAATAATATAATACCAAGAACCAGTAAAATTTGAAATAAACATGTTAGCAGACACATCAAAAATTTGTTAAAAACAGAAAAAAAACACAATCTATGACAGCATATTAAATTTTTATCTCTAAATTCATCAGTACATTTGCAATATCCTAAAAGTCCTAGCGAGTTGTTTCACATATAGAATGCGCAATTAGGCAATGGCAATATCAATACCTATAAATAAGAGCTGCAGTAGGGAAAAGGAGTTATGCATAAAAAATTCCTCTCCTAAAACCCGATCTTACATTATTAACTGGGAATCCTACCCAACCCAGACCTAGATCAACATCAAATTTCAATAAAAAAATTGACAGTAGTAGTGGTTCGAGCGAATAACATATGAAAATTTATGTATCAACAGGGAATATCATCCTAATTCTGGTAAAATGACGTTTTACAAACTGTAACAAAAAATGGGTAAATAGTTTTTTTTTGTTTTAGCTTTGCAGGTACATGTACTTACTCTAATGGAATGATCATCTCATGTTTCATAGATGTACTGGGTATTTTCATGTCTTGGCGAAATTTTTGGCAAAACACCTAAACGTAAACAAGAGTAACAAAAATGCCCAGGGCAAAACGATGATAAATCCAGTTTTCTGTAGGTGAAGAATCAAGATGGGGACTCCCCTAAATACGCAGAAATGATGACACGATCTTCATTGATTGTGAGGTGGGGAATAGGTTTTATAGAAGTGGTTGTCCCTACTACTATTGGCATTCACATGGACAGTATATGCATTAGCTTACATACCTGTATGAAATTGAAATCAACAAATAGGCAAAAAACTGGTATATCTCATCTTCGATCATTCAACGTGGTAATCAAGAGTCAACAACCATACCACGACGATGATGCGATTTTTCATTTTTACTTTTTAGTTTGTTACTGTTGTTTGAAGATAACACAACAATTTTGCGAATGCCCAACAACATGCACGCTCACCCATGGCTGTGGTTCTGCACTTTCGTTTAAAAAATACAACTTGTTTACTCTCGTCCAATTTGTTTGTGCACTTGGTTCTTTGGTGTTCTTAAAATTAATTATATTTTATTATCACGTTTTAAATTACAAGAATGGACTTAAATTAAAATGTTGTACAAATAAATACTTAAAAGGACGTGTCTTAAGACTACTCTAGATTATAAATTCCGTTTAATAAAGTGAACTTGTATACAGATTTTAAAGTGGTAATACAAAAATCTACACCACCCACAACATGTCGGAAAATATAGAAAATTTGACACGATGGTTTCCACCTGACCCAGCGGTGTTTGCATTATGCCTGGATCGAAGGTAAGCAACAGCACAATGAGTTATCTTTTTTACATATGGATGCACTAGTTTCTTTTTCTCTGCTTCCGATACTGGGGCTAACTCCAAAATGTTGGTGAACACGGTGTAGTCTACGGTAAAGTTGCTAATGCGTTTATAGTCCCCTGTCTTTTCCTTCGGTTGACTGCGAGTTTTAACTGATCCTGAAGCGTTAGTGACTGTCGTTGTCGGCGAGTTATTACTTGGTTCATGTGACCGATTAGTGATAAGAGGTGAGCCTTTACTACCGGTAGAGGCTCTTTGTGAAGGGGCAGGTTTCGCGTGGTATGCATGCTTTTCGGCTGGAATAAGACTAGTACAGATTACCGGGCACCGCGTGCTACTTACCGCATTCCTCAACGTCTGCATAATATTAGGCCATTGCTGTGCCCAAGATGTTTGCATACTTTCAGAATAAGAGTAGTTGTCAATTGAGTCCACTGCGACCAAGCAAAAATTTGCATCTTTCAAAAGCAATTTTTGAACAACTGATTCGTTCGGAGGGCCAAATATTAGCATTAAATCTTCCGGTATATAGCACCGTAGCACGTGAATTCGATCAAGATAACTTAAGATTTTGGGATATTCTTCATATAGAGCTGGCAAAGGGCTAGACAGTTTCTTCTGACGATCTTCATGGGTACGTCCTAGAGAGCTGCTTAAACTTTTGTCAAAGTGGCACAGGATGGAAACAAAGTTTTTCACGCTGAACTTGTGTCGCGTGTCAATGAGGAGTACCTTTTTCTCAGGATACACGACCAGCACTCTGTTTGGAATAATATAAAATAGCTATAAGTGGCTAATACTAGTGTTCAGTTTATATTAAAAATGGATATTATATTTAAGTGGTCGCTGGTATAAGTATCATGATTGCATAACCTTTTAACTTAACAAGCATTATTGAAGGTTGTGCATTGTCGAAATTTTAGATTAAAACTAGAATTCTAGGAATAAACTCTTCTACCCATTACTATACTTAAAAAAGAGATACCGGATGTATAGCTTGGATGAAAATACTAATGTTCTCTAATGCATGCACTTATTTTTAAAGTATTACTGTACCTGGCAATGAAATATGTGAACAAAAACGCCTTCCCCGACTTCTCCGGTCCTTTGATTTCTAAAATGTTTCCTGGTTGAATTCCTTCAAAATTTAGAAGAACAGGATTCAACACATTACTTTTTGAGTTGAGCCAATACAGTGCATGGATAATGTATAGGTTTTTCCAAAACATCAAGGTTTCATTTCAAAACAGCATAGTTCCATTTTTCTTAAAAATACATTCTGCCGACTGCATGACTTACCATATGGAAAAAACCGATCATCAAGATGCAAAGAAGTACGAAGAACCGGCTTCAAATTTTCATCTTCAAAGCCCAGACAAGGCTGAGAAATTTTGGCCTTTGGTCGAAATTTGGAACCAAACGAATATCTTCCTCTTTTACTGGCACGTCTATTATAACTACCTGTAACATTAGAGTCTGACGTGGCTGCAGGATCGTCATCCACGGGGTAGGAACGTCTCGAGGTATTAGCCATTTCTTAAGGTGGACTCTACAATTATATAAATAAATGCAGATAATAAAATATTACACGTTCCATCTTAGACCTTAAAACGCAGGATATGACGTAGTACAATTTAGTCTAATTCTAAAAATGTCAAGATAAGAGATTCATATTACAATTACATACATCAAACGCATGATGTACATCATCTTACCTTTTTACGACGCCTCGGAAGGATGTAACTTGTTCATTGGATTGAAGAATGGTTGTACAAACTGTATGATATGTAAAGAATAAATAATGGTCATTTTTCTTAACTGACGCACTGGTATACTAGGGCATAAAGGATACTACATTTCATAACCACCAAATCTTAAAGATGGGTCAAGGGTGCGTACTTAGCACACATACATACTAATTGCTACCTATGTCTGTAGAAGGTTTGCGACTTGTGACTCAGGTGAACACTGTGCCAAATATCGCTAGTAGAAGGTGATCATAGCCACAACCTGCATCAGCAACGGCAAGTAATCAAAATGGTCATAAATACGATGATGATGATAACAACGAATGAATGGGGATTTCATGCTTGAAGAGTGATTGTTTTAGGAAGCAGAATTAAAGATGAGTAGAGAATTTTTGCACATGTGTACCTAAATGCAAGACTTGCTGCTGCACTGCATTTCAGTGTGACGTGTTGTGTGATCTATTCAGCATCTTAGGGCAGTATAAAGAAAACGACAATAGCCACCACATGGCACTGGCACATCATCATGCTGTCTAGTGAGATTACTATCGTAGTATGCTCACAACAAGTAAAATGAAAGTAATAAACTTTATTCGTTACTGTCTATTTCGTTAGACCTTTTTTACATGTGTAATTACATAAAATGAAGAAGATTTTAACCTAACTAAAAGGTGTTTTGCATTGAAATAAAACAGATTCAGATAGCTGCATTGATTGTATAGTCAAGTAATCAGTAAAAAGCATAAGCGAAATGGAGGTTGAATTGAGATTACTTGGCTAAATGAATAATGATTATGGTCCAAAGAAATGTAATACTGGGCAATTAGACTACTGAGATGCATACAATCGAATTCTATTCGGAACAGCAAAGCAGCGTAAGAAAACGTTCATGAATTATGTAAGTAGATATGGCAAAAAATTAAATGATAGTCACGGAAAATTGGACACGCCAACACTAGTGTGAACAATCACAATGACTGACATGACACATAACATAGAAACGGAGTGAACTACTATTTTTCTAGGTAGGCATCTTTAAATATATGTCTTTTAAATTGACACGATATATTTGTTAGACTTTGCAAATAAGCTTTACGTGAACACTTTTGTCTACATTCTTCCTATAACTTCGCACCAGAAAAAAAATATAGTAATTTTGGCACTCAGTTTTCCAAGGCAAGAAGACAAAACAAGGATGATAGTAACGCTGGTTGATAGTGTGCTATGCGCAATAATGCCAAACAATGGCACATGCCTACATGCATTGTGCACTTTATACCGGAGTTTAAATATGATGACGATGAGCCAGTGCCAAAATTACAACAAAGGACTTCCACAATAATGACGTTGTTGAAGTTGAAATGTTAGGAGTTTTGTCATAATTCGTTCTGCTAAAACTGCTGACAAAGCAGATATCTCTAACCATTAAATATATATTTTTAAGTTACTGATTGTGAGTATGCACTTTGTCTTTGTCTTAAAATGATTAGAAGGAAAACCCCATATATTGTACATAATATACTTACACGAATGTCGTAGTAGACAAAGAATATTGTGCAAACAATACGTACAATTTTTGTTTGTTTAGGCAGGAAACCACATTATCTCTCAGGAAAACTCCCAAAAGCTCACCTGCACAATGTATCTTATTGAGCTTTGATACAATATGATATGAAATGAAACTAGTTAGTCGACAAATACTCAAAGTAAATATGCATAGACCCAAGCTGTATAATTGATATACCTAATCGAAAAATGATCCGTAAAACGTCATTCCACGTGCATAACCGAACCACAAAATCATCTGCTGTGAGTCGTTAAATGCGTAATGGAGATTTAACCGACAGTACAGTGAGACTGGCAGTAGCACGACCATTAATTGCGACATAATAATATAAGTCGAGTCGAGGTTAACCAAAAATGAAATTGGATTGAATATGTTCCCTTTCCTTTTGCTTGCGTAAACATAGTTCCACAAACCGATAATGGCAAATCTTATACTCCAAATTGCAGACTGTACTATAAGAAAATTAAGAATTGCATTCCTATCACGTCATACCACTTGCCACGTGCTAAGCTATTATTATATTCCAATGGATACGAAGAGACCTGCGTACAAACCCGCAACTTAACTTACGTTTATGTCGAACTCCATGACCCTTTTTTCGGGCAAAATTAACTTTTATAACTATTTCTAATGTTTAAGCATTCATTTTTCTAGCTTGGAATCGTTTTCTACGAATTCCTAACTTTTGACCTTTCGCATTTATGAACTTGATTAATATTACATATTGTATTCATAGCTATTTACATGTAGTTATTTCATATTGCACTGCATCCATGTGCATGTGTCCTGCTATAAGTATGATATTTTTGGATTAGATTTGTGCCACAAGTCAATCAATAATTCAACATTCATTGCAAGAAACCTTTAGACATCACAAACTCGCATAAACAACGTGCTATTCATTATCATCTTTTCCTTTGATACATCAAAACACTATTTGGGTACACATGTACCTTGGGGAAAGGAATACGATTACTTTATTTTATGGCTGTACGCATGCGGCAGTGACGCCGACACAAACTCAGACCATATTATAATTCACTTGACTATTTATAACACATAATACCAACATGTACATGCTCAAAAATGCGGTGGCTACCGTACGGAAGTGAGGATGCGAGAACCAGGATACGAATAGTATGGAATGGAGTACCAAACCAAAGTAAAAGTAAAGTATGCTTCCTTCTTCCACCACCACCAGTCATGTGAAATGCTTCAATAGCGTTATATGTTCATGCACACGGTGCACAAAATAGAGCTGTGAGTTGTGATTGTGATGTACATAGGCGAGCGTAATCCTATTGTATACCTTCGATACGACTACAACAAATAGGTACATATGCGAGCACAAAAAAAGTAAGGAAAAATAACGGAGAAGAGTAAGTGCATGTGGTCGTGCTATATGGAATGCTGAAAAATAGAATGTAAAAGTGGAAAATCCATAAGAACAGGAGGGAGCGAGGGTGGAAAGCATGCATTACAACAATAATAACATTTTCAGATTGCTTTGCATCCAATGGACAAGAGGAGCCTCCTGTCCTCTCTCTCTCTTGCATTTTAAAGAAAAAACCTTTCTTCCTTCATTGTCCTTTTCTATAAATAAAGCACAGTTATATTTCGGGTGATCGAAGTGACCAACCCATAAACTCCGGTTTCCTTCTTCAGTGATATGTTTGAAAGTACAAAGTGAACGCGCAAGTCAAGAAGCACTCATTCCATCGCTTCGAGAAGAATTAACACAAAAACATAAAATTAGTGTGTGTTTGCTATAAAAAATGTGTCTTGCAGTGATACTGGAAAGAAGAATGACGCCACACTCGTTGCTTGTTCGTTTTCGTGACACTTACGTCAGATAACCAAATTAATATCCGTCAATTGAGGAAAATGTTTTAACCGCAAGATAACTGAAATTTGTATTCTCAGCATTTTGATAAATCATTTTATACCATATTCAAAAAATTATCTCTTGTTTTGAAAGCAAAAGCAAAACGAGTATAAAAAACAACTGCAGCACTGAATACGACAATAAAACGCCTATTTGACATAGAAGGAGTTCTACATAATTTAGTCTCTCTCTCTCTCTGCCACACTGTAACGTAATAGCTAATAGGTATTCAAAGTTTTGGTATAATGCATGTTCATATAGGACGCAATGCAATGTGATTGTGAGCCTGACAATTACGCCAGACGATTGCACAGGCAAAAAAAGCTAAAACCACATTACAATTTGCCATGCAGAGTGCACTGTTTGGCGACTCCTTCAGTTTTACAACATTACTTAAGGAGGCGCACAAAAAAAACTTTAATCTCTACTCTGCTAAACTTGCATGAATACTTAATCAACAAATCAGTTGAAGTTAATGCGTCTTTCGTTTTCGTTTAGACATTTGAAATAATGGATTCGTTGTTGACCATGTGGTTTCATAATATTCGTGTGACGAGATGATAATATTATGATGAGCGATGATGATAGCAAATAATATAATTATGCATAGCACAGCACAAACATAAAACGCGGTTCATCGTCAGGTGGACTTAAACAATATGGCATTGTTTTAAGCTTTTCCTGCTGCAATCACACGTTACATACGTCCAAATGGCAAATATGTACAGCTTATTAATGAATAATAATTCTGTTCACGTAAAAAACACAACGCATCTTTTGTTGCGCTCTGTAGCGTAACAAATTATGAGTCTCTTCGATTGATGGACGAAAACTTAAAATTATTCAATAATATGATACGTTTGTGGACGGTCAATCATAATGATTATCTTTTATCCCATTGAACTCTAACACAAACTGAACTGTATTGATTTTGGGGGCTACGTCAGCGTTGTTATTCGTTCAGATCAGAGTGCAGTTGAAATTGCTTTCGCTCTTTAAAACAAACATAACTTCCAGCAGTTGTTTGCCAGGCATTACGATTACAGAACTACTTCAAAATTCAAATTAAAAAGATCTTCCCTTTCTTTACAAATTGTCTGTCTGTGCACGAAAACGAACGTCGCATTACATTACCTCCGCTCTGGTGTCTTACAGTAAAAGTCTTCATTTATGTTTGTACCTATGTATAATAACGTATAGTAAGTAACTTCGTTCTCGACGCCTTTTCAAATCTTCAAATATGCCAAAGTGATACGGAGTGCACATAGATAATGCGCACAGATTAATGCAGTTAAAAGAAAACGTGACGGACTTAGGTAACTTGTTGATTAGTGCACGTGTCTGTTATACAGGTACATAAGAAAATGAGTCTGATTTAGTTGAGCTGTGTGGGAAAATTACTTGGCCTCAACATAAGTGCTCGGTGACAGTTATCGTGAGCGTTCTTTGTGTGTAGAAACGAGGGATATGAATGAACATAAAAGGAAAACAAAAACTTGAATTGGAAGTGACAGACAATTCATCAAAAAAACTTACTCTTGCCCAACAAGTCTATGAAATTCGGATTTGAATTTAATCCACACTCCGTAGTGGTTATGCTATTTTGATATTGTCATCTATGATTCCATAATTGCAATACAATGGAAGACAGGTAAATGCGACACCTCATTTTAATCTTTTATAAAAATATGTACCTAAGTCGTCGGTATCTAGGCCATTTGCAAAAAAAAATACTGCTTGACTTTGATTTTTAAACCACTAATGCGTAGCGTAATTATTGATTAAGCGTGGTCATATTTAATGATAAATTGAATATGTAGTTAAATTTATAATGGTAGGTTGGTATATAGATAATTGTAGCCAGTCGTCTGGAAATTATTACTTTTTTGTTGGCTGGACGTATGTATGTATGTATGTACCCTATATTTGAAATTGGTTTAATATCAGAGTTATTTGCACTGTAAGTTGAAGGTGAAATGATTAAAGTGCTTGTGAAATATTTTCTTGAAGCCAAAATACGCCTGCACCATCCTTGATCTTTGAAAACCGTTTTTAATAACTGACAATGAACTGACCATTCATGGTTCACATATCATAGGCTTATCGTGTGCTTTATAGTTTGAAACTGCGTCGTAAGCTTTCGTTGTGGTACAATGGCATGCATTTATCAGGCTCATTGAATAACATCTTTGTTCATTGAGTTGAGATTATGGAATTTGGAAAATTGGAATACAAATTGATATCGTTGCCTTTATGTAATAATTATGAAACTGCAGAATGGGAACGAACGCCCTGTGATTGTAATGATTATGAAAATTAAGACACTTAGTTCACATTAGTAAGTAAATATAACTGTTACCAGACCTGTACGAAGTGCAAATTGCAAAAATGGTTCTTATGAAAACTCTCCAATCTAATACAATGAACTGAACGAAAAACAGAATCACGCCAATAATGTGATGATGGCGTAATGTTACATGTGCTTATCATAAGCTTCCAAGCATATTCATTTGACCATGATCATGTTAAAAACATAAAAAGATATAAAATTACATTTTGATTAAATTATGTATTGAATTAAAATCAGGTACCTGCTTTTAGTCACGAATTCGAAATACTACGCTTTTATCCCGGTTTCTTCACACAAAATTGAGTGTTGAACGAAATAAACTCTACGCGGAGCGAATTAAATGGTTGTTACTCTTACACAAATTAATCACTGCAATATTTTCCACTTATTTGTCAGTAACGATTCTTCATTTCTGTTATTTTACGTGATGTAACAACGTTTAAATTCACATTCACAAAAAAGCAACAAAGCATCCACTCAAGTTGCACTTGCACTTTGCACAAATGAAAACAAAAATTAGTGTATTTACTATTTTGCATTTGACAAATAGGTAATTTTGCACGAAAACCAAATACATGTTTTTGCACTGCATGTGTGTGTATTTACTATTTACACTGTTTTTACCAATCTGATCTATCATAACAAAGCTTTCCCGCTCCTCTTCAGCTCATCTTGAGACACGCTTGCGAGCAAGTCAAGTCGTAGTACTTTGTATGCCCCTCAGTTTCAAATAGTGTGACAATTTCCATGAATAATGATCAGTGGGGTGGATAACACGGCTGACGGGCTTTTGGTTTGACTTTACAATTCAATGTCATTCATATTGCCATACTAAAGTCGTGCGGACACCGATCCATATAACCTTCAATCTTACAGAAAGTACTAATTAAAATAGCATAGCAATAATAATTGCTTTCTGGATGAAACTCCAGAGCTCATTATATAATTTTCCATCCATTAACTCGATGCAATTTTAAGCGTTTCGTGTCGTTAGTCATTACCTAGTTCATACGTTGTACGTCGTTGCTTTCGTAGAAAAGGAAATCTTAATTAGATTGAGCAGATGTGCTTGGATTGCGAGTAGTTCGTATGCAGTGGAATGTATTTACTTACACCACGAGCAAAATGACCACACAAATGCGTGCTGGTATTCAACGCATTAATCACGCCCGTATTCTAACTTAACCATACGTGGGAACTTTTCACACGTTCACACCCCATTAGCGCTAAATTAACAGTTGAAAATAGACATAAAGATTTGTTTTTTCGTTTAAATCTGCCGAGCATCTTCGCAACAAAATTCCATACACAATTTCGCAGTAAAACGCATTTAGCAATGATTTATGTAGCATCAGTTGTGGTTAAATTGTTGGGATGAAAAGTGTAGGTATGCAATTTTTATTCGTATCTGGAAAGTGGAAAAAGTTATGAACCTAGATAGGTTAGATTAACAATGTACGCGTTGTTCTCTTAAAACAGCAGCCTTTGGTTCTAGTAGAATTTTGAGCGAGAATAGGTTGATATCCGTGCAAGTCAGCTAAATATATAACCTATTTTTATTTATCAACTCATCACAAGATCAATGATCAATAAAAGTCATCGAATTAATGTGGCCGTTAAAGAAAAGAAGCGGTTACGCATCGTGTACTTGCCTAAATGTTATGCCCTACTACATTCTTGATAAAGATGTAACATACAGTCAGTCATTCACTCGCTGTCCCATTTAAAAATGCATAATGTGCACATATCAAAAATTATAATGATTAATGATACCATATGAATTGCGGCTCACTGTTAAGAGGCATTCTTCTAATAATTCAGAAAACCCGATTATAACCTAGAGCTAAGGTTATCTACATTGCATCCTGGCCACGTGCGCTGAATACGGGATATCCGGATTACCGGATATGAATTCGAGAGCTGAATCGTTTTTATTATTTCCAGGTAGACAATGATGTTTTGTACATTCCACTTCTACTCATTATCTAGTGGGATGAAATTTTGTTTATAAATTCCCAGTTGCAACGTAATCTTTCACTATAAAATAAACAGATTGCACATATAATACAATAATATCTTTTGAACAAAAATTACTACGCATACGCATGCATATAAGATGTGTTTGAGAAGGACAACAAAATAAAATACGGACATTATATTCACAGATCATGGGTTTTCGGTGTTCATTTAATATAACCGACAATTAGGCGCTTCCTGTGTTATTATGAATCACTTAGGACTCTTATCGTGCTGCACAAGGAGAGACTTCAAATCAATGTGTGCATATACCATAATTGACACAAGCGTTCGAGAACATAAACTGAGTTGCGTATATTGCTTGTATGTATTACCACATTTTGGCGATGAAATGCTTTATAAACATCGTTGTGCATTTGAAATCTCTGTCATAAACATTCGTAGTCTTCAAGTACGCTTTAGTACCCTTCAGCCTACAACATACGTATACCTACACTAATATCAACTTGGTATAAGCATTACAAAAAATATTTGATAGTGTTTTAAAATTCCGCAGTAGTTTTAATCATACTGAATATATGTGCCTTTTGTGAGCATAGGCACCTGAATGTGCACCTACAACATCATGATTTAAACTTTTCATTAAATATACAGGTGTGCACAAATGAATGTAAATATGACAGGGACAAGATATATAAGTTGTGTTTTGCATGCATGTGAGTGTGGTATATACTGAATCGAATGGTCTATGTTACATGAATACTTATAGATCATCATATCATGACTACCTATTTTGAACAATGCCTTTGTTTGCTATGCACATTGTCCAAAATTCCCCATACTACAGAAGAATCATCCTTGTTTTTAATGATGATGATGATGTAGGATGTTAATGGTTAGTTACTGCTACTACACTACACAGGTAGTTTTTGGTAGCGACTCGTAGTAGCTGAAAAGATGATGATGATGTGATACGCGTACTCATTCATAAACGTTATACGTATATATATTATGATGAAAGTAGCGTAGATATAGTTAGTGTGGTTTTGCTGTGTGCAAAAGTGCAGAATACGAGATTTGACCACAAGTTATAACTTTTCATCTTTACCTAATTTTATCTGCCAAAACGTACACGAGACCATCTTACTTACCTTCATGCTTTCATACACACTAGATCGTCTGCTCATACAATTGTACATTATTTTGCTTTACACAACAATATTGTTCAATAATCTTGTATTAGTGCACACAATATGCGTCTCCTCATCTCATCCTCCTCTGATCCGGCTGGTTTCTTTTCATATAGTCAGTTGAATGTTAACAGTCCGCAGTGAAACCTGCTGCTTAACTTTATGGTACACTGAAAGACATACCTGCGTACACTGCAGTGCACAATTTGCTTACTGATACAATGAAACGAGCAACTCTGGCCTGACCTGAGGACACCTGCATAAAAGTATCCGATGAGAAATTTCTATTTCGAATTTGAAATTTTCGAGTAGTACTTGTTGTACGAGGAAAGATAAAAATGACCGATGAACTGACAATATACCTTGTATAGGGATCCAAATAACGTCTTACAATTAAGTTTTGGATTAGGATGAGTGTGAAAGTGACACATTTGTTCAAACAAATACGTAGCCCTCAACTAAAGAGAACCATCACGTTGAAAATGACATAAAATACATCAAAGTTTGTCCTTTAATTTGGGCAAATATTTCCTCGGGTGTCAAATATATCAGGAAGCTTGTATGTGTTAAAGTGAGAGAGTTGTGGCATCCGTGTTAACTAATTTTCATCAACATTGCTGTCCTGCTTTATGGAAATTGCCATTAAAATGCATGTGAACAAAGTATAAATGTTCTTAAAACTAAAACCACAGAAATGATTAATTTCTCTTTGCAAAATGGCATTAATTCTTCAAAATGGTTAAGCTCAAAATTGGCTGTGTGAAAATGTGATACACTAAATTGTAATATTAGTTATTACATTTAGAAACGATTTATGTTGTTCAGTCTTAATTTAATAACCATTGTATTTCAATGATATCTGTGCTTGTACCGTTTCTCTGTGACAGTGAACGGTTTTAAACGGTGCTTCCAAGATGGTGTATATTATGCAAAATATACTTACCCAAGTTGAAGACAACATGCGGAAGTCAAAAATAGAAATGCCAGGAAAACCCTACAGGTTTGTTTTTTGCTATGTCGAGTTAATGGGAATATAATATGTAGATATAATAGCAAAATAGAATTGAGAATTTAAAAAGCCTTAAAACTACAAAAGCTAGTCTGGCTCATATTTGTGATTCATAAAAAATGACTGCCAGAATCGGATCGTTGGATCATTTATCTAGATGAATTTTATAACATCAAAATAATAATAATAATCATCAAATGATTTAAGTGTCTAGTCTTTGCTTGTCTCCCATTCCAACCCTTGCCGTGCCGTGTAGCATTTATGTGATGTATGTATGCATGTGAATACGTTGGCAAAATAAAGTTTTACACTAAAATATTCGTCACGGTTTGAATACGTTTTTATGAACTGTGGAAGTTTGGAACTTTGTGTGACGCATATTCAATCACAGAAAATGTATTTATTTAAAACTTGGGATTTTACCTGAATCCAAGAATGAAAATGAGGTATTTCTAAGAATGGATATAGTTTCAAGAGTCCAAAATCTAGAGATTTGTGCACTCAACCTTATCACATTACTTTTCATTTCCAACGTATTTTTATACGGGACGTATTCTTACCCACTACTATAAAATGTTTTATAACAGCTATACTGTCTGTATGCTATGACTTTATCGAGTCAAGATTCAAATACAATGGACTGTGCCCAAATTATGTCCTAATAGCATTGTCATGTTTTTGTATAAAAAATCCTACGTGTTAACAATACTCTTAAATCTTTACTATAATACATAGAATCTATGAAGAGAATTTTATACGCAAAAAAGAACCCAGAAAATCACTTGGACTGGAGTAATTGTGTGACTCCGCTTTCGGCTGCCATTATGAGGTTTTACTTATATTTAGTCCATCTTTATCACAAATTATCATTGTCGTAATGTCTGAAACTACCTATGGAACAGACAAAATATCTTTAGTACGCGAGGGGTATGCTAGATATATAATACATATTCAGTGGACGTTGAAATTCAAGGTCCATCTAAGATGCCGATATAATAGGAATGTATTTATTTGTGCAAGTTGCTCTGTCTCCAGTCATCAATGTAAGTTTCATGTATGCAAGGGGTTTTAAAGCTAATAAACATGCAATGACGTATGGTCAATGATGAGTTGTTTGTGGATTTTGAATTGTGGAGACACAAAGTCCACAAGCAAAATTCGCCAAATACCCTACTGCACTGGTGCTGTAAACTAAATAAAAGTCTGAAGTGAACCTGCAATTTTACAGTAGTGAAAAGATATAATTGCATGTTGTGTGTAATATATGATATGGAACACAATTGAGAGATTCAAGATTATTTCATAAATATCGTTTAACAAATTACTATATTAGGAAGACAAGCAACGTAATCAATGTACGTCCATTCCCTTGATTCATTATCATTAAGCATATTCATTTTTGAACATTTTTAAGGAAGCGTTTGTATGCATATCACATACACCATATCACATCATCATGCAACATAATCTTGCGAAATATCTGGGAAATTACCATTTTATATTACGATTAATAATGGTTCTCTAAATAACTGATACAAAGCAAAGGTTAAGTTTGTATTTTTAGCTGAAAATTATCAAATAAAGTGCGACCTTAGCCATTATCTTGTATTACTATATCTTATATCAACGTAGATTAACGACGAAGTGCGTACTGCAAAGTGACCGTACTCTACCGACAGCATCACCCAATCAAGCTATTATGTGATAAAAACTTTACGTGTAATACAGAAATATGTGTTTTATGCACCAATCACATTTTACATGCTTATTTTGCACGGTCAACTGATAGTGGCAAACTGACATGTGACAACTGATTAGTAAGCATCCCACCCGGTATTGTTATCCAGAGTTCACAGTCCAAAGTTGAAGCTTAATACTCTGTCTGACTCTGACTACGGCAACTGCAGTTGGCACTGCTGACATTATGCTCCAGTGTTATCATTTGATCAGTAAAGCTGTTTATAATTTTTCATATCCAATATGGAATCTTAATAAGCTTTGTTCCATGGATCCATTAGTTCAGTTCACACTAAACCTATGATGAGTTCATAGCTTCTTGGTAAAATACTTGGAATTCATTTTCCGTTTGGGAATAAGATTTGAACTAAAGTCCTCTTTTTAAATTCGAAATATGGAGACATACAAATGGATCCCCTGCGGAAAATGCGGAGTAAACGGAATGATGCTGAGGTCACCAGGACAATTTGAAGGAAGAACGGTCTTTTTCAAATATCATTGGGTATGCATCACGTGCGGAGCAGCAGAAAAAATCATCGACGAAAGCAACTCCACAACTCCGGATACGGATAAGATCACTGACACGAATTTTAATCTTTCGTCTTTTCCTTTTCATGATCAGGATATTTCCAACAATGTTATTTCAGATTTTGACAGTGAAACTGAAATCAATCTCGAGATCCAGCTACCAAAAGGGAGAAAGTTTCTTCACCTCAATGCGAATGGAATCAAGTCAAAATTTGAAGAAATTCAACATTTGTTAATAAGCGTGCCAGATATATTAGTTTTAGCTATCTCGGAATCAAAATTAAATGCTGCCCGAGATCATTCGAATATTTGTAATATATCAGGGTATAATACATTACGACAAGACAGACAAAGTAATGGTGGTGGGATATTAATTTATGTAAACAATCATTTCGATTATCAGTTAGTTGACATCCCATTTGAAAAGCCATTAGGATTAGAGTGTGTTCTCTTCAAACTATCGGGGTCACATTTTAAATCAATGTACGTATGTTCATTATATTTACCGCCCGATAAAGTAAATTCTGGCTTACCTGACTTTTTACGTCAATTGTTCTGTTTTCTCAGATCTGAGGATTTAGATTTTATTTTGATGGGTGATGTCAATGTAAATTTATTAGAAAGCTCAGCGGAGAGAAAGCAAATTTTTAGTGCGTGTAAAGAATTTAACATAACTCAAGTTATCAATGTGCCAACTAGAGTCGCTATTAGAAATGCACATGATGGCAATTTTTATCAATCAGCGACATTGATAGACCACATTTACGTTTCAAATAAAGATAAGTTCCAAAATTCAGATGCTATTGCTTTCTCTAGCTCTGATCATTATCTTACGTATACTATATTCAAATTAGTAAAGAAACGTCTCCCACCTAAAGTCATAAACACGAGATGTTATAAACGTATTGATTTGGAAGAATTTAAAAATGACTTTAATAAAATAGATTGGAGCTTTTTAAGTAATAAGAACACACAACAACTTTCACCAATTTTCTTTGAGAAAGTAATAATGTCCCTTCTGGACAAACATGCTCCATTAAAAAAAAAATTAATTAGGAGTAGGAATGCTCCTTGGTTTACAAGTAAAATCGTTACCATGATAAAGGTTAGAGATGAATATAGGAAGAAATCATTAAAAAGTAGCAAATATGTGAAAAAATACAGAAAGGCAAAAACTAAGGTGCATAACATGATTAGGAAATCCAAACGAGACTATTTCAAGAGTCAGTTTGCTAAAATGAAATCTTCGGAAGATGTATGGGACACAATAAACTCCATGATTCATTATAGAGATAGAAACCTCACAAAGGTAACAAAATTAGTACATGAGAACGGTGGTGTTCTTGAAAGTGACAAGGAAATTTGTTCAAAATTTGCGAATGAGTTCATTGTGCCTAGTGCAATTAGTGAAGTAGATGACTGTTTTTCAGTTTTAGCAGAGTATACTGAAAAATTTAATGAACTGAACTCTAATCCCGAAGAAGTGAATGTTAGTGAACAGGAAATTGTTGAATCGATAGCATATGTAAAAAAGTGTAAGGACACGCCATCGTCTGTGTCAAAGTTAGTATATAAAAAATTTGCTAGTCTAATTGCTGTACCATTAAGAATACTGTTTTTGAACATTTTTATATCTGGAATTATTCCAGAACATTTTAAGTTAGTATATGCAATTCCACTTTATAAGGGGAAAGGTAAATATACCCAATCCTCATCTTATAGAGCTATTTTTAACTGTACTTTCATAGTGAAAATTTTCGAGAGATTATTATACTGTAAGCTTGTTAAGTGTGTGAGTGATTTGTTGGATCCCAACCAACACGGGTTCAGAGCAGGGCATTCATGTGAAACTGCAGTAGCGCTTTTAACGCAGCATCTTTATGAATTTTTAGATGAAAGGTCAGGGAAAGCAGTAGCTTTATTTATTGATTTTAGCAAAGCGTTTGATAGTGTGAATCAGAGCATATTGCTCAAAAAGCTTATGACGCAATATGATTACAAATTGCCTCCATTTTTACTCAAACTGCTAATAAATTATTTTAAAGATAGAAAATTTGTGCTAAAAAACGGTAGCTATGAATCTGATTGTTTTGCGATAAAATCTGGCGTTCCTGCTGGCTCAATTTTAGCTCCATTATGTTACACAATTTATGTTAATGATATAGTTAATGCCATTAATTTGCAATATTTACTGTATGCAGATGATCTTGTCATTTATGCTAAATGTAAAACATTTGATGAAGGTGTAGCTAAGTTATCGGATAGCTTAGTGAATTTGCTTAAATGGTGTGATCAGAACGGTCTGAAACTGAATGTAGCAAAAACCAAATGGATGGTTTTTTATAAGGCTAAGGATTACAGGTCTGCGCGAGAGTCAGTTAGTGACCTGGTGATAAATGGTGAGATTGTAGAAAGGGTTACATCATTTAAATACTTAGGGGTAGTTTTAGATAGCTGTCTATCTTTTGATGGTCATGAAAACCAGGTAGAAAAACGAATGGATGGGGCTCTGGCTAAACTTTATTCGATAAGGCGTTTGCTTAGTGAAAATATAATGAAAATGATGTTATCGGCCTATATTGTAAGCATTGTAGATTATGCCATTATTATTTGGGCGATAAAACCCATGAAGCTAAATATATTACAGAGGAAAGTGAACAGATTTCTGATAGCTTTTTTCCTCCCATCATTATACAAACGTCGTAGTAAGAAAAAGCGTAATTTAAAAATGGGTGATGTAGTAATAAATGATCTATTAAAAAAGATAAATTTACTCACATTTAGTGAACGTAGAACTCTCTCGGTACTAAAATTTGTTCTAAAAAAATATAAGTCAAAAATGTTTTCAACATATTTTTCGACCAGAGATGAAATTACTGAAGACAAGTTTGATTTTAGAATGATTGTTCCATCGCCGAATACTGAACTATATAAGCAGTCAATAAATTGGATAGGAACTAATTTATGGAACCAATATTGTAAACATTTTAAGCTTACTGATTGTAAAAAATGTCCATTTGACCAATTAACAGAAATATGTAATCACAAAATTTTAGAAGAAAGAGAGAATTTATATGTGTAGGTTTTTATTGTTAAATGATCACAACTTGGTTTTGGAGTATGGACCGGCCATGTTCAATTAATTATAGACGGTAGTTTGTAAATCCACTTATTGTTGTTATATTTTAATTGGTATTACTACATTGTGTTAGGGTTTAAAAGCAGTTCATGTAAGTACTGAACCTTCAAAACACTATAATAAAACCACTATCTATCTATCTAAGTGAAAAGGATATTTAGAATACATTCTAATATTATCCTTGGGAGTCTGTGTGGTTATTACTTGGTCCCAAATTTGTTACGATTGTTTGATATCCGTCAGTTATGAGGAAGGTGTTAAATTATTTTTTCATCTTCAAGTTATGAAACCATACACATATCTTTTGAAGTGAATTACCCACAAATATTTACAGAAATTGCACTACTAGTGATGCAATAATTAGCATTTAAGTACGTGATCGTGATCTCAATCGTTAATTTTACACAGCAATCCCGTGTATTGGACTGCGTGATGATTTTCTAAAGAGGACAGATGCTGGCTCGCAATTCTGATCTACATGTCGTATCAATTTTCGAATTTGCATGGGACCAGTGCAGTGCACCAAGTGTTGACTAATTAAACCAAAGTGTGTTCAAAAGGCCAAACCCTTATAGGCCACACGTCTCGTAGTTGAAAAACGTCTCCCACATATATTATTATATGTAGTAGACTCTCAAGGCTTCCTGTTTTTATCACAGTCCCCCAACCAATCCATTTTATTTATTTCTAATTGGTTTAAAATATTAGGTGTACTGTGAACCAGTTTACATTTTACTAGTCGCAACGGTCATTATTCCTACAAGTCACGTCAAAATGAGGTAATGCACATACTACTGTTATTACTAAATACTCCTACTTTTACATACACACAGGGAAAAAATTACAGGCAATGTATGATTATTATGTTATTGAGGTATTTAGGGGAATGGTACTAGGTCTTTGCTTCAGTGTTGTTCGTGATATTTCTATTACAGATGCTATTTTATTATTATGATTACTCTGTCATAGCGTAACTGCAAAAAATCTTCGCACACACAGTTCAGTATTCGGACGGACTCGTGTGATTTTGTATACAACCAAACAGGTTGTTGTGTCATGTTCATACACATCCCTTCATCTGCTCTAGGCTCCCTTGCCTGATAGCCAGTTCCTACTGAAATCATGTTATTGAATTGTGAAATATAAGAAGATTGTATATCTTTATATCAGATAGACTGTGGAATTGGTAGACTATGTCGGTAGACAAAAATATAGCCGCAGTCAACTATCCCATTTTCAGTCAATTTCTTTTTTCTAGTGGCACATTTTTCCAATAGCATTGGTTACTCTACCCACACGCAGCGCACTATCATATATTGTGGAAGTGGAAGGAGACTTTATAAAATGCATGTACCGTGCCGTTGACGATAATTTGTACCCAATATAATTGATGGCTCACATGAAGATTTTTTCCGCTTGCACGTACAATGTAAACGTAGCACATGTTCATTTTTGTTACCGCGATGCGCACATATTCTGCGTTTCCTTCTCTGTATTTTCCTTTTCGTGAGCATTATAGGGCAATGAAAATTCATCCAAGCTTTGTTTGATGAACCATATTATACCTACATATATATGGATGGCCCATGTGCGAGTTTGCAATGTTGCCTTGTTGCATGAAAATGAAAACATGAAAAGATGCGAAGAATGAATAAGAAACCGGTATACCACACCACACACACCGCCGCCGCCTAATGCACAAGATAGTTGTGCATGCATTTAAAATTAGAAAGCACGACAAAAGAAACATTAAATAGCAACTCAAGCTTGGTTTGTCATATTATCATACATCTTGTGGTGGTGATATGATGATATTATCGTGCCACCATCCTTTGCAAGGTAGTTTAGTATTTCTATATCCGTTACACATTTGAGCATTTTAATTTTTCGAGTTCAACGTTGAGCTTTAATTCCACAATAATAGAGACATTTTCTTTTCAAATATGTAAAGTCTTCGGCATGTTAACCTAAAGTGAATAACTTTTCTTCTCATCTCTGCAAAGCCGCCAGTTTAGTTTTACGGAAACATGATTCCAAAGCAGTTCATGTCATATATATTATGTTACACATTATAATATGTGGAGGCACTGACATTATCTTTTTGGATATTACTGGTGATGATAAATGAAAATTAAATCGCTGAAAATGCGTAGGGACTGATACTTATTATTTAGATGCTCAGGAATCGCCAAAGCTATTTTAAAAAATGAAAAAAAAAATCAAAATAGAACAAATGTCATTAAACATGGATTCACATATTCACGTCATCATATCACGATCGTCATAGGGATTGAGGTTTCGAATTGGTTCATGCAATGCATAATTAAGGCATATATGCGATGAACAAATTTGTACACTCAACGCAACAGCGTACTGCAAAGTGTATACCGTAAATTCTCAAATGAACGCAGCTGCGTTCTTTAGGCAGCATCAAAAATTTGCTCGGGTAACGCAGCTGCGTTTATTTCAGAGCTGCGTTCATTTGAGAGCTGCGTCAGGGGCAAACTCATGGAAATTCATCGAAGCAAAATCAAAAATGATTGAATTTTAACATGTATTTTTAATTATTTTGTACAAAATCATCGTATAAAGTACGCAATAGAACCCATGTTTCAGCTAAAAACCGTGTTTTGTGCACTATAATCAACAATACAATGATAATAAATGAAAAAGAAGTACAGCAGAACCAAAATTCTTTGTTCCATTATTTTAGGGGCTGCGTTTATTTGAGAGCTGCGTTCTTTACGCTGAATCACAATTTTTTAAGGGGAACGCAGCTGCGTTTATTTCAGAGCTGCGTTCATTTTAGAGACTGCGTTCATTTGAGAATTTACGGTATCTCTATACTGTGCTGACTTCCGTCTTGCCTTGCATTTCGCATCTACTATGCAATGCATGCTCATTTATTTCCAAAATAATTTGCCTGTGCCATTTCTTTTAAAACCACGCACTTTATAATGTTAAGCATAACAGCTTATAAAAATCCTCGACATTTTTTGGCGATTAAAGAATGCACATTTATCTTTGTGATTTTGATGGTTGGATGAATTTGTGGTTGCATCTCGAGGTTGCGTTTTTATGCTTTTTACTACTGAAAGGATCTTTATTTTCGTGAGTCCACCAAAACCACCTTCAAATCATCATCGCATCACATCATGTTGCAGACATCCTCGTATTCCTCATAATAATGTATCTATTTTGTACCTATGTACCCACCTGCATGCATGCAGCCCTTAAATGTAAAGTGATGTGGATGCACCTAGAATACAATGCATACATACCATAATTATTTCGATGAACATTTTCATCTGTTGTCTCTGCATCAGCGTTTACTTGATTATCAAAATGTACTGAAGTGAAGCCAGAAAAGTAGGTTGGTAGGACTGCGTGAATGATACACGCCACATTGCATACACAGAGCAAAGAAATTGTTAGCAGGTACTGCAGATCTTAATGGGCAATTTTTTCCTTTTTACTTCATTTTTTTGCCGAGCACAATATAATGGACAATGGATATAATATACTTGCTTCAAGATGAGTTGATTATTTTACAGCAGTAGCAAAATCGAATGTCTTTACTGCTTCAAAATATGAAGAAAGACAATCTCAATTTCCTTGACCTTAACTCATTTTTATGGGACAAAATACGCCTTTGGATAAGGCACATCATTTTATTAGCTTACTGTAAAATGGTGCATCATATACACAGGTGTGTATTGATCAGTATACTTTTTGATGAACAAAAATTGTCGGTTGTAGAGAAGACAGTTATATACAATATAAACACGCATGACTCGCACTATAAAACCCAAAACTTCACTTTCATTATATGACATTCAGAATATATGTACATAGCAATAATTGATTTCACCTCTTTGAGCACTTGACCATCCTGAATTGATAAAGTACTTACCTGTGTATTGCTGACATGGCACAATTATGTACTTTGAAAGAAAAAAACAATATAACCAGAAGTGCAGTGTTCGATTACTTTCAAAGGAACTATACAGAAAAACCTATCGTGTATGATAAAAATTGGGTTGCGTTGCAGGATGCCAGTATGCATATCCTATAAAATTCAGCCATGCTATGTTATGCCTACTGATTAACTGATGATCCAGACACGCAGACTCGTTTTCCGATGTGACATGCTACGTTGTGCTAAAGTGTAAATTCACATTTTTCTGGCTGTTAAATTTTTGCTCTCAAAATGTACTGTGACGGGACATACAGGATTGTGGATATAGCAAATCAGAATATTAAACAGACATGGTTCAACGTTCGAAAGGCTCGAAATGTCATAGTTGGTATGTTGGCAAATTTCCATACGCATGCATCACAAAATGAAAGAGTATTCTGTTTTTGTCGGTTTTTACTTCCTACGACATGCGTACATGTAAATACGTGGTATTGGTATGCGTGGAACACATTAAACGTTTTCAAAACATAAACAACATTGGAAGTCATTTCTTGTGTTTTCTGTAGTCAACAGTTTTAATTAAGCTAAAAATAAAAACATGGTGGAGATACATAAATACTTTGAAAGTATAATTAATCAGCGTTGCTTCCTGAAGTACATTGTATTCAAAGTATTTAAATCATTATCTGAGGTAAAGTGTTGATTAAGAAATGAATTAATCACGAATTGTATTATTGTTGGTAGTACATTTTCTATTTAAGCGGTTCAATTCGTTTAAACGATTCATTCACAATGAAAAGTCATTGTCAAAACAAGCCAACCATTTAAAGGGAGAAAATAATGTACTGTCAGGGAATCATGAGTCAACAATGTTCACATCTTTTCCTTATATCTTCCTTGTTAGTAGGTAGAATAAGTCATGCCAAATCATACAATAATATCATAATCAAATCATCTATCTGATGACGTGCACTGCACAGGAGCCTGACTGAAATGTGTAAATATTTGGCTCCGTGAGAAATCCATGTCCTTATAATGCTCCAAGTTGGTCTTAAGATTGCCGTTTCGTACTTTGAACTCCAGCCATTGTTTCAGAACGCCACTTTGCACTGTTAATGTACAGATTTAGCACGCAAGAGTTGTTTTCCTTTGTAACAATTGTCAATTCAATGGTCAATGGAAGATTTGGTTACGTAAATGCCAAGTGGTCAGTACCAGTGCCAACTTAAGATGATACTGTAAGTATTCCAAAATGAAATATAATGCTTCGTGGGATTTATTTAAAAAGTTATTTCTGTTGAACTGAAAATATATGTTGGCGCAAGTACATGTATATAATTTGCATATTGCATGAATGAAAATTATTCTCTCTTAGATTCCCTAGACTCTAAAATGTCAAATTATCATAATTTAATCAATAGTTAAAAGATAGTGAGTGGAGAGGGCACAGGGAACAATTTTTTTTCGTTTTTAAGGAATTTTAGTGAGGAGCTCAAGCTCAGGATCCTGGGCATTACGCTACGGAAGATTTAAAATAATCAAATTAATACCTTGCTTACATTCCTATTGTGATAATGTTTGCAATGCGAATAATAAAAAAGTACGTAAAAACTTTCAGTGTTTTCAATACAGTTATACAATACTTAATAAAATATCCTATGGAATTATATATTTACCTGTGTTGTATGTTAAATTAAATATTCTGATAAGTACACGTGTTCATGATGACCACGAATTGAACAAAGTGATTAAATAGGACTTACACAGCATCCTACATCGATAAATTGATAATTAAAGACAAACAGATACATTTCTGGGATTAGTAAGCATTGATATACCTATAGCGTATGTGGGTGTGTATAATGTTGTGTTCCGTACAAATATTTGATAAACTACGTGGAGTGTCAGTATAATATATTGCATTGTCTGCAATAGAGAATTTCTCATTAAAATACATAAAAATGTTGTGCAGTGACACTGAGCTTTACTTATATCACAATTGAGTTTTTATAACCTTGTATTTTGTGTAAAGTTTGATCACTGATCAGATCACAGATAAACATTCTAAAATGTAGGTACATACATATTTAGTTTGAATTGATCATTTCTATGTTGTGCCGTTATATTAAGTTTTTGTAGAAGTTGGATATATTTTTACTTTGCAGGGATTTCCAATGGTACAATCATCGGTACTTTTTTGATCTGACAGTTTAGGCTAATAAATAAGTTGTACTGGTATTTATATAGGGAACAATGCAATGCTAGCAGCTAAGTTTACCCTATGAGGAACTAAGAGCAAACGATGATGGCAATGACATGACGCTTGCTAACGGTGTTCACTCTAACGTAACTTATTACATAATGCAGTTGGCTGACTTGACTGTGTGCCCTTGTCCTAGCACTACTTCTTGCCAATATTAAGAACTTGTAGGAAGAGGAATAAAAGGCTTCCTTCAGGAAGTCAGCCCATCGTGTTGTGGCGTTATGTCTACTGTTTAGTAAACAAACCAAGGTTATTCAACCGAACAAAGATGCAAAGATGCAATGTCTGCTAATTCTGCCATGCATTGTTAAAATGATTAGCCTGTGTACATTCAACAATGCTTATGCTTACATCATAATATAATGGTTATTAGTGATAGAGTTAAACGTAGGAAAAGAAGCACGCAAAGTCTCTCTATAGATATTACTCATTGTTATAAGAATCATATTATAGTTATAGTTGATAGTACATGTCCTATGTCTACTGCTACCACTGATGTTGCATGTTGCTTCTCTGTATCCATGATTCACCTGTTCCTGTGGGTCATGAACTTTTCCTGTAATCACAGTTGGATTACCTTGCATATTACTTTAAGTATGTCAATCTCTTTTCCATATGAGATCATGTTTTCAATGCATTTTATTTTCAATACATGTGTATTTACAACTGTAAAAAAGTTGGTCAGCTAATGAAATGGCGCCCTTCAAGTTGCATAAGATTAAGTTTGTAGATTTGTATAGATAATTGTAGGGAGCAGCATTAAAATGTGATTCATTAATATGGACTGACATGGATTCAACAGTGTTTTAATAATTATTTTCATTTGTACCGGTGCGTTTATTAGTTTAAACTTGAAAAAAAAAATTGCTTACTCACGATGCAATTTTTGTGGGGAATGTAGAAAATTATTTAACCTTTGACGCACACGTATGTAATTACATATGTACATGCACACAATTTGGAAAATGGAATTTTATATGCTAAAATTAGTTTACACTTTGTTGTAGATAATTCTGTACATGCAACTCGGATTAAATTGAACTATTTCAGTTATTGACGTGTGCAAAATAAAAATGATGCATGCTGATGCTCATGCAATGTTTCCACTGTTTCAAAACATTCCCACACTTTCTATTATACATTTGATTTGTAGTTTCATTTTGAGACTTTGTAGATCAGGAACTATGGATTGTAGGAACTGGAAACGGAAATTGAAATGATTTACTGATAAAATTATGATAATAAGGAGATATTTTGCAAATAGAGATTTTAACAACTTTTCAAGTGCGTCATTTCTGCGGATACTTTTTATTTGAAAATACATATTATTTAGCACATTTCATTATGAGGAAATAAATTAGTATCAAAACTGAGAATTGCATGACTTGCTTTAGCTTATGCCCTTGTTTGATAACTAATAGTAGTTGGATAATTGAATTAACCATTGAAATGGAATTTTCCGTGTCGTGATTGGTATTTCATGGTTTCACAGTTTTTGAACTATATACGTACGTTTGTATATGAAACAAACGAAAACAATGAAATGATACAATATTAATGATTACTGTATTCTATTCAGAAAATTGAGTTTTTACTCTCAGCCAGTACCGACGCATTCAGTAGTTACCGCGGCGTTTTGATGAGACTGGAGAACGCTTCGTCCTAGTTTGTGTAAACGAACGTTTATTCATCAAACTTAATTTCATAAAGTGTAATCTAGAGATCAATAGATTGCTTATTGCGTTGTACATATATAGCGTACATGTTTGTTTATTAAAAACTTAATCTGATCACTAATTGGGTACTTTATATGCATACTGATTCTGATAAAATTGAAGAAATAAACGGGACATAATATCTTGAACATAAATTGCCGTTACAAACGTCGGTAATACGTATTAAAAGCTTAGCGTACGTTTCATTCTTATTTCTCCTCAATTCATGTTACCGGAGTTTTTCTTTAAAATTAAATAAGATTGACTTGTTGTTGCCAGCTTGCCAACATAAATAAATATAAAATATGATGGACATAAAATTAATCATGTCTTGGTTTTTAAATTTCAGTACCTCCCCCCGTTTGGAAAAATGCTGCCCGGCGCCAGAAACGCTGGCTAACGGAAGTGTGGGGCTTCCGGGCAAGCAACAAATTTCCAACCACAACAGCCACATTGCCAATGGCAGGCGAAATTCTTCATCTTCTGAAAAGCAGTTGGCAAATGGTCATACCAAGTCGGCTGACAATTCAAACGGTATACTACCAACATCACAATCCATAAACGGAGTACCAAAAAGTTCAACAAATGGAACGCAAGGGAAGTCGCTTAGAAGTAATGGCTTGTCAAATCCTCCGAATGGAGTTACTCTCCAGTCACTAAAAGAGAGTAGGTCCTTGAACCATAAGTTTAACACACTAGATTCAGCCAGTAACAAATTTACAAAGAACGATTCCTCGGGATCGGCTAAACCAAAACCCACCGAATCCAATCAGCGTTCAAACACTGGGTCATCCAGCTTCTTCAGAAGTCCCTTGACAGGACTGGTAAGTGTCATTCTGGAGTGTTCAACTTATTTAGCATAATTTTATTGCTTATAGATCTATACCCAAAATGTTTTATGTTTTCAGGTTCTTTGCGGGGCTTTGTCGGCCATGGCTGCCGTCGGGTTTGTCTCAAATGGAGATGCAGACTGGTCAGCGATACTTACATTGTGTGCTCAACTGGCAGGCATCCTCGCCCTTATTTTAGCCGTTTACAACTACCAATGGTTTTATGTAGCCGTTATGACTATTCGAAGAGACATTAGGTAAGTTTACAGTATGAAATATTGGGATATATTACTATTTTGAGTTTTATTATAAGAGTCTAAAACATATATTTATATTTTGGCTTATAGGGGAGGTTGGCGATACGCAAAGATTTTGTTTGGTATTGGACGCGCTCAACGAAACAATGACTCTGTGATATCCTTCTTCAGCAAAAATGTGAAGAAACACCCAAATAAAGTCTGTTTCTATTTTGAAGAGGAAGTCTGGAAGTTTAAAGATGTAATGAACTACTACTACTGGTCAACAGATAATAAATCGCCATAAATATTCGTTTGAAATGAATTTGCTAATGAATCCTTCTGTTTTTAATTCAGGTGGACGAAGCCAGCAATCGTGTGGCGAATTATTTTGCATCTCAAGGCTTGCAGAAGGGAGACTGTGTCTCAGTTTTTATGGAGAACAGGCCAGAGTACGTATGCGTCTGGCTGGGTTTGTGCAAGGTATGCTACAGTGACTTCCGTATAAACGTAGAAATTGAATTAGGTACATAGTTGGAGGATTATAGTTTTTCTAAATATTGACTTTGTGTGATCTAGATTGGAGTAGTTCCAGCCCTGATCAACTTCCACCTTCGACTGCAACCATTGAAGCACTCCATAGAAGTAGCGAACTCGAAGGCTTTGATTTTTGGACGTGAACTTGGTGAAGGTAATCTCATTTAGCATTAATATTTCATATAAGCTTATTGTAAAATTAACTTCATGTTGAATGAATTGAAACTAAAGTGTTTTTTTCTTTAAATTGTACAGCCATCCAAGAGATTGTGGATCTAGGTCTTGTTGCGGATCTGCCTTTGTATGTTACGGGGAAAGTTGAGACAGATTCCGTAAATATCAAGAATTCCTTGAATTTGGATGAAGAGTTGCTTAGAACTCCCAATACCCAACCTAAACAGAAAGTCAAACCCAATTATACGGACAAACTTCTGTACATTTACACTTCAGGTAACACTTTACGTTGCGTGAAAAAGTTTCATTATTTGTAATTAGTGTGTCACGCATTGTCTGTTAAACGTACATTACAAAGGGTGAAGGGTATATTGCACATATATAAATGTTATTAACAAGTCGCTATTACTATCTGCCATTTAGGTACAACTGGGCTTCCTAAAGCTGCAATTATTAAAAACTCAAGGTACGAATATTTATTTTTATATTTTCACTCATTTTATTTATAGCAACAAGATTGACTGATGTGTCAATAAACGTAATTGTCCTATTCTCTTCACAGATTCCTCTTTTTTACGATGGGTATCCACTACTTCATGGGAATTTCCAAAAATGAAGTCATTTACGATCCCTTGCCTTTATATCACACTGCCGGAGGAATGTTGGGAGTTGGTCAAGCCTTAATTTTTGGCTGCACTGCCGTTTTAAGAAAGAAATTTTCCGCTAGAGCTTATTTTACAGATTGCGCAAAGTATAACTGCACGGTACGTGAACGAGGAACGTTTTGTAATAAAATAATGAACAAATGTGAGTATGAGTTTAATTAACCGTTTAATGTGGTTAAAGGCGGCGCAGTACATTGGGGAAATTTGTCGGTACCTCCTGTCAACGCCGGCTTCTCCCGATGACAAGAAACATAACATTCGAATGATGTTTGGAAACGGACTTCGACCTCAAATCTGGAAAACTTTCTCTGAGCGATTCAACATTAAAGGGATCTCAGAATTTTATGGTGCAACTGAAGGCAACTGCAACATAAGTAAGTTGTGGTGGTACTTTAAATTTTCTGAATAATACTTTTGAAGCTGGAGTTTCCACTTATGAATGTCACTGTATTTGATTTACAGTTAATATCGACAACCATGTCGGGTCGGTGGGATTTATTTCCATGATTGCTCCATTTGTTTATCCTGTCACTCTTATCCGAATTGATGAGGCAACAGGCGATCCGTTACGTGATCCGAAGACAGGTACAGGATCTATAGAATTGATTGCTGACCTTTGAATGAATCAAATGAAAGCGTGCAAATAAATTCAAATATAAAACTGCGTTAGATTTGACATATCATCTCTATATTTCTTTGTAGGATTAATTATTCGTTGCAAGCCAGGGGAGCCAGGTGAATTGGTGGGAAAAATTGTTTATGGACATCCTGTTCGTGAATTCGAAGGTACTTGGATCTGCACCGGAAAAAGTCCAGAGCTTCATTAATTAATATTGTTTTGAATATAATCTCTATATCTCATTAATGACTCTCTCACTTACTCACTTCCTATAGGCTATGCTGACTCCACGGCCACCTCTAAGAAAATTGCTCGAGACGTCTTTACTCAAGGAGATGCTGTTTTTAGAACTGGCGATATCCTGGAGATGGATAGGTAATGCCGCGGTCTATTTAATTTTTCATACCAATGGTACGTATAGCTTTTCTATTTCTAAAATGACGCTTATTGTTATGAACAGGTTTGGCTATTTCTACTTCAAAGACAGAACTGGTGACACGTTCAGGTACAAAGAATATAGTTTATTTAAGTTAGCCTCAAAACATCAACTAAAAATAATAAATACTAATAAGACGTAGACAAGGTTAACATAAACTTTATTATATGGTTCAGGTGGAAGGGTGAAAATTGTTCTACTGCCGAGGTAGAAGCTGTTGTCAGTAACGTCTGTGGCCTAAAAGATGCTGTGGTTTATGGAGTGGAAATACCGGGAACTGACGGTAGAGCTGGTATGGCCGCCATCTTGGATCCCGATGAAACTGTCGATATGGGCGCAGTAGCGGCCGGAGTAACGAAAGCATTGCCGTCCTATGCTAGACCTCTATTTGTTCGAATCGTGAAGCAAATGGACATGACGGGTGAGAAAAACTAGGATAAGATTTACAGAATATACAATAACAAGTATCAAGTACTAATTTGGAGTTATCAAATGTTCAGGTACGTACAAGATGAAAAAGATTGACCTGCAGAAGGAAGGCTTTGATGTTACCAGAGTCTCTGAGAAAATCTACTTTTTCCAAGGAGGAAAATATACCTTAATGGATAATGCGTTGTACTCGAAAATTCAGAGAGGAGAAGCTAGAGTTTAATTTAACAACATTAGCGATCATATAGACTTGTATACATTAGTAGTTTTCTTCTTTTACTTTCTTGCATTGAAGGAGCCAGTTTTTCAATTTCTGTGAACAAATACATTGAAAAGCAAAAAATCAACGATCATGAGGAAACTCAATCTGTACGAAAGCCTCTTGACATGTTCAATCATTTTATATCCTGAAGATTTACATGATGTGCTGACCAGAGAATTAACAAGCGTCATTATTAAATATAAGTTATTTTTGTACTCTTGTGCTCAACTAAATATTCTTTATAATTATTGAGTCGTACTGGATGAGAATTATACGTCAACTTGTTATTTTGCTGAGATTAATAAATAGCACAATCTTAACGGATTCGTTTGGTGGAGAACATTCTATACTAAAACGGTATTCATTCATGAAATACTGAATACTTATACTTTGCATTTTATGCGTACTTTATTGCACAATTTTAGTTACCGATTTTTTATGATGGAGTATTAACTTGTAGGGAAGAATTTAAATCTTAAGCGTACCTAGATCCCCTAGATCAAATATTTTAAATTATTCTGAATACGATTACGCCGATGGGATATCTGAAATACACATGAATTCGGCGTGACGTTGCCTATTTCAACAGATATTCGTAAGATCGAGAACTTTATACTTTCAATGATGAAATCCGACGCAAGACTTCTAAAGTGACTGACACTTACACCAAGAGTGTTTTTGTTAAATACGCCGAAATGAATACTATATAAATATATAGATAGATATGTAATAGCAAACTATTAATAAAGCAATTATTATAACAACATGAAAGCGAGATTGAGGTACAGATTACAGATCTTTTGATTGAAAGTCTCTTTTATACTGTTTTATTTATAGAACCTAGTTGTTTTAGCTTTAAGTTTTAATTGTAACGGTAGACGAATATAAGATGTACATAATTCGCTATTTGTATAAGTAGGTATGTTAACTATTAAATACAAAAAAAATCCAGGAATACATCAAGTGTGCTGTTAATAGTTTGAACTAACAAAGGTTGTTCATCATATTGTTGTATAATAGTCTAATTGTTGTAAATAAATTTAGGATGTTTTAGTCGTCGTGATTCCGCAGTTAATGACTAGTAGTATTTGTAAGCGGTGTAGTTTAATGATAGACGATCAGAATAATACGTGCTGATGTGTTTGAATATTCGGTAAGAATTCATAACATACTTTTGACAAATTTAAGTACCTACATTCAAACAATAATACTATCTAAAGGCTGTCTATATAATATTGATTGAGTAATAATAATAGCAATTTGCTAAGCATTAAGTATACATTTTATATAGTCAGTAGTAATTTAAAGGATGTCAGAATAATTAAATACAATTCATGTACTAAGCGAAAGAAATGAATATTGAATAAAACAATGTTTTAAGAAATTTTTCCTTGTCAATTTTCACTTCATTTCAAAATCAACAGAAACACTATGAATACTCATAAATAAAATGCTTTATTTCCAGAAACATTCATATCCCATTCTCGAAAACTCTCTTTCTTCGTCCATTCTTTATTATGAATTATGAACTTACTAAAAAATGTTCACAAGACGCCATGCCACAGGGACTGTCGAAATTACATGTTGTGGCTTAAGAGGAGTTATATTGGAGTTTAGACGAAGTTGTTTTAAGAATTACGCGGAGTCGTTTGGATTTGAGGAGGTTTTGTGTTAGTGTTTGAGTAGGGTCGTAGGGTTGTCTCGGTTCAAGAATATGGGCTCATTTCGATGATTGATCGATAAACTTGAGGATTTCCAATGTAATTGCTTGTTTTAAATGAAAGTATAATTACTAAAAATGATTACATGGTATACATCGTAAGTATGAAAAGCTTGACAGGCTTGACGCATCTTGCTTGTCCTTTTGCAGCGCAGCGTCGGCAACAAAGACTCGTCCTTTCCATGCGAAGCGATAGCCATTTGCCCCAACAGACTAATAGTGAGTTGTTGTGTGCAAGCGCTAACCCACTTATTTAAGTGCATGACAACTTTGCCCTGGACAAATGTTCTGATTCATGTGCTTCGTCAGTTCCATGCTATCATTCAGAATTTAAATATTAATGAATGTTTTAACGAAATAAATATACTAACTGCTTACAGCAACGCAACGCATTACTTTACAACAACAAGTACGGAAAGACTGTGACAAGCGCAGCAGTATAAGTTTAGTTGAAAAAATGGCAGACAAAGGCGAAACAAATGGAAACGAGGATGTGGAAGTTGAAGATTTGAAGCCTTCTGTTTTGGGAACGAAAGACTAGTAAGACTCACTAAATCTTAATTCATATCTGTGTGATTAGAAATGCGAATTCGGAACAATATGTACGTTAATAACGGATGCTTAAATGTATGTAAATATGTTATTTGCTATTGTAGCTGGGATGATTCATACAAAGACGAGCTATCCAACTTTAAAAATCACGGGATTGTCGGTGACGTTTGGTTTGGCGAAGATATCATGTACAAAGTAGTCAAGTAAGAGATTCAACTATTTAACCGTTTCCCATTGCTTAAGAATTTTTTTTGTTGATTCCAAATTAATAAGCATTTTTTGTCTTGGTCTTTAGCTATCTTACTGACTCTGATAAAATCACGGAGGACTCGGCAATTGTGGACTTGGGTTGTGGAAATGGAGTAATGCTGTTGGAATTGGTGAGGGAGGATCCAAATTTTATGGCTAAACTAGAGATTTAAACAACATACATCTAGTTATATCTGATGTGATTTGCAACTCATTTGTTCAAATGAAATTACAGGCTAGAGAGGGCTTCAAAAATCTTACCGGTTTGGACTATTCCGAAAATGCCATTGAGCTATCAAAAACACTGCTCAATACGAATGAATATGAGGCTACATTTAAAGTGAGCTCACACATTATTTGTTATTATATTGGAAACACATCTTTAATATTCCCTGTGCACATTTCAAAATACTGAATTCTGTATGTTTTTTAGATTGTTAATCTACTGGAGGATGGGAGCCAATCGGCAGGAGAAATTGAAAAGTTTGACGTGTGCCTTGACAAGGGAACCTTTGATGCGATAAGCTTATGCCCCGATATTCCCCAGGCTGAAGCTCGTACAAAATATTTTTCTAATGTAATCAACCTTTTGAGAAATGATGATAGTATATTTATCCTAACTTCATGTAACTGGACAACACCTGAACTCATATCAATGTCCAGCGATTATCTGAAAGTTCTGTATGTTATTCCAACTCCTACTTTTATGTTTGGCGGAAAAGCTGGAAATGTAGTTAGTATTGTTGTTTTCATTAAAAAGTAATCTTTTTTGTATTTTTAAAATAATGTACCTGATGATAAATCAGTGCTTTACTTTTCAAAAGGAAATGTAAATTCAAGACTTTCATTTTCGCATTCGCAGACGAACATGCAGTTTCTTACCTTCTGCCTAAATGCCTTATATGTACATCACATGATTTATACTGATAAAGAGTTTTCTTTATTAAATTAAAAGAGGTATAGAACAAGAAAACTGGGTTTGATTAATGGTAATGTCATACCGAGGCACTTTTATTAACGATAATGAGTATAATTTACAGGATTATTTAGTATATTCGTTGATTACATTATAATGTCATGATATTAATCTCTCATACAAATAAAATTGTTCAAAGTTTAAAACTGCAAGATAATGGTGTGGTTCGGGCAGAAGATTCTACAGTCGCTTTATGCATAGGTATGAAGGCATACATATGGAATAATATAATTTGTTAAAGAAAACAATAATTAAATCTATATCATCTATCCCGTTGAACTTCAAAATATTCACGACCGGGTTAGCACTTAGAACACTTATTATATTAGCTAGATAAATTGTGGAAAGATAATGAAGTAATACAATTGTTGTTGATCATTAACGTATACGCTGGAAAGGATTTCGCCGAGTCATTTTACGTGGAAGACGATCCATTCTTGGCATCGCTGGTGGTCGGATTTAGTGTTTCCCCAAGACTTACCTGGAGATAGCTTTTCCCTTCTCTTTTTTCTTTAAGCTGGTCCATTTGTTTCCGATGTTTGATGGCCTTTTCTTTCTTCTTCTGTTCTTCATAGAACAACTGGAAGTTGTTGCTGATTATACCAACTGGCAGGGCAATAACCACCAGTCCACAGACACCAGCTATCATACTTATAATTTTACCAATGACCGTTGTGGGAACAATGTCACCTATTTGAAAAGTATAAACGTTATACATTGTACACAAATACATACTTCATAGAACTAGCTAGTTAGCTTGATCCACTTACCATATCCGACCGTGGTCATTGTAATCAAACTCCAGTAAAAGCAATGCGGAATACTTTCAAAGTTGCCCCGATTATCGTCCCTCTCGGCAAAGTATGCTAAAGCAGAGAAGATAACCACTCCTACTGCGATAAAGAGCAGCAAAACCCCGAGATTTTGATAACTGTGACGCAGAGTAAATCCAAGACTTTGAAGACCTGTGGAATGCCTTGCCAATTTAAAAATACGAAGAATACGAATCACCCTGAGCACTTGCAGGACACGACCTGCTGTATCAAAGTGCACGAGAAACAGGCTGACATAAAATGGCAATATGGCTATCAGATCTATATTATTCAGCCACCCTCGGAAAAATTTGCCCTTATCAGGTGCTGCAAAAAGACGAAGGAGGTATTCTGTCGTAAACCATATAATGCACACAATTTCCAAGTGATCCAAAACGTAATGCTCTTTAATTTCCAACACGCTCGGAAACAGGTCCACTGCTTCGTCCATTGTCAAATTGTTTTCCAATCTGTGCGCCTCAGCATTCAAACATGCCGACATGTTAAGAGTTTTACAGTGAAGCTCTTGAAGTTCAGGAACGGTGGAAAGACTCAATGTCATCACGGACAAAAGAATGAAGAATAGGGACAGGAAGCCAGTGATCTGTTTTGGATTACAAAAAATATATATGTACATACTTTACAAGAATATATAAAGACATTTTCCTTCCTGTAAATCGTTCATCATTTATACAAATTATCTTTACCGATCATAGCCACTTAATTCGAACTATGATTCATATAAAAATTATTATTTCACTCCAGGGCAGGTTCCAGGTGTTTGCCTGAAAATTGATTTTGGAAAGGAACCGGATCTTGTTTTTGCTCATGCTTATATTATGGAACAGTACAAATGAAATTCAATGTATTTGTATACATTCATAATTCATAAAGTATTTCTTTCAGTACACAATTTCAAATGTTTCATGTCCATGATTAAATGTATTTGCGAGGAACATTGACAATAGATGATCAAAGAGATTGGAAAAAATTGTGTTATACATAAATTACAATACACTATTCCTCCTGCTTACAATTAACTACAAGTTGGTTGTGTAGTACGAAGTGTATTTACTGGATGTACATTATTGACGGACGCTGACGTTCGGAGATTGCATAAAGACTATATTGTCATTGTTAAATAGTTTGGTATGGAGTATTTTCTAAAAAAAAACAATGCAACAAATAATTTCTCATGCTGACAAGTCATGCTGTGTTTCAGATAACAATGAATCCACTAGGAATGTGAGGAGCGTGTGACGTTTTCCTATTAAATGATAAGACTGTTCTGTGCATGTACTATTAAAATTCTGCTCATGGAATTGCGTACCTGGGCATTTACGTTTTTCTGTTTTGCATATCTATTTTCTGTAATTCTCTCAGGGTATAATGAGACTACGGTACAGTAAACACCTTATTATTAGATCTAACAGTTTCGAATAATTGCGTATAATGATACAAAGTACATACTGTGTAATTAACAGGAATTAAACCTGACATTAACCTAGTACAGGGCAAAGTTTCAGACAAAGATTTTTGGAGAAGAGATATAATAATTGTCTAATTAGTTGATATTTAGTGAGCTTAACACCTACCTTTTTTGAAAGAGAAAAAATTCCCTTAAATATCCCATTATAAATTTGTAAGCATCCTTATCATTTAATCAGACATTAAGCTAAAAATGGAAGAAAATGAAAATGGTGAAACATTTACGTGGTAGATATTATGGGAAAAGGCCCATTGCGTCAAAGTCAACAACTAAAATCTGGCAGGTATTATATTTTATAGGTAATTTATGCAGACTTCCAGCGTGTTCTCCACGTGCAATGAAATGACTTTTTTTTTGCTAGTTACATTGTTACATGTCCGCAAAAAATGAATGACATAAGGAAACATCACTTGGAGCAGCGAGTGAGCACTCACATATTGCATTAATTTTCCACGAAATAGGTTGTGATAGTTCAGCTTTATAATATTATGAAAACTATGTAAAACTGAGCATAATTTTTTGTTCTATAATAAACGATAAAACAACTATTAAACGTTGTACACAAAACTGAAAACTGAACCGTGGCCATGTCTTGGTGTGTGTATAGATCGTATCAAATATATTTAAGTATTGAAGGTCATGAAATTTGTTGGTGCTTGAGTGTTAATACACACACACTTATCTAGGTCGTAAAACAATCTTAATTTACGATTTTCGCAAGCTTAAAATATAAAATTTTACTTAAATTATTTGACGTACTTTCATGCGCAACCTCATTCAGTTTGGCTTTTGATAAACAGTAAATATTAAATCACGCCAGGAAATCATTAAAAATGAAGAGGAACAAAAATATCTCACGTACCCGTTGTGGCATCGTCATCGACTTTTCAAATAAGTCCCATATATTCTTTTTGACTTTGTCCAAAGTGGTGTCACCAAACTCTTCTTCATCAGATAAATACAAATACTCCGTATCCTTTTTCATTTCATCATTTAGATGGTCCCGTCTCTGCTGAAGTTTAAGCTGACAGCATGCATCCAACATGGACTCATCCACTCCCCAGTACTCCAGCTCATCTATAAATTCCATCACACAGACCTCCTCCGCCAAATGCAATTTTGCAGTTCGGTATAGATTTAAAATAATGCTGAATGATTTTGGCTGTCGGTCAAAGAAATACTCATTGTCCTCCAAAGAGTAGTCGTCACAAATCTGACGAATTTCATCATGACTCCTGGCATTTTTAAGTTGACCCAGTCGGGTATCCGGCAACTTGCCCAGATTATCCCATAGAATTTCATGAACCTCTCCGCCGACATTTAACCGCACTCGCCGTTGTCTGGTTTTGCTTTGGCGTATATCTTGAGGCGTAGGACATCTCGGCTCCCCATCGTCTTCCACTTTAATGTCTGGAGATCCTTTGGGACTTAACGGCGGATTTGGAGATGTTGGACGTGAACTGCTAGGAACGTAAACTGTGACTGCGAGAGGGTCTGATTTAGACAAAGCTACAGTTGCCCCACTTGCAAGCACAGACGCGAGAACGGATCTTCTCTCCCTTGGCGACTCAGTTTCACTCTGTGCAGTAGCCTCATTCTGATCCTTTTCTTGCTGACTCTATGAAAATGACAAACCCACTCAGATAATTATTTTCTTCTTCTCTGAGTAAATTAATTAGTTGACAAACTTACAGTAATCAGTAATTTTAATGACCCGTTTTTTATTCATACCGATTTATCCATTTTTGCGAAGATCAGCAACTTTCATACTATTCAGGAATGTAAAGGATATCTTTGAAATGGTTCGTTTTTGCCTTGCCTTGAGCGAAAATATTCACTTTTTGCACATTGATAAAGTGCTTGTTGTATTCAACCACGGAAGTGACCAAGTAAAAATACCTTGTCTATGAGCAAGGGGTTGTAAACTGCTTACTTACTTATTTGTTAATATGCATGTAATAATGCTCACGTTGTATTCGTCTTGATCATTTCAGGTAAGTGGGGCTACGCAACTGACCACTTTGTATTGTTTACTGATAATAAAAACTTGATATCGACCGGTTCAAGCAAGCATCGCCAAAAACTTCTTCACATTTTTGCCATCCGCAATCCGCAACACAACAATCAGCAAAAGAAGTGCAAGTGCTGCTACTTGATATTATGACAATGCCCTATCATGATTTCACTCCTCAGCTAACAGCTTTGAAAGCTGACTGAGGAGAATACCACAGGGGATGGCTGAATATATTAGGCCCTGTCTTGATTTTGTCAAAGTGACCATTAGACCATTACATCAGGAATGAAGTAATAGAAATAATATCCTCAATCATGCACACCATTTATTATATAGCCTTAGACTCGATGATGATGATCATCATCTTGATCATGATGATGCTCCCAGAGCAAAACTTCTCAGCATCATGATCAGATTCATTATCCCCACTACAAACTTTATGCATGCCTACAAACAACAACTATAATACTTACATCGACTCATCTTCATTTTTACAAATTTTGCATACAAAGCACCACCACCACCACAACAGTGGTAGCAAAATAATAACGAGACACAATAAACTGGCAAGCTTACATGATGTGAAAAATGGAAATAATGATAATAATAATGAAATCTAGTTTTACTTTTTTGCTTAACTGAACTACACTTTACATGTACCATTTGTGTACTTTTGCAACATTACACGGTTTTTGGCAGTGTCCAATCTTCAACATAATATCCAGTCTCAACTACCCCCTCCCCTTTAACATGAATGATTATCATCAACGAGTGGTTTATTCCGATACCACCCTTGCGAACGCTGCTCTGTGTGGAATGTGTGGCCATTGAACAGCTACTCAACACACATACTTCTCTCTTCTGGATATAGTGTCACAAATTCATTGTCTTCGTGACGCTGCCAGCGACCACGAGCTTAAAGCCATTCATTAGACGAGTGACGAGAATATGCCACCATTGGCGAAGGTTCGGTTTGCTTTGTTGTTGGTATTAAACGATTGTGATGGTGAAGAGGTCTCCGTCGTCTGTGCTCCGTATTTGCCATTGTATTCATATTTTGAGTTGAGTTTGAACCGACCAAAGCAACAAAGTGTCAGGGCCACAAATTGTGCTGCTGTTGTATTGAATCTGCCTTCTCTCCTCACGGAAAAAAAATCCATTCATTCTCCGTTGGTGTTGATGATGATGATGGGAGACAACTAGGCGATGTTAAAGGATGATGTATGAGTTGACGATGACTATTTTGGTCACTGCAGGAAAGTCCGACTAGGTCAAACTGAATGCGTATGTTGAAAAGAGAAATAACATGTACGAATTGAACTGAACCCCCAAGCGCGATAATCTGCCACTCTGTGAAAGGATGTCTGTCCATTCGTTGCCATCTGCAGCAAAGCCACGTATTACGCGTCCATCTATATACTCGTAACGTGCAGGGTTGCCTGCAGTAAGATTTTCTTATATTTGAAGCTGACTACATGAATATTGTGGAATGTATTTTCAAATCAAATCAAACTGAGCAAAGCCAGGAAAATGTTGCAAAAAACTGGCCAACTGATAATATGCAAAACATATTCGGCCAATGATGTTTAACTGCCATGCTTGTGTGTAGTCTGACTCTTTATGACGGTTTTTTGCATTGAATGGCGACAAGGGACGTCCTTTGGCTTCTCTCTCAATTTTTATTGCTACCCTAGAAGTGTTTTAATAGCTTGATCTAAGGTTGAATCTGCAATCTAATATTTGTGCAAACCAATCCATGTATCTGCTGTTTCCTATGAACAAGAATTAAATCGACCCGTGTTGCTTTGTGTATTGACAGTTTTAGGGTTTTGCGTGTGCAGAGGGATGATGATGACAAAGAACTTGAATCTGTAAAAAATGACTGATGGTAATGCTATGTAAACACAGAAAACAGTTGGAACCTCAAAACGCTATTATAAATTACAAAAAATTGATAATGAAGTGGTACCAGTTTCCATTTAAATACATGGTATATAATCAATTTTATTTGTTCAAAATGGAAGCAACCTGGAAAGTATGTAATTACTTGGCTTAAAAAGTTGATACTGACAATAAATTTTCAACGATTGAAGCTACATGTTTTGTTCAAACGAGTGCTGTCGGTCTTCCACTAAACCGCTACACAACCTTCAATTTAAATTGCATACCTGTTAATTTAATTAACTCATGCAATTTGTTCGTTTTTTCTCCTTTTCATGTTGGTTGGTGATGACATGAACCTTCTGTCATATTAGGTTCATATAAATATTATTAAATTATCACGAAGCAATTTTCCTTTCCCGAGCACACGTACATTATTTAGGTATACATATGCACATACCTATTCATTCATGCATTTTTGCCTTGTAATTGCAAATTCACAATTCGTTTAATTAATGGTTTCGTTTTTATTAATTTATGGCATCTAATTCAATACATTAAGAATTTTTAATGGGCAATGATGAATGTAGTTTAGTTAATTAAAGTGTTTATTTGGCAGCTTTGACCAAAAGCTATTGTTACCTCAGAGTATTATAATATTAAGCGAACATGACATTTGAATTCTAAGAAGAATCGATATGAATAGCACAGAAATTTCTGATTGCGTCACTCATTATTATAACATCTTCACCGTCGACCGTAGCTGTAAATGTACTACCTATTATACTGATTAGGCAAACAAAAGAATGAAGCTATAGTATGCGTGAGTACTTCTTCTGGTCATTATCAGGATATGTGGTGATGATTTGATTTGGGATTCGCTATTCATGGTTCGCATCTTGTAGAATGTACGTACACTATCTGTATTGTAGATATAGTGACGTTCACATTTTCGCATGCAGTAGTGAAAATCTAGAAATTACTAGATTTATCCGTATTGCACTGCAAAATCAATTACTCCTGCCGAAACCAACCACAACCAACCATCGTTAGTAGACAGAAATGTTGTGCTTATTGATTTGTAAAAAGTACCAATCATCCCCAAACAGACAAATGTGCCCATCATTGAGCCCTTACATGGTAGTCACACTTGACAACTATGCCAAAAACCGAAAAGAATGAGTAGGACCACTTGTTGGGAAGTGAAGATCGGATGGTCTCAAATCTCAGCAGGGATGTTACTCTGGTCTAGGATAAAACTTTTTGATACCAAGTTTTATTTATAAAAAAACTTATAATAGTTTAAAAACAAGTTTGCAAATCGATGGACATTTGTATCCACAAATTTTTAAATGCAGTCGCAATTTAAGTTGGAAAGTATGGGTTCAATTTTTCTAAAATGTACAGATATAAGGCTAAAGTATTGCGATATAATATAGGTCCTACTTCGATTGATTAATTGACAATGGCCATAAAAGAAATGGCGAGAATCCAGGTTGTGGATAAGATATTTATCTGACTTGCAAATTTCATTGATGATGGACAGTCGGGAATATCATGTGCCAAGAATAACCCCCTTTCTTTGCTGAAACACCTCTTTAACTTGGGACGTACGGGTGTGAATGGAAGATGAAAAATGGTACTCACTTTTTGGCATTTTTGATACGTATACTATTTCATGTTTTTGCCTTATAACAAAAATGCTAGACTTTATACAGCAATGAGAGCACGTTTGATACATCAAAAACATATAAAGACACTTGTTGATTGCATATTGCGTGTTACGTTACACATACATACATAGCTGGAAACGCGCTGGAATGATTCATAGCAAAATGGAAATCAGCATTGAATGGGATATTATGCATACGATTAAATGAAAATGTTTTGTATTTCTACTGGAACATATTCTGAAAACCCTCATTGGATGCATTCCATCACACTAAAAGCAAATACAGTGTACATTTTCCTACTTTGTTAGATAGGTAGAAATCTGTTATGGACATGGTGTCTACTAAAGCGTTGAGATTAATCGAAGGCGATGATGTCATAAATGGTGATTATTATTCTAGTCCATCCCTAACGAATCCAATATGTTGAGATTCTGTTGGGCAAATTTTACACAATAATTAGATGTCGGTGATCGAAAAATAGAGGGTAAAAATTCGAAGTATTATCCTATTTAATATTCGTAACTTCTGTCTGATTTGATGACTACTCTATTATGACGGTTATCATCGTGTTGTTGTTCCATGTATCTTGCAAAACTTATGGCAGACAGTTTTTCGTATTCGCATGGTGAAATGTATTCGTAATAAATGTCACCATTATTTTCTATGTGAAAATGAAGTGCTTGCTATCCTGTACTACAGTCGAAGTTAAGGATTCAGTACCTCATGAAGTTTTCACATGTAACCAATAATGGAGCTACAGTTTCATTCTTTCATACAAAATATCCTGGATTATTTTTAGCCTGGCCTGGCATATGTCTCTGTGCAGATGCAGATAATATTCGGACTTTGAATTTTTATTTTAAATTATTTGACAATTATTGTTTTCAAAGTATCAGCGTTCATCTCCATTAAAATACTCATAGTTATAAAAATCTGAACCAGAGTATTTAAGATTCCTCAAGTCGCTGTCCGTCTGTCTGTATCATAGAATTATGGTATATCATTGTCCAAGTTCTGAAGAGTTGAACGGATTCTTGCTTAGAAGCACCTAGCCTATTTTGGATTTCTAAGGAAGAGTAAATACATCCCCAGAAAAAAATGCTTCAATGGTTATTATTAAACGTTTGAATATTTTCCAAACAAATGAACAGATTTTGTTTAAAACTAGACTTTGCTTTCTAGCCAATCATATTTCTGGCGCATCTTTATTAATAACGCTTGTGCTTTGCTGTGCTTGCCTTGGATGAATTTATTTATTTTAATCAGTGGCAATATTTAATGTAAAGTGCAAAAGCAGGCGCATTATATAAGTGGATCTATCATTGTTTTATTTTACAATGTAGTACATAAAATGTTATAAAACACTTAAATCAGCAGTCATAAACATTTTGTCATTGTAGTAGTCTCAGTTTATAATCGGGCTTTTAAAAGTATCACGCCTCATTAATTTCTCCGAAGACAAGCTCAGAGAATTTTTGTCAATATGAGCCTCGTTCTCATTATAAATGATATAAAAATGGGAAAGCAGTATGCAATATTATGTTTTTTTTATTATTCTATTGCATACGGCAATTTCGCTTGCTTGGACCAGACCAGACGGCTTAATGATGAATACCTATACGCGAAGCGGAATAATGAAACATCTTCGTTGTGGATGTATTAAACTTCGTTAATCATTGTAAAAATTCAACTTGATCAATTCCTGTTCTTTAATGACCACTTGACACTTTGATTTAGCTGTGACCACTGGACCAATTCATGATGATTCCATATTTAAAATGACACCGTTGTTGATGCTGTGAATACGAATTTTACGACTTTTTACACGACTGCCTCCTACTGGATTCTTAACTATAAAAATGCTTAATGGTGTTCAGACGAACTGGACCATTTAACTTGGCCATTATTCTGACACCAAAAGCGTCTTGATTGATTGAAAATCATAATTGACTTTTACGCTTTCTTCAATTTATTGATTTTCGTTTGAGTTGCAATGATTGTCTTACAACTTCTGTTTTACATAGTATGTCTCTAGTTACATGGTGTTCAACGTGGTGTGAACACGCAACACGCATGTAATTACAGAAAGGTTATCGAACATCTCGTTATTAGCAAGATACACGTTTTGTTGTGCAACACATGCTCTAAATTAAAAATAATATTTTTATTTTATTATTTTATTTTGGCGAATGACGACATCTCATTTACTGGGTGCCATTATAAAAGCATCATTGGATCACTTAATATAGAACCGAGAGAAAGTAATAATTTATAGAAACTAAATACCGTAAAACGGTTGAAAACTGTAGCCACGCAAATTTTAGGGAAAAGATAATTGGCATTTGTCAAATAAATGTATATTACAGGTTGAAAAATGTGTGACCTAGCAAGAAAATTTAATAATGGTGCTACTGATAAGACAAAAAATGAACATTTGAAATCGTCGTTAGTTGTGAGCAAGACGGCGTAACAGACATATCATAGGGCCAAATTTCACATTGTATCCAGTGGCTGTTGACTAATAGAAAAAATCTAAAACTGATTAACAGGAGTATAGCCACGCCAAATGACTTAAGGGCGTAATGAATAAAAAGTATGTTCATTATTTCATGCCACCCTACAATGTCGCACTTTGTGCTTGTTCCTATTTGAGTTCATGGCTTTATGTATATTGTTGGAAAGAAAAATACTTAAAGGTTTAATATATTAACGTTTGACCTAAAGTTAGAAGGTTAAAATGAAGATATTTAAGGCGATAAGTGAGGTCATGTTTATTCTCCAGCTGCAGCACAGTCTTTATACTCAATTTTGACGTTATTTTCTGACAATACAAAAATGATTACGTGTGATGTATCTTTTAAAGAAAATATAAAGATGTTTCTCTTAAAAATCGACATGAAATAACAAACACAAGTGGACAGAATTATTGGAAATTTCATTTGAAAAAGAAATAAATAATGAGAACTCGGACTCGGTTTGGCTATGCATATATTATGCTTATGCTTTGTAGGTGTGAGATCATGTAGGTGGTAGAAAAGTAAAAGGCTACAATAAAAATGGTTTAATGTCCAATAATTTGACTCGGCAGCATGCGTGTGTGATAATATAAAACCGGTTAAACAGAAAGTAAAAAGTAACAAAGTGTACAGTAAACAGAAGTAAAATGAATGGATTTAGGGAAGTGGCATGTGGGAATGGAATGATAAGGGGATATAAACGTTTATTTCATCACGGTTGTGACATTACAGTTCAAAAACTAATGACTGATTTTGAAATACACTTTTCATGTCCTACATATCTGATAAGACGAACGATGAATACAAATCATTCCCTAGTTTCACATAGGTACCTTATCCAGAAACGTGACGAGATCCGTCCAGAATAGCCAGAAAAAATTGCAAGACGGACAGACTATCGAGCTTCTATAGAAGTTGTATCAAAATCAGAAATGTGTGCAAAAATGAAAAATTAAGCACGACAGACTCTTGAGTAATGTGTCATTTATAAGGGCTTTTCATTTTCATCAACTTTTCCAGTGGCAACTCCTTCCCATTTGCATTTCTTGAGCGTATGCATGATTGGAATTGTCGATATGTGGGATAGAATTATTGCAGCTGTTCACGCCAAGATTGGTTTTATGAATAATAAACACAATAATCAATGAATTAATTAAGATTTGAGACATGCATGGATCAGCAACTTATCATCTACCTATCTATTGTCTGGTCGAATGTGCAGCATTTTTGCTTGCCGTCAGCGAGTCAGAGTTGTTTACTGTCATTGGATAAAAACCTAACCCCTATCTTGTATCTGTACAATTTTATGGTAAAGTATATATCGGGGCGATATGAAACTGTATATTTTGGTCAGACAAGGGATGGTGTTTTCTGATGGAGATTGCCGTGTGGATTCTTGAATTCCAATTCACATAGATTTCAAATCATATTCGGAATAAATTATGAATGTTGTTGAAAATTGTGATCGGATTTCCACAACAGACGAATACCATTTCTGACATACACACGATATCATGAAAATGGACGACAATGCAGAATCGTTAGGAAAATGAGATCAAGTTGAAGAGGTCAATGTTAATGTGTTTTAAATTAGTGACTACGGCTGGATTAAATTGGACCACAGGCAGACACAACACAACAACTGTACATTCCGTTTTTAATGGTAAATTGCAGATTCACTAGCAAGTTGATCACAGTGGTACTCAACTACCGACTGCAACTACGAGATTTACTGTGCATTATTAAGTACTTTATCAACAGTAAAAAATAATTTATACATTCTTCACTGTAAATCACTGCTGAATTTATGTGTATCACGCACTGTTCCTTAATAATGACGCAATTCTTTTCCATTTAATTGTCTCTTTTATTAGTACTTTAACTAATAGGATGGAATTATTATATTCTGGGTCTTCAATGTAAGTGACATTGAATATTCATTTATGTAATTCAGTTGACATGAGGTACAATTTATTTATGGAGATAATTTCGCTCATGATATCGTATACCGTCATCATGAGCTGGACACGAGTCCACTAAATAATATTGATTAAATTTCATGACCAGAACCGAACTCATCACCAGCCAAACGGGAGAAAATGATGAATACCAAAAATCTTTGTACTCATTGTTATTACCTTTAAAACAATTCCAAATTACCAAGAGTCTACTGTTTAATCGCATAATATTTCACAGCTTCACACTTCCAAGCAGAAGTTGGTCAAAGAAAGTACTACCGCTATACAGACTACCATAATTTCAAAATAATCTCATTGTCTATAATTGCCCTTTTCCATTGACAATATTAAGTGCATATACACATTGGTTCTGGAAGCACTTTCAACAATTTGTTTGTCTGTCTGCATGGTCTGGTGTTGGTTTGTTCAATGTTTGGGAGTCATTTAATTTTTCATGAAGGTTATTGTTCTTGAAGCTGGCAAACTTATTCATCACCAGCATTCATCTCTTTCAGACATATTTTTTACATGGAATCCTCTCTTTGGAAAGGTGAAAGGGTAAAAATGGATCTATTAGTGCGCCATTGTAACTACCACATTGGAGGGATACTCAGGACTGATTATTTGATCAGGGATTGTAAATTCCGTCCTCTTTTCGGAGAAGAAAGGCTTGCAAAAATATAGTCATGTTTTAAAAGTCTATCAAATTCAAATTTTATTCACTTGTTAACAGATCAATTTTTCATAAATATAATGTGAATAAAATGCATTTAATACATGTGGTGTTACTATTAACAGCTCAAAAGTCCGTATTCGAAAGCACACAGATCATGGATTAGAGCGTGATCGAAGGAGATGCATATGTAACGTATCGATGCGATCCCAAGTCGCAGTCGCATTTTATATGTGAAAAGGCCGCAATAACTCGTGCATGACTCCACATTAGCCATACACAAGTAATGTGTTTGAGTATGTCGTTTCAAAATACTTCTGAAGTCAAGCGGCTCCAGACATACTTTTTGTAGGTAATAAATTGTAATTGGCGAATACTATTAATGAGGCATTATTTAAGTCATTGTACCAGTTGCAAAAATAAAATGCACATGATAATACATGCATCTTTTCACATGCGCCAAATGAAACATTTTGCAGATTGCCAGAGGTCCTAGTCCTATGGTCAAGCCAATGCACACAGCCTACACATTCGACATTAAGCAGTTAAGGAAAATCAACTATGTATAATATAATGTTTCATACAAAAACGTAACGCAAATGTGTTTGATAATAATTATGCATCGTACTGCATTACTGGGAGCAAACAATAAAGGCGATTTAATATGACATCATGAAGAATGTTGTCACAAACTGATGCAATCTTTAAAAATTTAAAAGGCCGCATTGCATCGTAACAAATGCCATGCATGCAGGATTTAGCCTGTCATAAAAGGAGAACCATCATTTTAGGCATTTAAGTGGATCTCTCCATTTTTATTTGTTAAACAATTTATCATATCTATTTGAGGAAGACGGACGGGAAAATTGTGCATACCTATGCTTTTTATGATTTCATTTGAATCTCATTGTAACTTTTGTGCAAACTCAAGGAGGACAGTCGTTTTAAGAGAATGCCTAATTGCCCACATATGTATACAGAAACAACTCCAAACTTTATATCATAATAATAAAGTTAAGTGCCTTTGTAAATCGTAATCATAGATTTTTCCCATTCTCCCTTCAGATTAAAGATATTTTTTATTTTCACTGATGAAATTAATAATGTCTGAAAGCTATAACCTTAATCTTATTATTTAAATATTTAAGCCAGAGTCATTTAAGCCGGGAAAATCTAAAATGCTATATAACTTCATCTATAATATTCTCCAATAGCTTGCATTTTTTATGTTAACTTATATTTATCTTGGGAAATCAGTCTTTTTTCTTCAAAATTTATATTCCTATTAACAGATTGTGCGCTCACAAATGTACATTCGGGTAGGCAAACGTAGACCAACATAAAATTGAACACTAAAATAGAGAAATAATACAGATATTATGCAAAACACGGAATTATGCTTCGTGGATTGTTGAACGCTCTAGACTGACGTTAGTAGACGATTATGATGCTGATGAGAGCTTGCTCACTGCTTCCCATCCTACACCTTTTCGCATGAGTGAAAATGCAGTTTGTTGCTACCTATCTAGCAACCAACAGAAAAACCGAAACCGACTCATGTCCTTTGCTTTGCATTGCATAGTCTTCTAACTACATATGAATTGCACTTTTATTTACGGATGGCTGTACACCGACGGATATAATGGTGTGTTTGTACTCTACTACTTGATGGCATCATGGATTGAAGAGGAGTAGCGAAACCCTAGAAAAAGGGTATTATGATCAGAATCTGCAACAGGATTATCATGGCCATGATGATAGTGTACATGAAGAGCATTAACCACACGTACACAGCTGCTCCATACGGAAATTTTTGTTCTTTTGATAAAAGTAAGCATTATATACTCTGCATAGACTATGATATAAAGTTTTAACTTTTCTCGTCATGAAACATGACAAAATATCACTCAAGCAAGAAGAAGAATGCGCTTAGAGTCTTTGGTAGGCTTTTTTGTCTCTTTTGAGACAGTTTTCTCTACCACAGGTCTCCCAAACATTTTGGTTAAGCATTTGATTTATGTTTTCAAATAACAGTAATAATCGTATCAACAAATCGTATAATTTTTACTTTATCCACTTAGTAATAATCGGTGCTGATAAAATAGCCTTAAATATCATTAGTGCATCTATACGCTGTAAATAGTTGGGATGTACTGCAATAAATCATTTGAAGTCAATAAGCTCTGAAATAAACACTTTCATGACTGTGATTAGCTGGTTTTATTTGGAAGATGGCAAGCGCAAAAAATGATCTCTCACAACAAGAGGCAACAACCACGGCAAATTGCGAGGAGGAGGTGTTTGACAAGCAACATCAAAATCACTGTGATAAATGTATCAGTCCGGGTCGCTGTGTAAAGTACAGAGCTCTGCATAAAAATGATCCCAGTATTGGAGTAATTACTTGTCCAATTATTAGCTGTCCGCATAAATGCGGATGGCAGTTTCATGAATGCAAGAAAAGTGAGCATGATTTGTTGTGCTCAAGGGCAAAGGTCCCGTGCATTAATAAGGAGTTTGGATGTCCTTGGATTATGGAGCGATCTCATCGGGCTAAACATTTACCTAGCTGTCCGGCAAGGTATGGTCATTGTTGTCGTCAAATTGGACAATTATCATAGCATGATTTGCGTACTAACATCTTCCCATGATTGATATTTAAGCTTGTACATTTACCCATGTCAATTTATTTTTCAGTGTTGTAGTATGCACAATGGAATGGAATCGATGGCCCTTACCCCCTGGGAAATGCCAGCCATTTGCTTTGGACCCTGATCATTTGGGTAAAACTGTACTAGATGAACACATTCATGCAACTGATGATGCGATATATGCATACATAGAATACATTTAGAACAATTTTCATTAATTTTATTTTACAGACGTGAGTGCAGCTTTAGTTGACCAACAGACGATAAAATTGTGGAAGGAGAATATACCCTCCTCTTTGAATAACACGCTAAAAACGTACATGAATGAAAGGCACCCTGTTATGCCACTGGGTGTGTCAGGACACCGAATTCCCAAGTGCATAATTGACGCAAAACACTTGGCTGATGCAGACGAAATATCCGAATCACCGGATACTACTGAACACGACGAGAGCTCAGACTCGCCTTGGGGTTCGAGAAGAGCTCCTCCTGGCTTGCAAGAAAGTGTATGTCACAAGCTTAAAGCACTAACCTTTGACAGTGGAACAGGTAGTAACGGAACGAATAAAGGTTCAGGCTCACCAGTTAAAATCGTTAATGAATTTCCAAAATGTCAAGAAGTTTGGAAAGCAGCTGGAACAGGTTGTGAGGAAAATAATGATGATATTGAGCAAGATCTGGATGAAGGTTCAATATCTTCATCTGCGGACTTGTTGAGCTGTGATAATGCTGACGGGTGGGAATGTGATCTCTCTGAAGTTTTAAAAGGATATGCTACGCCGGAGGTGCTTAAAGATAAACCGAGTAGCAGGAAGGAACCCCTGTTGAATCTAACTGTAGAAATAATATCCAAGTATCAATGTAAACCCAACTCAATGTTTTCATTTCTCTGTGCTCGGGAGTTTCGACGGGACGAGCTGGCTGAACATTTTAAACATTTTCATACGGAAATACATACGCAGCTAAACGGTTGGCTTTTTCAGAGATGTCCAATGGCTAATCAAGGGTGCTCATTTGGAATCCATAGACTGTTTCCTACTGACCAAAATCATCGCATTGTTTTCAGTAAAGCGCTTTCAACCTTCAGTTACACATGCGTAAAGCCAACAGTTTGCACAATTTCAGGTAATAAACATATCAATTGCACAATAATTTAAAAACCAACCTACAAATACCTTGGCTTAAAAGCATTTTTAGAGGATGATTGAAATTAATTTATAGATGATGAAGGAAAGATCCCAATGTCTCTTATTAATCTTCCATTCGAACTGCTTGTACACATCACCAAGTTTTTAGATCCCTTAAGGTATGCATGCATTAATTAACAATTGACTGTCTCCATCATTTCCTTATTATTATCGAATAATATGTCGAACAGGCCATCCCTACAGATGTATCTACATTTAAACTTATGCTATAATAATAACTTCCCTTTGCACATTGCAGCTTAAATTCTCTGGCTCAAGTAAATCCTTTATTGGAGGACGTTTGTCGTGATAGACTGATCCAACGTGGAATTGTTGTGCTACATTGGGAGAAAGCAATTGACAAACCTGGGTGGATTGTAAATGAACATGTAAGATTTCTTCCTTACCTTATCAGATATCTGACATTTAGGAAATATTTTAACAAAGTTTTTTATCCAATTGACTTTCAAGAAATGGATGTACACAGTATCCTTTTCCCCAATTAAAAAATGGGTTCTGGGTGACATAGGACGAATGTCTAACCACATTAAAACTTGCCCGTGCTATGACAGGTAAAAGAAAATAATCTTAATTGTATGTGCATTAATTCGCCTGCATATTTCATGAACCATTTAATCTCTTTTCTTATCGTCATCTCTCTTCACAGAAACATTCCAACACGACCATTTAGTTACCACACACAAGATCTTCCTAACAGTCAAGTTTTCAAAAAAGAGTTGTGATAATCATTTTAAATTAAATTATTGAGGTTGTTGTTTTTATAAGCTAAGCTACATACTTAAAATAGGTCTTAAATATAAACGCTCTGCTCCGAACTTGTGCTTTCTGATAACCATGAACAATCAGTATAATATAATCAATGCGATAATAATACATGTAAAATGGGGATGCATTAACTCGCAAAAATAAAAGTTTCTTTTTAATGGAGATGATACTCTTTATTTATTTATTTTCATCTATTCGTCAAGTACATAATGTATCAGGTTACAAGTCTACAAAATGAACATTCCATGCTGAGAACAACAATAAATTGTATGTAAAAACAACAATAATTAAATAAACAACAGCAGTGAATAAAATAGGACTAGGAAGGAAGTATGTTTATATTATTCTGGGCAACGGGCATCTATTGAGGATGACACAAACTATGCTTTAACTTGTCTAAAACATCTATTTGTATTAAGAATATTAAATGCTTATTATGATGGTATGTATGTAGGTATACGTTAGGATTAGCTTTGTAATGATAAAAGTTGACACAAGTGATAAATTAATGATGACTACGTTATTATTATGGTGCGTTCGATCGTAGTGAGATATAGAAAAAAAAACTTCCATATTTGTAGCTAACTGTTGAAGGACGTTACTAAATTTTACTCCGATTTAGTATGCTTGGCGTTCGCATTACTGGAAGCTTTCTTACTCTTCTCTTTGTCAGCCAACGCCTTCTTTGATTCCTGATGCAAATTGTTCAAATCGAATGTAGTGATTACGTTTTCTTTATTGAAGTGGAACTTGACAAGTTTGCCATTGTTATCCACTAATGGTCTGTACATGGCAAGATTGCTCTCCTTGAAGAGAATGAGCGTTGGGAGCTGCTTCGAAAAAGCAGAATCTGAGATTCTAAATTCTGCAGCAATTTCCGGAAAACGGCCAACATCAACTTTCCCAAATTTTAGGTTGTCCAAATAGTATCTAATAATTATTAAGAAAAGTCATTACTTTTTCGCAATAGCGTGTATACGTCTATAATATTCAATGATATCATTATCATTAGTTTTCTATACGCACTTTTCCGACAGTTCCGCAAACACAGGTGCAAAATTAACACAAGATGGATTCCAGGCCGTGTAGAACTCAACGAGCCAAGCAACTTTACGATCCCGTCCAATCTCCTCCCTAAATGTTTTTGCATCTCGGAAATACAAAATTTTTTGTGGTCCAGAATAAGTTGGCTGAGGAAGCAGTAATCCTTGCACTGTAATTGTAAATAAAGTAATGTAGTTAGCAAACTGTAATATGAATGAAGTACTCGTAATGAATGATAACTGTAGTTATATGCCCAACTTACTTAAAAAGAAAAACAGGTAGAGTAGACCGTACGGTTTGTAAAAGAAGAACCATAATACTGTGTTGGCGACTTTACAGTAGACAAAGGCATTAGTTAAGTATGACACCACGGACAGGGAGCCAGTTTTCCTAGCTCGTATCATCACAATCATAAGTAGGAAAAAGAGGATTTCCGTTTCTCGCATCTCAAACGTGCAATCCCCGGAAAATACGACATTGCATACAGGCGGAATGAGTTTACAGGTAAGGTAGGACAAACTCAGTATTAGATTGACAATGTAGTAAGGATGTAACAGTGTCTTTAGATCCTCGGTGGTAATGAACCCCATTTTAAATTTTATATAATATGTTCCAGTTTACTCCCTTAAACTTGAGCTGCTTTTTAGGCGATAACGTTGGAAAAGGGACACGAATCCGGTCTGCTTATTCCAATCAGTGTATTTTGGACCAAAGAATGGAATTGCACTGGACCCGTGCTTGATTTAGGTCAAACCTGCGTCGAATGAATCGCTGGTCTACAAAGTTCCCTTAGAAATTCTAAACGCACAATGCACCGGTCCAGTACCCCCGCAGCAGCACAAACTCACGCGAAAATGCGCCAAGTCTACAATTTTTCTAGTTGTAGTACTTACACAAAGTAACAGAGCGGTGTAAAATGTTTTACTGCATTGGGCGAAAGGCGAAAACTTTGTGCGTGAATAAGTATAATTGTATTAGGTATATTTATTTTCCCATGCACTCAAACCGTGGCTTGTGGAAATGCCAAGTTTAAATTAGGCAGTTCCGACTTTAAAAGCAACGATAATATTCCAATTTTGTACAATTTTTCTTTTAATTACATACGAGATGCTGAAACAATAGATCTTTTATTCGTGGTATTACTGTTAGAAATTACGAACATGAGCAATGAGCACATAGGGGTATACTATATTATTGTTTTTTGTCCAATCCAAAATAGGATTATCCAGTCCAGAGAGCTTTCAAGATCGCGCAGAAATCACGTTGCCCAAACCAGTATTACTTGTACGTGTAAGATGAGTCCTCGTAATGGAGTGAGTTGTAGGAGTACAGCATTGGACTGGGAATGCGGCTGTCTCTGGATTCAACGAACGTGTATGCAGGCTTTTGTCTGAAGACACAAACACGTATTATTGTAGATGCTAGTTTTGTGAAAAAAGAAAAAGAAACAAGGCATATGCATGGTAGTAGACTTTCCTTTGTTTCAATTATAATCAAGCATATTATATGATTCACATTATTGCACTATTGTATGTATGTATACGCTGTTGTAGCATAATATACATATGTACATAAATATATAGATATGCAATTAAATAAAAAGATAGGGGTCTGCTTTATTCCTTGTCCAGGATTTTTATCGCCTGTAAAATATTTTCACTATTGCATCTTCACTTGGTAATAAATATATAATACCTAAATAGGTAGATAAAATTTCAGATGTTAGCTGCTTCATGACGTTATGAATTAGTATGTACTCACTGCAACTTAAAACCGTAGGTAAATTCATAAAGGGATCAAATTCTTCGATACTAACCAAACAGTGATTTTATTCACATCTTCAAATATGTTATGTCTCTTTGTTTTATAAATATCCACTTCCTATATGTTGTGTACTATTGTGATTGTAAAAATGTTACGAGTTGCAACAGACTAAAACACAGTTCTGTCACTAACTGATTTACAGCAACAGTATTCTGTAACCTCAAAAATATAATGTGCTAATTGAATTGTGAGGTGTTAAATGGTTCAGTTCCAGTTTACTTCATAGGTAATTATGATTTACCATTGCACAGAAGTGGATTAGCACATATTTATATGCATATTTTAAGGAAAATAATAGTTTTCCACTTTCCAGTATTGTTTCTATTTAAGAAGAATGTACAAAGTGATATGCACAGGTATTGGTTCAAAAACTAGGAAGGATAATATCGGTAGGAACATATATGTATATTCAGGTTCGACCTGAATCAGGTGCAACTAATATAATTTACTGAACTTTAATTCAGTGCATAGTTTTGTATTGGTAATATATTTAATGTTGCATAAAGAGTTTACAGTAATATATGTCATGAATTTACTCACAAAAATGTCAATTAAATCTAGGTATGCATATAATTTTAAAAGGCTTTGTTTACTGACGGATTTTAATTTCAGATGTACGAACGTGAACAAAGTGAATATTTTTCATTCATAAAGTGTCATGTAATCTTCAGAAAGTACAAGATAATTCGAAAGAAATTTGAAGTAGAAATAAATTGCGTTTGTAAATTAGACATATCAAGGAACGCTTGGAATAGGCTATCAAATATTTCAAAGAAAGATACCTTAGATAACTTGAAAGTTGTGAGTTTGAACCAACTTAAAATCCATTTGTATCGCGTGCCTTACAAAAGTAGGAGTAAAAGGAAGAAATAAAAATATTACAAAACTCAATTACCAAAATCGTAGCTTGTCAGGGATCGATTTGATAACTAGAGCTGAAAATTTCAGTCTGAAATATGCTTCTCTCTGTGATCTGAATCTGGCCCACAGAGAAATCGTCATTAAATCAGCTTTGTTCGCACAAATGTTTTGGTGAAAGTTAAAAGGGAATAGTGAATTCGTAATTCGAGGAAGTGGTACTTGATTGGCATATACGAAACAAAGAAAGGCATTGATCTACTATGTTATCAAACATTCATTTTTCCTCATAATAATTAGCTCACGGTTGTCCATGCTCCCACGTTAATGGCAATGAATTTTCGGTTGCAAATGCAAAGCTTTCTTACGAGGGTACTAGCTAAATATATAAATTGCATATTATTGTGCTGTGATACCTGGAAAGCATTTGCTCAGAGTCATGAAGTAACAAAACCGATGCCGATTATTTTTCCCTGACAAATTTTCAAACAAGGTTAGTTATCAAGAAAAAACTTGCATTACCAACAAGGCACGTGAACTACGTGGGTAGCCATTCATATGAAACGCCCACTGAAAAGGGTCTGATACCTGCACCAGTAGTTAGCAGGATATTTTTTATGGATTGTTTTACTTTTAGATTGATTTGGTTGGAAGGTACTAGGTACTTCAATAAAATAACAACATGTATGACTATTAACTTTGATTGCCCAATATCGAGTCAGGTATGTCAATAACGTGTGGTGTTAGTAGCATGTCGAAAGTAGCGATTTTGAAATGCACTGATGAATTATTTTTTACAGAGAAAAATTAAAGGTCACAAACTATGAAAACGTAAATGAAAGTTGCACGGCAAAGTTTTCGTTTTTACAAGCAATATTGCAAAACAATTTATTCGTTGACTAATACACAAGTAGCCTAAAATCACCTTTCACCTTACGCATTTGAATCACTATTTTGTCATATTTTGAACTTTTTTCGTCTTACTAGAAGTTTTCTACTTATAAAGTATAATTAGATTTCTGTTAGGAAAGCTTGACTGTTTGAAATAATTCTACCTACACGCACGTCTTCATAAAGCATAAGAAAAATTAAAGATTTATTTACATGACATCGCTCTGTAGTGACTTGACATTTATATTAGGTAAAAAAGAAGCTACGAATATTAGTAGTAGATACATATAGATATTAGGTAATTATTGCGCATACAAGCAAACTCACATAAATCTTACAATCACAAGTATTGCATGAGCAAACACAAGAGATCTATTTTAGTTTCCGCTGATAAGGTCGTCACCTTGAAATATGACTTTGTTATTGTAAAGCATGAGGTAATATATAAACAACTGGAAAGAAAAGTAGATTATTATTTTACGACTACCAAATCTAAAAGAACTGCATACATGTATATACTCTAAAACTGCAAATGACCGTTATTCCTTTCGAAAGAATCCTTCCAACAACACAAGAAGGGTTCATCTTTAATCAGTAAACAACATTGCGTGTGTAAGTTTAGTAAGTTAGCACAAATCCAGTAATTACGTGGTGCTGTTTGTAACCCACTTGGAACTCGTTGAGACTCACATTGAGAGTTCCACGAATCGCAAAGATGCGGCAATCGATGAAACAATCTCCAATTATCCTTTACAAATGGTTGTAACTGGGTCTTGCAATCTGCGTAGATTAGATTTATATGACGAATGTCATAAACTCCTTCATTATCCGACATAATAAGTGGAATTGTACAGTTCAACAGGAGGCACATTTCCAGTACATACGTATGTATCTAGTCAAAATAAAAAGAAGGGCTGCATCAAAGAATCAAAGTACAAACTGTCGGGCATTTTATGGCAACAAACGATGCGTATTTTATAACTAACCAGCCAACGTAAAGGCTAACTTGAATTCACGTTGTTGTCCAAGTGCATACATAAACAAATACAAAAATCAGTCTCAATAGGTGCGGTGACCGTCGATGGGTAGTAAAATTACAGGAAATTGTCGAAAGAAAATTATTACTGTCAACTGCTAGTTTACGCGCATTACCCCAATTAAAAAGAGTACACCTTGCTGGAATCTTTGCTATGAGAGACAGCATTCCATATTTCACAAGGAGTTGTGTCGCAATCGTATCGGCATGCATTATGAACAGAGTACATTTACATTATTACACATAACATAGCACTCTAGATTACCGTTTGTTTTTTCAAAATTACTAACCGTTAAGCTGACTAGATGGATACAGGCCCAAAATAGCAAAACAACACTTGAAAAGGTTGTAGTAGTAAAGCCAGTAGATATTATTTTCTCTTTATTTACTGGCATTGCCCACAAACAATAGAATGACTATGACGGAGTAATGAAAGCAAAAACTCACCTGTGGTGCGGTTAGATTCTGAATTACAGCTTTGCTATTTTCATGGCCCACTACACCTCAAAACTTCTAAAAATCAAACCCTATATACTCGAACGCACTTGCATCGACGAGCTTCCTAATTGGAAGTGGAAAACCATTGAAATCATATTTAATTGAGTTATACACAAACCTAAAGTTTTGACCCGTAACCTGAAATCCTTTTGCTATTACTTCATTCGGCCACTTTTCACGCAATGGCTAGGTATTATAATTATAAGGTCGTTACAATAAATATGGATTACTGACAACTGATAATGTTTACGTGTGTACAAATTCTTGTAAGTTATGTGGATATGCACAAATACACAAGAAATTACAAATTTTCAAACTTTACGTTACATCATAAGTACATACATCAAAACCTGTGATGCTATTGCAAATTTGCTATCGCAAAAGTACCTTTAAATATCGACTATGTAAAGAAAGGTAAAGGCTTCAGGAAGGCTTCATTGCATAATTTCGAGTATTTTGTAGAACAGCCAACAGCATATTAAATCAAAACCTGTGTCCCTTCATATTTTTCATATAGGTATTTAGGCAACATGAGTATATTGAGTTATCGACAGTGTTTTCTCGTGATCATTTGGTTTGGATGGATCAAAAAACTGCCTGTGATATGAGTTTTGTTTGATTTCATCCGCTTATTTATAACAGCATGCACTAGAATTTTGTAAACTATAATTAAATATTGCCTGTCTCGTGTCATACATCACGCCCACGATGCCGTAGAAAGGTAATTAGCAAGTATCAGAAACAGTCATGATCTATATTGCGAAAGGTATTAAGTAAAAGAGCAACGGTTATTCTGTCGTAATTCGTAATCGTAAAAACAACCACATTTGCTTATTTTGTTAGATGTACAATTTTGATCACCAAAAACGATTATAGTATATCAAAGACTTTCATTATGTAATATATACTAATCATCGTGATTGATCCTCGGCCGGACAAAGATATGGAGAAAGATTAAAAAATCCGCAATGCGCAATTCGTATTTCAGAATAATAGTATTTCAATTTAATTCACAACATGGTTGCTATTTGCCATTTTGCCAGTCAATAAAAAAATTATGATCATGGGGAATTTACTATAGGAAAGTGTTTATCCATCTACCTCTATGGTTTAAGGCACGCTAATGTTATGTATCCATAATATATTTTGGTACGTATTAATATGCAATGAGTATTTTTAAGGTAACAAATTTCAACACTGAGGGTTGGTAAAACGAACTTGTCGCATGTTTTCTATCAATTTCAATTTGGGGCACAGAGGTACAGGAGATAGCATGGGTTAAATAAATGACGTCTACTACTAGAACTGTTCTTATTACCCCTTTTCGCTACTTTCACTGGTTTGGTATCTGATTCTAACAAACTTCTAGAACTTTTATCCTGTTTTGTATATTTGAACAGTACTTGAATTTCTTAGTATGCGATAGTCTGGTATAGACATAAATGCTTACTATTCAGTAAGTTTGACATCGACCACTTCTGGTCTTCTTTACTACTGACATCTTACTTCATATCATATTTACAAATTACCGGTGATACATAAAGCATTGTCTGTACATTCTCGTTCCCTGTTGCATAACATAATATGAATTTTTATATAGCCTTAGATATTATGCTCGTTGGATTCCAAGAGAGAGGACAATACCATTAATGATAAACGACAGGAAATTATGCGACTTTTGGAACTGGGAAGCAGTAATGTCATGAAACTTCGTTAAGAAATATCGCTCATATACATCGAGCCTACAACCAACATAACCGAATTGATAAAGTGCTGAAAGTAAAAAATTGAAACCTAGTTTTCGCCATGTTTCTTTGACGTAAAATGCCTTAAGTAGGCACATCATTAATGGAGTATTAGCATCCAACAAGCTACGCGTACTACATTGGTTGGTGTGGTACGCTTCGCATTCTCACACTCTCGTTAACTTCAAGGTTAATGTATGGCTGAATTCTTAGTCTCATAAATGGATTTAAGCATGCAATAGGTAGGTCCCCTTTATTAAATAATGGAAAACACTAGAATAAAAGGACTGGGACCAAAGGCACCGTAAACGAATAATAATATGCAAAGGGCAAATGGCCTTTCTTTACTTCGTACCAACGAATAAAATGATATCATGTCTATAAATTTCGTTCTTGGAACATGTTTTTCAGTACTTGCTCCGTTGAAAAATGTATTAAACGATCTAACTACTATTCCAATAGACGTATCCGAAGGCATCATCCCGTCAGGCATGGGACACTGTGCTTGGGACATTGTAGCTCCCATGCATTGCCCATTTGGACACTGTCGTGCCCAATGTGCTCAGGAAATCACCTCATGCTAACGATGAGAGAAATAATTAATGTACAGCAATAGTTTACATGATAGGATAATGATGCTTCAACTTTCGTTAAAACATAACTCTAACGTTATTAGAAATCCAGCAGGTTATTACCGTTTTTCCAAATTTAACTGCAAATATTTGTACACTTTAGTAAACCCTCTGGGACCAACGCGTCAGTAGGTAATCTCTTTTCAAAACATAGGCTCACCGGATCGATTCGTAATAATTAATGATCAATGAAGAAGCAATTTGTTAAATTTGAAATATTTCGGGACGGAAAAGGTAAAGTCTCCCATTTCTATGAAATATAATGTATATTCTAGTAATTGGGAGTCCGATGATCTCCGATCGACTATTACGATGAATATATTATTTGTAATGGCTTCGTACCGCACACCAACGCTACCACCACATGATGAAGTCTCAACTCCAGTCTATTGAGACTTGTGGTACATAAAGTATAAAAGCGGCATCCTTTTTTAGATTACTGATTATTCTATCCATGAAAATATTTCATGCCTAAATAACCACCATTACATTGCTGATTAATCGTACCAGGAAAAGTTTATAAAATCCATTTCGTAGAAAAAAATGTAAGACACAAAAATTGAATTTTTAATACCTTGTCATGCAATACTAGAAACCGTAAACCAACAACGCCTGGCCAATATGCTTACCTACATAGGTATGTATGTTTACGTAATTTCTTGTTCTGTATAATTTCAATCAAACTTGAAAGAATAAAGTATGTATGTTCTACTAAAATTCAAATATTTAATACGAGTTGATTTTAAATGCAAGAAAAAAAAACTTTTTCTTATTTAAATGGAAAGTGTTTTGTAAAACGAATATCGTGAAAAGTAAGGTTTTTTAACCTTGGAATTTGTCATGCATTATGGTAGAGCGAAAATGATTATCTTTCATAGTTTCGTAGAAAGTTGCCCAATTTTGTTGTTCATCTTCTTCATTCATAGAAATCTTCAGAAGAATGCATAATCAAAATCATTTGCCTTTCTCCTCTCCAGAGCGTATGTATATACCTTTTGAATTCTTACTGATCCAGAATCCTTTTCTTTTTCAAATTTTATCATCATCAATAACAAAATGTAAAAGACAAATTTCTATACATTTTTTTAATGATGTACGTAACGTATATAATAGGAAAAGTAACTTTGTTCATCAAGGAGAGGTAGTTATCGGTACTTATGGTAGAGGAATGGATAACGATACATCATACAACATATTATAAAATAAATGGTATATACATATAATTGCGTTGGTTCTTTCTAGTATTTTGCCAAGCTAGCTACAAAGTACATACGTTGGGAATACCTCCACGAAACCCGGAATGAGTGAATGATCTTATGATGAAACGGAATTGATCCGCCGGTGTAGATAGGTAGTTTTGTTCTCATTAAGCAAGGTAGCAATGCTATTCATGCAGAATGTGAGTGGAGCCCATTCTTGCCAATTATTTAATGCTCGTTGCAAGCAAATTGGAGTAATGCCTATTTTGAAGGATTACTTTTCCTATATTTGACAAGTACATGCGCTTCAGTGGTTTTAACACTATTGCTTTTGTCTACGGACGTGCAGTTATTCTGATTCTGATAGCATAGCAGTAAAGTTTTGTAAACACAAAAAGTCAGATAATTGGAATCAAAATGATCGTCTGATATGGGCTGAACTATGCAAACAATCGTATTTTATAGCTCGTATTAGTACATTTTTATTATGGATGCGGATGATGCTTTTAACAGGGCACGTAGAAATACTTCCATGCTACCCACCTATACACATATTAGTTATATGATTTCATATGGGTGTTGGTCGTGGGTGTAAGTGATGACATATTTACAGACTGTTTCTTTCATATTCCCACTCGAGTCCGCACATACATTTCTTCAAATTCTGATATTATCGGGCTAAGATTCGACTTGTCGGTAACCGTTTTCCAGTTACTGTTCCTCATCATCGTCATTACCGTCAGGAGTCATAAAGAATTTAGGCGTCGTAATATCGGGAGTGGTACGTCAACGTGGAGCAGCAATTTTATGTATATTTTTTTAGAGAAAGCTCTTTAGTATTTTAGCAAAAGTCTTAAACATTAATTTACGTAATTACAAAGAACAGGACGGATCCAGGTCGTGCTGGGACTATGGGACATAATGTATTTATGTCGCTTTATGAGACGTTGTGAAATAATTTTACACAGTCCCTTGATAATGTTACTTTAGCAGATGGAGCATGAAACTATTTCCTGGTGAATGCTTTCGCTTTTCATTTCCAAAAAATGTAGATTTTGCAGATTCGTGGAACTAGAAACTGATTCAGCTTAACCATACGAGCCAGGAATCACCAGTCGTCACGTTAGGACCAGAGTTAATGAAGTTTTATAAAAACATAAATACTCTGCTTTTTATTGGATGATATCCTTGGCTATAATTTATATGTATATGTATTTTCTTGTGAGTTTCTAAACTTGTAAAGGCCATTTACTTTTAAGGATTTGCGAACTTTACTTTGCTAAAACTCGGTTTCATTCCAATGGTTCTGCTACTGGTTAGGTCTCCAGTCTCCAAAGGTGCTGTTTTAATTAATATACTCAAGTTGAATGTAGACATTTGTAGACTGCAGCTTTGGCATGATGAGTTCAAATGCACAGTTTTGATGAGGCATTAGTTTGTTTGTTATCTCAGTTTTGTTGTCAAAAACTCTTGTTTACTATGGCCCTATCATATATCTCTTGATGGGTTAGATTTAGATTAGTTTAGTTTAAATAAACTAGTTCCAATTTGTATGCCGCTACTGAAGATGAAAGATGTTGAAAATGAACTTGCAAACATGTTTGCCATCCGCACTCCAGGATCCACAGAGGGACAAAACCGAATTTAGCTTTTCATCAGGCTTGATTTATAGGGTATATAATAATATAACATATATGTTTAAGTTTCGAATAAAACAGTAAATTGGAATTTTTTGAATTTGTCCTCTGAAAACTATCTCACGAGACGTTTTGTATTCCTTAATGAGTAAGTAAAATAATGTTTATTTTACGGTTCTCTAAAAATACCTAAAGTTTCATATGGATCAGAAATCAGAATAACTATCCTGAACTTTGGAAAACTACATTATAGTTTTCTCACAATTGCATTGATGGGGAAATGTTTTAAATTAGCTTTGTCATAGTTTAAAATACAATATGTAATAATAAAAAAGACCACATTATGAATGGAAGTGGAAATATCCACTTTTAACCGAGGAATAATGGATAATATTGTCTTAAATACAGTAATCTTAATGCCTTTGGCGGTTTACGTGGTTTTTAGTTTGGTTAAATAGATGGCCAAATATAAAATAGTTCTACTTTTAATCTATCATCTACAGCTTCAATGCATATTTGACTGCTACGCTGAAACTTTCCAATAACTGTAATATGGGGTATTTAATAACCTAGTTTCTAACCACAATATTATTCGCTATTCTCCAGACGAGTAGATCGCAGGTACATATAGAGTATATTTGCTCACAAATAGAAACATGGCTACTAAGGATAATAATAACTTTATGAATGACATATTACAAGTTGACGATGACCCATATTAATTATAAACGTACCTCATATGCCCGAAATATAGACAGCGAGAATGACAAAATTAAAAGGCCTAGAAAAACGTTTCAGTTGAACACGGCTCCACTCGTTTGCATTTACTCATACATACTTATACATACATACAAATCATCTTTATTTTGTGGACTTGGACTTCATTACTTTGACTGAAATTCTGTTGTTTTCTAGAACTTTTTCATTAAAACTTTGGCGCGGGATGTAACTTCATTGAGATAAGTTATTTATAATATGCACAAACAAGTACATTCATTAAAAATAAAAGTACTTTAAAAAACACACATAACTCTTTAATATAGTAAGTTTTTATTTTTCTGCATGTGTTACAATTCCTAAAGTGCTGCTTTGTAGAATCTGAATTTCAAAAGACATATTTATGTTTGTTTTCAAGCATAATGCTGTTAATTTTTGCTGTTTCCTGCATCGAAGCTTTTTGTTCATGTTTTTCGCTCTTTCGTACCCATTTGTTGGATGTGTTCATTGTTTTTATTGTCGCTCTGTATATGTAACTCTTTATATTTTGTTTCATTTTTAAATACTAGGAATTATTCATCAACTTTACAGTTTCTGCATTCAGCGAAACAATCTCATGAATTTTTCCCTTTTTAGCTGTCTCCACTCCATCAGTGTCTAAAGAATTAGCATTCCGTCAAGCGAAGATGCGATCTGTGAGAAAAGTAAGTAACGAACATCATCTGTCTCTGTTGCTTCATCTGACGCACTGGGGGAAATGGACGGACGTTTTCTACGTAGTAGAGATGCCTACAAGTTCACAAAACATCACATATCACATCATCGACTCACATTCACACTTATTGCACAATCCTCCATGGACGCACAATTCAACTCGCAGCAGCAGCATCAACACGACGATATCGTTGCAAAAGTTAGTGCATATTTGTAAATGAAACACAAAGTCTGGTCTTGTACTTACTTGTTAGATGCGTTTCGCCCTGCTTCCCATTTACAATTTCTATCACAGCCAGCAAACAAGGCTTAGCGCTGCAAGCCGTGCATATTCAAAGGAGTAGTGAGTTGTACAAGCCAAAACCAGGAGTAGAGGAAGCAGTCAGCGGGGACTCACCACAGCTTCGTAAGAGCATACTCGAGAATGAATACAATGATGATATGGCCGCTACTTGTACTATCGTAAAAACAGTCTGAAATCCTCAGAGAAGTTTCAGTTACACGGACTCCGTCTTTGCGAAAACAGGCATCCATGTCTTCTTGTGTCGCCGTTTCACACAACTGTATTGCATTGCATAACTACTTACACGTCCAAAGACACTCACCACCGAAATCCACCCAACCCCATCATCATCGAAATCATTGGAATACCAGAAAAAATACATTGTTGTCTCGCTGAATGCGAATAAACTTTCTTTTTTATTGTTTTCACTTTCGCACGTCTTCTTTATCCACACTCTCAGGAACATTATTACCTTGTGTGATTATATTCGTGCAGTGTTACCCCTCTCCCTCCTGCCATTCTTTTCTTCGCTCCCTTTTTCACTCTCCCTGCGAGTTGTGTACTAATCATAATAGTCATATTTTTACTCGCTTTCTCCCAGTCACATACACACACACACGATAACGAGAGCTGCAGCTGTGTAGTCACACTTTCACCCTTTCAAGCATCCACTTCACGCTTTAATCATTTTTCCTCGTTCTCTATTTTCATTCTCGTCAGTATTTTTTCACTTTGCCCTGTAGAATTGTGAGAGTGCTGGAACGTTGACGAATAACTTAATACTTGGTGATATTTCATCTTCAATCACGACTACGTGAGCAGATCGTATTATTACTAGTATCTTCTTCCTGTCTGCTGATACGTACCGTGGCAAACTGTGCAAGTATAAGCAAGATAAGGATTTCAGAAAAGACCTAAATATAACTCTTTGTACATCTCATACAGGAATGAACACAAATGTATCCACTTTAATGTGAAGTGTTCATCACCCACAAAAAGACCACAAATTCAAGGTAAGCCCCAGCGTTTAATTTTTTATCACGTTGTTCCATTTTTATCCCAACGTTATCCATATCACTGTCGTCATTATACACGCCCATTACTGTCTTCATTATCATACGTCATAGGTTTGTTTGGTGTGGAGCCATAGGACACAATTTTTTGAAGTTCACGAGCGCACTATTGCACGTGTGTTCAATATGTAATTAGTTTTGTTTCAGACGACTTTGATTTGTTATGTATATTTTAGCTTTTCATTACTTTCGAAACATTATAATGCGTAGATAATCCAATTTTTAAAAAACGAACGCATCTCGTCTCTTGAAGCACAAGAATGTCCCATATAGCAGGTACCATCATCTGTATACTGGGGACAAGTATTTTACATAGGAATAACAGCTACTTGTCAAAGCTCTTCGTTTTAGCTGACTTTCCATTCATTATTTGTGTACACTTTTTGTCTCTTAACTGTAAAAAGAACATACCAATCTCCAATGTTGGCACAATTTTGGAGCACACTACTGGCATTTTCGAGTTCAACAAGTTTGGAAAGAGTGTGTAGCAAGGCAGCATCCTTTTTGATATGTGGCAATCAATCTAATTTCTCTGTCACCATCCCAGACGGTGTACCTAACTGCGTACGGGACACCGAACGGATAGTTGTAAAACACCAACCGTAAAGATATTAAGATAACGATCCACGCTACATGTTCTGCTTTCTTTTATCACTCCTTTTCTCTCAAGCAAAATATTCCGTTACTCTGTCATCATCAAATCATTCCGCACTAGGAATACTCATGCACAAATGTCTTTCAAAACCATTCTCCTCGAGGAAAGCACGTATTTATTTATGTTGGCCCTTTTCTTTCTGATGATGACAGCCTCATTTCAAGAGGATTCCCACTTGTTCCTTTTTATTTACAGAATATATATAAATAGTATTATTATGACGGAGCAACAATAACGGAGACTTCTACCACTACTACTACTGCCTATGTTCAGTGAGGTTTTACGTTACAGCAAGTCATTTTCTCCTCACAAATCTCATATGTATCATTAGAGGAGACAGTTGTATACGTTCCCAAAAAAGAGTATTATCATCTCTCTTTCTCCTTAGCTTCCTTTGAAGGTGCCATACATCATATAAATAACTTTGTATATGTAGCAGTGTGTGACGTGGAACTGCACGGGGGACATTTACATCAACTGTATTCTAGTTGTATGGCTCCTCTGCCAAGGGAGAAGTGAGCCGTCACAATACTAATAATGATCATAATCATAGTCATTGTAATGGTAGGTTGACTTTGGTTTGCGTATAAAGTAGTTGCTTGTAGCAGTTCGTTACGGCTTTTTTATTTCATTCTATCCTTTACCATGCGACTATCATGTTTCCCCGGCTTTCTCTACCCTTCCTTTTCTTCCAAGTTTACTCTGTGTAAAGAAAGTCTCTTTTACATCTCAATCCCACTCACTCACAGTCAGTGGTGGGGTACGGTATTTGGGTGACAAATCCGCTTCTTGTGATCATTTTGTTGTGGTCACACTTATACTATATTTTTCTCAATCCATTTGTCCATGGCTGTGTCCAACACACATTCTTTTGTTCTGTATTTGTAGATACATGCTTAGTACACTAATCCTTCTTCAGGGCTTTGATCGTGGTGACGAGCACAGTCACCAATACGGCGTATTGTTCCATGAAAAGCAGATGGTTTAGTGTGGATAGAAAGTACGGCAAAATTAGTAGCCGTCTAATAATGCTCTTTATTATTTTGCTACAAACTGGTCTCCAGATTCATAATTATTTTTATCATTTCCCCCTTTCTAGATGATGCGTTGTTGCGGTTCTGAATCTGAAGAGATAAAAGTAATAATGTGTCAAAAAAATTCTCATGTTAGTGATGATGACGACGACGACGACACTGATGATGATGATAAATACGAGGAACCTTGGCTTGTCTTTTAGTGCCTGTGACAAAATAATCTCTGTGTTTGACTTGAGCTTAAAGTCTTATTCCATTTTTTTGTTATCGTCCGGTCCTACCAGCGAGAACTTCTGCTTACCTGCATCTGTCGGATGCACACACGTTTGGACAATTTTATACAAAAGAACTTCTTTCGCTTGCTGATTCGGGCATTATATTGAGGTTTATGGAGTGAGCTTACCCTATAAGAGTAATGGGCTTTCATCCCTATCGATCATATTTTCTGATTGAACTGTTTATGTAGCTCTTCCAAGCAGGGTACATATATACATGGTCATATTATTAGTGCTAGCGTCCGTTAGACAAAGACTGCTTTTTGATTTATAGGTACAGTTGCTCCCTGCTTAAGCCGCACAAGCGACAAGCTCACGTTCAGATTACTCTTGTCATCCACGAACTCATCATCATCACATTAGATAAAAAAGTATTTTTGTATCATAAAAAGTATTTGAAATATTTGAGTACTGAAGTTGTATCTTTTTTAAAAATCGAAGTTGGGGAAACTTAACTGACCATTAGTTTAAGTGGATTCTATTGCTGGCTTTATTTGAACAGTGAAACGAGAAGAAACTCTGAAAGTACTTGATTTTCTTCTCGACAAAAGAAATCAGAAAGATGCTTCTTTGGACAAGTCCTGAATCTTTTACATTTATAAAAAAGTAAGTAGATACACTACAACAGCAGTTTTCACCGATAATAAAGCATTTATTTTTCGACTCTGGCTTTGCTAATGTTGTTCGTTACTGCAGGGCGTAACAGAGTACATTCTTTATTACATACCCGTAGCATTGTAGTATCAGTGAGGACTTGACCTGACGATCACTGTTACTTCCAATCTACGAAGCCTTTTTCCTGTAAGAAGAAATGAAGTTGTATCGCATCGTGCCGTTTAACCTGTTTGTTTCTTCTTCACAGGAAAGTAGCTAACATGAGCTTTCCCCATAAATTCTAATTCATACGTCTCATCTATCTTCTTTCTTGCTCACTCTCCTTTCTTCCTGCCAATTGTCATCATTACCGTCCTCTTGTAAAAGAGAAAAGCCTCTCTAGGAGTGTGCATGAATGGTGGCCCATTGTATGAACAAGTTTTGATGAAATGTACTATCTAGGTGGTTAAGTCAGTGTAATAGTTCCCACCGTACCCATTCAGCACTTTAATATGGTCGAATAAATCTCTCTGCCATGAAGTAAGAGACTATGCAATATATCCTCTTATTAGAGCTCCACAGTTTTTCAAGTAACGCTTTGCCTAGATTCAAGAGAATATTCTAGTGGATGACCACATCTAAAGGAGTTTGGCACTTGAAAGTGAGCTAGGAAAAAGTTGATAAGAACAACAAAGCAATCAGAATGCCTCTTAAGGTGCCGTGTTAAATTATGAACACATAATTTACTACGAATGTAAATGGGCATCATCAGCACCAACATAATTTATTGTGGTAAAAGAAAGCAATGTCAGTCAAACTGAGTGCGTTGCAGTCTTGCTTTGCAAAAGTTGTTAGCTTTATTTCAATTTCCATTCAAGCAACTTGGCATTCAGCTTCCAGAAAAGAAAGGTGGACGAAATTTAAGGGGAAATAAGGGAAAGGAAAGATTTTTCCTGTCGCAATTGGCCCCTACATGTTGTTAAAAGTATAGAATACATGACAGCAATAAAACTTCCTCGCAAGTCATGAACGGTTTCTAACGTCCCTCGGGCAGCATTCCTGTAATACCAGTTCTTATTAGAATTTGGAATATTATTTGGTTGGCTGAAAATTGGATAATCGAATTCTTATATGCATACATGTTATGTTGTTCGCATGTATACTCGAGCTGTCGTTACAAAAATAGAACAAAATTTTAATGATCACTGAATGAAATATAGGCACATACACTGTGGGAATATCAGTCACATCACACATGGAGGGAATGACCATTTTACCAATTTGTGCGTTTCACTTGTCAGTGTTTAATATGTGTCATGGGTGCAATGTCAATATGACACAAGCTTACTTATTTTCGGAATACCAATAGGACGTATGTAGTACTTCATTCCAGGTTATCTGTCTTCATGGTTCCTTACCCGACATAATGTATTACATATGCGGAGAAATATGAATCAAATCGATGCATGCTATGTCATCACATAAACTTTCTTATCACACATTTCCTGGAATATTGATGCGAGAATACAAGGGCACACGAAAAATGAAAAACTTCATGTTTTACGTCTGCACATAACATATCTCAGATTTCTTGAAATTCTCTCTTTAATTTGATCTAGATTTATAAAACTTTTGTTGAATGCTAAAATCAAATAGAACGAATACTATAGAGCCAACAAAAAACAATATTGTAAAATTGGGTACGTTGAGCCCAGACTTTCGTTAAGCTAAGAGCTTCATTGAACACTTTCATATTATCAGCTGCAGAGATAAGGTTTCATCATCGTCAAATGTACATACCAGTTCCAATGCGTGTATAAATGTCATTTACATGTTCATTCGTATCATAACTGGCAATAAATGTGATTTCATAAACCTATGGTAGAGTCTCTTTCTCTACTCGTATAAACCCATAATGTGTACTAACAACAGCACAGGTTATACAACCGAGTATGCAACTAACTGATAGACTCAAATCGTTGAGTACATTCTTCACATTTCATACAACATATTACTAGGATTCTGATAAGATTTGCGGCATTATATGTGGTGTTCCTATAAAACTTCGTCGGTATAAGTACACATGAAATAACAATACCCTTCATATGTGAAAAGAGAAAGCATGGTATTACGTATATGATCTTAAGTGTCGAACAAAGGGAGAGTGATGACGGGAAAACTGAAAAGAAGCTACCACCCTATCTTCCTTTAACATTATACTCTCGTGCTACCAAGTGGCAACAAAACTTTCTCTTTTCTTTCCATGTTCATTTCCATCATCAAATCATGCATGCATCTTGATCATTTCCCCTGTAGATACCTACATTACACCTACGTACTTTTAAGAATTTGTCTACTTCCTTCGGCTCTTTTGCATGCTTTGTGCCCTGTGCACCTTGTTATAAGTTATAACATAGTACCGTTCAACATGCAAGTGTGTGGTGATGAACATCAAGACGCGATGATGATGAACTTGTGTTCCTTCTGACTTGACGGCAATGACGATAAAGTAGCTCGAGCTCATGATGATATTATTCGTTATTGGCTAGCGGAATGGTTTCGCTATGCCTTAAAACTCTTGCTATAGGCAAAATATGCGCCACCCATTTTTCTTTGTTCATACTTTCCCTGATCATTATTAACATGCAATAGCATATTATTCTTTAGATTGCCACCCTGTTTGTCCGTCCGTGTGTGGTTAAATTTTACTGGAAATGCATAGTTGGACTGGTTAAAATCAATGGAACATTAAGGTCGCCTTGCTCATAGTATAATGTATTAATTTAATTTCAAACACTCCAAACTACCATTCTTTAATGAGGGCAATATGATATGTACAGTTTACAATGTGCCATACACTTCTGTATGATCAAACTTTCACAAAATGTGTTCAATTTATACTTTTGAAGATGATCACGGCGGAGGTGTCAATACTGTCTTCAGCTTTTCTAGCGCATAATCTTATTTCCGCTTTTCTGTAGGAGGTTTTTTTCTATTCTACCGAAGCATAATTCAATGCGGTTTATTCGGACTCCTCCAAGGAAGCAATTTGGGTCGAGGCTTGGTTTATTCGTGTGCTATCGTCTTGGATTTTTACTCTGCCTTGTCTATATTATCGTCTTTAGTATTTTGATGGTATATCTGTAGTCGATGTGGAGAGTTGTTTGTAGTGTTCGCATTATTTACATATCATGAATTGAATTAATCGTGGTCTTGCTGCGAACGTATCTAGTATATGATCTCATTATTAGAGCACAGCACACCAATTGTCTTTAGCCTAGTCGGGTTTGGTTGTCACCATTGAAATTTCTAGTACAAAAGACATTCCACGACTTATGATATGGTGATTACGATTATGCACCAACATCAACAATGTCGTAGTGGATCAGTATCATGGGATCGCGGGTAAGGATACTGACTGAGTTGACTAGCGTGTCGATGATGGCATTATACATAGATGGAACTATTCATTCCCAACATTCATTATTATTTTGAAAGCAACGATGAATTTACGAAAATCTAATATATATTGTCGGGTCGAAAATTTCCTTCATTTAAGGAGCTGGCAGCTTCAGCTTCCTTAAAAAACGTATTATCGTAGAATATATTCCTATATCTAGGAGTAAAAGCCACGCGGAAGAGAAGACAATGCCGTAACTAGTTCCAGTTCCAAAGAATTTAGTAGGACGAGTTGTCATAAAAATCGTTTTCAATGTTTGTAAGTCATGAACATTTATTCGGTTACGACGACGGCGGCGGAACTCGATGGTGCTTTTCCATTTCTTCACAGGCTGTCTGCATCATAACATTGCATTATCCTCCATAGCACTTTATATTGAATGAAAAGCAGTAGTAGTGAGGGAGGACGGACAACAATATCTACTACAACTGGATAGAGATTTTTTCTTGGAAACACTATAATTTCCACTGGTCTGCAAGTAAAAGTAGAAAAACTTGCACCAAACTTTCAGAGTTGTATTTGCTCTCCTTGTCGATATGATGCCACCACCATCGTCACCGCTCCGTCACTGAACGAACTCAACAGTTTTTTTTTTTCGAAAAATATCCGAGTAGTAATAGGCATAAAAGAACCGTGGCATCATTTTCTTCCACTACTTACTCTTTCAAACAGGATATCCTACAGCTTCGATGGTAGTAAAAATGCTAGAAAATTACTGTAGAGCTCATAAAAAAGATCGTTATGTCTGCGCCTGAAAGTATAGAAATGTTTACAGGGGCGGTAGCAGCAGCATGATGTGATGCGATAGGAAGTTTTTCTCTCATTCTTCTCACTCTAAAAGTGTACATTACGTATATTATTATATAAGTACATGAATGAACAGCGTACTACTGGACTATTTTTTCTGTAATATTATATGGGGAGAAGACACGCTGCGAGCAACTTGGTTATTCTAACGTACTTACATTACGTCTTCTCGAACACTTTAATATGCACCCATCAAAAATACATTTCTCTCTGAGGAGTAAGTAAGTAGTCAAAGTGGCAGGGAGAGAAAAGAATCAACAAAGCGGCTACGGCGACCAGAATTTGTTTGTATTCTGCTCGATGGAATATTACAAGGAAGCTTTTTTTCCTGATGGTAGCCTATAACTTCCTATACTCGAAGTGATTCCATAGTGTACATATACTGTTTTATACACAGCATATATGTACTTATATGTAGGCCTTATACTGCCTCTCACGGTTTATTCATCCTTTTCGCCGTCTTTTGTTTACATGTCTTATGTAATATAATATGCATTATCGCGAAGAAGAATACAAAAAAAAGAAGAAAAGTATATACAAATCGAACGAAAGAGGATGAAAAGAATCTTAAACCTTGGTGGGAGTTTATCTTGACAAAGGTGTAGAGCAAAGTGGACAGAAATCGCAAGAGAAATCTACAATGCTTCCCATATATTCAGTAGTAGGCAACTAAGGATGATCCAAGTAGGTTGATGCATGTACTAACAATAAAATAGTTGGCTTTTCCCGGAGGATTTCGCAGGTTCGTGTCAACTGGTACAACACACTAGTGCAAAACGTAAACAAACGGATTTATTTTCGACAACAGGTGGATGTGTCATCCTTGTTAACTGCGTCGCAATAATATATAGCGATCATTTTTAGGAGAACTGCAACAACTATACGTTCGCTCCATTGACAGAGGGAAGGGAATTAAAACAAAGATTTATTTTACCTTTAACGCTTCAATGACTGTTTTGTCGGTAGATGTTCTGTAACTACCTGATGTCTCATTCTCATTCAACACCCACACGCTATAATAATAGTGTTATTATGTAAAAGTAATTTACAGGGGATATTTTAAGCACACCCTGCCTCCATAAAAGATTTAATGATTTAATGTCACCCGGTTGGCTAGAACAAGGCTCTTGTTCTCAAAGAACGTACTGACAAAAAATAAATATTTATTATTGTCATATACGCGTTCCGTGTAAAGTGGAATATTTGCATAATGTAACTGGAATGATGCCGAATTTACGGAGGAAACGTGTACTCGTGAAGTAGTTATTCTGAGTACTGGCGGAGTACCGTCTAGTTCTTCTGAGCTTCGTTCCTAAAAATGTTCTTTTTCAGGTACATGATGATGATACCGTTGTTGGAAGATTGTCACAGTTTTCACTTGTCTCTTCTCGATTGGCACTTTATTTTAGTCGAGTTGGAAAAACAAGTTATGTGGGAATGGGAATGTTTGTAATGCAGGTACATATACCACGCGTATGCACACCTACATTAATAATCCAACTTGAAGGGGAACTCGTTTGCTATAAAAATGACACAGGGAACTTCGATGTCCTGTCTCCGATGGCGGTTCATTCCACCTTGTCTGTAGACAGAAAAGAAAATACATTAATGCATGAAAATTTACTGCGCGAATCTTATCTGGAGCGTCGATAAAGTTATTTTGGCTGTAGGAATTGTTGACAAACTGTAATGCTGGAATGGAATGGAAATCACGGAGAACAATGAATTTATCATGAAATAAAGCAACTTCGTTCTTCTGTTTAATATGTAATGTGGAAATAACGAGACGTCATGAGGATGAAACAGATTAAGTGAGAGTGACAGAATGGAAAATTTCATACATATTGTACCTAAGTTCTACGTCCCCTCTGCTCGTTGTTGTAGTCATTGTTTTCTTAAATTTGTTACATGATGGTTTTTTAGAAAGTACGACGCCATTCCTGAATAGAAACAAATTTATTACGCTTAGAAAATGTGGTGAAAGTTTACCCATCACATCTATGAACTATTCCGGGAAAACGTGTTGTCTCCTCGTGATTTTTAACTGCGTATCACATTATCTTATTATGATACTCAGTGTGCGATACTACCTACCGTTATTCTATTTTTCTAAGTAGTAGACAACGATGTTATTTGGGAAGTGGTGGCAATTCTTGATCCGAAAATGATTTGATAATCACAGCAAACAACCTTGCGGAAGCAGATCAGTGTAGCGTGGTTGAATGGGATGATGAGAATTTTATCTTGCCAAACTAGAAAATAATTGGATATATTAAAAGATGATTCATGGAATTGGAACCAACTAGCGTACAAGGTGGGCAATGTCTATAAATGGAAATGGAAAAATAAAATAAAAGTCCCGTTGTGAAAGTGGGCATAACACTGCGTTATTCAACTGGTATCAAGAAAAATGTTATACATTATACACATACGTGCAGGTATATAATGTGCCCACTACATGTCCTTCAAATTTGAAATGAGCAGTACGTGCTTGATACATAGCCGCCGCAGTTTAGACTATTAGCAAAGAAAATATTGCACGTAAATAATCAGTGTCCAATTTGCCCCTTAACTTGTTATTTTGTACAGTTTTATTGCGTTGAACATGATACGTTGAATTGCACTGAAATTAAATAGTGACATTTCCAAAGCTCATCGCTTTCAGAATTCTGCAACGACTGTAACGGCATCTATGACTCATTGCTTTTAAGAATATAACTTAATGTGAAATGTCTTTACGTGAAAATGTTTTTTTTTATCAAACGAAACCGCCAATAACAAAAGAAATGGTTGCTTTTTTGGTTTTTCTCATACAAAGACAACAAAGCGGTTCCAATTCAATCAACGGTTATTCCTCCGTTGTTTCCCATTTGAACATTCACAGCTACAACTAAAACCTACCTATTTGTGCTCGTTGTACGGTGAAAATACATACATACAAACATTCGTATCTCGTTTTCTTCTTGTGGTTTTAGAATATATTTTCATTTCGAGTTATATACACGCCTACCTACACTCTGGACGTATACTTTGGCTGCGAAGTGCCTATTTGATTTGATTTCGTTCAGAGGCTGTTTCTCCTCCTTCTCCTTGTAGAAAAGGACACGTCAATAAACGTGAACTTCACATGAATGTCGATATTATGTACTTTGTTTGTGTTGAATGAAATGTTCTTCCGTATATTGCGGTGATGACAGAAGGATAGACAATATAGAGAGCAATTGACACAGGACACAAAATTGCTTTAGGCTCGTAACCAGCTATGCCTACTACGAGTGATTGTTCTTGTGTACAAATTCTTCCCTAAAAAAGTTAGTTTGCACTTTGTTTCTCCACAGTCGGTTATAGAATGATACCATCATAATATGTAGCATTTTGTGGTTATATTATGCTTCGTTCCCGAAGAGGCAACAAAACTTTTTTACTCATTTTCATTCTTACTTTCTTCTTCTTGTTCTCCCGCGGTATAAAGTTACCTATAGGTGCCCTGACTGGTGGATTTTTTCTTGAACGTAATCAAAATCAATTCTTTGAAAAAGTAACTCCGCAACTTTCCAGTCAAAAAATCATCCTCCACACAGACCAACAGACAAAGTGGCAGAAATAATCCTTACTCACTGGAAGGCCATAGTTGACACAAGTGCTTGCATAAACTGCACCTGGGCAGAACTGGATTTACTATATTAGAATGTCAGTGAGATCTGAATATGGAATAGATATAAAAAGAAAACCTTTTAAAATATTTTCTCATACTCTTTAAGACTTTTGCCAGGAGTTTTATATGAGAGCACGATTTAAAGCTTTAAAACTTGAGCCATTCTCCGGGCGACACAATCTTTTCCACGCGGAAACTTTTCGTTATTTCGTTGATGTCGTATTATCCATGTAAAAAACCAACTTGACTATCATCGCTTCATGTTTTTATGACTATGGGGGTGACTGCCTTGTGAAAGCTACACAATCATGAGCATAAAAATATGTTGTTTAGTGATAATGACAGTTTCTTTTCCAATTTTATGATAGATACTAACTGTCAGTGATGATGGTTAAAAACCCTTTAAATAAAAAAGCGAAGCACAACCAGCGAGTATAAGTAGGTATGTACCTGTATACTGCTGTATGACAAGCATAAACGACCCTATTAAACATGAAGAAAATGACAGTGCAATGATCCCGATATATTTTAGAGAAAAGAGCAAAGACATTCTTTATTTTTACTCTTTACTTTTTGTAGATTACTAAAATGGACATACGAACTACCACTTACATATGATGGCATCATAGTAGAACGTTGTTTTCAGGATGCACACACTTTGTTTCATGTGATCGCAACTACTACTTTTCTTCAACTTTTTCCACTTTCCCCGCTATTTTGTCCTGCTTTCATACTAAACTCCAGCACTTAAAGTCATCTTTAAGGATTTCAGCGTCGATCTTGTGAGTCAGTCGCCGTCCATTTCTCTTGTCCAAAAAATGACTTGCTGAACCCACTCAGCCGAAAAAGGAAAAAGTTACTACAGCGTGTACATACGTGTCATGCGATGCCACATGGATATAACAGGGGGTATAAAAGAATGTGCGAGTAGTAATGGTAATGCGCGAATAAGGATTTTAGACTCGATGCAATGTTTTAAATCATACATTAATACTTTCACTTTCCAAATGACATTACAATTTCGTCTCAACTGACCACGAGTTTATAATGTGTAATTACATGGAAGTATTATTGTGCTCCTGTGACATGTACTTTATATATACCTGTAGGTAAAAGGAAAGCCTACAGGGAAATAAACAGCGAGAATAAAGATGTAACCTGAATTCATTTTAAACGTGTATTGTCGGCCTTTCTCCTCATTTCCATTCTGTTGATATGCACAAAAGTATTATGCAAAAACAAAAATATGTAATGGCTACGCACGTTATTGTAAAGTACATAACACGTTTATCTACTTACACCTAAATTGATATTTTATGTCATGTCGTTACTTTACTGATTGTGCTAGTTGCTTTACTTTTCAATGATGAAAACATTGAGTGCTCTATATGTAACATAAAATGTATTCATGTTTTCATAATGCATACAATAATGTTGATGGAAATGATGCAATCGCACAAGGGAAATAATGGCTAGCACACTGTTGAGTGTTTGTTATTCATCCTTCACGGGAAGATGGAAATACACTTTCTTGCCATAGTAAATTAAAAGAACTAATTAGCTCATTAAAACTGACTCTGTAAATGTACAGATATATGTACTTATAACTATAATTATTTAGTTTATACATACAGAAAAGTATAAACTATTTATGCGTAACGGTGACCTGAAAAACAAACGAATCCCACAAGACCAATAAGTTGATTTTCTGTTCTTCGGGAAATGACAACCTAAGTAGAAAGTCGTTTATAACTTCATTAACCTAGAGACATGGGTATTACAGCAAAAACGCTGCAGTTTATAAATAGAGGTATAATAGGTGTATAGAAAAACAAATTTTATCACGCTTGGCGTTCCTTTGTTGTGTGCCGAGAAAGTAAATGCCACAACCCTGAAGTGAAAAGAAAGTATGATTATAATAATAAATTATGTTAAATCCTACTTATTTCCGAAAAAGTCAAGGATGTTTTTCTATATACAATGCTAAACCAAAATAACAATACAATTTCCGATTTTCAGTAAACAAGTTCTTTTCCCATTGAGGTCATGCAGTGTGTGGGGAGGATGATGAGCGCACGAGTTTCGCATTATTTTCACTCTATTTGTTTCTCATATACCAATTCACAAGTACAAGTCGCAGACAGAAGTCGTCGAATTTTTAATGCGGATGTATGTACCCCTCCATAGCATCTACGATTTTCCCTTACTCTTCTTCTAAAAAACCACACAGGCGTCTGTTACAAACGCAAACGTAGCAAAGAGTTGCACTTGGTGATGATCATCATCGTGTATTAGAATGCAGAACAAACTGTTGGTGGTGTTGGGAAACAAATATTCCATTTTATATCTACGTATGCACACCCGTACCAATGTCCAGAATCCAGAAGATGTCTATAAATGTTGTTTGCATTTAATAAATTTGCTGAAAAAATAGATCCCATAAAAATATTATAATATGGAGCACAGGCCACATCCCTCCAGAATTATTCTTGTGGATAAACCAAAATCTCAGTTAGAAAAGAAGAGAGAGATAAATTATATCTTTCCCACAAAATAGTTAATAGAATATTATACTTTTGTTCTTCTTGCTACGACTGTATAAACTTGCTTATTACTTTCGTTCCTTCTCTTTCGAGCAGCGATCTCCAGCTCCCATTTTAAGCTTTTGTATTCTTTTATGTGAATAACAAGAAAGAGGTATTATCTTCCAAAAATATTGAACCGGTTGGAACGGTAATAAATTTGGCCTGCTTTGTTCAACCACATATTATTCTCCCTTCCAGTTGTACATACAACATATATGTACATATATGTATATTACGTCACTGTGTCTGCAAGCAAAGAAAGCATTATAACGGATATAGCAATTCTACAGAGAGACAGAGAAAGTTATGTACGAAAAGTATCTTTTTCAAATGGTATTGCTACTTTGAAACTATTTACTTTTCTGGAAAGTGGGATCCATTCTACTTTGTGTGGTATGTACACACTGTACAATTCTCATACTCGGGCTGGACTTAGTGCGACTCCCTAAGCTGCCTATATTCTTTCTAGTCACCAAATATAGGGATAACGCGTTGTTGTACAAGCTGATAATAAACATATTCGCGAAAATAAGAAAGAAGCTCACCAAAAGTCAATGGAAAAAGCACTTTTCTGCTTGAGATGTGCTGCCCTGCCCTATGACTTTGAAAATGGAACTTGTGAATTGTGACATGACATGACGTAAAGCAACAACGACATAACCTTCCAAAATAATTATGCTTGCAGCACAGCACAGCTACTGGGCTGCTCTTGAGTTGGGAGAAATAAAATAAATATTCTCCTCAGTTTGATTGCAAACCGCCTCCTTCTCTCCTTTTTGTATTTTAATACATTTTCTTTCCTTGTATTTTATTGTACTTTATGTACAAAGTTTTTTTTTGCTGTTTTAGATTTAAATAAAACAATGTGCATTATTTACATTTTGGTTTATATTTCATTCCTGTTTCATTATTTTTGGTAGAATACATAAGCATATCATATATGTGCACACACACATAACGCACACACCGGTAGGAATAACTTGAGCAATAAACGAGAGCTGGTGCCGTAATGTTGTTATTTTATAGTTGAAGGAGAGCTGATCCAGAAAATTTCGCTTTCCCTAGTTATAATGAAATCCCTCCGAAAATGCCATACGCGTCAACGTACTTTGGAGCGGAGCCTAGTTTTACAAACAATCTCAAAAGCAGTTTGTTGTAGACATCAGACAGAGAGACGTTGTCGCAAAACAACTGCAGCAAGTGTGAGAGAGGGATGTAAGTATGTTATTAGCATGTCAGCACTCTCAGCAACATATCCTGAATGAATATTAATATTCCAGTACCTAGATTTAATTTTATGTATTGAATGGATTCACGACTTATATATTGTAAGTGGCAATCGGTCCGACTTTTGTGTACAGCAATGAAGTTTGCAAGCATGACTGCACTAGAGCTTATTATCTTTGACTTTGCAGTAGAAAATGCTGCCTATTTTTAATCTCAATGTCTCCTTTTATACATAATCCCATTACATATGACACCGCAACATATACAAATCAGAATGCCCCTTAAATTAACAGCTTGTAAGTTCCATGACTAAAAAATTCCATTATGTTTCTTGCTTTTCATGGTCAGTTTTATTCCTTCGGGATTGTTTATTTACTTTCTGAACAAAATACCCGTATCTCTAAATCGTGGGATGCGGAAAACTTTTGTAGCGTGAATAGGAGTGTGCTGAAGTAAACCGCTTAAAACTCTCACTTCCACTGTTATCATACACGAGTTTTGAAAGTTCATTATTTTTTCATGTATAATTTTGAATGCTGACAAGGCCAGTGCAAAGACAATGCACACGTTGGAATATATGCATACTGCTTTCTAACATACAAAACTGCTTTCTGAATCACAGTTGATTATGAACATGAACACATGAAGACCATCAAGTTCATTAAAACATAGTAGAGCTTTAACTAACATGTATACATCCAAATCCGAGTAATTTCTTAAATTGAAGTAATTCAAAAACTTATTTTCCCCATCAGCTAAAACTTCCATTCATACATTATATCATATCGCAAATCAAAATGAGCACACTTCGCTGTGACACTTTGTTTCTTGTACGCACCCTCGCCGATTCTAAACTTGCTTATTCCTCACGCTAATGTGTCTACAGAATAATTGCAATAAAGGAAAAGAAAGTTGGAGAAAGTCGCTAGAAAAATAGCTGATGATGACAAAACTTTTCTGGTAAGCACAAATGCACGATGTTGCTTTTTCTTGTTGTAGTTGTCTCTCACATCATTTAATATACATTTTGTTCTTGGGTCTTACCTCTTTTCGCAACATTATTTGAATTGTTCAACATGGTCATAACCCACTATTATTACGAGAATATACGTATTCTAAAGTTTGAGCTACCTTACTCCAAAAAACTTTAGAGCAACTACTACTTTTAACAAACTACTCGTGCAGCACAAGGGGTAATTGTTACGTTCATTGTCGAGTCGTCGCATGAACTTTGTATTCATTTACAAAGCTTTTGTCCGTCTCTAGAGGTGGCATATTATGTGACCGGTATAACTTTTTTGACAAAGCGGAAACCTAATTACATGGACATACAATATACCTATTCCAAGGACAACCAAGCATTAACTGTATATTAAAACCCAGCAGGCACAATAAACTGGTAGTTTTTATGTTTCATTGTCTCAAATTTCAAGGTTATGGTATTGGATGCACTATAACTACTTTCTTACTGTTTTATAAACATGCAATTTTATAGTATTAGTAACAATTGCACACTCACACAGCACAATCTATTTTTGATTTTCATATTATTCTTTGTAAATTCGATAAAACAACGCGCCATTTTCCAGCAGACGAACCATTAGTACTAGTCACAATTTACTTATTATTAGCTTGGCACAATGACACACAGAGCAAGTTAATATACGGCAAAGTTGCTCAGCTATTGAGGTAGTATGAGATGATGGTTCAGCTAGCTGCCAAAGACAACAAGATTTTTATGAGAGCATATAAAAGGGTTTATGGCGTTACCAGATTTTTCTTTGATATAGATTTTACTTGACAGGTGGAATTGGAAAACTGCCGAAAATATGCATCTTCGCTAGACTCTAGACCTCTTCTGTCTCTCTGAGGAAATTGCATCATACCATAAAATAAGGCGAGCTGGCTGACTAAGGCGAATATGATCACTTTTATATGACATACCCAAAACTGTAGTTTTCCTGATGTTGCAATGGACTTACCATTTCCCAAGCAGAAGCATATTTGCATAAATAATACATTGAGATTATTCAGTGTTGGAAACTAAAGCACTTATTTGATGAAGTGTCGCTTGCACAAGAAATATATAATATGTCTCCTTCTCTGCTATTGCACATTTGTCGAAATAAAAAATGTAATATATATTCGGTAATTTGGCCGTTGAAACAAATTAGCTCCATACACACCATCGTACATTATTATTACTTCTACCACCACCATTACAACAACGTTATGCAGTATGTAGGATAAGCACCTAAATCTCATAATATGTGCCTATAGTCATTGGCTCTTGAATCCTATTACTTACTTGAATCAAAACACAAGAAATCCCTACATGCAAATCCCAATGTCGTTAAAACATGTACACAAAAAATTCACACGTTCGTTTCATTTCCTTTTCCGTTTTTTATTACATCTTTTCACTTTCATTATTGCTAAAGATGCATACACTATACTTAATAAGGAAAAAGCATCATCATCACAAGTATCGAGTGTAGTGTATACATGTTTTCTATTTGTATTTTTATGTCAAGTCACATTAACTATCACAACATACACAAGAGTTGGAAAAGAGGTCATGGTGCTAAAACAAAAAATTTGCATATAAATAATATGATTTATACCTTAGCTCGTAAAGAAAACTGGCTGTCACTTCTGCTTTCTACAAGAATTCAAGGAATTTTAGTTGAAATGCTCGCCATGATATCTATTTCCTTCCCTTGCATTCTTTTCGGGTTTCACTCACTGTAACTTCAATTTCGATCCGGCTCTTGAAAAGAAAAGTGATCATGAGTTAGTGTACGTTTGCATTTCCATTAAATTTTATTTATTCTAAGGTTGACTGTCATTTCCTTCTCGTCGTCTTGTGAAGATTTCACTCTGCGAGAAAAATCAATGGAAAACAGGCAAGGTTATGCAAATATATGTTTTTGGAGATGCCTGACTTCTTTAGGACACCTACTCAATCAACATTTTGATCATAAACGAGCAACAATAAAAAAACTCCATGTGCTCATAAACAATTTTTGCGTGGGTTCTTCTATCTAGTAAACAATGTTAGGGGGACGACTGCCAACAATCCTGAGAAGGTTTAAAGCAAAAGCAGGCACTTACCCGCGGGCGTACATACATGATCAATGATAAAATACTGTGTTGAAATTGAAATATGCTCCGAAGACTCAGCAGTAGTCCTTCAATACACAGCATTCAATTTTGTCAATTTTTTCTTCAAAGCTGAGTTCAATTTAAGGTTGTATAAGAACAAATACGAGTGCGCAGTAGACCAAACATTTTACATGCCCATCTTTTGAGTTTTTATGCATAAGTTAGTTGCTAAAAGAGTACAACTTCTAGGAAAATGAGAAACTGACTTTCACTGTGCATCCAAAGGTTGCTACTACATTTTTCGATTGAAATTCAATTCACTGCAAAAAAAAGCTCACACATGAACACAAAAAAAGACGATAATGCAAAGAAAAAACGGACACAAGTGAAGCGACTCGAGCTTCGACGATCACAAAGAGAAGCTAAAATCCTGCTGCTTCTTATTAGGACAAAGGTTCAACAAGACACCCTGTGTCAATAGTGCAATTTTAAAACGTATTTCAAAATACAGGCCGTACATCTACGACTCAATTGTGTAGAGAGACACTATAAATGGTACTTTGGTTCCCATTTATCTAAAGCGTTGAGGTGAAAAATACATTTTAAAATATTTTCTTTTGTACAATTGCTGTCGGCTCTTATCTAGGAAAGTCAACAGAAGTATTTACTTATGCAAATACGTACTGGATGTAAGTTCGATACTGGATATATGTTCACTTGTTTACATGTTAATGTTTTCGTCATGTAGCGGAAATGGTGGAATGCTAGGAGGAACTTTTTACTGGATGGATAGTGATTCCAAAGTCGGTTCGGCTAAATCATTTAAAATATTCATGATCATTCATGACTGGCAATTGATGAAGTGATGATCAGACAAAAGTCCCATACTAAACGGACTAGACCAATAAAAACTAGGATCTACTAAACCAACGAAAATGTACATTCTTAGAATTGTATTAGTAATTTCCTTACATCCGTTCACTAAAGAATGATATATCACCTACTAGTCAATGTGTTACATACATCTGCATGATATATATGTAGTAGGAACCTCAGGTTGACTTGTCACGGTCATTATAGCTATCCGACTTGGCCCAAAATTTTCACTTTCCCCGTTAATGGCAGTTTGCTAACGGATGTCAACTGAAAAGTAGTGCTACCTAAGATTCACTCTAATCGAATGGGGCTCTATTCAGAGTTGAAATTTTGTTTGTAATGTTTTGTGGATACCAGGTACTACTGATATAAATAAAGGCTCTAGAAACGGTAAAATGTGCTTTACCATTCGCAGTACATCTCTATGTTTACTATTTGCAGAAAGAGAATGGGTTCAAACGACTGAATTAGATACAGAATTCTTAATTCTTTCATTGAAATTCCTTTTGAAGACCTCCGTTTTCAGGCGCCACAAAGTTGAAATACAAACACAGTGAAAAGGCCAGTGTAAACTACACACAACAGCCTACTGACTGGCGAGTATCCATCACTTTTGAGCGGCTTATTTGAGAGCATCACTTTCCGACTTTTCTAGATAGGTGAAGGTAACAAAATGTCGGTCCGCTGTAGTTGTTGTACAATGACATTTTTCCGCATTGCAATATTCACAAGAAGTGCTTTTCTGAAAATAGTTGAAATTTTGCAGACATTAGTAGAAAATCTATGACGTGGAAACTTTTAAATGGAATATCATTTCCTCTGTAATGTCGGGTTTTTTCAAAAGTATCAGTGATTCAGCATTCCTCGTTCCCCCTTCCCATTCGTATCTCTTTGATGCTAAACGGCAAAACAGGTTACTGAGAGGGGAGGTGATATTTTTGGAAATGTGCGCGCGAAAATGTTCTCATGTGTACAGGTTTTGATGGAAATACGTGATTATTTGTATGGCCAATTTCATCACGGGGTTCCGTGAGACAACCTTGAAGTTTCCTGCAAAATGTATGTTCTGTGTTGTCTCGTTGTAGCTTTGAAACCCACAAAATCCGATGTCTCAGGCCTATTGGATTTCTACGAGTTTTTTTGTTTACACAAGGAATAACTTATGAGGATACGACACCGCATCATCTACCTCAAGGAAATGTGCCTACTAAATCCTAATAACCTAAATGTATGCGCATAATGATCTATAAAATGTAAATGGTTATCCTTATTTATGAGCGATAATGCTCTAAACATTCCGTGTAAATACAATTTTGAAAGTCATATTTCAAGGGGGAAAGCGGGCGTAAAAATTTCTCGGTTGCTTTCCACTGAAATAACGACTGCTACTGTTTCTGTATCATGAATTTCTTCGAACGCAGAATAAAGACGGACAGAGTAGTAGTGGATGAGGATGAGAATGCATATTGTATCCAGCCGAATAATGTGTTTTCAACTCTTCTTTATGATTATTTGTAAACACGAAATGATTTAAGAGCCACTACAGAGAAAGAACACTTCTTATTCAGGATAATGTTCATATTAACGTATATATAGCTTGTCCGGATTGGATGAGGATATTTTTGGAAATAGTTTTTCTGCGGCGTAGGCAGCCAATGGATATATAGTGAAGAAAGTTTTAGCTGCATCAATGAAAATATTGTTGTGTTGATGTTTGAAATTTTTGTGGCTTTTGCTAGATGCTGTATATAAGGCTACATTGTTTACCCTTTCATTGTCAGTATCAAGTCATGGGCAAATAAGGCGAACCATATATTTAGTAAAATGTTAGAATTTTAGCATATTATAAGTTCACCGCTGTTTCTGATGCAGTTTCTCATCCAGTTTGTGCAATGACGGCCCATAAACTACGACCCACGTTTTTCTCCACCACCACCAAGAAAAGGCTCTTTTTCATCTTCCCCTTATTCATGGCAATAATAACAATAAAATACACACTCACGTCCTTTCTCAATGTTAAACGAATCTATTTTCAAGTGAAGCCACCATTTTTATTCCAAAGCACATTTTAGCCTACATGACATCGCATCACATTTCTTCTACATCCAACACCACGACTCGTATAAACTTTCCCTGGGTTTGGTACTTGTCCCACCACAACAAATAATAATATATATTTTTACGTTGCTTCACACAACCACCATGTGAGATCAGAAGCAAACTGGGGAGAAAACGTTGGAATTGATGTTCTAGATGCTCTGTGACACAAAGTATTGGGTTTACTTCAGTGATATGTACATAGTTGCAGGTTTGTTTGGTTGTCTATATTGATAATGGAATGTAAGAATATTATGCCAGAACATTTAGCACTTACATCTGTTGAAAGGATAATGGAACTTCCATTTTTGAAAATGTTGTACACGAGTAGATTTTTATGAAATTTCGTTGTAATCCGGTTATAAGAAAAATACAAAGGAAAAGAAATTTACTCGTGTTGGCTGTTTGTGCATCATACAACGTAAGCTCTATTTGACAGGTTCTTCAATGTGTGATTTTAACTTTGATTTGATTACCGATATGACACCTTTCCTTCCTCAACACCTAGAAACAACACCAACATGACATAACGTCTACCGTCTGCATATTGTATATTCAACTCCAACCTTTGCCTTGTTGAAAGTTGTACGATAAAATTAGATACCTACGTAAAAAGTGAGAAATAGAAGCTCGGCTGAGGTATGTACGTAAGCTAGATTATGATGATTATACAAGTGCATAATATGTATGCTATTATTACGACGTCGTTGGTCTTTACAACTGTCCATAATAATAAGGAAATCATGAGGATTTTCTAAATCTCTGTTTCTATCTTTCCTTTCCCTCGCCCAAACACAAGCCTATAGTTCTCTCGGGGACGCGCAGGGAATATGTGATATGTAGAAAGAAAAACCACCATACTTCCACGTAGCACGAACTACACGATCGGTTGACTGACTCAGTTCATGGCAAGGAGAAAAGAAACTTGCAAAGGAATGCACAGATGCATACAGTTTATAAAAATTGAATCATATAAATTATACATATTATATAAATGCTCATATAAAATATGCTCACAATATATAGGTAGGTATGGTATGCATGTATTATAGCTATGTGTATGCAGATTAGCTGCACGAAAGCATTATATATGAATGCCTGTTTTAGCGAATCAGATGTCAAAAGAAAAAAAAACGGAATGCACAAATCAGCCAGAATATCCGATTCTCAAAAACTTTACAAACTTTTGCTGATATGATGACAAAGATGATGATGTGGAGCTTTTCAAGTAGTCATGTTGTTGTTCATTAAATTCAGCTGCAGAAACAGAGATGGATAGGATAGATGGAAAGAAATCAAGATTTTTTTATTTTTTTGGAGTGGGATTTCACAAGAGGTTGCAAAAAATTCAGTTTGTAAGCAAGCAAAACGATGTAACAAACGATGACGAAGAAGGAGGAACCAGGAAAACGTTCCGGAAATTCAATTTGTCGCTAGCACTCTGTGTGTGTGTGCTGTGTGCCTATACCAACTTTCATTTTGGTACTAGACTTTCGTTATGATAATACATGACTCCATTCCATCCGTTTTTACTCAAAGTGTAGAAATTTTGTTCATTACTATGTGAAACTTGAGCAGTGAAAGTAGAGTAGGTATACTACAGCCTGCCTTATTTATTTTATCAAAGAAAAAAACATGACAAAAAAGTACTTTTTAGAATTCTTTTTCTTGAATCCTTGTACATACATTGTCGTGCTAGCATAGCACAGCTCAAGTTGTCGTTGGCTCCGTCGTAGTCTCGCTTGAATCTATTGTCAAAACACTTCTTGTTCCTCTTACTCTAGTATGATGCATTAGATAATTCCAAAAAGTAAAAACTTCCGTGCAACGTGAGCAGCAGCTACAAGGCGCTCGCTCGGCAAAGTGTACTTTTTGTGTTTTTCCAGATAAATAAAAATAAACGCGCTGCCACCTTCTTAAAAGATTGACTTAATCACTTACATCAAAGCAACTTTTGCAGCTCTATCATCAGCAGATGAGCAAAAATAAATAAATCTCGCTGCGAACTTATTTGTTTTGTTTGAGGACGAAAACAAAAAGCTTTGAATTATTGTGTAGCTCAGTGTTTTCACTTATTACATATCCGAATGACGACGACGGTGACGAAGCACTTGATGAATTTGTATAGATTCGCAATTCGTATTGATTATGTTTTGGCACACAATAAGGAATTGAGAAGACTACTAATCCGTAAAACGCTTTTCCTTGTAATCTTGAATGTGTTGGAATTCATTGGCATATAAAGCCTACTTCCATACGTTTTGTAATCACACCAGCTCCCAGAGTATTTATACTGCGATACGCGGGCTGCTGGGAGCTCTAAATGCGGTCATCAAAGCGGATTCCTATCTTTCCTCAGCCACGGAGCAGCAGCAACAGCAACAGAAATGCTGTGAATAGGTAACATTATTCTGGAAACGATAAGAGCTTTAGCTATTCAGCTTCTTTCACTTGTGGATGGGCTAATGCGATTTCACTCTCAAATACGTGACATGAAATACTTAATGAGACTTTCATTTACGAGCACTCTCTTTTGTTCTTTCTCCCCGATGATGAGGATGATAATGACGATGATGATGGCAAGTTGTTACTTCGATAATAATAATAATAATAAGTGGTATGTTGCACTGAAAGTAAAGTAGCCTTTTACCACCAAGACCAACCCAACCTACTGCTTCGCAGCCTTCGAATATATAAGACAGTCATTATACATGCCAGTCAACACAAAAACACTTGAACAGCTAAATACGTTGTCTTAATCCTTTAATTCATCTTTCGGACGGATTCATTAAAACATTGCGTGCGTGCCTGCTTACTTTCCCAAGCTTGTCATCTCGCATTTTTGTTGAGTACTTTTGATGATGATCAGAAGTGGATTGGCGCACTTTATACAGTGATGTGACTACCTTCACCACTAATTTTATTATGTAACCACCGACTTGTATACATTCACTCGCAGAGTTCATTTTGATTGCTCTTTCCCAAGTAAGGGACGGCAAAGTTAACTCTAGCAGCCTCTTTAGTTCTACATTCCAACCTTATGCCAAAATGTTGCTTGTTTTCTCAACAAGAATAAGCATATTAATGTGTGCTGTGTGGATAATGATAGGAACTTCAATTAAGTGATTCACTTTTCGTCATTCCGTCCGTACAAAATGGTGATGATGACTGATGACGCGCGTTCGAACAGAGCAAAGTAAGTATTTGCAAATAGTATATAACTCCATAAATATATTAACAGAGTATCGCTCTCTACATTAGAGAAAATGATTATCATTATTAGTATGGTGCTTTATTCACAGTGTCATTGTCAGTGTTGGTTGCTCAATGCTATAATATGCAATACTTTTGTGAAGGATTGTTTTCTTGTCTTATTCAGCGAAAATGGAAAAGTACAAACCATGTTACAAATGCGGACGTATACTCTGCGATATTCTCTTTTTCTCGCTTCTTTCCTCCTCCTCCTCCCTCCAGAGTACAAAAAGGAGCAAACAACAGCAGAAAGTTGCTTCTTTCTTTTTCACAATTTATTTCACAAGAGTCACGTGTAAAAAGGAAAGAATAACATTTATACTTTAGTAAAGAATGTGTAATTCTGTGTGTTGTTGGTTTGGAAGTGTTCTGCTTGCTGCTATCAATCCAACATGGAATATAATACTTTATCCGGCCCTTTTCCCGAAAACTCTTCTCATGTGTCGAATAATCCTTTAAAAGAGATATGGAGACCAAGAGAAAAGAAACAAACGGACAAGTCGAAGGAGAGGAAGTAGAAGAAATTTATGTGCTCTGCACATCTATCTCTATGAAGTCAGCACGGCACTTTTTCTTTTTTCTTTCTCCCACTTCTGGCAGCAATGTTTTATGCACTCGCAAAAAGTAAAGTACATGCTAAACAGAAAAATAGAAATTCTCGCGTATGTCTTTTTGTTATTATAGATTGCAATATTCCATGCATAACAAACTACTACCCGCGTCTGACGACTCTGTTTATATGATGATATCCATTTCCTTACAGAAAAGTCTCAACGCATTTATGCTTTTGTCAAACGGATAAAGATGAGGAGAGTGAGAGCGTACTTTATTTCAGTCCAAGTAAAAGTTCAATGTATCACTTTGTAGATGCGATCATGCAAGGCAAGGCGGTATTTTGCAACGAGTTGTGGATATTCACGATGCGGCCTGTTTGTGTTTATAGTGCATAATATATACGTGTGCTTATGAGCGGCGTTTGGAGTGTGTGGATAGACGAGGAAAGCTCTTCCATGTAACGTCAAGTGAAATAGGACGGTCTAGATTTTTTTAGTAAAACAAAAACTATGTTTTACTGCTCATTGCTTGTTGTTCTCGAAATTCTTAGAAAGTCAAAAAGGCACTGACATGCCGTTTTTATTCAATATTAGTTCAAAAAGGGATAACAATGAGGGTTCTATACTTGATATCAATTCTAAACTCACCACTCTATCCAGCAAAGATCAACGAATAGTTTATAGAGACAAAAATTACTAGGTACTTCTGAATTTTGACTAGTGACACGAAACAACGAAAGATCAAAGGATTTCAAGGTACATGTGAGTATTTCATTTTTTTCTCTTCAATGCAGAATATTATGACAGATATTGTATTATTATGAATCTATCATTGCTTTTGAAGAAAAACATTCAGCGTTGACGGTGTCGCATTGAATTTAAAGGGTGAGCGCAGTAAGAAGTGAAGATGAGCAAAAATACCCCAACCAAGGCAAAGCATTAAAATCAATGAAGAAAACGTTGGATATGCATATGGACACATCCAGCAATATTATCTTTTTATCGGACAACCATCCAGTACAGCAACTATTTATACCGTTGGTAATACCAAGTTTGGGCTGTTTTTTTTTTTGCAACGACAATCTTGAAAATGATCAAAACCGACTGACGAACGTTGTCAAAAACTGAATTCCCATTTGTAGTGTAAATAACGCAGACATCTATGAAAGAAAAAAGCCCCAACAAGAGATCACAGTCGGTAGACAGCAATCACAATTCGCCAACTTATAGAAGTCAAAAACTCGATCAACTTTCATACTTAGCCTAAATAACCGCTGCCGGCACTTTTACCAAACTATCTGAAAGGATCTAAAATTTATAAGAGCTCATGTCCCTCTCATGACCTCTTTCAAACAACATCAGCTGAACTATCAATTTTTGTATATCTTTTCTTGGTTGTTGTCCATTAAAGCCCATTGGGCAGTTGAACTTTGTTTGACTGTTAGGTTTTTACTCATTACTTTCCGTTGAGTTTGCAGAGAAAATCAACGTTCCAAAGTTGTATGCTACAAAGAGTAAGAATATTATGCCTTTAAATATACATACAAGTACACAGTTATAGTTGAAGGTTGAAGTACACAAGAAATACATAGAAAATATCACAGAAAAAATGTCAATGAAAATGTTGTGACAAACTCGCAACAGTGATCAATATGGGAATTCGATGTGTTTTGTTTTCAGTTATTACTAACATTCATTAATGTCATGTTTTGTGTATTGACAATGTTCGTGTCAGTTTGAAAATATCTGAAGCATTATATTGTTTTGAATTATTATTGCCATTAATGTTATATTTGAAAGAATGAAAAATTCTCTTTGTTTTAAGTAGTCACTCTAAACATCTAAAAACAAGTTTTAGTTTGTTGATTCAATTCAAAATATTTTCACTGATGAACTACAAGCGGTGGTTTTGGTTTCTCCATTGCATTATATACTCATGCAAAAATTGCAGAATTGTAGAAATCCAGCACTTCAATTTTTCTCCTTCCTTAAGGCAAATTTGTAAACATAAACATTAACGTGCCGTGAAAACATATACATATATGTATTTATTTATATATAAATGGCGATAAACAAAATTCATAAAAGCCCAGTTGCATGCATGCCTATACATTATGTATACAAAAACGTAAATGCCAGACATGCAGATAATATGCTACTGAACTTTAGACAATCGTTCATCCCGAGTGCGTTTTCTAATTCTGGAAATGGCAATCTGCTATAGAATGTAGAAAGTGTAAAAACCTATCGTTGATTGCGTATAAAAACTTGCCATTCATTGAACTTTACCAAATGAACAAAATAAACAAAAAGTTTGTTCAGAACCAGAAGACGCAAAATGTGTTCTCTTTTCAGGAAATCAGGAACATGTTTTCCGCTGATATAATGCACAGTACATAAGAGTTATACATGATATTACCTCCGTTATATGTAATAAGTAATAACACCTTGGGCGCACAGCGTGGAGTTTTACTGTAATCACAGTAATCAGGCACCATTGCATTACGATTGCAATTCAACGGCACAACTAACCACATGAATAATAAATTTTAGCATATGCAGAGACAAGGTAGTAATAACCTACTCAATGTACGTTTTTATTTATACCAGTTGTTTGTTCTACGTCTGTTTCTTTATTCTCGGAAAAAGGAAGCGTCCACATCAACTTGCTTCATACTTCTATGAAAAGAATTTGTACTCGAAAATGTTCCACCACTTCAGTTCATGCAAATGTAAGGTAAAAGAAAGCAATCGTTTCTTCCTCGTGTTCAAAATTACTCAGCAAGCTGAATATGTATACAGCAATTCCGTTTCCTTTTGTTTGACTACAATAATTCGTACATTAGTTCCCAAGTATTCCCATACCCTTTCTTTCTATATTTAGCCATTTCGTATTTGCATATTCAAAGAAACTTTCTCATTCTCCATTCTTTGGTCTTTTGCATGTCGATTATAATGTGACCAGCCGCGGTGGGAAGAATCTTTTGATGACACACTTTGTCAAGCATTTTTGATTATTATAAGGATAATAATGATGCGTAATCTGTAATGATGGTCCTTATCTCTCTCCTCTCTTCTTCCCCCTTCCAGGAATTATACAGATAAAAAGCATTTTCAGACATTACGTATTTCACCACCTTTATTGTTAAATGGAACGTGCATTATTTAAAAACATTATGGTCTCTACCTCTAAAATCACGACATTACATAAAGTTGTAATACCTAATCATTAAAATTAATGTGAATGAATGTGGTTATTATGCATGCGTCTGTAAAAACAACTTTAAGCACGGATAATAATGTATGCATGTGTAAAAAAATAACAAGATTGTTCCATCAGCACATAATTTTTGCGTAAAATCACATTCCAAAGCTTCTTATTTGCTTGTATTTACTAGAAGATTACTAGTAATAGATATAGTAGTTTTTATTCAATATATTTCTGAAATGCTGTAATTAAATATGGATTATTTTTTTGCTCGTTTCTGCCTACCTCCACCTCTCCAACAGCGAAGTTCCATAAAGTCTCCCTGAGAATATATCTGGCTCCTTCTCCCTTTGTACCAGGAACATATATTAACTAGTGCCAATGCTAATGTATCTTAAGTCCAGATGAATGGTACGTAAAATACTGCTAATTCTCTTCACATCTTTTATATTGGAGCTAACTACCCCAACTTCAATGGTAGATCTACAGTCAGCAGACTAAACTGCGAGAAGGGGTACAAAAGTCTATATTCGTACTTAATGGAATAATGAATAAAGGGCGGATGCACTGGAAAAAGCAATGGAGGCATAAATCAAATCCGTAGCAGAGGAGAAAGTTGAAAGTGAAAGTATGAAAAACGACTGTTCCAGACTAGACCCAAGAGCATGCACAGTGGTCCCTCTGTCTAGCGTTGAGCACAAATAGAGTAACACGGGAGCAATGAAACGGAATAAAATTCAATTCAATGTGTGCAATATCCTTCCTATACATTGCCACCGTCTCGCACTTGGAGTACATTTATGGTGGTTAGTGGTGGCTGATGCTGCTGTAGTAGTGATGATGGAAGAAGAATAGAATGACTTATCCTGTTCGATGAAAAAAGTCACCATGTCCCATGAGCCAGCTGCTATATCAGTGGAACACGCAAGCTAGGCTAAAGTAGTTTTTTAGACTGTTCTAACGTAAGAAGTGATGCTTCTTACAACAATGAGCACTCGTCTCAACTACTCCATGGAAAAGTTCAGGTCTCTTGTTCGAGCAGAACAAGTTAACGATGTCAAGTCGTGTTTGTATTTGCTTTATAATGCAATACGAAGGTAACTGATATTTCCATCACATGTCTCCTTTATGTTGGAAGGAGCACATGGACATACTTTGCTAAAGCTGCAACTTATGATCTGTGCCCGTGATGATGATGATGATGATGGCTACTTATTTTTTTCTTGGAAGTTTCTTGTTCAGTTGTTAGAACCTTTTTCTACTGTCCCAGGTCCACATAAGTCCAAGAAAAAAATGTGACTTGCTGAATACTGGAAGTTGAGGTGAAACATTGGCATGGAAGACGATAAACAGAAAGAAAACAGTTCGAGCAATACCAACCGAAACCATTTTTACACTATTACATTTTTCGAGAAGGTAAGCCATTTAGGTTGAAACGAGACGACAACATGCTTGCACGCAGCTTATTCATTGACGACAAACTCATGGAATAAAGCTTCGTTGGCTATTATCGTCAGCAGCTGCAAGAGTACATCCACCCACAATCAAAAACGCTACATATTATTATTATTACAGAAGCGTCTTGTTAGGTAAAAGTGGTACTAGTGAGATATATGAAAAATTACATTGCTTTGAAAAAAAATATTATTTTATGGAATATTGTGTACGAAGAGGACACATTGAATTTATGGCTACAAGCGTAAAAGTAGCATACTCAACGCAATACAGGCTGCTATTTTACCTCGTCTTGTCGCGTTGCCTGTTTGACATGGTGCCTTTTATGTCTGACTTTCTATTACCCTCTTTTTACTTTCAGTTTTCTCATCTGAAACAAAAAGTGAAATGAAAAATGAAAAAAGGGAAAGTGATGTTCACTACGACAATACAATGGGATGAGTTCATAAATGAAGTACCGACAATTCGTACTTTTTAAAGTTGAACCATCGTATAGCGATTACATTACTGTTGTAATAAAGTGTTCACATTGCAACACTGTTGAAGTTCATAAATCATTCAGCTAGAAAACATGCAAAACTATGTAATGGTAGTCGCATTCATTCCAATGTCTGTGCTATATAATATGTAAGCTCTTTGATTTTACCGTATAAAGTTAATGTTACTGGCGTGGGTGTGGTCCGTTGTATTTACACAGAAGAGTAAAATTTATGACTGATATTTGAGAAAAGTACGGAAGTTTGAAGTAATTGTGTCGAAAAAGTTTGAGACTTATGTCTAAGTACTTACATATATAATGAAATTGTTAAATTTAAACCAGACAAGTTAACTTTGGAATGAATGAATTGATATTGATATTGTTGTATCAGCTTCAACGAGTCAAAGGAAATTCCATGCATAAATGACAAATGCTTCCGAATCGTATAATACTTTACTTGGTTTCTTCCTGGAAGAATACGTACGAACATGTATTTAGATTTCAATGTCTTCGTCTCATCTTACAGAGTATAGATCGTAACAAAATAAATGTCTAAACAGTTTCTAAGCGAAACTTTTGCTATCATAAAAACTATATTACAACATCATACAAACGGGATAAAGTAGATTTTAAGCAGAATCTGCAAGTAGAAACTTGAAAAAAATTTTGCTGCTGAAAAATATATGATAATAATCTGAAAAACTCCTTTCCAAGAAATTTGTCACGTGTTCAAATTGTTTTGATGTAGTAATGAAGCAACTTATCTTTATCATGCAGACAGCATACTGCTGGTAAAAGTAATAACAAAATGTCCTTCACCAGATAAAATTCCCTGATTGCTCCTTATTACTCCATGTTTATGATAAATTTAGACTACTCGTGTCTTGTTTTTCATCCTTATTTTCTTTGCTATTTTGTAAGCAATGCGACGGATGTTCTTAACTATGTAGGTACTTGGTTTACGCAATATGTCACTGTAAGCATACTGTATTTTGTTTTGCTGTTGTAATGTAATCTGCACCTAAACGGCAACACAACAACAAAATGCTTGTTAAACCTTAACTTGTTAAAGGTTCATTATGGTGGGCATAGTTAAAGCGGATATAAAAAAGTGGTGGAAGCATAATTCTTAAAAGGTTTAAAAAAGTAGCTTTTCCTTTTACTGACTATAAATTCATTGCTGGGGAATCCAAAATTACATGTGTAAGCCAGCACATTTGGGAAAAGCTCTATACAATTCATAAGAGTGAACTTTATTTAAATCTCTCTGCAAGTTGTGGAAGTGTCAGGGTTAGTTTTCGACGTATAAAAATCAAATAAACTGACTTTTGTTATCATGAAAATAAAATAAGACAATTGCTATGCATTTTCCGACAGTGACATTAAAATAATTTGAAACCGCCATATAAATACATGCAACATACTGACATCTATTGTTAACATTGCTTGTCAAAGTATTTTGAGAAGTGATAAAGGACCTTTATTGACGGCACGGGTGTATGCTATGGGAAAAGAAGGACGAATGAATTGAAAGCACAGGATTGATTTTGTAGTCCTAACAAAGCGCATCCTTCCTGGACAACACGTCTGGACATGACTTTGGATAGTGTCGGGACAGACTGACAGTCTGAGATAAATTTAATATGACTTTTTGTGTTGACCCTATGATAAATGTTTACTGTCATGTTGGTACTGTACAAGATTTGTTAATAATTTGAAGTGAAAATATTGTGAAAATTTATTATTATAGTTCTGGTTATGGTAGAAAAGCAACACACAATCCAACTGTGAGCCGAACCATGGTAACATTTAGTAAACTTGAGATAGAAGGATTACTACGAAGCTTGCTATAGTGACAGTCTTGTTCACTGTGATAACGAGATGAGACTGCGAGAAAAAGTACTATACTGTTACGACACAGCGTAAAGAAAAATCCTCCAAGAAACTTTATTAGAACCTCGGGAAAATCTGTTGGGAGTTTATACCCAAAAGGATTTGATAATGAATGAGAGTAAACAGTGTAAAAAGGAAATGAGCAGACACGCGGGTCTCCCAAACAAGTACCCCATGGAATGCAGCAACAACCTCCTCACTAAAATGACTTTAGTCTTCAATAATAACAAGTGAAGAAAAACAGGCAATGAGAAGACAGAACGGACCAAGTGAGGGGAAAAACTAAGTGGGTGGCACAAATGAGTGAGTCGCCAATTTATTCTCTTTAGGGAAGTGCCAATCACCCCAGTCGTTCAAAAGCTACCAATTATGTGTATATTTTTTATTTCTATTTGTAGCAATGAAGAAATCCCTTACTCAATTCAGTCCGTGTTTACTAATGAAACTTGAGAAATAATGCATTCACGTAAAAGTATAATAATTATTGAAGCTACCACGAAAGTAGGTAGAAATACAATGGCATAATATATTTTGAAGGAACATTTATGCATTATTAAAAATCGACGGTCTATCAACAGGTTTTAAATGCCTTTTGTTGTCGGTCGAATTGATGTCATGCACGGGTACATAATTTTTAATAATTGTTACAAATATACAGATGACATAAGTAATTAATTTTATTCGTATGTCGTTTGTGCCCATTTTCGTTCTCTCAAAATTGTTGTAAGGGCACACGCACAGTACTAATTCTAAACAACATACGCGAACTAAAAATTATATGTAAAATAAAAGCCCAAAAGTCAATATCAGAGATTCGTTAAAAACGTAGCCTGAATTGAAATAGACGCATGCGAGGGCTTTACATTACAGACGCAATTGGTCGGCCATTCTTGAAAAATTGTATTCTCTGAAAATTAAATAAGTTCTGACTCTGTCTCTTGTACCTTGTAGGATTTATACTGCTACACAGAGTTATTTCTTCAGTTTTTTGTGCCAGAGGGATGAGTAAATCTTGAATTTTTGATGAATCAAAAGTGAACCCATCTACGCGGATATCAATGTACGGAAAAGGAAGCACTTTGTAGTTGTTTCATATAAATCTCCGTCCATTAGAAATCGTACACCAAATGCATGTTGAACATTTTGACGTCAAGTTTCCTAATAACGTCTTACGCTTTATTAAAGGTGAGAATTTTATATTTAAACTATAAGACCAATTGTGCACGCTCTACATTCAAACGTTCGGACGAGTAGCAACTTAATGATTTGTCAAAATGCTGCAGCTGAAGGTGCGAAACTCGTAAAGTCGTCAGCGAATCAACCAGATAATTTAATTCACACCATACCATTATTAGGAGACCGTCTTAGTATAGTTTTCTGTTCGACATTGAAGGTTGTCTAATTTGTGTGTAAGATGAACGTGTGAAAAGAAAAGCAATAACCACAAGAGAACAAGTGGGAACAGGTGAAAGTTTTTGTGTTTGATTTAACTTTCATTCCCCTTCGTATACAATGAGTAGTTTTTATTTCAATTTCTACAACCAAGTAAGACAGTCTGAGAAAATGCAGGAAAATCCCAAAACAGCACGCCTAAAATGAAAGATTTCTCGAGAGCCTTTGATTTTCTCCAGAACACGTTCTGTATATATACTTGCATAATACAAATAACTATGTACGCTTTTGAAGGATGTCGGAGTTTGTGTAAAAAACACAGGAAAAACGCCCAGGTACTACGGTGAGACAATATAAGCATAATAATAATGCAACATATCCCAGCCTGTTTAGAGAAGTGGACTTTTCCTTGAACTGGCGAATCCCCACTTCTCGCTCCAACATCCACCAGAAGCACTATTACTTTCATTTCTTTGGAGCGAGTGGGAGACAGTGTAGGAGAAAACATACTGGATTTGAAGATTTTGAAACAAAAGTAAACTAAAAACTAATAATAATGGGGAAACAAGAGAAGGAGAAAAATTCTCACATGTTTGAGACTTTCTACAAAACGTGCTTGGAATAGCTTTCTCTGTTATTTTTTGATAAATACACAAAATAAGTACAACGCCGAGCCGTATACAGATGCTATTATGATGATCCCTTTTAGTGAATCTAAATCCGGCTACATATATATTTTTCATTTTTAAGCAAAAACGACTGCAGTACTTTGATGTAACATTTGTAGAAATGGGCTTACATGCTTATTGTGCTCACTGCTGGTTATTACTATCGCATTACATTCCATTGTCTCTATGCCCTGTTTTATTACGGAATACAGTGTTTTCTTGAAATGTATATATAGAGAGAGAAAATAAGGTAAAGGGAAGCCTTCTGTTGTATATATTTATGCCTACAGATATCATACACATGTCCATCCATCCAAATGTCGACAGAGTGTAACTCAAAACAAAAAGGTCATATATTGTTGTGATAAGCATGGTAGGAAGTTGTACATATATGCAAAAGTTAATTTTATCTTTTTTTGTATAAGGTAGCATATCATTGCCCGGCGGCATGTGCAAGATAACGTTACATTGGTCCACTATAACAGATTGTGTTTCACCCAACATGTGCCTATTTGGTACGGTTAGGATTGCCTCACGGAAAAATTGTATTCCTGTCTCGAGGGAGTTTCACGATTTCAATTTCATTTCCTTCTTTTCCTTTCCCTCTAATGATATTCTAAGTAATGTATTCAAGACCCAAATCTGCAACATCAAATCGCTACTTTCACAAAACATGTGTGCCTCTGAACTTGTCGATAAAAGTGGCAAAAGCCGGATACTAACTTTGTACGTACAATAGTCCATAGAACATACTTGACTGCCATATCAGTCTCTCTCGTCAATTTACACGCTTGCCCGACCAAATATATTACAATCATGACGTGTGGTACTTGAATACTTTAGCAGTTGACGAGTAGAAACAAAATTTTCTATTCAGTAATGAGCTTTGTACGCATGGATTTGAAAATGCAAACCCGTACATTTGTGTTCATAATTTTCATAACTGCCACGAAACCCCTCCTTTTTCTCTTTATCCATTCTTCTTCCTAGCAAATGAGATTTTTTAGGTGGCGATGGGTGTGTAAGCCAAGTTTACATAAATCATACTGAGTTTTATTAAAATCCAAATCCAGTAAAAAATATTTTTGGTCGATTTATTCTTCAAAAGGGTAATTTTTCATCACATGTGTAAATCACACAAGACACATGCACTGATACACACATTTGCACAGCAGGAGGGGACCAGCAGCATCAGAACAAAAATGCAACCAGTATTAGCATGCAACACCATATAATATGTATGTGTAATGAATGTCCGTATCTGTCTTCCAACTTTTTGAGAGAAGGCCTTTTGTCTTTTCTATAGGTAAATACGTGCCCTTCAAACGAGAGAGCCAACCACAGAGAAAATAAACTTTCACCCGAAAAAATACTCACGCCATCGTTGTTCACCTTTTGGTTGTCATTTTGCATTAAATTGGGCAAATAAATTTAAGTAACTTTCCTATCACATTCAAAACAAAGAACAATGTAGGTTTACTATTTCAATAGAATCTGTATATTTAATACACATAATATGTACATATAATACTCACATATGGTAGATTCCTTTGCGTATTTTCAAGTATTATGGAACTTTATTTTTGTGGATTTCCCACCACTTGAGCGTAAAAGTCACAGGACAAGGTTAAAGGACAGTATGAAAACTTTTTTTAGTATTTCCTGGAGTAGAACAGTTGGGACCATTATTTAAAACTAGAAAAAAATAATATACATATATGTACTTTACGTATGCAGTTGAATTTTAAATGTGATTTTTATGCCCCTTGTAATTGAAGTCATGTGCAAACGTGAGATTCCATGTAAGGTGCAAGTTGGCATTTTTTAAACCTGAAGGAATTTTTAGAGTAAACGGTGATAAATGAATAAGTAGAGATAGTATATAGATAGTGCACATGTAATTTGCATACTTTCTCTCAAACGTAGTGGTGAATGTTATTATGTTATCCTCTAATGGATTGTCATAACAGAGCCATTTGATTATATTATATAGACAATGAGTTTTCAGTGTAATAGGCAACGACAGGGTAATTGCACTCATCTATGTACACGCTACTTTCCTGTCTGGGAGGGTTATCACACTGCTACATGCTTCTGAACCATGTTTGTCTCCCAACCACGACGCTCGTGGTTCAGGGAAATGAAGCGTGAAGTCGGTAATAGAAAGTTAATATAAAATAAATCAGTAAAGGTTACTCCAGTGGATATATATTGTTCCATTTGGAGGAGAAAGCATGAAAAAACTAAAACGCAGGTTTTATAGTAGTCCATCCTTTGCGTCGTCATCATCCTCACTCTTTTTTGTGTTTCAAACAATATCTTTTGCTTCTGTAGTCTTTGTCTGACTCGGTGCATGTCACACCTTTTACTCCATTTCGTCTCTTTAAATTGCATTAACCAGTGGAACGTGAAAGTGGTAAGTACTAACGAGTGGCATTGAAGAGGAGTGTATGAGGTAGAGAAGTGGAGAGTGAGAGAAAGTAATGCTATTTATACAATAATGAACAAGTGCAGACGTGCGGAGAAAGCCACAGTGGAGACCAGTAATAAGAGAAAAGTGGAGTGTGACGCTTATGCGAGGGAGCGTGTCGTCATTGAAAGACTACAGAATGAGAGTATGTAGTTGAGGCGAAATAAAAGGAGAAAACTATAGTTTCGTTTTATTTTTTTATTCAGCTTAAGCTGTTATCCACGGTAAGACCTTTTTTCTCCGGTAAACATCTGCCGTAGGAGGATCAAAAGCTCTTCCACTTAGGTAGTGTATATACCTATATACTTATATGGACAGGGCAGACCTTGCCTTTTAAACAACAATAAGGCAAACTAAAATCTTCATTAAAGGGGATAACCTTGAGGTAATGTGCAAAATGTCCTGTATGTATCTACATTTTAACCAACCAAAAGCATGACACGAATTTCAGGAGAGTTTTGAAAATCTTTCCTTAATAGCTTTTTCTGGCTATATCCCAACCGACACTTTATGTAATTTGATATAGTGTGAGAAGACTTTTGTGCGGTTTGTGAGTTAACTTGGTAAACAGGAAAAAAATAACGGTTACAGGGTGAGATCTCTCCTCCTTTAGCTTGTGGTCCGTCACTTTTCTGAAGGATCTAATCTATTAACATCTTTTTATGGCTAGAAAGCTTTTAAAAAGGGAAGAACAAATAGTGTGTGAGTGTGAATACGTGTATCGGGCAGGCTATATAAGAATGTATTACTCACAAAACTCTTTAAACGCCTTTTTGATCATTAAAATTCAATTTATTTGAGGATAATACAACAGGCAGGAATATATTACATACTTAGGCATTCATGCATAGCTTTTCCTTCCTTTCTCCATCAATCGGTTTTTCACTTTTCCCGAAAATCCCATTTTGCTCATCATCTGTGCTTCTACTCCAATTTATACACGAAAACTTAGGTTGGCTCTTATACTATTCCTGGCCCACGTAGTGTCGTGATAAAAGTTTTTCGATTAGGACGAAAAATCCTGTATGCATATCTAGACATAATATCTTGCGTAATGTACTGTGACTTGCGTTTAAAAAAGCAGAAAAATGTAATTCACTTTACATCTTAATCTTACGTCGTGATACGGTTATAAGACAGTGGAAATGGCAGGCAGGTTAAGAGTGCAAGACAAAACTTTTTTTGCAAAAGGAGAAAACTTACTGACAAGACTGACACTTTTTGGTTAACAATTTTGCTTAAGGCACAGAAAATATTCTTTAGATACATCTAATCCAATTTCAGTAAGACGAAAAAGTGTATGTAAGAACCTTTTAAAATCTCATGACAACGATGCTCGAAATGTATTGAGTTGTTCGTATATTTGAAGTTGTTGACTGACTTCACAATTGATAGTGACTTGGCTGTTATGGCGATTGTTAATGGTGTCAAAGAAATAAAATGGACGTTATAAACGAATATTCGTGAAGTTTTGCAGTGTAAATTCAGTTAAAATTTATTTCTTCCCCAGCAGCCAAAAATGAAAGTGTCATAACAACGAAACAATTAGTAATGTATGGTCAAATGATTGCATGCATGAACAGTAAAAAATTAGATGTAAACTGTATACAATTCACCGGAATGCGACTAGTATTGTGGATGACGACGGTCGAAACATCAAATTAGCATAAATATGTGATTAATTTCATTTAGGAAAGTGGTTACAGTTTCTCAGTTTAAGACATTCTAGAGAAAGATATAAATTAATGTGCCATGTGGTAGAGTATACTATGTATAAGATAAGATGTAGTACTTATCATTAAAAATGCATCATAAAACCTATATTTTTAAACTTGTACCTTTTAGAGCGAGCCAAAGTGATATTTTGATGCATGTGCTGAATTGTAAAGGACAGGAATAATTTATTACCACCGGTAATGGTAAAACTTAATTCAATGAACTATGATGTATGAGGTAAAAAATGCATATTAATACTGCGACAGACAAGATATTTCACTTACATGACTATCCTCCATCTATTCGTTAAACCTGAGTACCTTGTCAAGCTGCATTTCGAGTGAAAGCTCTAATGTGTGACGCAACTAGGCCATTAAGCCCAATTTGAAACAAGAGGTAATGTTCTAACGTGTTCATACTTGCACCATCGTGTCTCACCCTCACCAACCACACGCTGAGTCAGCATCACTGACAATGATAATGATGACCAGATGATATCAATTATAATTATAACTGACAAGATCTCAGTCGATGAAATAAAATGGTTTAAGTCATCATTATTAATAAGTTGCTACTGAACAGTAGCCTTGCAATCACTTATGTCCAAGTTTTAACATACCTAATATTATTCTGACGACCATAAGGCTTGATAGGAATAGTAAGACTTGATTTTAGGGTCGCCAAAATGTCAGACGATAGTAACGTTGTCAATGTGTTATTCATTTGCATAACTCATTTGTCGTTTGACCTTGATATGAATTTAGAATTGCAATAGAATGGAAAGCACACATAGTATAAGAAACGAGGAGATAGCGAGTCCCTCACATTTCGTCTGAGACAAATTTTTCTGCTTGTTAAACTCTGATTTTTTATGCACACACTCCAGAAATCGTTAGAGTGAACGGTTTGAGCCGGAGCTTTAAAGTTACAGCTTTTGTAACATTGAAAATGTCAGTGATTCATGGAGTGAAAGTATGACTTTATTGAATGAACCCACTCAGAGAAATATAATGTATGTATATCATCATGCAGATCGTATAATTTTACTGCTCATTGGTATGAGTAGTGAATGTAATTTAGAATGTATGGGACCAAGAGCCGAGTACTTACCAAGTTTGCCTGATTGGTTAACAATCGTCAACATGATCAAACAAATAGAAGCAGTCAAATATCAAATAATAAAATGTTAATGTTAACAACAATAAGCACACACAAGACGGAGTATGGACATTTAGAAAGAGATTTCATCCGGTGTTTGAATAGAGTTCATCACAGGATTCTCCTAAATACTAAACATCATGCTTGGAAAGATTCAATTCGGAGTCAATTCCATGCCCAGTAGTTAACAATTCAAGGCGTAGAAAGTTCACTCGTTGGCATGAAAAAGCTCTTTGCTGGCCAGTTTCGACTCTTCTTAACAATGAATTTAGACACTTCCATCCATGCTTTATTTTTACTAACGAGCAGTAGGGTTCTATAGTAAATAAACTTCTTTTATTTGCATACACGTTATATTATGTCGATATAAGTTGATCTTCAAAATATGATATATCAAATTATTCTCGGAATAAGTAATTTAATTATTTTGTTGCCACAAAGGAGCAGAACGGAAAGATGGTGAATTGGAAGATTGGAAGTAGGTTTGACGCGTTGACTGACTGGGAAAGGGCTAAATAAATTCTATGAATGACGCGAATGGAGAGAAAGAACAGAATTAGAAAATCTGTTGACTAGTATATTTTATATGCACATTCTTCTGTGCATATGTTTACTCCTTGTAATAACGGTCAAGATTAGAATCATCGAGTCACATGAATAATTTTATTGTCATGTATAGGAATGATTCGAAACGTTTGCAATAATAATCAACAAAAATTCGCGTGAGACACTTTTCCCCCATTTTCGAGTGTGCACATGGAAGACTATTATATCCTGGCTTCCTCTCCGGTTGTTGACCCTATCACAGTAAATAAAGAGGGCTGAATGTGTTGAGTAAACAGAACGCGTGCAGTGTGGCCGGATTAACTTAAGTGGTTAACTTAACAAGGTGCCCCTTTCTTAAATAAAATTGCTGTAAGATTCTTTGCAAACATGTATGTTTTAATCATCAGCTTCATTTTGTTTTGGGTCTATCAAGATAACCCGTTATTTCCAGTCCGGAGTAGAATGATGATGATGAATTAAATTGTACCATGGTAATTCTAACTTGTAATTCTCCCTACACATTTAATGGGGATCTATTATATCTACATATTTGATGTCAAAATTTTCGCTTTTTAATGATATTATTCTCAGTGCTCGAAGACATTGAGCCATAATACTAATTGTCAGGAAGGAAAAACTAAAAACAGTCTGAACAAAGAAAACCTACAATTCCAATCAACGAGATACATAAACTTGGAGAAAGAAATACAATGTATTTTGGCATTTTTGGTGTGCCACAATAAAAAGACTGAAAAATTGTTTTGTCATTGCTACTATCTCCTCAACTACCAATTTTAAAGTAAAAATTACTACCAACTCAAGGTAAACCATATGCCAAAAGTATGCAGTGTAGTTTCCAGTTGAATCATGAAGTAAATCTAAACTTCTGAAACTTTTGAAAGCAAATAATCTGTTTGTACAGACAATTGATTAAAAAGCTAAATTAGTCACTAATTTCACTAATTATTTTTATAATTTTATAATAGTGCAATTTTTGATATTTTATGTGAACATTTTTTCTATATTGTTATATTCAATAACACACTTTATTCTCAGACAACATGAGATTTTTGAACGAAAACAAACATGTTAACAATTTGATTAATTATATCGTATTTTTTCTTGCATGCAAAGAAACGCTAGCAGATTGTTCATGAGAACAATCCACCAATTCGCACTTTGATCTGTTTGACCTGACGATTGTCTTTTTCATCTGAATTGCAAGCAAGTATGCACGAAACCCAGTGATATGCCATAAAGATTGAACCTCATTGACTAAACCAGAAGGATTTGTAAGTTGGTTTGGGTTAGGTTCAGGTTCATGCATAAAAATGTTTTTGCATAGAAAAAAATAAAAATTCAAACTTCATGGAAACATTAGCCATGAGTAAACAGCCAAAATTTTCTGTACTTCTGGCACACCAAATTTCCATTATTTCTTTCTCCAAGTTTATGTATCTCATTGATTCCAATAGTAAATAAAAAGGCTAAATAGATGCCTCATAAGAGTGTGCAAATAGTAAAATGTTGTTACCAATATAAAGGGTAATTGCATGTCATATGCATTAAAAACTGTTCCATAGGCTACAGTGATGATGTTTCTGTGACACTGCTGAAGTGTGAAGTTTTATATTTGTAGTAATGCCACAGAAGAGCCAAACAGACTAAGGCAAAGGTAGCAGGAGAATGTAACAATCATCATCACATCATCGTGTCTACTACACAAGATAAAGGAGTTTGCTTACAAATCGCAAATAAATGTATTAAACCATTTATTCATAACTGACTGACAGAGATGTAGAAGTAGTTATAGACTACGGAAGAAAATCCTTTCTAATATTCAGTTTGTCACCAGCAGACTATCCTGTCGTGTTATTATTAATACAAGTACATCCTAAAATGTATGTGCTACTGGCTATTATTGGGTTTGAATGCTGCTTCGGGACTTTACTTTCTTAGCAAACAACCTGTGTATCTATGTAATACCACTTCAGGGGACAATTTCCGAAAGAAAATCTCTCAAGGAATAATCTTACTTTTTTTATGAAACTACACTACAGTAAAATGTGGTTTAAGTAAAATATGTGTTTTCTTTTCCTGTTCGAACAGTTATTTTTTCAAATTTTCCATTGGTACGTACGTACTAACCAGTTTTTCCAATGATGGCTTCAGTTCTTCACTGCTCTTTACTCAATGCAACGATATCCAAGGTATTTGTACATTGATAAATGTATAATACATATCTACATCTACAGTCAGTATAGTCTTCTAGCACTAGCATAGCAGTTTGTGACTCAAATGACTCAGCGTCAAAATACAATGTATCTTATTATTACGGCTATACGAATATATAAAAATGACTCATTATTGCAAAAACGAAGAAGGAAGGAAACATGTTGGTGTAGGAGGCATTTTTTAATGCTTGAAAAGGAAATGCTCAAAATCCTCCTAGGCGTTTATATAATTATAATCTCGTATGTGTATAAACGTATTGTAGTCACAAGTTATATAAGCACACGTGCTCTCTAAGAAGGACAAAAAGTTATAACGAAATCTCTTGCATTATAAAGAAATCCATCTATTAAGCGGATGCTAAAACCACTGGAGTATTATTACAACATATTAATGACATTATATACTCTCCCACATTTTCGCCATATGTTGTATATGATTTCCTTAATATCAATGTAATTCCTTAGCTTAGTATTCCGTCACAATTTGGAAATATCCAGAGAGACTTATTCTTTTCCTTGTCAAAGTCAGAGAATCAGAATTTCGACTTGTCTTATTTCCCTTTCTCGTCACGAACCTGAAGGATGATGCTGTGCATTGCATTCCATTTGGAAGAGATCCAAAGTGCACACAGTTTTCCCTGTTTCTTTTCTCGAGTTTGGAGTGAAAATTATCCTCTCTTCATCCAGTGATTTCTACATGTCCATCTCTCCGTCGTGAAAAAAATGTTAGTGAAAGTAATTTTCGAATTCATATATGGTTAATATACATATGTGTATGTATATATTCTCATCGGTGTTACGACACCTTAAATACACAATTTATTGTGACACATAATATATAATGCATATTTAATCTCATTATTGCTGCACTGAATATATGTTAGATACACCTATGCGTACTTATAAATGTCATCCACAAATATTATTGTTTACCACTCTGGAACCGCCAAAGTGACTACTATGTATAGGCAAATGCTTCATGTATCAGTCCATATCACTTTCCCTTTCTCCAACATGACCAATTCATATAGAGATACATCAATGTAGATACATTTATGTAACTATAGAGTATATCATGCACAATGCGGACGAAAAAAAAATCAGCCACTAAAAGTATAGACGAAGCCAGTTCTAGTTTCTAGTCTCCAACATCAGTAAGACATCTACAACAGACAGCAAGCCAAGCCAGCACATTTAATCTTTTATGGATCCATATTGCTAAACAAAGCTTAAGGGGCCCACATAGAGAATGAGATAACCACAAAATAATCTCAGAAGAGGGACGACAAAATGCTCACTGTTTTGCTTATTGAGAACAGTAAAAGATTATATATGGTGTATCTATACATACATAGCTAGTCAGATTCGAGTGTTTAGAGGCATCATCACTGTCCAACCAGATACATTCACTTTCCCCACTCCTTTACCACAAAATAACCACCGTTTAATGCATCGAGCTCTTCTCCCACCATATCGAAATTTCACTCATGAGTACCCGCTCAGTGATAGGAACACACATACTCTGAAAGTTTAAGCCATATAATGTGTAGGGAATAGGGATGTGAGCACATATAATTATGAGCATATATTTTACAGTCAGTGTAAGTATGGTGCTGGTCGTTGACACAGAATGCATTCATTTCGTAGGAGTTTCTCTTTCTTTTTCTTCCTTTCTTGCTTTATATGCTCATATCCCGCTAGCAGGAGCATATAACCATTTTATTAACAGAAACAGCAGCAACAGCCCTACTGGGGTCTATTTATGAACGTATGAGTATTGTTTGGGCCATTTGTCGGAGAGCCAACTGTATAATTTCTTTTTAAATAGGAGAACGAGGCGCCCTTTTAAACCTATTAAAGCCGCAGCATTTTTCTTTTTATGTTTACTGGCAGTGCTCTCATTGAACGCAAACTAAATGAGAGAATTTTTTCCTCGGTTTTATGTTTTTTGGAATGCCTTCCTTTCTCGTTCGCTCTCTTTTTTATTTAAAAGGACAAGAAATGTTTCAGCCTAAAAAGTCATGTTGCACTTTCCATGCATATAATTTTCCAACGGAAAAGGGAGCAGAAAGAAGGTTGATGCGGCTTCCAATCGATTGCAGAATCGGGGTGCATGTTGGTAGTTCCTTCTCCCGATACAATAGAAGAACAGAAGAAAGAAGCATTTTAATGTCAAAATATCTATCCTACCTTGCCTTGTCCGCCCTGCCTGTCTGTGCTGAACTGTATATAACAAACAAATATCATTTCTGTGAAAGAATCTATTGTCTTTGGACAGATGTACTTTGTTATAGGCAATCAGTATTTGCCATGCTCTTATGAACAACAACCGTTACTCTGGTAGATTTGGCAAGTGGGTCACTCTCCAGCCAGTCCCGAAACTGAAGCATATGCACCTAGAATAAACGTAAGGCAAGCACGACACATCACCATCTAATAATGAAACGGACCATCAGCCAAAATTACGATTTTCTCCATCAGCGATCAAGACTATATTTTTTCATGTTACCTTTAAATGTCTATATCTGCCAGCTTGCCCATTGTTTGTTGTTGCTGGTTTGGAGCCATAACAGATGTCGGAGAAATGATTTAGGGAAGCAAATGCGAACTGCCTGCATTCATGCAACCATTCGTCAAAATTTCCTCGCGTAATTGGATAACCGAAACCGTGTGTTTAAGCGAAAATAGGTGGAAATATGTGTGCAATGCTGTTTGCAAAATCATTCTTAAACCCCCAAAAAGAATTAAGCATCCAGTGAAAATTACATTTAAATGCATTGCATGTTCTCTTTACAAAAGTTGGAGAACACGGCATACGAGGATCTGCTGCTCTCGGATTGAAAGTATAATCAATTATCCTCTTCGTGTCTTTAGAAGTTTAATCAAATATGCTAAAAAGACTCTCAATGTGCGTTTTCATTGACTTGACTTTTCATACGATGACAGCACCATAAAAGTTTGTGGCTGTTAATATAATGGATAGCATCCCAGTTTATAGGCCTTGGTGATAGTGACTGTGACTAGGTTTGCTTTCATTCATATATGTGATGTGGTGCGGTGGATCACGTCTTCAGCAAGGTTGGCACCTACAGTCGTGGCAAAGTACTTTGGCGCAATGGTTGGTTTGCTAGCATTCTTCACGCTACACTTCGTCTTTCAAGATTGACACTGGAGCGTTCGTGTGGTCTACTACCTCTGCACATTCATAATAATGTTTTACGCCTTTCCTTTTACATTTCTTCCAGTGAAAGGGTCGTAAAAATGAGATGTAAGGAAGTGTTAGCATTACTCAATTTCTTCTACCTTGCCAGGTAGTAATACTTGTGCTTCTTGCAGTGCATGTACCACTTAACTGCACCAATAATGATGATTATAATAGTAAAAGTGCAGAGCAGATGTCCAAAGCGTTTAGGAGCTATACATAAATATTCAGAAGAACAGATTTATGATCAGCCGGAAACGGGAGTAAGCATGTACTAAGCATACATAAAAACCATTTACTTTATTCCATTTTAGGTATTTAGGTATGTCATACTATTAGTATCAGTTACAAATGATAGTACAAATGGTTCTCGTGGGATTTGGACAAAACATATCTTTTCCATAAAACCCTCCAAATGTCCTTGTATCATTTTCCCTCTGTTGATGACGCTAAGCTAAGCGAAATGAGATATAAGGAATTATAGTTAGGTTGTTAAGTACTTGGAAAAATACCCTTTACATGAATTACACAAAAAAAACTTTATTTTGGGTTTTCCATTGATGGCATTACTGTTGAAGATTTTCACGTAACGAACTTGTTAAACAAACCACTTGCATGGTTTTACTCTACGAAGAATATTATAGTTTACGACGAAACGAAGTAGAAAATGCTCTTTCGTAAACCAATGAATTTACTTACATTCATAAATAACTTTTAAAATTTTCCAAATTATTAATGTAGTCCTTGTGATTATCTTGACGTGTAATAATGAATCGATGAGGTAATTTGAGGGCGTGCTGTGGCGAAAGTTGAGAAATTACAAATTGATTCTCGCATGAGCATCGTTTCACCATTTCTTTCTAAACAATTCATGATTAAGATCGTTGACAAACTTGAACTAATGGAAAGAAGTTGTATATTGTGTTCCAGCTCAAGTTATTGACCCTTCTCACGTTGATTCAAACAGATATTACAACTCACTGTTTCTGAATTATTATCTACCTATACATAGCCTTACAATTTTTACATTCAACCTTCATACGTCAATGTAAAAATAAAATATCCTTGATTCATATACAACTAAATCGATAAACTAAAAACATCAGATAGTGTACCATTTTTGTATAGGTATAACAAATTACATATAAGGATGTGCAAATATTATTTTATACGTTTTAATCTATAAATTCATTTTATATAACACTTAAAATACAAGGAGATCCCGTTTCTCGTTAAGATAGCAAACTGTATGAAATAGCTTGTGACCGAATTCTGTGCAAATAGGGAACGATTGATCAATGCTAGAAGCGATATTCCATTAAATGAAAACCTTGCGGATGGCCGTATTCTACGGTGACGAAATTTTCCATATGCAAAGCTTATGAAGCCGGAAGCACAATGTGAGAAGATACTGTACGCTGTACGTGTTGTTGATGAGAGTGTAGGAGATTAGAGGAGTTTACTAACGTAAAATTTTACAACCAGGTACGTACAAGTGGCAGTGGCATGGGTTCATAAAGTGTCAGTGTAATATATATTTCAAACCTTTCTCTGCACGATTTGAGCATGTACTATCAACTATCATAATATATAAATGCTTCGAAATATGTACATGATGAATGTCAACATTACCAATGCGAAAACGGTCGAAAGCCTTTTCAAATACCCTGTAATAACATTATTTTGTATGATTGCTGTTGGTGATACTAACATATTTTTATATGATGACAGATCGATCAGTTATCAGTTTTTCGTGTCTCATTTTGAAGATTTATGGAATTTGCTGAAATCCTAAAAAGAGAGATCATGGAGATGTGATGTGATCATGATCAATCACTGTTACTGGTGTTAAAACTAACACATATAATATCGTGAATAAATAATTGGCACTTTAAAACTCCTTCTGGAATATTGATCTTCAGATAATTTTAAACATTGACATTGTGTCCAAAATTTTAAAATTCATTTATTTTCGAGTTTTAAGGACAAGTAATTTTTATAATAAACTTATGCATAACTATTTACACCAAAGAAAAACATGCTACATGCTGGTTTCTAACGATTAGTAATCCTACCATTCAAATAAAAACTGCATAGTGTATGCGAGAAAACGTGATGACTGGCACTAGTTTTGATTTATTACGTGTGCTTTTCATTTCCTACGTAAAAACTAACAGATGGTTTTAACACAAAAACTGTTGCGGATTTATGCGCTAATTAAATTTTTATGCGTTCTTTTCTACGTTCTCCATTGAAAAGGTAACGATTTTGTGGCTGTCCAACATGGACCCCAAGTACCATCAAAATAAACTCTTTTTAGCTGTGCCAGTGCAATGTACATAACTTGTCATCAATATCAGACACTATGTTATGTGTGATGTATGCCAACAGCCATATATTTCACTCACTTGTTAAGCTGACTTCAACAAGCTCAAAAACAAATCACCAAGTCAAGTACACGTCAGAAATTCTCAACAGGAGATCAATTACCGACTAGTAGCAAGTTAATTAAATTTCACAAAGAGTGACGACAACTTTTGCTGTATAGAGTATGGTTAGGGAAAATTTTCCTGTTGTGCTTTCCAAATTGATCGCAATGACGTTGTTTGGCAAAAGTTTGCCCTTCTCAACACACGTGGAAATAACCAAGATTCTTGGTGTACACCTACTCGCAAACACACTTGTTTTTCTTCTTTGCCATTGCATAATCCAACAAAGGGGAAAATGCTGAAAATTTTCTATTTTGCAAAATTATGAAAACATGATTATAAGAGTCCGCATTCGTAAATACCATCAAACCCCACACACCCCAGCATGACTTTCTCTCTTTATCCCTGCTGGGCTGTTGAACAAAAAGTTGTTACTCAAAGTAAATAGGATGCCCATTAAAAACACGCCTTGTGTCGCATTGTGTATTCTACTTTCTCTGGTAAGAGCAGTTAACCAGTCAAGGGTTTTCTCGGTTTAAGCAGGAAGTGGCACCATAGGGCACACCGACAATATACAAGATGAGAAACCAAATTATATATACGCAGTAGTAGTATGCAATCAGAAGTTCTGAGAAGGAGAACACGCTCTGAGAGAGATGCTTGTTGCTTCTAGTGAAGAAGTTGAAAAATCATCTTCATTCTTTCACTAGAGTAGAACGATGTACTTGGAAGCATAAGTGCTCATACGCAGTGTGTGCACCTATGTGCCTATAAAGAATTTCTCCGACGATACGAAACCGTTATTTTTCCCCTCTCTCATGAGGCTCTTGAATGAATGAACCATGTTGGTTGTCGCACCGCCATGCCAGCACCTTTACCGCGGAATGAAGGAGGGAAAGGTGGAATGAGCACCATGTCCCAAAAGAGGGAAGCGGGGAGGAAGTAATGTCATTGTACATAGCGCACAACTTCTAGACTTTATTGCATTAGCTAACCACCCGCATACAAGTGGTAAAAGCAGAGTAATAGAAAGAGAAGAAAGGTTACTACTGTCCGTCGTCGTCCTCGTCTTTTGCTCAATATCATGTACATTGTACAACAATCTACCAAACATGTACATCAGGAACACACAGACATAGGTATAACCTTTCCTCGTATGTCAGTCATGGTTTGTACATGGTATGTGGAGTGATAATGAAAATATGAAAATCTAATTTTGCGTAGTGTCAGTTGTTCTGCTTTTCCTCGTGCAAGTACAAAGGAACATATTGCTGACTCATATTGCCCCATAAAGCAGAAAGGAATGCTTTGCCCGAAACAAGTTATTAGAGCTGGTGCTCGTCGCTGGTAATAAACTGTAGTATGCCGGTTAAATTGGTAAATGTTATTCTTAGAAGAAAACTAATTATACACGAGTCTAATAGCATGTGAGTTGGTATCCGCAGCAGCGGTGACCTGAGGAAAGGGGAGTGGAGAGTAATCAAAAGTGACAAACATTTTGTGTTACCGTACAATGCTTTTACTTCAGTAGCATAAAGATGAACATGGCTACAGTATATAATCTGTTGTACAGTTGCAGTGATATTACAAGAAATTTTAGTGATATTGACCACCAGATCATTTATTGTTAGCAATTTTGTTGTATAACCGTCGAGATGCTTGAGATGACTTTACTATGTATGCTTATCTCAGGTCACAGGCTTCCAACTCTTGTTGACAGGTAGGAAAATCACATAAAATCTTATTCCATTGCCTGTATGTACATCTTTCGTTTGTATTTGTGCATTTCAAGGGTAAATTACATCGGAAATATAGGTAGCTTCATTTTAATCTAAACTTTCGGATTTAGTTAGACATTTACTCAAGTTATGTAGGTGCCAAATGAAAAGAATTTATAATGCACAAATTTGTTGTTTCCATCAAATGCAATTAGTGGAACAAATGACTGATAACTTTAGTGAATGAGGTGAAATGAAAAGGTATATTGAATATATATACCGATTATATACTTTAACATGCTATTCCCTCAAGTTATCAGGCGTTTTGATTGTTTGGGATAGAATATAAAACATTTACATACGTATGGGACAGTACAACCAAATGCTTGAAGGTTTGTTTTTCATCAACTGTTCAAGTATAGTCAGTACTGTGACTGTGGTACAATTGCTTTCTCGAATGAAACAAATTACTGTGTGTGCACAATCCGAATTAATTTGTGGAGCTCTTTTATGAACGAACGTACATTTGTATATACCACAACTGATTTTGCAATTTTATTGTGCGGGACAGTATTCGTTTTTTTTGTGCTTGTTCATTTTGATTGTTATTTGACTTTTGCTGCACACTAATCACCAAAAGGACGAAATGAAATCAATCATGAATAGTATCTCAATTGCAAATATAAATCAACCGCATCCACACACAATAAAAGATTTCATTCCAAAGATGACGATTGAATCAATCTCTGACTGCTACAGGATAGAACATAGTACAATAATAAATGCGACTACACACAAGAATGATAAATAACTTGTACATTCAACATCACCCATGAAAGTCGAAGTTGTAGGGTACACGAGGCGCGGCAATAGAAAGCAATAATAGATACAGAAAAAACTTTCATTTCGTCTTGAGGCAATCTCGTATACCTTTCTCCCGTACAATTCAATAGTTGTACTGGTTGTGCCAATGTAATTGAAGTGACGCAACTGATTAGGATTCTCTGTTCAGCAGGATTCAATTTCCCCAACGCATACAATATCGCACATAAATCATATATCATTTAATAATATTACATCTATCGTAGTAGCACTCGACTGGGGTTCATCTTTTGTTGGTGTCGTATTGCATTTCAGTATTTATGCCTTGTGCAATAATAATAACAACGTGACTACCATATAATCTGTGTGTAACAAATCAACCACCACCCCTGTGTTTGCTTTATTACGCAACATTTCCGCATCAATGTATCCTTACAAGAACTGGCGAGTATGTTAGAACAAAGTGAAAGGGAAGAAACAAATTTGCAATGAAATGGAAATTTGTATTGAAAAGACTATAATATGTATTTGTCTTTGTCTTTTGTGCACAGGGTCTTTGACAAACCTCATTTCGAAGAATAAACACCAGTCTCTTTCACCGTTCCATCCTCGGCAGAGGCACAACTTTCATCATCACCATCAAGCCAACCCACTCATTTCTCATCAGTGGACGTCGGCCCACAATAAAAATTAAGCCATGATGACGGCCGTTAATGATACCAGCCCGAGTAACGGCATAGACCCAAACATAGAAGAGAACTGTACGCTATGGTTCGATCAGATGCGCGAACAGAACCTCACATTGGATCCAAATCATTCATGCGCCATTCATCTCATCGATTCAATGCTGGGGGCTGAGGAGGCATTCTTCTCGTTTGGACCACCATGGTGGGTACACCTGCTAGTACAGATTTTGTACGGAATCGTTTGCTTGATTGGCTTGGCAGGAAACACACTGGTCATATACGTTGTCGTCCGATTCTCAAAAATGCAAACTGTTACAAATATGTACATCGTTAATCTGGCCATCGCTGATGAGTGCTTCCTGATTGGCATCCCATTTCTGGTGGTCACCGCAGTTTTGGGATACTGGCCGTTTGGAAAATTTTTCTGCAAGGCTTACTTCACAACGACCAGTATAAACCAGATCACAAGTTCTATGTTTCTTCTCGTCATGTCTGCTGACAGGTATGTAGGTTCAACATAAATTTGATGCAATTTCTGTTTACAGGATGTTTATGATACATAGAATGACACTAATATATAGCACTGCAAGAATTTAGACAGGTATTTTGTGCCTAATCATTGCAGAGAGAATGGAAGGCATTTATATCTGCCAAGATTATTGCACCCACGCACGCCGCCATTTCATATAGTTTCATTACAGTATTGTCCGAGATAAACAACTTCGAGTTCAGTGAACAAAACTGAAAAAAGGACAGCATAGAAAACTGGTAGACACTCCTCGAGTTTTTATTCAAGAAAGGGGAGAAAGTAATTTTGGGTACGTGTAGGTAACCTTTTTGTTGCACGAGTAAAACATTTTTAATTGGTTCCATCACACACGAGCGCCCACAATTAAATTAACTTGTTGTAAAGTAAAATTTATTCCTTTATTGTAATTTTTCAGAGTGTGATATCAATTGTAGAGGAATTACGTATTCTTCTGATGCAGAATAATATGCAATATTCTGCCGAAACATTTTGAGTTCCTTATTGTCTCTGAGTCTATTGGAGTAGTGAATGAACACTAGACACACTAGACAGACAGTGGTATTAGTTCACAGCCTCTCTCTTCCATTCTGTGATCAACTGGGAAACAGTTCTTTGCCATCAATCAAGAGCGAAAATATTCAAAAGGATCAAACCAACACGGGAGTATCTCTTTCAGTTTGAAGGTCGAAGTAATCTACTTATATAAAAGTTAGGAACGTGTGGGATGTGCAATATATAATAGCAATGCATTCAAGTTATTAAGCACCTAGTTATGCATATCTACCTACGGCATGTTTTCCTGTCCCAAACTCTTATATCATGTGTGAAAGGTTCAGTGAGTTTTCACATTAAAATTTAGACACCATCAACCATGCTAGAAGGCCAAGTAAGTTACAAGTTGTAAAACGTGCTTGCTGCATGATCACATTTTAACGAGAGGGACTATAAAACGTCTAGTAAAGTTATTGTAGCTTGTGTATGTTCACTTTATACCTACTTATATCTTCATGTCCAATTGACAATTTGAGTTTATCTGTGTCGCTCTTCCTTTTCATCAAAGGAAACGTCAAAGATATTGCACAACCCGAGAAGACATTAGAAAAATATCATATGAATGTCCTTCCTTATAACTTTATGAAATAATGACTTTCACAATTTTGAAATCACATCACATATTTTTTATAAATGCTACATGAAAGACAACTAATACAACTCCAGGAGCATTTAAAAAGAGATAAACTAGAAAGAGAAAGCTACGGCATGTCAGTTCTAATTTATTTCAAGATTTCAAAGGCACACAGTAAGCACTTTATTGTGAACAAAATTGCTCTCTATTATTTATTATTTATTATTATGAAGTTGTAGCAGATGCAGTTCAGTTGTTAGTGGAAGAGCCGATTCTGTCCTCTTGTCAAATTATTATTTTTTACATGTACATATGTATGCGTGTAGCATCGCTTTGTGCCTTTGTTCCTTTTTCCGGCTCAAAATTGAAGGTTTTGTAGTTGCACAACTGCGTATTTTTATCTTTTTTATCCATTCTATGTGCATTATTTGTCACTCAACTGCACCCCAGAGTACAAACAAAAACAATATTATTGCCAACTTCAATGACGACGACTCCAATATTTTATTTGATGCTTCATTTTTAGTCAAAAGCTTATAATATGAGACCATTGATGATGTAGTCGGCGAAAAAAAAAACAATTGTCCATCATCTTTCACTATAAAAATACATGTGTATATATCATCCACTGTCAACTCTATTCTCCGTTACTTTTTCTCTCTCTGTTTAATGTCACATCCGGTTTTCCCATAGTAGTAAACGTCGCTTTTCCTCGAGCGTGAATTGCTAAATACCACGACTTGTTGTCTTGTTGGCCAAAGACCAGAACTATAACCACATACTACGAGTACACAAATACAAGTCGGTATACGAAACTAACCTCACATACATATAGGTGCATACCAAAAATATCTTTTTATTGTTGTTGTATGTGTATATATACTTTTCCTTTTCTCTTGGAGTACTCTTGAAGTTCCCATTACTAGATTCCACTGGAGGCTAAGAAGACTGTATAAACAGTGAGCTTCAAAGCAACTCTTGTGCTAACCAAACACACATACTGATGAGATGAAATGAAACTTGCCCCGATAATCATACATATAATAAAAAAGTGTACACACTAGTCGCACTGGTTATATAGTAGGAACTATTCCCCTTTTCATTTTCATGCTGTGACTCTTTCGCCGCTCACATCCACATGTTTGCTTTGTTTTCTGTTGTGTACAAGTACTTACTACTATTACCAACAGACCAGCATTGAAAATATTACTCCTTTTCTTGTTGTTGGTAAACGTGTTCATGTAGTCAACCAAAATCTTACAATTCTAATCTTGTCCGCTGTTAGCTCTCTGACCCTTACAACCTTTATATGGATATCGTTCCGTTCTTGCGTAACTATATTTGTCTCGTCTAGGAAAGAAAATGTTGAGATTCTCCAAAGCTCAAAGCGCTATATATATTTTCTTTTTCGAGTAGTACGATAATCCTACTTAATAATCCATGACTCGGGTGCGGGTATTCTCATAAAGATTACTCGCCCTGCAAAGTCCAGTGTTTTTCAGTCCGAATATACGGCTTTACTGGTTCTGGATTCAGTCACATGAATGAGCAATCCTTCTGCCTATGCTTTCACTGGAAGGGAGCAGAAGATGAGAAGACTGATATTTCCCAATTTTATTATATTATTATTGCTTCGTAATCTTTCTACACATCGACATCTCAGCAATAATTCGTTGTTGTTTCTGCTTCATTTTTCTTGTGAACTTTCTCCTACAAAATCCAATATTACAGATTTACAGATATTGATGGTGTGTTTGAGAAATACTGCGTGTGTGGTGGCAAATGTTGCAGATTTAATGATAGTAGTGCGCTCTGTGTTAATAGTAGGACGGGATGCTTTTATAGCTATTGAAAGATATGCTACCATTTTTGATTTTTCGTGACTGACAAAAACTGACTTGCCTTGATTCTCCTCCTACATTCTGAGGAAATATCAAGAACAAAAATTCCTTTGTATGTATTGAGACGAAGTGTGTGTGGATTGTGGATGTTTTCATCTTTATTTACAGTCATGAGATTCCAAACTAAAGAAAGTAAAATGAAAATAGTTTAACATTAGGATCCGTTCTATAGTTATTCTCTGTGCTATGCAGGTACTTGCGCGTAAATACACATATAGATGCATAATATGGATTTTAGGTTCATTGCTATTACTTTTCTGCGGGATGGAATGGCATGTGATGTGAAAGCATAAAAAGTTAACTTTCAAGAGGATGCCCACATTCACATTTCCATTTTTCACCCAGTTTGTACTTTCTCTCTCTCTCTCTCCCTCTCTTGCCATTTTTGAGCCTCACTCTTCAGCAAAAATCGGTATTTTGACTTTTTGGCGAGAGTATAGCCTGAGAGTATAGTCATTGTATACCACTGGTATAGCTGTGTGGAAGACAAAAAGGGATGAAGTGATGTGGTAACCACCAACCTCTCCAGGGTCCTACAGTACGGCCAAGTTTTATGTTTATTACCTGAGTGGTGTAAGAGAGAAAGGTATTCAGAATACAGAATAATATACATACCCAACTAGTCTGGAATCTCCAGGGGCATTGAGTCCCATATGCATATATCTTTTCTCTGTGTAAATGCAAACAATGCCCCCATAATATCCAATAACTGTGTTTACAAAAAAACTACAACACTTGTCGTACCAAACAAATAACTGAAAAATAAAATCATGATTATCATCATCATCATCATTCTTATGCGCGGGATGAAAATGCTTCGCAACTCTGACTCTGGGCTGATGTTGTATTCTTCGACATGCCTAAGGTTTTCAAACTCTCAGGAGCATACGCGTAACGTAACCCATAAAAACGTATGTAATGGCAATGGTTACTCTTGTATTTGGCTTTCTCCTATCATAATAAAGGGTTAATACATGCATCAATGATAATTTTAGCTTGGACTCGTGAGGTCTTCTTCCCCTTTTCCCCCAGTTTCTTGTTATAATCAACAAAGGTTGGTTGTTGGTTGTATTTTTTAAGAAAGTTATATTTATTTATTATTATTTGATGTTGACTTTGTTTTGTTGGAAGTATGTTGTTTGAATACCAATTTTAGACGGTATTTTATCATAGGGTAGTAAAAACATAAAAGAAAGGTTAAAGATAAAATGAATATACATACATACTTTTGGGTGACTCGTGTCTTCAGCATACAACAACCAATTTCCATTTTGTTTTCTCGGGAAATAAATACAAATATGTGTCAAAGAAACCACTACCCCCTTTTATATACTGCGCAATAAAGTAGAGACGAAATTAGAAGGGGTTATTTACAAATGAGGGAACTACTCCAAAGAAATTCATTCTATTATTGCAATTCCAGCGAAAGTGTTTGTGGAGAAGAACAAACATGTTGTTAAAAACCCATGTGGTCATGAAACATGACGTTTATTCTACTTTATTTCAGATACTTGGCGGTTTGTCACCCGATTAATGCACCAAAATGGCGGACTCCACTTATTGCTAAAGTGGTTGCCCTTACAGCTTGGACTCTATCAGCTCTTCTTATGGTCCCGATTTTCATGTACGCTAATACTTTGGAGATTGACAGCAAGGTAAGTGTAAAATAAATACATGGTTTATGGTAGCACTAGCAGTAACACTAAAAGATGTACTTGCTGTAAATACCAGTGGAAATACTTGCTATAAACGCTTCTTTGTCCGCCCGCCTTGTACGTATGTATATGCTTAAGAATCAGTCGGATTAGTTGAAAAAGGTCGAATCTTTTGAGCCTTGCTGCTGAGTTTATTGCGTTATTCATCCAAAAACCTGCAAGTGGATTTTGCTCAATGAAATATTCAGAGTCATAGTAAATAAATACAATGCATTTTGCAAGTAGGTTACGGTTGCGTCAAGCAAACCCCCAATGAAATTGTGGTTGACCCAAGAGGTTTATTTGCACTGTGCATTAGGACCAGGATAATGATTACCTTGAACAAAATAATCTAAAGATCTCAATATATTATACGACAATCATGTGTCCGCACAAGGTTTTGAAGGATATGCTTTTAGCCCGAAACATAAACATGAACCGTGGGCATAATTCTGAAAACATTGCATGGAGGAAGCACATCATTTATAATATCATCAGCCATGTGTCCTTTTTCCAGAAATCTCCTGCAGGATAAATCCAGGAGCACTTTTGTCGCATCATCATTTTCATTTTACATGATTCATGAGGCAGGTTTGATGCACCAGAAACATTGAATGAATACATAGTTCTGCAGTATGAGCTTTCTGTGGTGACATGTGGACGTTCAGCGTTCACCACAACATGAGTACTACAACGTTATTATTGTGTAACGCTGCTCCTGGTTCTCAAGTGTCTATCCATAAAATGTTCCGTGTCGTGTGATGATTACGATGAAACCATGAGCAAGTTAACCACACATAGTTGTAGATAGACACTAAACTAAACTATTTAACATAAATGCAATAGAGTGAAAGTTTTCACCGTTATCAGTCCAGACATCGTAATATACTGCCAGAAGAAAGTTGTATTTCCGTATAGTAAACAGCAAAAGCGGCAGTACACTTTATCCTCGTGAAACGACGACCCTAATGTCTCAATAAATTTCCAAGAAATGGAGAGCTTTTCCACTCTATTCCCGAAACCAAATACATACAAGAAGAAAAGGTCTGATGATAGAAATGGTATTGTGTAATATGCTATATAAGTCCCTTTGTATTTCGCTACCGGTTCTGTTTTCTGCATTCCGACAGTAAAACTTTTTCGGTAAAATTCTTTTGTGGATTTTTATTTGGGTTAGGCAATTAAAAGTAGGCAATAAAAAACTTTTGACTCGCCAATGTTATGTAAAGTCAAACACACATACATAGTTGACTCCTCTAAACTAAACTAGCTTCGGAAGGAGAAGGAGGATTCTTTTCTCCTTTACTCTCTATAAACAAACCACATAATTGTTGCAAATGTACTAAAGGATGCATATACATAGATCTTTTAATGTGGAACTGGAACATATCAGAAAACGCTTAATTATATGTATACCCACATTTTCGAGATGATTGTATATTGTTACTTCACCTTTTACCTATCAAGGGCAGCTTGGGCAAATCTCAGCAAGAAGTTGACAGAGCACGCTCGGTTGGTCATCCCACTAAAATGAACTGATTATTCTTTTAATGATACTATTGAATTACCCGTCATACATTACGCCAGGCGAAAAGAAATTTATTTTTACTCGAGACAAACTTTATTAACAGAATAATCATATATTGTGGACAATAAAGGCAGCAATATATTTTCTTCCTGCTGACATATGTGTTCCTTTATAACGGAAATTGTGCTGTAAAATAAAATGGTTTCCCAAAGTTTTATTCCGTTTCACTGATACGTATTGGTTTCCGAAGTGAAAGTGAAATTCGTGTAGCAAAAATGTGATATCCTTTCTTCGTGGTTGTCTATAAAAAATCTACGAACTGAGCTCCACTTATAAGTTATAAAATGCTGAAATCCACAATATCAATCTCTCCCACTCTCAACTGAAAAGCAGTAAAATTTACTCAAAACATTTAATGTTGTTGCTTTCTAAATTGATATAGCAGAAATGTGTATAGTGTAATAATGTGTTTGAAATATTTAGTACACATCCATAAAGTAAATCATTAAAATTTCTTTGCCTTATCCTACAAAAACTCGTAAAAAGTCAGTGCCCGCCCACTGCTTCTACTGGTATATCTTATAAAATCCACAGCGTCCACTTAATATAACCGCCACTGTGTCAAGTTTTTGGTGGCATTGAATAAAGAAGGCAGGAAGCTATAACGTACACATCTAGAACACTAACCTTTTTGTTATTGTACTTGCTTTACTGACTGCATGGACCAATTAAATTATGAGATTTATCGCACGCACAGAGCTATCATATCTACCTACGTACAATCCCTTACCACTCTTTTACGATCTAGATGTAATGTAAACACTGTAAATAAAAAGTGTACCACATAGTGTTATTACTTTTTCAAAGTTTTTATCTGTTTTTTACTCTTGCCCAGCTTCAAGAGATGATTCACATGACGTAAATTTCATTTTATATAACGAACTCGCTTTCCATTTCACACAGTTAAATCTTGCAATATAAAAAATCATTACATCCGCAATGTATTTTGAACCTGGTATAGGTATGTATCCTTTGTAAGTGTGTCTGTAGACTTCTCTATCTCCGTTTCGTCTCATCACATTTTTATGTTTACTTACTGTCTTCCGGTTTAAAAAGTGATGATCTGAAGGATACTAATTTCGAGATATATTTCTAGAATCTTCGTGCTTACGTTTGCTTTAAATGTGGCTGTGAGATGGCAATACATACATAAAAACTAAATAAATGAACGGAAGAGAACAGAACAGCGATGTGTCCCGCAATTGTCTTAAGAAGCAACAACGTAATTAGAGTTTGTAGCGAAAACATTTATGTTATGCGACAACATATATATAGGTTCATGTCTAGCTGGAAAATAAATGTCGGTAAGCTTCAAGTTCCAATTATAACATCACGACAACACAATTTCATCAAGTAAACGAGGTAATCCAGTCTAAGCATAAACGGCACTAGCGAGTTTCTCGAAATGTGAACTTACACAACAAAGAGGCGGGTTGGGGTAGGGGAAAAGAGCAGGCATAAAACAAGGCTGCCTTAAAAACCAATTAAATTCACACATTTTCTCCTTTTCTCTTTTGTTTTCTGTTTTTATGCACCCATATACGCTACTTGGCCTAGTTTTTTTTGAAAGTACAATAATGTTATGCGACTATAAGAAAGATAAGATAGAGAATTGTAACCAAGAAGGAGAGAAGACATCTCATTATTTAAAATGTCACTGTTCTACTTTCACATTCTAGATCAATTGCAACATATTCTGGCCGGAATGGTCAACAATGAGTGGAGAGGTGATATTTATCATTTACTCATTCGTACTCGGATTTGCAACCCCTCTTACGCTGATCCTCATTTTCTACATACTGGTCATTCGACGACTTAGGACGGTTGGACCCAAGAGAAAGCCTCAATCATCGTCCAACAAGTCAGATGCTGGATCTTCAGGAGGAGACAAAGAGACGCAGCAAACTCTCCAGCAGAATAGTCGAGCCAGAGAACGCAAAAAGTCTCACAGAAAAGTTACTAAACTTGTTCTCACCGTCGTTACAGTTTATTTTCTCTGCAATATTGGTTATTGGGCAACTCAGGTATGCACAAAATAAACTGAGGTATGATTTTCTGCTTTTACTGCTTACATCCCCTACCTCTTCGTCGAAGTAAGAGTCCAAATCAATTTCTTATGCAAACATATGAAATTATTTTGCTTGCAGGGAATATAACAATAAACGAGAACGGTGTAAAACCTTTAGAGAAAACTACCGAATACACGTTGCATCAAACGAAGCAATACTTTTTATATTGTTTATGATGAGATGCATTGTCATAAGTCACTGCACTGTATCATGATACGACCTTCATTGTATTCTTCGTCATCGAAAACCCCTGTATACCAAGCTTCAGCAAGCTAGCACTCTTATAAGAACAGTTGACCTTTGACACCAAAGTCATAGGTCACTTTAGCATGAGATGACGTTTATTGAATTCTCCGTCATCGAAAACCACTATATACCAAGTTTCAGCCCGCTAGCACTTTTCTGAACACAATTGACCTTAGACACGGTTCGTTCCAATATAACTGCCTTTTAAACGACAACGATTTCGAATTTTGAAAATCTGACACCGGATTCGTGTTCCTTGTCAAAAATGGAACCTACATCATGTGTCATGTGCATATTGTGTCATTAAAAATTTTCGAAGTTGTAACGGTTTCTAACGGTAAACGTTGACCGATTTGGCTAATTAACGAACTTCTCCTTACTTTTTTGCCATAGAATACGTATGCCAAGTTTCATTCAAATTGGTTGAGTATTTTTTGAGTTATCGTGTACACAGACACACTAACACAGACAGGATGATCGAATCATTAACTACATACTATACTTTTACAAAGTATTCGGTAGTTAATAAAGAAACGCTACTGCTGTTAAATGCCCATCCAATTTCTCTGGCGAGTAGTATCAACCAAATAATATATTATTATTGTCATTCTTCCAGATGGCGCTGATATTTATGCCCCATGATTCGAATCATTCAGACACTGTATTGATCATTTTTCTGTTTGCTGGATGCTTAAGCTACTCAAATTCAGCGATGAACCCAATTCTCTATGCTTTTCTTTCCGATAATTTCAAGAAGAGCTTCAAGAAAGCATGCTCATGTGCTACGAATAAGGTTTGTAATGTTTTAATTATATGCCTATTCCAAATATGAATATATTTCTAGATACGTACAAGTCTCAAAGTATCATTACGACAGTACAGCATGTTCATATATCATCCTAAAGGTCACATTATAGAACTTTTGTCGAATTTATTATTAATAACGGCCATATTGTTGCAGGACTTCAATAACACAACGGTAAACAACGAGAATTCCATATTCCCTCGGAGAAAGGGCAGCTCCTACCGTCGCCACAGGAAGTCAAGTGCACAAATGACGTCTGCGACATATGCTGGTACCACATGTCCCGAGATGACAACCACTGGGACAAGCTTAACCCGAAGTACAATTCTGCATCCCTCTAGCATTCACCAACCGTCACCCCCATTGTCAGCAACAAATGTTCCCGTGTCCAAACTAATTCCTGACATTGAGGAATCTGATGGTGATGGGACTGCTTCAGATATTCTTCTTGCAGCCCCCAATAATACCTTTACAGCCATTCTAGTCCAGACTAACGAAGTTGGCAATAGACTTACAACATCTGCACAAAACAACGTGAGAAAAACTTCCTATTCAGATATGGTCACTGTTGCGTCGGTAAATGAAACATTTGTCCAGGACAATGGCGTGGTGGTTACTGCTCTATAAACCAACCTGAAAACTTACCCACCTGTCCTCATGGATGGCAATGTGCCAAATCAACTTGTCTCATTATCAAAACTTAACATTCAGTATCGTCTAAGAATTCATTCAAAAGTGGTAAATCCGAAAAGTAATCAAAGGATATTTCTACACTCTCACTTTACCTGTATTTCTAGTCCCTTGCATATAACGTTCAATGCTTTAACAAATAACGATCGGTAATCAAATTGTCAGATCTCATGTAGAGGTAGTACAGAGGATGCACAATATATCCAGTATGTATAAAGTATGATGTACAATGATTTTAGGAAATATTGACTAGTTGATACCTCCAAAATGCTTTTATAAATTACTACTACCGAGCATGTGCGTGTCATTTGAACCTCTTAATTACCATTAAATTAGTGCATTAATTCACACTAACATGCATGGCATATGACCTGTTATCAATTAGTGCAGTTGTTTTAATGGAAGGATTCATTGGGTTCAATATTGAGTTCATGTTTTTATTTATGTATATATAATTTAAACATCAATTGTTAATAGAGTTAAAGTTTTTAAGTTATTATAGTCTTGTGTGTTTATTCATATTTAGCAATTTAATGGCTGGCGGAGCAATGAAGAATTGGAATACTTTGTACTATATTATTTATCTGTTTACGGGAATGAAATCGGTGAAACATGTCTAGTCCATTACGTGAGAAAGGAGTGTTTGAATAAGATATTTTAATAGTTATAAGCGCATAGATAATCGAAAACCCTTGTCTGATAAAAAAATCATCTGAAGCATAACATTGTAATGTTGTGAGTGTGAGTGAATATTATGATTGTAGTTGACATACTTCCTCAAAGTACGTACCTTTGATAGAAACGCCGGTTATGGCGTAACTCATTATGCATGAAAGTACCTGGCAATCGTTATTTTAGAGTACTAGTACTACATCTATAATATGCTATTTAATGTTTAATTTAAGCTACCTATAAGGATTTGTCTACTAACTTTACGTGAGATTAAATAGAATCCTCATGATACAATGTACTATGTATATTGAATTATTATTTATTAATATGAATATGCACTAGGTGTATTTTCACCGCATGCTCAGGTATTACTTTGCACGAGATGGACTTGGTGAATGATATGAGATACAGATTGTCCACTAATGAGCATTTAAAAAAAGTATATATAGATGTTACTTTAGAGGAGTAGTTAGAGGAGTAGTTACTTTGTTATCATTACATATTATGCATAATTTGGATTTTAAAATACGTATGAACCACGATATTTTTGGCAGAGTTCGAGAAATATTTATGGGATATTAAATTCAGAGATGTTGTAAATTAAATGGATATCATTAAGCTACGATAATATAAACTTTCATTACTTAATTACTCGAAAAAATACCAATTTAGGAGTACTTAAGAAATTAGGAATAGTTGAAATCTTGTAATAATTATCAAATATTGCTAATTGTCCACATTTAGTACTGTAACAGCTAAATACTTAGGAATCAATTTTCCTTTACAATTGATATTTTATTTTTATATTATTCCGAAAAAGTATGCATACGTCAATTTTAATTTACTTTTTTATAATTTTTCATTTCTTAAATTATAACCCGGATATTTTGTTTTTGTTTGTTATAGTATTATTGTATGAAAAGTTGTAACAACTTCCAAAGATCCACAAAAGAGCCCAATAAATAGTACATTATTCTAGACTAGTTACCGACCTTCCTCAGGAGAATTGTTTTCGTAAAATTGTTTTCTCTAAATAACTATGCATAGTTCATTCTTGAGTATCACCCGATTTTACCAAATTTGTTAGTTAGAACAAGCGTATGGATAAATATATACAATTTACGCTACCAATCATGTAAATTTTCATTCGCAAAATCTCATTTTGTAAACTAGTAAAATATGTATGTTTATTTAAATTGAAACGACTGTAGTGATTAAATTTATTGCGTATCTGTACACAATGTCAATCTGTAATAGTAACTGTCTTCTTAAATAATAAAATCACACCATGTATGTACACACTCGTTAGAAAGTCGAATATTTCGAATTTCCTGCTAAAGAGGTAAACACAGAAATTGTTCGGCTTGCATATCTTTGAAGTGTAGCTGGGGGCACAACTTTGAACAACTTATTTAACTCTGTCGGAAGAAGGAGAAAGTGGAAAACTTTCCTGCTCAAAATGGTAAATTCAAGGATCTTCAAACAAGGCCAAAATGAGAAGCAAATGATAGGAGAGAGCTAATGCCAAGACATGAACAAAATGTTATTTATTGACATAAGAAATATGATTAGATCCCTACAGTGGGCATGTATTTACGTAGCACGTTATCCCATACATGGACTCTGCTTTCTCCCACACCATCCCCAGAACACATATGCAAATATTTATTTTAAAAGGGTTGGAAAGTGAAAGTTTGTAAATTATATAGTACTCACATTTCAATACACTGAAACATCATCCCTTTATTATATCGCGATATAAAAGTATATATAGACAGTTATTGTAGTTTGTACATTATAAAGAAAGTTTATCTTATAGTCTATGAAATCCGCTTTACAGTACAAGCATCCCAAAACAGATGAGGAATTGCAAGAATATGTAAACATAAAGAAATATCTTCCTAAACTTTGATTTCTGCAAGTAATAACAAAGCATCATAATTTTAATGTCATATACCTATTTAAACATACGTGGTAAGCAATAATTGTTATTATTCTTTATTTTTACCGGAGGAATCACATCGTCAAATCTTATCTCAATTATAGGGATATGTGAACGTTTTGGTCGCACTCCGATATTGTTGTCCACGGAGCAAATATGAAGCTGAATATAAAAAAATATCAAAGGGTCTGCAAATATGCAGTTTATAACGCTCACTTAACGAAGCATAGCTTATTCATCTGTACGCAGTTAGTTATTGTACCGTCATGATTGCCATTGCCAATAGACAGATAGCACTAGCCGCGTAACTAACTAGACGTGTCCACTTGGATATGAAAGGCGCAAACACCATGCTGGCAACTGTTTATTTTGTAGCAAAAATCATTAAAAACTCTTTTGAATGTAGGTGCAAAGTACACTTTATAATCATAAACATTAAATCAACTTCTTTGGGCATTTTAATTGAAAGAATAGATTGGAAGGAAGTCTCACTTGCAAGACCCCACCCAAGATAGCCGGATAAAGCGTGTACATAGAACATACATGTTTGCAAAGCCGGGGTTTTGTGTCGGCACCACCCTTTGTAAGCAAAGAGAACCGAATGTTTGATTTTCACTAGAGTGGAAGTGCATACTTGAGGAAAGAGCGATCTTTTATGCTAAGTACCTGTTAAAACACCTGAAGAAACACCAATCATGGCTCCATACCCAAGAGTAATATGAGCATCATACTCTTGGAAAGAAGGATACGTGTATCCTATGTAAGAGAATATGGAGGCAAATGCAGCAAATCCAACATGAATCTATAGAAGACAGGATATCATGTAGGAAAAGACACTGCGAAAATTGTATTAAACTGTACGATAATCGGATTGCTGTCGATAAACTTACAACCAGCCATAATCTCCATCCTTTGACTTGCTTCTCATGCAGCGTTTCTTTATAGAATCTTGCCACATTCAAACTTACAGGATTGAAGAAGAAGAATGCGTAAATCATAAACACACCATGCTCTGCTCTTTTGAAGAAAGGCTCCTCGTCGCTGGGCGGTTGAGTTATTTCCTCAGTGACTGGCTTACATGTAGTACAGTGAGATCCTGGAAACGCCCGTGAGGCATCATTTGGTCCTTCACTTTGAATTTCTGTATCAAAATGCAAATCATCATCTGCACCACCACAGCTAAACCTATTTGTCAAAAAAAGTCATTATTGTTCTGTGTAGATCACTTTATTAAGAATGTAGCTTAAAGTGTAATCCTCACGTACTTCCCCTGCCATTCAGGACACACTTTGTGCGGCTGCCTTTTCACCTTTGAAAACGCCAATTCATACATTTTACCAGGATAGCGACGAGTGCACTGGACATCAAACTCTCCAGCCACTCTGATCCTTGTTTTACCCGTGAGGACTGTTGGTGCGTTTGCATTGGCATCGCACACCATGTTATTTACAAACATATCATTAACAGCAGGTGAAGGTCCTGAAGGTGCAGGTCCTGCAGCCGCGGCTGCAGGCAATCGAACTTTTCGTTCCCACCTATGTCACATACAATATTGTTTCTGATTTCTGATAATAATTAATATTACGATTCATATGAGCTACTACCACATCGATCGATTACCTCTCGCACTGAACGGGGTCATAGGACTTGTACTGTCTAAAGCAACTATGTGGCCTACCCCTCTCGTCATATACGATTGGGTTATTCTTGAAAGGGTGACAGTCAGGGATTATTGGGGTACTGCAACACAAGTAATGGAATATGCAATATCTTCCAAAAACAAGTTCAGTTTGAGTGAAACAAAATATGTAATTACGGCAATCCAGGCTGAGTTTCGTCTACTCCACCATCTGATAAAACTTTTTGCTTGTCAACCGGGGAAGCATAAGGGAAATCACTAAAGTCGTAAGGTCCAAACTTTTTTGCTGTCCACGTTCGTCTCTCAAAGTCAAGTACCATTAGAACCCTGAAATATTATAAAGAGCTATAATATGTTTTATATCACACACCGCATTTCTGTAAATTTTTCAATAGTTTCCATTACCAAAATTCCACAATTCTAGAGGATGAGCATGGGATATTTCCCCATTTGAAATTCCAATGCAATTCTGACTGATAACCAATTTCCTTTTCAATGATAGGAGACGGGGGTGGTGATCCTGCAGGTGGTGGTGATTGCGCAGCTGCCGCTTGTTGGTCCTTGCCTCTTAATTTATAGTGATATAATGCCACGGTTGGATGCTGAAGTTGGATAAAAATGAATGTGCATTTTTAACGGGAAATGAGATAATCTCAGCAATGATGTATTTGGTGACAATGTTTTAATACCATTGGTGCAAAATCCGGTCTACTAATGCACCCTACAATTCTGGAGTACTGGAAATGCTTGCAGTCATTGCATTCAAATTCTTGATTTGTATCGAATACGCCAAAGGGAAAGCCAATGCCAAAGGGAGCATGCACCGCTTGTATTAAAAGTCCTTGAAAAGCAATCACATCAGTAGGACTATTCGGTTTGAACTGAATGTGAACACGTTGCAAAAAATTTCCCGAGCCGTCTCCCATGCCTTTGTTAGATAACGCACTGCAGCTAATAGGACTGATCTTAAGATCATATTTACTCCATGGATCCGTGCCAGCTCCTGCTAACTCATCAATTCTGCTTTGAGTGTCTGTCTGATGTTGCTTTTCGTTCTTGTGAGTTTGATGTAAGATAGGCTTGAACTGGCTTAGAGGCCATTCATTCAAAGCATATTCACCTGTTTTAAAGAGTTTTCTCGTACAGTTAGCGTGGAATTATTGAGTTTTCAACTATGAACGATCATCTCAATGAAAAAGGACACAAACGATATAACAGTTACCTCTTCCCACGATGCACCAGTTCAATAAACGGTACAAGTAGACTTGGTTGGTTGCTCCGACTTTAGTATCTTTGTCGTGAGAAGCATTTGAATTCCCTAGAATCCAGCATTGGAGTAAGATAGGCACCAAAAATCGATAGGCTATCATTGCTCATAAGTTAATTCATATCTTTTACATGCCAGAAAAACTGTTTGTGTCTTAATTGATTTCCTACCGATACCGGTTTTTTGGCACAGTTTACTTTGCTAAAGTGAACTCGACAATAAATATATTGATTTTAGTCGCCGACATAGACAAAGCAATGATTAGAGTTGCTCTAATTTAATCTAAATGTAGCGATGTTGCATAGTAATACGTAATATATTGTGCATGAAATTGATGTTTGATTTGATACACTTGCTTTCGATTTTGGCACTAATGATCGGTGGTCAATGTAGAACAAAAATTTACAAAATGTGTATCATGTTGAAATGATTGCTTTCGATTTTGTAATTATCTTTGGATCAAACTTTCCTTATGACATTCTGCGCACACAGTAGAGGAGAGGGCATGTAGAGCAGATAACAAGAAGGCGTTATCAAGTAATTTCTACGAAAGGATAAGCTCAGAGTTGTTGTGTTTAACATTTACTCCTCACATTTGGATTGGTTAGCCACTATTCCCCAAAGTTAAGAGCAACAACGAGCGGTCTATAGGACAGGATAAAAAGAAAGACCCGCAACCGCACAGCGAAATCTTAATGGGAAAATGGACGGTAATGAAGTGTTATGCCCTTGTGGAAAGCTGGATAACCCGTCGTCGGAGATCTGGATTTTATGTGACAATTGCCACGTTTGGTTCCACTCAGCATGTGCCAATTTAAGCGACGAAGAAGCTAAGCGTTTCGAAACGGATGGGATTCAGTGGCTCTGTAACAGTTGTGACCTACTTTTCAACACCCAGAACATCAAAACCGCAGACCCTTCGAATAAGAATCAATGCCCATTTTGTCACCAAACTTTCACGTCTGTCAAAGGACTGAGCATCCACATAGGAAGGAAACATCCAGACCTCAAACACCAGCACCAACCACATCCTACCCCTAATGTCACGATTGAGGACCTCGCATCACAACTAACGGATTGCAAAAAGAAAGTTAAAGTTCTAAAACGCATTCCAAAGGGCGCGCGTTTTGCAGCAGCCATCAAATTGTCTTCGGTGCTGGATGAGTGTGTCTCCAAAAATAATTTACAATCATGGTTGGCTCTCTTCACTTTCGCCTTTTCCTGTCTTTGTGTGCCTCTGAAGAACGACAAGAAAAAATCATTAGCTACTCTAGTCAAATCCAATATCAACGGAAACCCTACTGGAATTTCTAAGCTTTCTAACATCCAAACTTCTCTATCAAGAAGAGTAAAATCCAAGATAGCAGAAGGTGACGTAAGTGGAGCTGTCAAGATTCTTTGTTCAAACGATACATTGGCTCCTCGCGATTCCACCACATACCATGAATTATTATCCAAGCATCCTCCGCCATGTAAGCAGATGTCTTTTCCGACTCCACTGGACTTTCAAGATTCTCTGGCTATCTCCGACAAGGAGGTAAAACAAGCTATCCTCAGCTTTCCCAACGGATCTAGTTCCGGCGTAGACGGACTTCGACCCCAACATCTTAAAGATCTCATCTCAATCGGAAATGGCGAAGCAGGAACACGCTTATTAAAATCGCTAACTCGTTTTTGCAACTTTGTTCTATCGGGTAAGCTTAACAAGGACATTCTGCCAGTATTCTTTGGAGCGAATCTGTGTGCCCTGAGGAAAAAGGAAGGAAGCGTTCGTCCGATCGCCGTCGGTAACACTCTTCGCCGTTTGGTCGCTAAAATAGCCTGTTTCTCCATCCGCATTCCCATCGGAGACTATCTAAGACCCGTCCAGTTCGGTTTCTCTACAAAAGGAGGATGCGAAGCCATTGTTCATGCCACAAGAAGCTTTATCAACCTTAATAAGTCAACAAATAAAGTCATTTTGAAGATTGATTTCAGAAATGCTTTTAACACCATTCATCGGGACTCTATGTTGGAAGAAGTTAAAAAAAGGACTCCAGAACTGTTCGCTTTCCTGTCGCAAGCGTACTCAGAAACATCATATCTGTTTTTTGACGACAAAATAATCCCATCAGTTTCTGGATGCCAACAGGGGGATCCTGCTGGGCCTCTCCTTTTCTGCCTTACAATTCAACCCATTATAGATAATCTAATATCTGAATTCGTATCATTTTACCTTGATGACGGAGTTATAGGAGGAGACCCCCGGACGGTGTTACAAGATTTTTCTTCTCTAATTAAAAGATGCGAAGATATTGGCCTCCATATTAATCCTTCAAAATGCGAACTATTCTTCTGCAATGACGTGATTGAAGACGTATTACAAGATTTCCAGCTTCTATCTCCAGGAATAAAACCAATATTTAAACTCAGCCTCCTGGGAGCGCCAATTACAGAAAATTTCATAGAAGAACATTGTCAACAGAAAATAGAAGAAATGTCCCTACTTTTTAAGAGAATTACTGAACTCGACAACTATCACATCGCTTTCTTTCTTCTCCGTAGCTGTTTTGCAGTACCTAAATTGATTTACTTAATCCGAACGACTCCTCTATGGCAGTTCAAACAGATTTTATGCTATTTTGATACGGAAATTAAGTCAACCTTGGAACAAATCCTGAACAGTCAGTTGGACTCTCCTCAATACTTTAAAGCGTCTCTTCCAACTAGGATCGGAGGACTAGGGATTCGGAAAATCCAAGACTTAGCTCTTCCAGCTTTCCTCTCATCAGTGTATAGTGTCTCTAAGCTTGTCAATATGATGTTTAATCGTGATGATTCAGATAAGCCCGAGATAACCTACCACGATGAATCAATGCTGGAATGGACCTCTGTGAGCAAAGAGTCAAGTGCTCCACCTGCACCTTCTTTTCAAAGAAATTGGGACAACATCCTTATGAAACGCTTTTTAGAAGATTTTAAACCTTCGACGGAGAGTGAGAAGGCAATTGCATTGGCTACAGAAAGACCAGAATCAAATTCCTGGCTGAACGTGATACCTTCTTTTACGGTTGGCACTCTACTCGACAACAATACTTTTCGCATCGCAATTGGACTTCGTTTAGGATGCAAAGTATGCAGGCCTCATACTTGCGTTTGTGGACAGGAAGTGGACTCCTTTGGACATCATGGACTAAGTTGTGCCAAAAGCTATGGGCGATATTCTCGCCATCAAGATTTAAATAATATAATTGCTCGAGCTTTAACATCAGCCAAAATACCGTGCAGATTGGAACCAGTTGGTCTTTCGAGAGATGACGGGAAAAGAGTTGATGGAGTAACGTTGATCCCCTGGGAGAAAGGCAAATGTCTAGTCTGGGATTCAACTTGCACGGATACATTAGCCCCTTCTCATTTGCCCAACTCTTCAAAGGCCGCCGGCTCTGCTGCTAAACTTGCTGCTTCCAACAAGATAAGGAAGTACGCGTCAGTTATGGAAGCCAACTACACTTTCATCCCTTTTGCAGTGGAAACGATGGGACCATGGTGTGAGGAAGCTGTGGAATTAGTGAACAAGCTGGGAGGACTCTTAACATTGCACAGCGGAGAACCTAGGTCAAGATATTTTCTTGTACAGAGGATCGGGATTGCAATCCAGCGAGGAAATGCCGTGTCGGTCATGGGAACATTCCCTAACTCAGATTCCCTGTCTGAGATATTTTATATTTTATAGCTTTTTTGTTGTTTTCATTTGTTAATTTTTTACTAATTGTTAAAATTTGAAAGTGGAATGTTAATAAAAACCATAAATTACACTTGCTGTTTTAGCGTTGGGAGAAAGTTGACGAAAATCCGTGGAAGTATTTCACATGCAAACAGATATCATAATTTTTATTTTTGATACCGCCGATAGTAATGACGTACAATGTATACTTCATATTTACAAAATAATACTCATGATAATGTTTAACAGCACAATATTATTATGCAAAAATATGGACGAGTTCATTTTTTGTACGGTACAATCATCCCCTGCGTTTGAATTACGTGACGATAGTGAGGCTTTCCTTGCTTATATGTGCCCGTAGAACGATGCCCTTCAGCCACACCTGCGTTGCTTACTTCTGGCGCTCTACAAAAATACCAAATTTTAGTTGACACTTGTCGTATATATCGTATAAAATCAATATTTTGATATTTCCATTATCGAAATTACAGGAGCAATCCTATTCCCAGAGGATAATGCTTCATTTTACATTTACCTAATACCCAAAATAGTCCGTTTCACTTCCGTCGCCAGATCAATTCCAAACGCGTCTACCATATGAGATGGTTCCTCTGTTTCTTCTTCTTCCTTTTTCTCCTTGTCTTTCTTGATGCTAGATCTGCGACGTTGTTTCTGTTTGAATACCTCCTGCAGTTCTTCATCCAACGCATCATCGTCCGTAATTGTTGCTTCGTCTTTCTGCAGAGAAAGCCTGCCTCCTCTGGTGGTAGACTTTCGACCCGAGTTGTCAGCTTCTACCGGTTCCTTATTAGTTCCTTCCTCGTTCACCTCGTTATTTTCGCTCAGCATTTCATTTGCATTGTAAATACCGGTGAATAAGCAGTGACATGACGAGTCAATTCTAGCCATTGGCACATCAAGTGGCGCTCTGGAATTTTTTCCATTCACAAGAGTCAAGTCATCCGCCATGCAATGCTCATTTTCACCAGCAAATTCGTAGTATTCTCCAGCAGTGGAGCACGAGGGGTAGTCCATGTAATGATTTGTCCAGTTTGACATTGTCCCAGGGATGAAGCCCAAACTTTCATTCAATGAATCATCTTCATATTCACCCTCTCCATAAATTGTTTTGGGGTGGACAGAATCCGAGCTTGCTGTACATATACGCGTGATGTCTGCCAAGTCGCAAATGGGCTCGCAAATCTCTTCCGTTTCTATTTCACGTGGTTTCCTTGCGTGTCGGTGGAATTCATAATCAAAGCTTTCCTGTGTGGTCTCCATCAATTTGTAGACCTGCTCTAAATGATCCTCATCGAGAAGGAATGCATCATTATCGGGCTCCTGGAGACTGGCATTGGTGTACGAAATACCTTTAGATGTGATTATGTCTGCCCCCTTTTGCGAGCATGGTCGTCGTTTCAAGCTTTCAATTTCTTTGCTGTCACGCTCGGAACTGTCATTTGTGGTGTGCTCTTTTCGAGCACTTCCTGATATGGCCACGCTTTCACGGCTTTGTAGTGGACTCCATCCCATGAATTCGGACATTTTTATTTTATCTGCCTGTCTGACCATAAGCAAATGATTGTGCAATTTTGCTGCACTTTCATCGTGTTCCTCCATAACCCAGTCACGCGATGATTGTTGAAACAATTCTGCTAACGATGTCGCGTCGTCGTCGTCAGGTTCATGATCCTCATCCACATGACTTTCACCGCCGTCAATTTCGTGCTCCTTGTCCTTGGGAAATGATTTTTTTGTGTCTTCGGCACTCTTTGATCCCTTGCAAATAATGCCCCATCTAACAAATAATTTAATTTAATATTTTGATTTTTAGGGTAGCGCAAGGGATAATAAGGCAGGATAAATGTAAACATTATTTGTTTTCATACGGGTCCAATTCTTTAATGTCTTCCTTTAGAGCATGATCAGACCTGACATTTCTTAGGCAGTCATTCTCAAAATCATAATTACTGTCTCGAGGTTCATTAATTTCTGTTTTTGGTTCAAGATAACTGCTCTTATTGTGAACTGTGCTTTCTTCTACCGTCCTCCTCAAAATTCCACTCTCCATATCTTTAAAGTAATGTTCCAATATACTCAGACGATTCTTTTCTTTAATACTGGAAGGCACGAACTTTTGTTCAAACTCTTCGTCTGTAATGCCTAGTTTGTCAATTATTTGCTTTATATGGTTTTCTGTTTCTTGAACCTTCAATTTTCTGTTTTGAAGCTAGAGGAATATAATATGTATCCGAAACAAACGGCCATGTACAGTGGTGTAACAGACGAGCGAAGACAAGAATCGAGGATTCATTAATCATCTAAATTTTAAATCTAAACTCCAAAACTCACATCATCTCTCTTGTAACACAGTTCAGCTTTCAACAAAGAAATTCGCATTAATTGTTGTGCTCCATTTTCAAAATACTGAGAGAAAAATTCGGCCAGGTTTGTTGGTTTCACTGGCATTCTGTACAGTAAAACCATTGCCTTCTGCAGAGCAGCAGCCGCTCCAGATTCTTTAAAATAATTGGTGAATTCCTTCTTGGGATTAGGTTTCTGCAAAATGTAAAAATCCGAAAACAGTTTTTAGTTAGAACGAGTCTGCTGCTGATTAAAATGCATGAATTCATAAGCTCGTTTCATTCATCTTTTGTCACATTAGCAGAGCATACCGAGGTAAACTTGTCTGAATCAACTTCGTACATCTTGCAAAATTATCGATGAGCAACAAACCAATACGTTACCAATCAATAGGTTTTACGATGTTTTATTTCAGTTTGATAGTTTGATAATGACAGAATGCACATACAACCGCTCGATGGTCACGAATGCAATGGTTGGAATTTGACATTCTTTATACATTCCAAAATCAATCAAATTACATCATTATGCGAATACCATGTTCTAGTAATATCACATATTCATTAACAAATGTTCCCATATAGATCCTCTAAGGACGAATGTTAGGTTAGAGGCTAAGCTCATTATTAGTAGGTGGTAGACAGCTTACTATAAACGAAATCTCTGATCGTTATTTATGACCGTAAATAATAGTTCATAGTTATCGAAATGTGCAAGTTTTCTACTTAGCTACTTGACGTGCCTCTTTATTCAAACACAATTTGCAAAGGAGAGAACAAGCAATGTTTTATTATCGAAATATCAAAAATCACTTTGCAAAACCGCTAATAAAAAACTCAAGCCAAGGGTTTCGGTCCTTCGCACCATTTGGCATCCCCCTCGGAAGAATGGAAATGTATCCATTGCATCATTTCTTTAATATTTTTTCAAATAGTTTTAGGTTTTGGTAAGTATTCTCATCTTATAGCATTCCTTATCTTTGGATGTAAAATTAGCTTACCAGTTACTCTTGAATATATGCCTGGTTTCCCCTTTCGGGCACATCCCTCCCCTTCAAATACATGGTAAAAAATGATTGTTTGTCGAAAAAATTAGTTAATATTGCAACAAAATGATAAAGAGTTTTAAAATGTTCACTGTTCGCAACCTACCCCAGGAAACTACTCCCACTTGCCAAAACTGGTTAGTCTGGTTCATATACTGCACGAGAGGCCCACCGGAATCTCCAGTACAAGAGTCCCTTCCTCCTTCCTCATATCCTGCGCATAACATTCGCCGGGTTAGGATATCTGCTGGGATTTTCTTTTGACATTTAGGCCAATCAATGTAGGGGACATCCAGTTTCTGAAGTACTCGAGTGGAGCCACCGGCATTTTCTGCCGCCATTCCCCATCCAGCTACCAGGAATTTTGTACCAACCCAACCTCCCATCAGAGAATCCCATGTATTTGCTGGGGGAAGACAGATAGGTGTTGGAGCATCAGCTTCACTCAAGTCGATTTTTTTGCTTAATCGAAGCAGAGCGTAATCATAGTCATAAAATTCATTCATTAATGGATGATTAATAATTTCTTCCACTTGATAACGTTGTGTTTTTTCCTGTTCATCAGTTAATCTTGTTAGGTTGTAACCCGAGCTTCTAATAGAACCGTCTTTGCTGAAAGATAGTAAAATGTGTTTATGACGTTATAACAAAATAATCAAAATATTACGGTCCTAGGTTTTAGGAGAAAGAAAAAAAATTACCCAAGCTTTACATCCTTTGCACTTTTCTTCTTGGTCATATCTAGGGTGTGGGCGTGGAAGAGAACTTCGACCTGCTCCGGCTTTTTGCCTTCAAACCAGAAGCAATGAGCCTGAAACAACGTTATTTAATGATTATTTCTGACCGAAGAACCTACAACATATGCTAGCATTCTGAAGAAAACTCAACCATACAGCAGTTAGCACATAACGGTCATTGATAATTGCTGCGCCACAATTTGGAGATCGTGTTTTGGCAAATACAACTGCTGAAATCCAGGGAAATTCATTCATCCTGGCATCTTCACCACCTAAAACATAATTTTCAGGATATTAGGAAATGTTGAAAATTATCCAAGATGTAACATTGTCCTGTGAATTACCACGCACCTACGATCCTGTCATCTTTGTTCTGAAAGCCACATGCTGCGAAATAAATATTTTAAATATTACATGAAATTACAATTTACAATTACGGTTGTTATACAATTATTTAAAAGTTCAAAGAGTACAATCCTCATTCTATGCTCAATCTCACCACAACGGTCAAGCTTTGGTTTTTTATTCTTTTCCAGTCGATTTGCAACTACAGAAAAGATGTGCGATTTAATTCAATAGGAATATGCGAGTTTTATATTGCATTAGTTACACTTCAAGTCAAATCACCTTTTGTTGTACATTTTGCAGTGCATACGACTTGACCGCTAGTCCCAGTGGTTTCAAGCACAAGGAAAAGATCCCTTAGTCCCTCACTTGCCATGAAAGTGCCTTCAGTTTTTCCGCAAAGTAGTTTCTCTCCATCCACTCCGTCGGTAACTTTTAGAAAATCGTCATCGCAGTCATCTTTCTTTGGGATGTCTATTTTACAAGTGACCTCGACATCACAGCCTTCAGTACCCTATTATTTTAGGGTGGTGAAAATTATGTTCTACAGTTTCAATATTGACATCACAATTATTATTTTCAGACTGGGACTTACAAAAACACTGTAGGTACATTTTTTGGGGTCCTGAAGGGGTAGTTTCAAATCCCAGATTAGGTCACCACCGTCCCCTTTTTTAACGTCGACTGCTTGGTGACACTGACTTCCAACAATTTTCGAACTAACTATAATAATTTATGAATAACTGAACATTGGAGGCAACAGTTTCATGCAGATGGATTTTAAATGTGTATGTTTCGATACTTTTACTTACCAGAGTTTACTAATATGGCTACCTAAAATTCAGAAAAAATAATTTTGCATGACCAAACTCAGATTGATGCAGTAAGTTCATTTTAGTAGAAATAATAATTAAAACTCCTTACTGTGATCACTGAGACTAGCCCAATTAGTGAATGTGAATTTTCCATTATGATTGAAATACCACGTCTAATTTTAATTTATTTCAAATTAAATAAATTTTTAGCACATAGCCACAACGTTGAAGTGGCCAAGAAAGAAAGAAATGCTATTTAGGATGAATACTAGCAATTCCTTCATCACATCCTCATCTCCATCATTGTTTTATTGAGGAAGTTCATCCATCATTAAAAAGCAAAGCAAATTCTCCGTTGACGCGATAATAATCTTGTCTACATCAGCGTCACAACAGTCAATTATGCACCTCCCATGCAGTTGATTGGCTATTGTTCCCCACGTACAACGCAAAGATATACCCGGAATCATCGCAATCAATTTGCTCGGAAGTTAATCAGTCTTCATTTTTACAGCTCAAGTAGAGACAATACACGATTCCACTTCTCTGTGATTGGTCTTTGTCTCACCTGGAATGTGATCAGATCCTATTTAACTAAATACTGAAACTGAAAGAATTGCATGATAGAAGCAAATGACGTAGACGTTACATTATCTTATTAAAGAATAGTCTTACAAAGAAATGATTCTGCTTACATTTGTATAAAATACAAACTCATCATTATTATATCGGCAACTTTTAAATACATTTTGTGACTCAACGGTCGGTCGGAATAATTCATCCAACAGCGTTTACCATTTGAACACGAGAACAATAAAAATGATTATTGATGAACCTGACTAAATAATGATTTCATTTTCGGGAAAAATATATTGAATGGAGCATCTGTATGGGAGCACTCAATTGAAACCTAAAATTCCAATAGTTTCGCAAAATTCAGTATTTTTATCATGGAACCTTAATTATTTGGCATCATAATTTTTTCATAAATGTGCAAAAAAAAGTATGCTTTTTACATGAAGCTTTAAAGAGCTTCGTCTTCATTCTGTACGATGATGCGTTGCCTGAAATGGATTTAAAACGCACACGCTGCAACAAAGACCAACTTTTGTTCGGTTTTACATGAATCCATGTTGATTGCATGGCCTTTTTAGACTGACAAGTGGTGGCCATCTACGCACGGGCTGGAGCTCCTATAAAAAGTATAAACAGCGCGAAGAGAACATACGGTATATTTAGGTGTTACTTGTACCAAACAAGTGGAACAACAAACAACTTGCGAAAAAAAACTTATCCAATAAAAGTCCATTTATTGTTCAAATTATTTCAATTACATAGATTTTAAAGCGGTTTGCACTCTCCCAAAATAATTTGCCATTAATACAGTACATTCACTGAACATAGCGACTTAAAACGGTTATATAATTGCCCACAAGTTGACGAACGCATTAAAGATAGTGTGGCGAAAGTAATTATTCAAACAAACAGAAAAATTAGTTTATTTTAGTAGGTAAGTTATCATTGCTACTGATTGCTAACAGCAGCACTCATCTACCAGAATGTCCTCAGATTCTTCTGACAGTGATGATTATTACGGCCCAGCTCTACCTCCTGGATTTAAACGAGGAGGATCGCCCCCTCCACCTCCCGATAACAAGAAAGTGTAAATAAAAAAATACCTCTATGTATAAATTGAATTCAATGTTTTCCCAAGATGAGCGTTAATTTTTTGTAATAAGATTGTGTGAATGAATTTTGTTTTCGTATTTCACGCCATATCATTCCAAAATTATTGGAATCGCCACTTAAATATTATCATATCTCAGGCAAATTAATAGTCATTGACTGATATTGCGTTAAATAGGGAGATCCCCAAGAAGGCGGATGACCTTCAGATTGGACCGGTTTTGCCAGCTTCACTGAGGGCAAAATTGGAAGCAGATGCGTCATCGGCTCCAAAAGCAGGGGACACTGGCGACAATAGTGACCACGATGATGGGCAACTACAAAATGCTTCTGATTCAGAGTCTGACTCAGATGTGATTGGGCCATTGCCTCCTGATCATCCAAAAGCTCTGGAAAGAGCGGTTGGTCCGTCCATTTCATCTTCATCGGAAGCGAAAAAGCCAAAGAGGGAAGAGTGGATGTTGGTGCCACCTAAAAACAAAATAATACCTGGGTTGGGACTGGCGCCTAGGAAGTTTTTAACGAGAACGCCCATGGATTCGAGGAATTCTGACGAGGAGGAGGATGAGGAAGAGGCATTAGCACGTGAGGCTGACGCAGAAATAGAGAGGAAGTTAATCGATGACTATGACTCAAAAATGGAGGACATAAAGAAGGATTTCGAAGCCAAGAAGAGAAGAGGTGAAAGCCTTCTTGAAATACATCAAAAGGACTTGAAGAAAAAGAAAAAAGTGAGTCAGCAATTATTTCTTGTATTTACTTATATGTATTTCCATACAAAGTTATGCAAGGAATTGCCTACATTACAGAGACACTTGGAATATATATATATTTGTTTCTTTTAGGAAAAAGAAGATGAAAAAGCGGAAAGAAAGCCATTTGATAGGGATACGGATTTACAAATTTCAGGACTATCATCCGGGGACAAACAAAAATACATAGAGAAAAGCAAAGAACTCAATACAAAATTTTCAAGAGGGTCAAGAAAATACTTATAAGTACAAATTAGATGTATAGTATGTAGACATTCTTCTATTCTGTTGCTTCTTATGTAAGAATCTATTTTTATGGAAGTCCTTGTTTTAAAATAAAGAATTTCAAAACACACGTGCTTGCTTATATACGAGCCGAGTCGTTAATCGTTAAATTGCTCTTGCAGTTTTAAAGGGGCGATTATTTCCCTGATGTCGGTACAAACAAACTTGAAATCATTAATGAATTAAAAACTGACCTAAAATTTGAGGGCTGCACATGTCATGATGAGTCACATTCACATTGGACATACAATATTGATTTTCCTCAAATTATTTAGCACATTATAAGCATAATAGTACGTGTAAACATGCTTGTCGTGTAGAATCCGTCGTCTTTATCGATAGAGTAGGTGAAAAAACTCTGGCCAGCCATCATTTTCAACTTCACCATCGTCAACAAAAGCGGAAGTGGAAGTAACGGTATAGGAGATAGGTAGATGTAGAAAGCACTACTACCAACAACAAAATGTTGTATAGTGTTTAGTGTAAAGAATGTATTCCTTGTTGTGACTAGTTCTGAAATGTTTTCATGATATGATTACATTTTACATAGGACAAGTTTCAAGTAGACGTTCAGTGTTAATAATGTTTCTGTATCAATTCAAATGTTGACTGATTGGTTGATAGTAGAAAGGTGATTGTTGCATTTTGTTGCTAAAGCCATGCATTACACCCACACCTCGTATTGTTGTCCATTTCCATGCTGTGTTATTTGTGATAGTCTTTCTGTGCTGGTATGTGGCCAGAGTGGTAACGTGTGAAAATGTCAGTAATGTGCTCAGCTCATGGCTCATTCATACTGGCTTGACAATGAGTGAATATTACGAATCCATTTCCTTTCACATTCGCACTTTTTACATTGTGTTGTGTTGTTTTCGTCGAAACCCAACTTTTTACTGCGTTACTTTGTGAATGTCATTTTGTTTTGTTTCATGTGTGTGACTTGACTACAAGCCATTGTGCAAAAAGTAATACGTACAGGTTCATATATGAGTCAACAGTCAGAACGAATGTTGTTGAAGGCGGTAGTAAAAGTACGTAGGTACATCCTTAAGAACCCGTACGATTCTAGGTTAAAGACCTTATGAGAGCCCACAGAAGCTAGCTGATAGCTAATACGATATAATGAATCAACAATGAATAACATGTTGTGCACTATGCTGTGTACAAGTCCATTCCCTGCGGCTGCTAAAACAGGAGAACGTTCTATTTTCTGGATTGAATGTCCTCTCATCATACACTTTTCGCAATCAAGGTTTTTGCATTACATTATAAAAACTAGATTACATGCGGTACATACTCCTTTCACATAAAATATTATTACCAGTTTTTCTTTCCGATATACAAAATGATTACAACACTTTCTAGCTAATAATATATTAATGTTCTTTTCTAGTGTAAAGCTATAAAGCTATCTTTCCGTCACATCACGCACACCACGACTCATCTTCATCGTAAAAATGCTTCATTTCATTTCATTCTTCACGTGACACTGCAAAAACTAATTCGCACTTATTGCCAGTCATTAGGACTGCCAAACCCGACAGGTAAACTTGAAAAAGAAAAGGCACAAACAAGCAAACGTGTATAACACAAATCATAAGTGAGTCAACCTAGACAACTTTCAAAAACTGAATTTGGCAACTCATGGGCTATTCACTTTGACGTACAGCGGAACCTCCTACGGGCCTTTATTCGTGGCGCAAAAAAAGTATGGTACGGTTCTTTTGATCGCTAGCTTCCTTCCTCGTAACACACTCATTATGAATTAAAAGCTGTATCTACAGGACCCACAAACGTGTGGAACTGGACCATGAAGTTGACTAATAGATTAAAAGACTCATACGTTGAAGGATTCCTACCTGTATACGTAACAAACAATGCACAACGTAAATTGCAAAGGAAACAATCATTTCGTTCGGGGGACAAGATTTTGCGAAAATGTTTAAAGGATTAGCATATCGAGTGCTCGCATTCAGTACCAGTATAGTCGTTTGACATTTCGCAGGTTTACCCAGTGCAAATCTAGTGCGATTTAAGAAGAACGATCGTGAAATCTAAAAAAATATCTACTTCATATATGCAGTCGTTATTTTGCAAAGAAATTTATTGTATGTCAGCTCTGAAAATTGGAAATTATACCATCATGATTGGTAAAAATCGAGCAATGCCAACTAAACGCATTTCAGCAGATTCAAAGAGGCAAGTACCGGAGAAATCCCGGGTGCGAAGCCGTGAAAAATTAAAGAATCCTGGAAAGCCGCTAAAATCTGCACAGAAAAATGAAGAAGATAAAGAAAATTTGAGAATCAACAAAAAGTACGAAGCCATCGTTGAAAATTGCGTGCGTCTTGGAACAAAGTATGTAGACGAAGATTTCCCTGCAACAAAGGCATCATTATTCCGCTCAGATCATACGAGAGATCCAACGAAGCAAAGTACGGAACAGTTTATGAAAAATAGCCAGTCCATAACAAGTTGGCAACGGCCTGAAAATATTCGCATGTCGGGAGAAGGATCAAGCTGGGTACTTATTCAAGACCCTCGTCCATCAGATATATTCCAAGGTAAACAGCCCAATATTGCATAAACACTGGAATACTTAGTCATGCAATGCATTGTGTGTCCATCATGATCAAAAAAGTGTTAGTTTACCCTTAATTTATGTGTGTGTATATTTTCTTTAGGAGAGTTGGGAAATTGTTGGTTCGTTGCAGCATTAGCGTTGTTAGCTGAACGCAAAGAGCTGCTAGCTAAAATATTGGTTACAAAGGAAATCAACTCTGTCGGAGTGTACGTTGTGCGGCTGTTCAAAGATGGTGCTTGGAAAGAAGTAATCGTTGACGATCTCCTTCCTTGTGATTCTTTTCACAGACTTGTATTTTCCAGCGTACGATTACGATTCCTATGCTTAAATTCAATGTGTACTTTCATTATACCTATTATGATATGTCTATTTCATGATCATTTATATTGTACAGTGTCGACGAAAGCAGCTTTGGGTTCCCTTGATCGAAAAAGCCATGTCAAAGTTGCATGGAAGTTATGAATCATTGCAGTCAGGAAGCATTTGGGATGGTCTAAATTATCTCACAGGATTTGTATCCGAACGTATATTTTTGGTACGTAAATGCAACTTTAATTAAAATGAAAACATATCCGAAACTGCGTTTTCGGGTTTCATAATAAAATCCTCTATTTTTAGCAAGCTGAAGAAGACCGTGAACTATTGTGGGGCAGACTGCTTTCCTTTTTCTCCTGTGGATTTCTGATGGGTACTACAATCACAACTTCATCGGAGGCGGAAACCATTTACGATGGAAAAGGACTTGTTACAAATCATGTGTACTCTGTTTTGCAAATTGTATCTCATGATGGAAATAGGTTCGTGCATTACATGAAATAGTTGTAGTACATATATTGTTTATTGTAAGATACTGTTTTATACCGTATAATGAGTTGGGAAATTTTATTCGAGTTTAATAAATATAATTTGTAGGTTAATACAGCTACGCAATCCGTGGGGACGCTTTAGCTGGAAAGGCGACTGGAGCGATACATCTCCATTATGGACAACAGATATGAGACGCGACCTCTCTCCAAATCAATCTCAACATGGCGTATTTTGGATGAGCTACCAGGATTTTTTAAAGTTAGAATTCATTTCCAGGAGCAGCTTTACTTTATTTCAATTGTGAAAAAATTATGGAAAATAATATTAACATTATTTTCAGATACTTCACATGCTTAGAAGTTTGTAAGGTGCGACAGAATTGGAAAATTAATACAATGGAAGGAATTTTACCTCCTTATGCTGACCCAGATTGCCAACCATGTTTTGAATTAATTTGTACCAGTCCGACCTGTGAAGTAGATATTTCATTATATCAAAGTTCTAAAAGGTTATAAGAAAATGACAGTTACAAAAAATAAGATAGTAATAAACTTGGCTTGTCTTCCCTATTATAATTGTTTTAACAAATAATTTACGTTTTTGTAGGAATGCCCGAGAAATTGTTAAGATGACAGATATTGGATTTATTGTGTTTGAAACAAATGGAAGTTCCTCAAACGTTTTTAAATTGATTGAACCAATTGAATTTGTGACAACCTCTCGACGACGTTGCGTGACCAGTAATTTAATGCTCACAGCCGGTAAATACTGTGTCGTCCCAATTTCGTTTGGTCATTGGACAACGGAAGGTAAAATATAAATATTGATAATAAAATATTTTGTGCAAATGTACATACATTGCATCAATATATGTTAAGTGCCCGGGTTTGATTTTCAATTGATGGTTTCCTTCTGCAGAACATAATGAGACATTTTATGCCTTCACGTTGTCCATTTATTCGTCCCGGGATTTGACATGCTCTGCAATTCGTCCATCCAACTACTCAAATATTTTAGCAGATGCTTTAATTTCCTGTTCGACTAAATATGGAAAGAAAAAACGTTATTCCTTGAAGGAAAAGTATGATGATATTTCAACAATTTCTCTCAATTTGGGATCCGGCTATTGCACAGTACTTACAAATCATAGCAATAAATATGTCGAATTTCAAATGGAGTCGAAAACCAACCAGCATTACTACAATACAAGAGGTTCCTTCCGTACTTGTGATAAACTTCCACCCCATCACAGGTAACCTTAAATATATTACATACACCTTTCTAATCAATGCAATCAAATAATACGACTAAGCTCAACAAAAATGTCTCTGATTTTTTACTTTTTAGTCAAGTAATACAAGTCCTAACGGCAAAAGACACAGGAAAATCCAGCCGAATTTCTAATTCTTATCAACTCCAAGTTTACGACAATTTGACTCAAATGAAATTAGAAGAGAATCCTTTGATGCATGTACCATCAGTCGACAGTCGTATTTCTGGTCTACACAAATCAAGGCCATCTACCATCTAACTTTGTATATTATCCAATACCAAAATGAATGCAATTAATAATAAAGAAATATTTATGAATTGACTGATTTTATTTCGTTAAGTTTTTGCGCATGACTTATTTTTCTTAATTAAGTTTCCCATAAAATTCGGTAATACATACAAGTGACAATGGTTCATTATTTTCTTAATTAAACTATGATACTGACATGTTTTGTTCTTTTTTACTCATTTTACAACATATGAGCTTGCGGTAACTGTATAGATTAGTAACACGTACAAAATAGGAAATAAACATGTAAACAGACTTAACGCATACATACATCCAACTTAACATTAATGATCATTGGTATACCATCTTTAAGTAATCATCATCATGAGACTTGATGTTAATTTCATCCGCCATATATTCGGAGCATCCTTTGTCTGTAGCGGATGACTGAATTTGTAGCTAACTAACAATTTTACTAAATGCAAAAACGATGAAACATCAAAAAACGAAGATTCTTGTTATCTTTTACTTTATAAATTAACTTGTTCATCTTCGAAGCACTGCTTGAGCAGTACCTGGTACATGCATACATTCGCATACAAGAAGCACATCCATCATTCTACCTAGGCATTATTATTTTTTAGGATGAAGTATTTAAACCTTTTATCATAATGCACAGGAACTGAAGTTGTTTTATAATTAATTAAATATTCTATTACTACAGTCACAGTGGACTGATAAAACAGTAAAGTAAACTAGGTTTAAAAATCATCACAACTCGTTTAATGCAGCGTGCTGCATGTGAAGTCTCTGTTTGCAAAATTCATAGAATTCAATCTCCTTTGTGAAATTTTGTCTCAGGATGTTCTTCACTTGCTCTGAAACAGGAGGCTTGTACATGTTCTTGTTTATTTTAACCATTGAAGATAAGTTATCTGAAATAGTTTTAGGAAGGAATTTCATTAAAGTATTTAGCATCATTGTTGTTAGTAGTTGTTAGTATGTATTTCATGTAACACCTTTAAATTAGGAACAATAATGAAAAATGCATATATTTACATAGCACGTTCCCATATATCTGTAAAAAGTCGTTGCCAAAAAATGGCACGTCTTTGAACAAATTTTGTTTGCAGAAAAATGTAAGAGCTAAATAGGCATCATAAAAGCAGGCATAAAATTTTTTTAGTTGGGTAATAAAAATGTATTTACCATAATAAACCTGAGAGGCACCAGTAAAAAAACGCGGAATGTAGTTTTCTAAAACTTTTAGAGTAACATCCATTTCCTCCAACACTCCAACCACGGCATAGTGTTTTTCTACGTTCCGTTTAGCCTTTTGCATTGCCCAGTCACCGTTGAATTCCCTATCAAAGCACAATCAAACTTTTCTCATCTTGCTATTTAAACAAAACTGAAATCTGCATGCAAATATATTTTGTTTTCAAGTTTAAAGTGTGTGTAGTTTCATCTGCCACAAAAGTAAACCAGGCGTCTTCCTCAATGAATCAGGAGACATTTCATTTTGATGAAAAGCTCAGATTTTATTTCAGATTGAATTTTTGGTGTCACGTCACCGAACCAATATGAACCACACACACACAATAAAACTTTCAACTTTGTACTCGATTTTGTTTTGTACTTTGTCTCACGATATTATGGTATATATATATAGTAAAGCAAACAATCAAGGTCACAATGTGTCAGGAACAAAATTTGATAAATTGCATATGTAAATAACTTACACGCATTTTTCATCATGCCCACAAAAGAACATGGTCTGTCTCCTGTGATCACCGACTCCATCATGATATTCACCAGGCATAAAGAGGCACTCTCTATCACCATTGAGTACACATGTTTCAAAGTCCTACGAAAGTATAGTCAAAGTACAAATATATATGACTGAAGAAATAAAAAATTGTTTTATCTGCTGCTACTGACTGAGACAAATTTATGTGCACTACCTTTTTCAGCCACATTGGATGTGGCAGAGGTAGCTCAGGGAAAACTTGCTTTCTTTCAATTATATACCAAGGGGCTCGAATATAGTAAAACCATGAAATCACACGCTCTATCGGGTCCCGTACAATGTTCATGTATATGGGCATTGAGTATCCATGTCTAAAAATTGTTGTGAAATAATAATTAAGATACCAACCAACCAATAAATCATCATTATCGCCAACATATTATCATCACCAGAAAAATCATCAGTGCCTAGAGGAGCACATTCGCAAATCATTAGTCGCCGACAAAACATTGATGATTGGTATAATTTCATGTAATTTGATTCGTTTTCAATGATGATGTTTTTACAGCATTTAATCATAATGGGTATATACTTATATAATTTTTAAAGTCAATCCAACCTTGTAAAGTTACTGAAGCATGTATGCTTCACATAGACAGAAGGCGGTGTAAACATATCCACCATTGTTGCCAGTCGGCTCTACAAAAAAAGGAATAAATCAATTTTTTTCAGCAAATCATTAGAATTATTACATTAGCTTGCTACATTAGAATTTTTAATAAACCATGAAGTTAATATATTCTTTAACATTGAAATAGGTACAAATACTTATTTCATAATTTTTAATCCAAGTAAACAGGATACTATAATTTACCCAAATATTTCAAATAAAAAGATCAATAAAAAGGGATAATATGAATGATTTCTTTATTGTGGCACCTCTTCGTAATAGGTCATCTTGATGGTCTCAACCTTTTGCGTTCTATCACGATGAAACTGAAATCCATTAAGAGCAGCCAAACGCTGAAGAAGGTCCATTAATGTTTGGCTTCCCACCTTGGGCACGCGATTGAAAAACAATGTTTCTTTTTCGGCATTGCGCGTGTTGTTTAGCGCGGTTGCGTTGTACTACAAAACATTTTAATATAAGTCAGTTTTCATAAAAGTTTGCAACAAAAAAGCCATACACAAAAAATTAGTTAACAGTTAGTTAATTATTTTGATTATATGATAGATACGAGATAGATTTCTTTTCTGAGGGAATGATAAAGTTTTACAACTGTCATGCCACAAATATTTTGTACATAAACAATAATAATAGCGATTTGCGAAACTGATTATGATTATTAGATTTGTGTAAAAAATACCAGGGAGGGATGAAACTCCACAATTAGATTCATGAGCTTGCATTAAAATCCACCGTGATCGTTTGTTTCATGATGAATAACGTATCATTACAAATTTTTTTCCTCGGTACAGTGGCGCACGCACGCGTACTGTCCATTTTATGGCTTCTACCTAAATTAAGCAGACCTTGCAAGACGTTTAAGGATTTCTAGTAAACTCACCCTCGTCTATTGTAGACCTAAGTAAGTAAGCAAGCAAGATAAGCTTTCCACTTAGCTCTTGGGGAATAGTAGATACGTGATAAGCGTATCATATAATTCTTTGAGTATTTAAGTCTGCGCATCTCCCAATAAATACGTCTTGTGAAATGAGCTATGATTGATGCTAAACAACTAGGAAAAAGCTCAGAGCAGTCTTGAAACGAAGCTATTATCACCCCCGTCTATTTTCCACATTTTAGAGATGCAATCGTGAGTTGGCTAAGATCAGCAGAAGAGGGGTATACGATTGTAATATTATACTTTGAAATCGAAACGAGTTTGTTCATGACTTTTGCATTTCTAAAATGGTACCTGATATCCCTAACCAAACAAACCATGCATACGTGAAAATTGCGTAGGTGCTCTTGCGTACAGGGTTGTTTTAAAAGTAGAAGGAAATACATTGCTGACTATAGATCAACCCACTGACTTCAATATCTGGAGCTAAAGTGTATATTTACGAAGACAAAAAATATGTGCGTCATCATCCCTTCAACATCTTGCTTTGCCCCACCTTACTTTAAAAGTTTACTTTGCTACGTCTCTTCATCTGAACCATAAGTGTGCCTGGCCTTTTCTCTACTCGACCTTTCGTTAATGCGAGTCAAAAGTAATGCCCTAATTTGTTATTGCCTCATCTCAGTTCTCTCTCTCTCTTCTGCATGTGTTTAAGATAAATACTGAAACTATCTGCTCCTTGATTCTTTACTTTGGCATGTCAAGCGCCAGAAATTTGTTTCTGAAAGCTTACCTTAACTCTGGGAAGCAACGACGATATACGGTGATGATGAGAGTCACTTGCCAGCGAATTTTGTTGTAGAACATGATGACTATTGCTACTACCGCTGTAGTGGCCAGTATGAGCATCCACACGGGACTTTTCTTGACTTGCGGATGATAAGTGATCTAACCGATAAGTACATCAAAATGTATTATTATTATCCCACCCACCCATTCATAGAGAATTACATCGTCATATAAATTGTATAATGCATAATAAGTATCTTAGTTTACACGCACTTTTTGGGACAATTCTACAGAAAATAATATCATTTAATCTTATCCTATCTTATTCTACATGAACCAGCGCAGGGATCTTAAAGGGTCATGAAATGAACAATATTAACATATTAAGCATTTACTTTTGGTTATCTAACAAAATCCGCAAAAGTGTGCTTTTATGAATCATGAATGTCTTCAGTATAAAAAAATACATGAAAAGATTTGCGGTTTTGCCCTGTTCCAAAATTACTGCCTATTTAAATTTGCCGTAAATTTGTTTTACAAAAAAGAAACGTGTGGTATATAATACGGAATCAGCCATTTACGATTGTAGGTTTAAGAACATGATAGAGCATTGTCTATTGTGCATGAAACAAGAAAAGTGCCAAAAGTCTTTGTTATAGGGGAAGAAGGGATTTGTTCTACAAAAAATTCAATTTTCTGCTCTTCTACCGTTTTCGTGCACGTCAAAGTATTCACGGTAAACTAAACTGTCAGAGAGGCTTTCTGTAAATATGTAAGAATTAAATAGTGGACAAAAACGAGCTACTGATTTCACGGTAGGATGATTACCGCAATATTTATGCACATGCATTCATTTTTTAGTGGACACGACATCATCATGAGACAGAGGATGACACACATGTAACACAATGTGCGTGTATACTGTGCGTACGGATATCATGTTATGTTATACCTACAACATGTTTCTTTTCTCACTGGTGGTTGTAGTTCAGTATTTAATTCTCAATGCTAAAAATAAAACCGTTAGACAAACTGTCAAACACAATCAAGCAGACCATTGGAGAGATTCACCTCAGCAAAAAAGTCATATTATAATACATTTATCAATACGTGTATGTAATAATGCTATTCTTCTATTTTCATATACAGGCTATTAAAAGGAAAGGCTTTTTTCTGTTGTCTAGATTTTTCTCTTACTTTCATGTGCTGAGAACGCTGCTGCGGCCGTCAGAGCCTCCTGCTTGATTTCCTCTATACGGGCTGTCAAGATCTGGGTATGAATGAAAAGGAACACCGTCATCGAAACGGACACAAGGGCAATCCATTCTGAAGAGAGGAACCTAGAAAGCAGAGAGCGTAAAAAGTGTACTACATTGTCACTATCGCCATCATCTTTGGTAATAATAACTAATAAAACATAGTTAGACCCATCACCATGATCATCATCATCATTATTATCTGGTGGGCATCGCTCTCAGCAAGGTGCTAACTTATAAAAACACCATTCTTTTACTGCATCTATTGATAGCGGCCGATATTTTGAAGATGATTTGAAAATCTACGACCAGGCTTTGTTGCCACCTCTCTCTCTATTTACTATTATTTTTATTATTATTTTCTTTTCAAACAAGCTGCAAAGTTATTGAAGTGCAGTGAAGGTCCTTATATGAAATAGGCTTGTGCATGTCATAGTCCTGTCGTTGCGACGAGTAGCCAAGCCACACATTTCCCATGTTTGTGCCATGGATGAGCTTGACTTTGTTGTTGCATTTCTTATTGACGAAATCAATGATGCATTAACTGAATGAGACGTTAATGCATTCATTCATAATTCATATACATATTATCTATCACAAACAAAAGGACTTTTTAGCACCCCCAACGGTAAATGGACGAGAAATGGAATCAAACAACAATATTGCAAAAATGCGATGATGTGGTCTAAATGAAGAGATAGGAAGACATTTTTTTGGACATCATATCCTTCTATATATTACTTTTAGATCCTGTCAGATGTACTGATTTAAACTCTTTGAAAAAATGTATAAAGTAGGAACAATGACTGACTGCTCCTATAAATATTTGAATCTTAAACTGCCCCTAAAATCAATATCATATTTATGATTGTTGAAGTGAAACTTGAACTGGTGTTAATGAAAATGAATAAATACTAAAGAGATGGAAAAGTCTTGTTTCAGATTAAGCTTAAGATATAATGGTGATTGGGAGATGATAGCATGTTTGTGTACCATTTGTACTCAGAATGTGCGATATAATGAATATTTTTGTAAATCTTTCAATGCACATATTTTGAGTGTTTTATTCATAATCTTGTTGGTCTAAAATAATGAAATAAATCAAGTGTTTAAAATCCTCTTACCTTTTACTTGGCACGGATAGAAAACTTCGAAACTTTGATTTGTAAATTGATGGCATAGTAAGAAAAGGAGAATTTTAGCTCGACAAGCCAAAACAACCACAAATTTGAGAAACTTTAACTAAATTTCCACAGGAGACTATGAAAACCAGAAGAAACTATAGGCATTTCAAACACCTGTAGGTAAACAGTCACTGCGAACAGGACAAAGCCTCCATGTAAACTTTTAATTACTCATCAAATGAAACTTTTTCAATGACTTTTTTCGTTTGCTTGTTTTACTCCATTTTCCAATTTGCGTGCGATCCATAAGGCACAACTAAACCACAGTGACGTAAAATTTGGAGTCGGTGGTATTGACTAACGCTGCAATTGACCGACTATGCAATAACACGCAACTCCACGAACTCGTATATTTTATCTCCGAATCATTTGTTAAAAAGGCAGTGTCACGCTTGCGACTCGACGTTACATAAGAAAGTTTTATCGTAAAATCTGCAACTTTTCAGTTTCACTGCTGCTCCAATAACACTTGTTGCGTGATCACCAACAAAGTCACTGTCCACAGTCAATGATGTCCACGTTGATAATTTTGAGTGAGAGGAAGATAAGAACTTTTAGAATCCCTTGCTTTAGAGTTGTGCTGTTGTCCCAAATCAAAAATGCAGGCAATGGGTGACAGAGAAGAAGATACAGATATGGTCAAATTAGGGAAAAAGATGATGCATGCTGTCTTGCTGTCCTAACAAAGATTTTCTGCCAGCCACAGGAACTTTGTCTGCCGGCCACTGAAAGATGAATGGCGGATGTTATATTTTGGTCCGCCATCATTAGAATCAAAGTATCAAAACATTGTTTGCCGTACACAGGTAAGATACACAAGATAGAATATCAGCGTGTGTATTATGGTTATGTAGTAAAAATATTAGCGTGTAACAGCAACTACCTGCTAGCTACTACATTCTACTAATAGCTTCGAAACTTTAAAGAAGATGCAGAAAAAAAGCTCTTATGGTACGATACAGTTATTACTATTACACTTCAGAAGAAAAAATCCACTCTCTGAAGGTAGGATGATTGCATACATAATATTCTGTGTGCTTATCGTTATAATATATGTTTAGCTATAGAATTATGCTCATTTTCATGGGTATTTCTTTTTAAAATGCAAAAGTATAACAAATAAAATACATAACAATTTTAGTTGCTTGCCTGCTCCTTCCAATTTTTTAAGGCACTGCATTTTTCGTAGTTGAAACTCATTACATCGTCATTGCATTGTAAAAAACGTGGTTTTACACTCAACAGACGTCAGTAAATAAATAGCATTAGATTTAAGCTCATGTTCATTTATAGTTGATAGTGTTCAACAGGATAATTGTGGTAAAAGCAAGTTTCAAGTTGTGCACCATTTTATTTTTAACTACGCTTGAAAATTGTAACAACTTTAAACAGGATAAAAATGAATAGGCAAAACGGATACAACAATGAAATAAATATGTTTGACTATTATGATAAGCGCACTTCCAACAATCCCAAAATAGATGCACATCGTATATTGTTTACAACATTGAATTTTAATAGTCCCAGGCATATCAAAACAGAGCTACAAAACACTTTAATTTATACAAAAATTTCCTTTTGATTTTCCAAAAAGATATCAGCAACGAGAGAAAAAGAAGAAGAGAAAAAAATACAGTGTTATCTAAAACGTGTTAGTGCTGATGATGATAATAATAATAAGAGTATAGAAATAATTTAGATTTAATAGTAATAATATATAGAAATTGTATATTATTGTTACTGCACCTCCTTTGTCTGCGTAAAAACGTGATCGTTCAAAGAAAAACATGTGTAAAAAATGTTTAATTCGACAACCGCCAAGTTGCACCAGAAAAGGCACGAGTTATTGACTTTTATAGAGGAGGCATGCATACCTACATTCATTGTTCACTAGAACGGGCGATATAAATTGATAAAAATCCTCCTTCCTCCTGGGCTAATGCCCACATTTACACAGCTTCGTCGTATACACGGTTTCAGAAATGCTCAAGCATGCTTACCACCACCACTTCAAGAAAGATGACTGGCAAAAACATTTTTCATCGTTAGTTATATATTATAACTCATATACAATTTTAAATTATTATTAAAAGTGACTGACTGTAAAAATATATGCCACCTGCAACGCAATGCACAATCATCGTCATCATACGCCAGTCTTAAAACTGCATGCAACGAAACATGCGCCCTTGTTTGTGAGATGAAAATGCAGATTATGAGCTGCATCAGCGGATTTGATTTTTATTTGATGATGATAATAATAATGATTTAAGGTGATGAAGCACACGCACTACCGCAGTTGTCTGTGTTAGTAGTAGCATCATCATCATCATCTTCATCCCTCTGTAGACGTAAGAAACAAGATAGATGGGCTAATTACCACGAAAAAATCTTATTTGTTGTACAAGTTTGTTTCGAGATATACGATAATATGAAATGATAATCTAAAGATCCCTATGTTAGATAATGTGTATTTTTGCATAAAACCCATTTCACACTAGACCCTTTTAACTATACCATTAATTCCACACAGCATGGTTTCTCTTTAACACAGTGCGCCTTGCTTTTGTACAACACAGTACAGCAAATTTGCACCATTTTATTCGGCAAACCGAATTCATTAAAGTTCATTCTGCTTAGAACTAAGCACAAACAAAAAATAGTAAGTATATCTCTAGAAAACCATTCATTCTGTCTGTATAGCTGATAGTAGACGGAATAGAAATCATTTTAGTGAGAAATGATAAGTATGCAAATATAAATAATAATAATAATAATAATCACGTGCTGAACTTACATCATAGTAAAAAGTACCCATTACTTATTCGGGTACATTACATGATGCATCTCTTCGGATTTACGTAGTAGCAGTAGCGCATGTCGTAAAAAGTTTGCTCATAAAAATGCTGTACTCATAAACAATAAACATTAATATCAGCAAATCTTTATTTTCCTTTAGCATGTAATAAAAAATCTATAATACCTACTTGTTAAGCCTATTCAACTTTTCAACATTGTAAAAAATTGAATGAATCAATTAATTTTTTTTTGAATACGAAGTAAACCACGCTTTTTTACATGACCTATGTTGGTATTTAGCCGTTTCTTAATGGTCCAAAACAAATTGAATTTATATAAAGCGGCCAATGCAACAAAAACACAAGAAACATGCACGTGGAATTTTGGGTTACTTTTCTGAATACTTCATAAATACATAATGCTCATTAAAAGCGTACGAACATGAAAAACGATATGTAGTGACAAGATTTGATATTGTAAACTGGCAGCTATCTCGTGAAAGATTCATTGTTATCGGTGGCTCCTACGTTTTGTGGTTTGAGTTGGCTATTACATGATAAATTATAGGTATGTATGAAATGTTCACAGAGTAAAAATTATAATGTTCACTTTGGACGCGTTTTTACTTTCCATTTTCACTGTCGTCGCGTAATAATAAGAATTTAGTAGTTGCATTTGTACTTGACAAACTGACACCGCACCGTGTGCATTGTTCAATTTAATATGCAGTCCTATTTCAGACGAGTGTATTCAGTTTGTGCGATGCTGAGATGATTCTTGCAGCGAAATTTAGCTCTGGGACGTCGTTTTCGTTTACTGTTACATTTTATGCAAGAAGGTGTTAAAGTAATAATTAGTACATTGACTTCATCAAAACCCTGGCATATATGTAATTATTTTAATGAAAATCTTTTACACCGCTGCTGAGGATCCGTTGCGTTGTTAATAGTCTTCGCTATTATAGTAACAATCTTGTGATGAAGCGAGAGAATCGAATAATCACTTTTGCAATAGAAGTACTTACATTTTCCATACCGGCAAAATGAAATTAGTGCAATTCAGTGCATATATGCCTTTCAAAACCATTTTCCATGTGCGCAATGAGCGGTCATTTATATTTAGGTTTGTAAGATCCTACGTATCAATAAGCCCGACGTATGCTGATACTTTAATTTACATCATCTAGAGCACACATTATTCTGACACATCTGCAGGTAAAATTCGCAAAGTAAAATACATATATATTAGGTGTCTTTTGTTCGGCGACTACTGTAACAACTGTTAAAGTCGGTGTAACTGCCTATTCATCATGAATCATCATCATGAACGTCAGTGCAAAGTCACATTGTTTGCGTTTTTGATTCAAATAAAAATACTACCCCTACTTAAAAGTTAGTAAGATGCGTCAACATGCCTAAGTAAATGCATCTAATTTCCTGCTCACATATGATTTAGGCCAACGGTAACACCAGCCCTAAAAACTGTCTAATTAGCAGCCATGTATTTTTTCGTAATATTGAATAAATTGTTGCACAAACACATATTTAATAATAATCATAATACAGATTTTTAAAGAATTTGTACAACTTCCTTTGAAACATTGTCAAACTTCATAAATAATGCTCATCATCATCATCCTCATCATCATTGCTCAATAAATCCCCCTACACACATTTTCAGAATTCTTGAATTTTGTATCTATTTTCAGAATGTGGATTAGGAAGAAATGCAACTTAACGATGAGGATGAACGTATAGGTATGCTACGCTATTCCGTCGTACTTGTTGAGCTTATAATATTTTGGAAACCCTTCTTGTGCAAAAACTTGTGTGCATAATGAATTCAAATAGGCTTAGAGAAAGTATGCCGTGTTGTTGTATATCTGTCGTGGAGTGCATGCTTTGTTGCCACTGAATTGGGTTTAAATAAGATGATAATCCTTTTTGCTCAGACGAAGAATAAGAAAGATGATTGTGTTGTCCCACAACGAGACAAGACGTACGCCAAAATGAATCAGATTAATAATCTGTTCGTGACGCAATTTTTTTCAGCGTGCTTTTGCACTTTTTGATTCATATATAAAATTCTTAATTTTTGTTGCATTCAAAATCGTCCGCTGAAATCATTCATTATATTCATATGACTAGTTCTGTAGCTTACTCTAGCTTTTATATTATTTCGATACAGTGTGTTAATGACGTTAACAATAACGACAAGAGAGAAATGGGTATATCGACTTAAATCACCTATCACGTTCCTTCTTCTTAGAATTAAAATCAGCATTGCTGTTTGTGCTATTATTATGAACTGTACTTCGTGCCATTTCGTTCAAATGATATGATTTGCCTTTGAAAATGTAGTAATCCATTTAACTCTGAGGACTTTCAGTCATCAGGAGGAGATCTCTCCGTAGACGGTCAACCAATCTGACGGATTTAGACACAAAGTTATTTATAGATGACCAGATGACACTTGTATTTCGGATCGAAATTGCTATATATACGGTGAGAGGATCGGAACGAAGAGATGCGATACATTTACATATAGCTTGTAGCAGTATAGGTAATTAAAGACATCTCTTTAGAAGAAATGAGGGCAAAGTAAACGCCTCGAGATCATTAACAAACGATATATCATGATGAAATGAAAGATTCGTCCAATTTCATTCTACTGCAGTTGTCATCTTTGACCGTCTTACTTTTTCTTGGTAAATTTTGTCACTTTTACCTTTTTACAACTTGTGTAGCACCTACTTGATATCTCGTTTGGGTGATAACAAAATGTCTAATGCCATAATAACACAAACTCAGTTAGTATAATAATGTTTGTTTTCCACTTGTGTAAATGTGACAAGATAACTGTAACTTAACGGAAATGTAGTGTAGATGATTCAGATTTGTCAACATTGTTGTGAGAATATTTTAGCATAAATTTTGTCACTGCATCACAGGTACCACATTACACTCTCGAGAGGTTCTTGTCTGTGCGACACATCAAGTACTCCACCACCACCACCGAGTTGACTAAAGTCCTTCCCGTCTAACGCGCATGCACTTTTCAAACGCAAACGACTTTAAAGGAGAAATTTCCACTTCTTATAGTTACCTGCCGCTTCATTCATTTTAGCTATTCATCATCAGCAGCATCATTTTTACTCACTTGCTAAGTATAAACGAATTTTTAATAATGATGAGGAAACCCCAACTGTGCATGTATTTGCAATAGTAATGATGATAAGCAGTAACAGTTGATACAGAGTGGTGTAAGTCGTGGTAAGATTTGAAAATTGTTTAAAGTTCAATTAAGACATTCTGCTGAAGTACTTACGATAAATGGCTTTTTCTTACTCGACAGAAATTGAAAGTGCTAGCGCCGCCGTCGCGTTGGTTTGTTGATGCTAATGCTGATGATTTACTACTTTTTTGCCGTCGTACAAGGTGTAGGAGGAAGACGGATGGCTAGTTTAGATGCATGAATTTTCATATTTTCAGACAGTTTTGAATTATTACGTGTATATAACTTTCACTCGCCAATATTATACCGATTTCATCGCATTAAATAAAAATTCTTCATAAAACGGTGGATGATTGCATAAAACGCGGAGCATGATGAAATAATGTCGTGGATTTTTGCACAAAAAAATCCGCGTAGAATATTGAATCTCATTAAATGTATATTTTTAATAGAAAGCCATTTCTTTCATTTTTGGACACGCTAAGGTGATTCACGAATAAAGTTAGCAACAAGTATTAATTAGCTGCAAAAAGCTAACATAATCCGATGAAGGCTTTTCTTGTGATCTTGTCAAGAATAATTACTACCTGTTACATCCTCTTTAAATAATTCAAGATTACAAAAGAATGCACTGAAAAATCAAGCCATAAATAGCTGGTTAGGTATTTTACATTCCCGTCGAAAAGTTGAAGTTTGTGTTGTTGTAATTATTATTGGTATGTAAAAGTTTATTCACAACGCATTGTTTTAATGCAGCGAAGACTTTTTTTTATCAAGATGCAAATGGGACTTGATTATTACAGGTGTTGTCAAGTGTCATAATTTTCTTATGAAATCATATGCACAGTTTCAACAACTCAATCTTATGACAATTATGCGGAATCCATCACATGCGATTGTTTTAATGCTAGCTTATAGTAACCTCACTCTCTAATGAAATTACAATTTATTTTTATTCATAAAAAAAGAAGAAATGCATCATTACCACCGGATCACATACATATAGATTGATGTTACACCAATATGCGGCGATTACTGGTTGTTGTAGAAGGATACCAAAATTGAAAAAAAACAATTGTTCTACTGACCCTTTTTAGGCAGCGCATTTTCTGAACTTATATGATGTACGAATACGAATATCAAGGTCTATATCACCTACGTATATCAGTAATTGCACGGAAAACCAAAATGGCAGACTACTGAAGGATTTTTGACAACCGGTGGAAGTTATTAGCTACATATATGCATAACTGCGTGTCCTCCTGACATTGAAAAGGGACTGTTTCTACTGACTCTGTATTAATTCAAAATATAATATGTAACCTTCGCTGTTTTTCATTTCCACTCCGTTTGATTACAGTGACGGAAAACTACAAATGCAACATCATTTCATTTCAATTTGATTAAGTATATGAATTACATATCAAACTGTGCATTTAATTTTGAGTATTAAATTATTATCGCGATAACTTAGTTCCTTAATCCAAATCCACTTTGCTCTTTCTTAACGATGAGTGAGTTGGTTGACCATAGATTGGCATAATCGACAAAATATTATCAACTATGGAGAAGCTTGGTTTTATTATTTCATTTTGAGTCACTTTTTTATTTTGTTGAGCTGATGTATACAATCTGTTGTTGGTTGTTGTAGGATGAGTATGAATGAATGAACTCTCCAGACATAAAATCCAATATTCCATTCAAGTTTATGGAGATGAAACGGGAGGGGATGTTGTTGAGTCGAGATTTCTACAGAGATGTAAGAAGCAAACCATTTGAAGAGTGAATATGACTGCGCATCATGCATTTTACTTTACGTAATATACTCTCCGTTGAATTTGACCCACAACATTGTGAGAATGTCTTGTGCCATTCACTTACGGGTATACTTGCATGCTTATTGTACAGTTATTTTGGTATTTTAAGATGTGAATGAGAATGATGACTTTCATTCTTCCATATTCAGTATGTGAGCTCTTTTTCAGTAGGTTATCCAGATTATTCCTAAACATTTGCTATACTGATAGATACGAGCTCCATCGTTTGAGTAAAAACATCTTTGCTCATTCTAACTGCAAAACTAGTGCATATTTTATATACACTCTCTGACATAAAGTTAAGTCAAGTTTCCAATTATTGGCAGCAAGATCTAATTCTGCTAAAACCTGCAGTACAGTATTGTGTAGGTGTTTGTAAATACTTAGTAGTAGCTGTAAAAGTAAATTTCTTTGCTCAGGTACGAATTTTATAGGTGCAGAAATGACGCGTCCATTGCAGGTTGTTTTGGTTTTGGCCATCCTCTTGGTATCAGAGTGGACCTCAGCGTACCATCCAGACTTTTCATGGAAAAATGTGGTAAGACATTTTCCAATGCTCGAGGAAGGCTTTTTGTTGGTCTTATTATTTTGATATGTTCATCTGACACAAAGTACAGAAATCTGCACATTCCGAACAATTTTCACTAAATGGCAAATGTAATGATGATAATTATATATTTCTACTCTGTAACCCAAAGGATTCTTTAATGAATGGCGATCTAAGGCACAGAATGTCGAAGACAATTCCGACCCGTAGGCGATACTGTGAATGTAGTGAAGTGGATGCCCAAGATATGTATCCCGTTTGCGCTAGTAACGGGGCACAAACAGCACTATATGAAAATGCATGCTTATTTCAGTGTGCTAAAGTTCGCTCACCACGTAAGTGCTCTCAAGATAATTACTCCGTTGACTTGCTTTGAAAGAAGGATGCATTGTTGCAAACTGAAGTAAACGTTACTGAAGTCATCTTTTCCTTTTATTTTGGTTCTATTTTCGTGTATAGGACTAGAAGAGACGGACATTGCTAAATGCGGCTCCGAAACATTCAAAGAATTTAAGCAGAGCGAATTTCGTCGTCACTACTGATGAGTAAACTTGACATAACATGTGTGTAGGCATATTCCACACAACCAGAACGATACGGTTTTCTACTCAACGACCGACCGACATGGTCACATTGTTGCGTGCAACATGAAGTCATCGTCATAATCGTAACAATCATGCAATAATCATAATTTTACAATTAGCTCTAAGTAATCTAAAACATAAAAGGTATGTAAACCCAGCGTTAGTTTCTCCTTTTTTATTTATACATTCCCTAAATACTGTACATATACCAAACAACATTTGCAATGTCTTGGTTTTTTATGTCAAGCGAACCATGCAGCTTTAGAAGTTCACAAGAAATGACAGTGAACTTTACTTCCCTTCCATTTCTACTCTTTTTTATACTGGCCTAAACTCTGCTAAATAAATACAGTTTAGTAGCATATTATAAATAAATATACAACTGTGCTCAGTTCACTTTGCCATGTTCATTCCTGTTGATACACATACTATACCTACATAATATGGACTTTAAAGCGTTCCATTACATATTTTGTTTCAAAACAAAGTTCCTCTACCGGAAAGAAAATAATTTGCTAATTACATACCAGAGTTGTGTACAGCTAGAGACATAAAGACAATTCAGGATCATAAAACCAATTTATTTAAGTTCTGTAATTAGGCTGACTTCTTTATTCCGGCATTGCTGACATCCTAACCTAACTCATGCAAAAAGGCTGGTTCGCTGGCTGCGTCAAAACTTTGTGCAGAGTCAAGTGTTTCGCAACGTTCAAGCTCCCCGATAGTTCCTAAAAGCCAGTAGGTTTCCATTAGTCCTTTGCCCTACAAATACGATTATACGCATTTATACAATATTGTCTGTATACTTCAATCAATCAAGATAAATTAAACAGTGTATATTATAGTACCTTCACTTCAATAAATCCCCGATATTCAACATGAAATCCACCGATTACATCAAGAGCCAATTTCATTTTATTGCTTATATGAATCTTTAATGCTACAAGCAAATACACATATTCATCAGCATCAAATTATCCAGCACATGCCAATAAAGACACGAGTTATCATTACGATACTGGAAAAAATGTCATACGTTCTCCAGTGCTTTCCATGCGACTTGCCGTATTAACAGTGTCTCCAAACAAGCAATATCTGGGCATTTTCGTTCCTTTAAAAATAAAATATTCATACTTATTCGTTTGAATTACAAAGAAGAATCTACATGTTACGATTCGTAACTTCTGATCTTTTTCTAAATATTTTCAAATAATGTACTGCATACATAAGCATTACCTCTGAAACTGGTCAATCTTAAGATAAAACTAAACTAAAATTCTCTATTTTACCTACGACACCTGCACAAACTGGACCTGTATGCAATCCTATTCTGATACGGAGGTGCTCACTAGGTCTATGAGGTATTCTAAATACTGAAGCTTGACGCAATAGATCAATGGCCATTGTTGAAATTTCAAATGCATGGAGATGTCCTGAAAACGTAATGCATTTTCTTTTATAAGAACACAATCACATGGTAAATAGGCGACGTTACTTTGACCTATAGAAATGAATGACAAACAACGAACCATTTGGCTTGGGGAGACCACTCGCAACCTGAAAAAGACATATGCATGATTCATTCAGATAGAAGAGTCTTCATGATGGAAATTTGCTTTTAGATACACCTGTATTTTACCATATAAGCATCACCGATTGTTTCCACTTTATAAACATCGTATTGCTCAATCCGTGCATCGAAAAGTCTGTCTAAAATTAATCATTAGTAATTATAAATCCCCCATTGATATCCTCGCAACGATATGGTTATCGCATAATAATTTGCTTACAAACAGCGTTTAAAAAAGTAACGACCTCCAGAGGTGAACTTTCGGCAGATATAGTTGTAAATCCTACAATATCACTGAAATAAACCGAAGCCTGATCATAAATTTGCGCCTGAACTTGTCGCTTTTGCTTCAGTTCTTGAGCCACTGTAGGTGGAAGCATTTGAAAGAGTAGCCGATCAGATTTTATTTTCTCCAAACGCAGCTCGCCCGCCTTTTGCATAAGATGCTCCGCAAACATTTTAATGGTCGAGGTAGCCTTGTGCACCAAAAGGATAATGATTGGCGAGACGAACAATACCAGAACAACGATGAATATGGCTAAAAAGGCTTCATTATTAGCCTCTCTTAAGTTGTCGCTCACAGTTTCTCTGAAAATTATAGCGGTTGTATTCAATCAATAATTAAACATTTTCACGCCTGCTTTGCGAGCGGAAAGAAAAGCTTGCGGTTAAATGTGCTACAAATATAAACAGAGTTATTGTACAAGAGAAAATTACTTGATCGTGGTTCTAATCATTCGTTGCAAGTTTCGAATTTCCACCATAAAGTTACTCATGGACTCAAAGTAGAAAATAGACTCTTCTATATTCGACGCTTGGCGTTCATTCAACAATATTTTAATCCTCCTAAAACGACCATTTTATCACAACAACAAGGGATAATTAGAAAGGAATTATATTTTTTCTTTTCACCGTACGTACAAAAGAGTGCATTGTAAAGATGACTAATATGCTATACAGGCTTTGTCGTAAACGTGCACTATGTTGTTCAGTGCAACACGAAAATGCAGTCATTTATATCAGCAAGACATGCATTTATGAGCATGTAACAAAAGATCCTTCATAATATTCCTCTCTGGTAAAAAGAGAATGTATTTTTGTGCGTAGGCAAAAATGTGATTATCTTGTGGGGAGAAGAAAGAGGGAGAAACTCACAGCTTGTCAAGTGCAGTGAAATTTGCAAGGCTATCAAGGAGCCCTTTGAAATACTGGTTTGCAGTGGACGCCATATCAAGGCTGGTGTTCAAGTATTCATATCCAAGAACCGTGTGCTTGATGTAGTTGATGTAGTTTGGTGGGTTGAGCTCCCCGCGACCAAAGTAATTGATGCCGTATACCAGTGATATCCCAAAGTTTTCGGCACTCCTCAAGAGATTTTTGTACGAAACCAAGAATCTATTTGCAGATCGTTAGAATCAAAATGGACACTTGTATTGTATTAAAAATTTTGTGCTCCCAATTTGTCGTTAGTTCAAAATGAGTGCTAATTTACCTCCAAACATTCGAATTATTTGCCTCTTTAATTTCGTTTGTGAGAAAGTCGAGGAATACATGATTTATTTCCGTATAGTATTCAATCACTTGATGAATATTTGTTGAGTTTGATCCAATTTGACTCCTTTTCAGTGCAATTTATTTGCATGTTTTCTTTATGGTATTTCTAGTTCTGAAATTACACTATATTTTAATATACCTGAATTCCTCCAACCTTCCCTGAAAGTCTACCTTTGAGATAAATGTTTTATCGGACTGCGCTCGAGATTGAATTTCGGGCCAATACTCCATTTCGTCTAGAATGGCGTCAGTCGTGGCAAAACGATCCGTTAAATTAGATCTAATAATTTTGGGGTTTGATTAAAGAGAGAGGAAAGTAGCGATGAAAGATAACTGGGATAGTAGTTGGGAAAACTGACCTTGCGGTTGTGCCGTTTAGAAAAACGTAAAATGCTAATTCTGACCTTTCATTCATTAGAAAAGATACACATTATCATTACTCAACATTAATACTAAATGCTTACTTGAGAAACTCTGATTTGACAAACTACGCCCACTTTCTTCCAAATTAGTTATGATTCATGATACCCCACAAAATCCCTTTTGGCTAATATACCTAATGTACATATTAAAAGCAATACCTCTCCCATTGTAGATGTGAAATCAATTTTGCTACATCACCGGCAATCGAAACTTGCAAATCCAACTCCTGTACGTCAGTTTGGTACTCAAGCACTGACATTAGGCTTATTATGTTTTGAGTAATCAGTGCAACAATAGGAATGAATGGTAAGACAATCATTTGCACTGTTTGCAGCTTTCTATGATGATGGTGTCTTATGGAAGAATCCGGTTGATTTGCTGAGTCATCATGTGTTGAAATGAGAAATTAACTAACTGAATTACAAAAGACCTAAAAGCAATGCACATTTCATGAAATGAATGAGTTTAACTTAAAAATAACTTATCTTTTGACAAATCCTCAGAGGTAATGGAATCTCGATGAGTCTCCTCTTCCACTTGTTCGTCCGGTTTCACTCTAGCACCATTAGGTTTAGCCATGATTCCCAGCTTGTCTAAATTTTGAAGAGCGTTTTGAACAAAAATGTAAAACTTGCTATGGCCCTGATTAATTTTTGGAGACAGCATTGCGTACTGCTTCTTTGCTAAATTGAAAAATGTCCGAGTTTGTGATTGAGCAACCACATGAAAAGTATGCTTTCTGATGTCTGGTTTGATCTTTGCGATTTGAAATCGTTCCAGACATCCGCCTACATATTAACTGTGCATCTGAGGGTCTTGGAACATCTGAGGAAAGAGTCCATTTGGAAAGCTAGCGGCTAACATAAGCCTTTAAATAAAAATGATAATATTTAGTGAGGATCGTATCGTGAGTAGTCGTCATCAAGAATATCAAAGCCATAAATAAAACTAATAGCAGACTTTGGCAAAATGGTTCATGGAGAACAAAATGATAATAAAATTTTATCTTTATTTCATTAGAAGATTACAAAAATAATATGCATAAGTGCCGCTATTTTAACAATGTTGCTTAATTAAACTGCAATATGGTAATGATATTAAGTACTAGTACGACAAAAAGGATATATGGTTAACAAAAAAGATTATTATTAAGGAAAGGAGCGTAACATTGTAAATAAAATCGAACATCAAGAAACATCAGTTCACTTAAAATGATAAAAACAGAAACATACAGTGCAGTGAAAGTTCATATACGTAAACTAACATTTCATTTCTGTAATCAGGTTAGTTACATCAGGTAAATCGTCTCAGATACAAAAGCTTATATCGTGTAGCGTTTGACATTATATTTAACAATAGAGCTTCAGAAGTTTCTTATAATTATAATACCTTTATATAATATTATATGTTCCATTTCACATTTTAGTTTCAGTAAGTTTCCTATTTATAATATATATATACCTTGATAACTGATCCTGTTTTGTCCAAACCAACATTGAACTTCATCATCATAATATTCGATATATATTTTTCTAATAATTGTTAGTCTAGACCTAGACATTATTCAACAAACTTGGAACTTTCAGACCGAAAATATCAAAAGTTCCAAGACAAGTTATTAGAATTAGTACTCATAAATGCTCTACACAAATCTATCACAATAATGCGGTCATAAAAGTCCCAGTACGCACACCCATGGAACGCCATATTTGATAGGATTATCACATATTCAACTCCTGCAAATATAGTGTACACTCCAGTCTCACAGCGGGTTTCGTGTCTATAATATGCGAAGACAAGAATTACAGTACAGCACAGTACCAACTTTGTTAGAAACTGTTTAATTTGCAGACTTTTTGCTTCCATGCTGGACGGTCCTTGTGCCTTCATTCTGGATGACTGTAGAAAACACTGGAATACCATGTAAAATTCCGAAGATATAAGAAATGTTGCAAAGCACAACGCATGGAATGGAAGATTGTGCCTTGATGTTATCACCGACAGACCGACCAGTCCAGTTATTTCAAGAACACTTAAAACCCAGGCCATGTACGCACACTTGTAGCTGGAGGGAGGTACAATCGATTCAAAATATTTTAAATACATTGACCCATACAGGAATCGTGGTGGCGCATGGATCACTATGCATAATGTCCAAACGGTTTGTGAAAACGGAAAATCCCCAATTGCAGCGGAGAGAGAGGGAAGATAATTTCTGACTTTCCGGTTATCCTCCCGACTGCAAAGAACGTTCACCGCCCTGTCGTAGTCCGTACACACGGCCCAAACCACTGCAAAAATGAAGGCTAAAAATGGAAACGCAAGTGTGATTCGAATTGCATGACGGAAAGGAATTCTCAAAATATGCCATGGAAGTCGGTGAGATCGCAGTGAATCCGTCGTAGACGAGGATGGGGAGATATCATCCGAACATTCTTCATCCTTTAGATCTTCCTCTACCAGCAAACGATAGTCATAAGATGAGTTCTTGTTTTCATTCATATTGTGTTCTTCTTTCAGGTAAATTGTTATCAAATGTACTCAAACGATACGTCATGTAACTAGCGACAGAAATTAAATTGTAGATGTCCAGCTTACCTGTAATTGTATAAATCATTTTATTGTTATTTAATCACTGGTGTTAATCAGAGCTCCATAAAAAGGCAATTAAAATGTTCTTCACGGCATGCTTCAATATATTACGGCATTCCCAATCAATTGGCTTGCCAAACCAAAATAATTATTATAGCAGTGCAGGAAACGACCAATTAAGTCAAATCAATTAAGACAAGCGGTATAGTCAAAATATATTTATATGTGCAAGGACGCAATCACAATCACTTTTAAAACTTGTGAAGAATAAAGCAAACTAGGTAAATAAATATTTTTAAATGTATTTAAATCTCTATTCGGTGCAAGCTACTTAATCATGTTGAAAAAAGGAAGAAAAGATAATGAATCTTAAGAAAGACAAATAAGGACAGTAAATGAAAGAATGGTATAAGTATGGATGAAAAACCAGGTTTGTGAAAGCCTTGGGAAATATGTTACGTGCAAGTATGTGAACACATGGCTTGGCATTGCCATATGCAATATTCTTGTGTGCAATATGAATAGATCAATTTATATCTGCATTATAGTAAAACATCACATCACTGCGAATTGCGAAATGACCGATCCGGGAGTTTATACCTAAAGATTTTAGCACACAGCTACCACAACTCACAACGAAAAAAGGGAAGTATGAGGTGGCGCCTATAAGATAGCAAAAATCCTTGCTGTTGAAACACACGTCACACGTCCATGTTATTTATGGACTATGGATCTTTCTGCCTTACAATTATATACATATGCAGCGCAGCGCAAGCGCAAACCAACTATGAAATCGGATAAATATGTCTCTTTTATCATCACATCGAGAAAAGAAGCTTTTCTCTCTTTTTTAGTCTTTCGTCATATGTACACATACATAGGTATAAACTTTTTCATACGGACTATATATCTACATCTACAAAGATTGCAAACTTATTAATATCGAATACCTATAATGTTCTGCAACATTCAACATGGTACAATCATTCATCAAACAAAACTATATTTCTTTTCTTTGTCATATCACATCACACACACCACGAATCACAATCATACGCGAAAGGTGTATAGCTGTAAAAGGCATCTACCCCGATAGTTGTAGCTAGATTGTCATGAAATGGTAACGAACAGATAACCAAATTAAAATACAATTGGCTTATTTCAGAAAGAGGGTTATCGCTTGAATTCTCGAGTTCAATTTCATAGATTTAGTTGACAGTTGAGCTGTCAAGTTTCCATCATGCTACGCGAGAGAAACAAACGCATTTTGCATGGCACGTTGGAATTGCATTGCAAACTAGCAAAACAAAGTCTGCATGCAAGCAATTTGAAGCAAAGGACTATGATCTAGCTTAAGCTATTGAACTGTGAACTATGTAGTTCGTATATACTTATTGACTAGTAGTTACAAATTGCAATTTATATTACCTACATGCAGTATTAACTGTAAGTGGATTTAGGTATATGGTTTTAGTTTAATGGAATCGAATTGCCATCAATTAGTAAAGAAGAGAATTAATGAGAATCCTAAGTCAGTCTGACGGCATGACTGGAACCGATTTTCAGAGACTACTACTACTAGTAGTAAGAAAGAATCTAATTCTATAGAGCTTGAAGCTTTGAACCTTTCACATTTGCCAAATTGATATTTATACATACGACATAATAATGATTAATGATAATAGGTATATTGGTTTAGTTATTAGGGCATGTATAGGTATATTTGATTTGATTGATTGATGGTTTACTTACGATAATGAATTCAGGACTTTTGGAAGAATGACGGTTCAACTTTCAGAATATGTATGTATATTGTATGTGAAAGTTGGGTTAGGTACTAATTACAATTACAAACACATGTCGATATTCACGTTTTACTCTGGACTTTCTTCTCTTCAATAGTTGGTAAAGGTATTACATTACATGTAGGTACAACACATAAAATACTCAATATCTAGGATGTACTGGCTGGCAGTATGGAATAAAAGTTAAATCTACTCCATCATAGATTTGATGAGCTTGTTCTTCAACGGAGAAAGCTAACCAGGCAGCTGGCATGTTACCAGTTTATACGACGGAAACGGAAGCACATTATGACAATAAACAAACAAATGCATATTGTCTACTTTCTCCACTCCACATTTGCTAACATCAGTCTCATCGTCTCATTTTACTTTTCCCTTTAATTTCTACACCACCATACTGGAACCACAAACATCTAAATAACCTGCCATTAGTAGCATAATTAAACATTCTACTTGCCTAACAAATTTCCTTATATTCCCAACATCTTTCACCTGCGCTATAATTATAAAGAACAATAGTAAAACTCTTTTAAAACGCTGTCAGTAGTAATCAGCCTCTAGTAGGCTCTTACTGCAAACTGTAATGCACTTTTTTAATCTCACATTCAACATTAAAACCGTTCATCGTCGGACCATCAGTCTTTTCTCCTTTCTGCTTTCTTTTCTACTCACACGCGCACACAGTCAACATTACACATTTTCTTGCTGACCTATGCATAACATGGGACATGGAACATTATGCATATATAAATGTGATTATCGGAGGAATGTTTAGGATATCGTTCTCCATGATAAGATCTCATTTCACCTGATACCTACACACGAGATACCCACCCTCACACAAAAAAACAGAGTATTATTGGGATTTTGGATACCACCACCGCTGCTGCTTCTTACAATAGCTTGTTGTTGTGCTACACCTAGAGACCCGATAGAATGAGAGTAATACATGGGAAGTATGGGAGGATGATACACCTCCTTCACACTTGACTCTCTGCATCTTCTTCTCCCTCTCTGTCAACTGCTCCAGCTGACAATGAAGCTATTTTTTTGTTATGATGGTTAACGTGACTTTAAATGCACCTGTGCAGCAAAGTTGACGACACGCTTTTAACGAGCTATTATTAATGAGTAATTATCCGGTGTGGAGTTTGGTGAGTTGTTGTTGTAGTCATTTTTAATGTCCAGTGTAAATATGAGTAGTGCTTAAAAACTTGAGTAAAAGTCCTCATTCAAATGCATTGTTACGGAGGTTTGCTGACGAAACCAGCTATATTTCTTTTGAGAAATTGTGGTAAAAAATTAATTATTATTAATTTACAAATTTTTTATGTATGTATTAAAAGTGAATAAAATGGATTATCATTGGGTGTTGGTTGGAAGATTTTTAATGAATGTTTTGTTTTGCAGATTACGATTACGGTGACCTCTGGCTTCTACCTTGACTGACGGTTAAAAAAGCGGAGCAGTTGTGGATATTTTATAAGGTTTGGCTGGAGATTGCGCAAATTTGTTAATTGCTGATGTTTGCTTTAGATGAGCTCTAGATCATGCTTTGTTTTGTAAACTGTTATATTTATTTTTTGTGTGTGCAGAGAATAGGAGTTTTGCTGTGAATTACTGGATTTGGGACGAGAGATAAGATAAGAATGGCCAATCAGTCTGATACTCCTACTACTGCTGCTGACTTTTCTCCGGAAAAGATTCTTGATCTGCTACAAAGTCGCCAAAAAACAGAGAGAGAACATGGACTGCAAATTATACAGAATTTGCTTAAAATGTCATCGGATGAGTGCCATTCTCATGATCAAGCCTTAGTTGAACAATGTTCCAAGACATTGTTATGTGTTCAAGAGTTACTTATACAAATTTTGCAAAATGTATCACCAGTTGATCCCGCGAATGTGCATTATGAGGATAATGGTTTGGAAGATGTGGGGAGCAACGGGGAGACAGAGTGGGAAGCAAAACATGGTTGTTTGTCAGCTTCGTTAACTATTATACTCAGAACTGCCAATTCGACCTCCGAGGAAACTCGCCAATTTTTAAGTAATTTACAGCAGCTAACATTGAGACTGATCTGTGATCAAGATGTCAGAGTGAGACTTTTAGCAGGTTGGATTTTAAAAGATATTCAAGTATGTTTGTAGGTACGTATAAATTTGTATGTATAGCACAGGAGTAAAATGCAATCTTGATTTTTTTCAGGTGATATAATTGGAGCTCTAAGCAAACGCATTGGACCAGCCGTGTATGAAAGTTGTAGGGAGGTTATTAAGACCTTGATTGACGCGGAGCTTAGATCACTTTTAAGTGTTGGAGATCAGGAGAGTTCCAAAACCTTTAACATGGAGACTGATCAGGATGACTCAAACTCAACCGTTTCATCCGTATCGACATATGAAAATCATGGGAGTCCTAGCATTTTCCCACCATCATCTTTTGACAAGATTACAGTTTTTGAAGCTTCACCCAAGGGCGTGCGGTCGTCAAAACTTGAAACCATTTTGAAATGTCTTGTTAACATCGTCAATGCTATAGGCTCACAATTTAAGATCTATGTAGACGAAGACTTTGTTGAAGCGATCCTCAATACCTTGCAACACCCAAATCGGTTTGTGAGAGAAGTAGGATTTCTATTGTGTTCAGTCTTATTAGATTCAGGTATGGTAACATTTTACACAAACGATAACATATACATAAAGAGTGCAATTTTAAATTCACTAAATGGACTGGGCTAGTATGTCAAGCTAACTTGTAGTATTAACTTTTTTAGGTTGTGTAGATTACGATATGTATGGGATGATATTTGCCGATAAGCTTAGCAGTGGCTTGTCAGATCTCTGTAGTCAGACACGGTTAGTTGAATTTAAACCTGTTATGTTGTGATTTTGTTCCTCATCGCTTATAATAACAAATCTAATGATAATTGCCAAATTGATGTTCAAATAATAATCTTTGCTAATCTTGTATTTTTACTGATATTAGGATTGCAGCTGCGATTGCTACCAGAAAGCACATTTTAGGTGTTCACATCTCCAAAAGAGAGCAGTTCTACGATGTTTTATTGCCAAGACTGTGTTTGTGTCGCTATTTCATGGCTGACACAAAATTCTTATTGTACTCTCAGGAATCTTGGAGACTGATCGTTAATAATTCAGGACCTCAGCTAGTTGAAAAATATATAAGTCAAGTGGTAAGTATTTTACTGTACAAAGCTGAACTATCTAACATATTATAATGATAAAGTATGCTAATGCAATGGGTGCATTTATTTATTTATTTGCATGCAGGTTAGTTATTACTTAGAAGCCACTGGATCTGAGAATCATGCAGTGAGAGAGGCGGCTTGTGCGTGTATTGCGGAATTATCTAGAAAGATCAACCCAAATCTTGTTAGACCGTTTATTCCGGTACTGTTGGAAGCTCTGAAAAGGTCGTTTCATGACGAGCGCTGGCATGTACGAGACTGTAAGTTTCTTTTCCATTGTTATGAATATTTGATGATCTTTGTGAAAATGATATGATTATGCTGTGATTTGGAAGAAAGACAATTCCAAGCAAGCATTTAAAATATTATTTTCTTTTTGTGTGTAATTTTCAGCGGCTTGCCTTGGTTGTGGAAATTTTATAATGAACTTTCCAATGGAATGCAAATCTGAGACAGATAATTTGTTGATTTTGTTCTACGAAAATCTTGGATTTCCCATATCTATTGTACGACAAGGAGCAGCAGCGTCCATTGCAAACACTATCCGGGCGTATGGACATGAAATTATCCCTGGTGTAGTAGAGAGAATCATTTATGGCCTTCAAAGTGTTAATAGACAACTTCCTGACGCTTGCTGTGGTCAACTTTCGTCGCTAACTATTAGTCCGGAAACGGTAATTAGGATAACATTAGGATCGCTAGATGCAGTTTCCGCATCACTGCAAAATTTCTGTTTTTTTATTACAGCGGTATTCATACCCCCCAGGACCATGGGCTCAATTTATACCTTACGCAAGACCTTCCCAGCCGTGGGAATTTGGAGACGGGTAAACGTGAATACAACAAGTGAAAAAAAATATTACCTATTTTGGAAATTCATATTTAAAAAGTTTAATGTTTACTATCCCCGTAGGTGTTTGTATTTGATTGGAGACTTATCTCCAATTCCAGAATGCCAGACCCATCTCTCTCCGCTCATTCCCCAGATCATCAAAGCATGCCAAGTTAGATCATACTCCCAGCATGCCGTTTTTCTGGAAACAATGTGCAAGATTGTGCCTCCACTTGCCAAAGGGATAGGAAAGAAACCATTCAAAGAATTCTTGGCCATGTTTTTCGAGCCTATATTTTACAGTATTGTAAGTTACATATAAATTAGATTACTGGCTTGGTTAGTTTGTATTGAATTCGTAATATCCGTTTAGTCGGCGAATGAGACATTATAAAATGCATGATATGAAATCTTTTTTTTACAGGAATGTGAAAATCCCCAGACAGCAGCAGCTGGCAAATTATGCCTTCAACAACTTGCAATGATGTTCGGACCCAACATTTTGAAATCCCGTATTGACCAGTTTGATTCTAGGTATGAAGTTATTTAGGTGTATTTATATAACACAGATAATAGCTTTGTGCCAACAATGAATTAATTTTGAAGACTTTTTTTAATAAAAAATATTTTCTTTATTACAGATTCGTCCATTATGTAGAAGGCTGTTAAAATTGCAAACTCTACATAAGTCAACATTGGTGACATCCCTTAGAATTAAATAAAATTCTCACTAATTGATTGTTGATTAGCAAATTGTTAGTAGTAGGCAGACAGACACACCGAGAAGGACGTTTAAATGTGGGGAAAAACTTTACAATGAGAAATGTAAACTTTTACATTAAAGAAAGCAAACGGTGTCGGTGAATGGTGGCTTTAAAATGAAAGCTTTATTTGCAATCCATGTATTTACACTAGTTGTATTTTATTTTTACTTTGCAAAGACTTAAAGCACTAGTCGTTTATTTATTCAAGAAAATACGTTTTTCCACCACAAAACGAGTACATACAAAAATAAGAAGTAATTAACACAAACTGTAATTTAATTTTTAAAGAAATATACTTAGCTCAGGTTTTTACACTAGAAACTTCTGAAATCTAATTTTGCTAAGTTCTGGTACACGCTATGTGATGTATTAAATATAGTTACTCTTAAAGAACGTTATCACCTGTTCCCATTCATTTGACGTAATATTTGGTGGACACGGGATATCCTTCAGTTCCATACTTTGTTGATTATCTATCTTTGGTTTACGCTGAAAGTATTAGAAATTAAATTTTAAAATGTTAATGTTAACCTTACTAGTATGTAAAACCAAATATTCGTAATAATTTAAAAAATAAACTTACAGCTAAAAGTAATGCTGTTTTAATCGTTAAAAATTGCGCTGGCGTAATTGTAGTTTTCAAACAAAACTGAAAATTCAACAACATTAATTTTATAGAAATACATACACTTTTTGTTTCCATCAATGAAATGTGTACTAGGAAAATGGTTCATCTATTCATACCTGCAATTCTTTTTCGGTTAGTAAATCGGAACTCGGAGCATACTCAGCAGTATATAGGTCTGCCGAAGCCTTTAGTTTTTCTTTTTGTAGGGATGAGCTTTCGCTGGTTAGCTGTTGTAGTATTTCCATTCCCTTCAGATCGTCCAGCAGAAGATCCGGTTGAAATGAAGCACGTACCGATTCGCTTGATTCCATGTAACTTTTTAAGCTGGAGCCGTCGCTGGAGAACAGCAGCTGTGTGGGATTTCGGGCGGCAGAGGGGCTTCCGCTTACGTTTTCGTCGTTTCCGACGCTGGTCATCGAGCCTTTCGGTTTTGGAGAGTTTGGAGGAACTCTGTTTTGTTTATAAAAATATTGATGATTTCGAAAATAAAATAAATAATATTGATACCAAAATAGTAATAATGATTTTGGTTTGGAAGTACGCACGCTTGTTGTAGCTGTCGAACTAGCAGAGGGGCGACTAGATTTTCTGCTGGTGCTCCCGCTACCTTTTTGTTGCCACTTCTACCCTAGAAAATAAGATAGAAAACACAACACCAACGAGTAAACAAAACGAAATTAGATTAGAAACTGTAGAGGAAAGATGTGACATCATGCAGGAAATAAACTTTTTGTTCGCACCTCCTGATTTTCGCCTTCCGATATAGTTTCCAAACCCCGCTTTCCCTTGAGAACGGTTCCGTTCCCCTTAAGTCTTTCAAATTCTGCACACTCTTCTGGTCGCCTAATTCCATTGCGCCTATATTTGTACAGCTCACTCAAGCGAAATTTTAGTTCCTTTTCTTTCACCAAGTTGCGAATGAGATTTTCGTGTTCTTTGCTGTTGAGAAATTGTGCGAATGGACGAAGTTTATCCTGTAACGATCTAAAAAATAACAATTTTTAATCAATCTGACCGAATCTAATAACGGAGAATTTAAAGAATTTTATCTTAAGGAAGTATATGTAGGTACTCACTTTTCATAAGCAGCAAATTGTCCTTTGCTCCCAGAACTTTCACCCAGAGTCCCATTGGTTTTCGGCTTGTCCTTTTTGAAAAATTTTGACACTAGCTGGTAATCCCTGATCATTCTCTTGCGTCTGGCCCTTTCTCGCAGCCTTCTTGTATACATGTCGACTAAGGCAAGTTTTAATCCTAACAGGAACAAGTTCAATCAATTTATGAATCATTACTCACTTCGACAACTAATAATTGGTTACACATACCTATATATATATACATATATACTATTTAAAAATTATTCCTACCGATATCTAACTCATCATCATCGGGGGTAAACGACAACTGTGACACCAGCTTCTCTGCTTCATTGTCAAATTCCTAAAAACAAAACACAATATATGTCGTGAAAACCGTAGAGGCCATATAAGAACATGAATTTTTAACAGTTTCAATATCAAATATACCTTTTCGTAATCGTCCCGATTTGGCATGTACCCCAATTGAAGCATTTCATCAGAGGTAATCTCAAGAGGTGGAAGACGTCGTGTTAAACTTGGAGACAATGGTCCTTCATCGCATGGAATAGTATGGTCAATGGGCTTTTGTAATTGGTTGTTGCATACATTACGGATGACCTCATTAGGAACTCCAGTGGTCCAAGTTAACTGCCCAAGTGTGCCATTCACGTATCGATTCACATAATGAGTCTTTGCCTCTGTGGAATCGTTAGACAAAATTTTGAATTACCAATTCAAACCGTGATGCATTATATTATAATTTACATTTCTTTGGAACATTGACTCACCTGCAGGATTTTTAGATTCAATGTGCTTGCTAATATCTTGCCAGTTTCCGAACCCATACTGCTCAATTGCATCCAAAAGACGGATTTCCTCTCGAGCTGACCATTTGGTGCTTTCAACAACAGTGCTGCTGCTGGTGCTAGCTGTTGGCTCTGGAGGCGGAGGAGGGCCTTTTGTACTAGAATCATCTTTCTTGGGAGTTGGATTTAAATTCAACACTAAGCTTCCAGAATCCTATCAAATATCGTATTGGTTAAATATAATTCATTTTGAGAATTTCGCAGTCACATTTATAGTAGTTAACAAAAATGCCGTTAATAAACGTTCAACTTACAAAAAATCTGTACTTGTGCTCAGCTTTGTGTTGCCCAATTTCAGCTCCCAATGAAAAGCACTGCAAGTATAAAAATGTTTCTCATCAGAATCACGACTAAATTCATAAGCATAAATTTCTTTTTAAACATAAATACTATGAGATTGACATCTCATTAGGTTTATTATAAACATACCTCCACACATAACCGGAAGTTGACATTGTGGCACTCCACGCACTCAATCCCTAAGCTTGAGATTTCCTGCTGACAATACGTGCATTGAGATCTGGTAAACAGTTCTTCGTGAAACAGCATAGTTGCGGTCGACATGGACAGGCAATTTGTTTCTTAACTGTCACTCCCGTTAGTTGAGAAAAAGAAACGCGATGCTTAATCAGCATCAAGCTAGCTAGTGTGTCCTGTCACAGGACCAACTCCTGTGACATTTACCAGCAAATTATTCCTTGCTGATAATTTTTTGCTGTTGTTTATTTGTACAATTGTTTACCAACCAAATACAGCGTTTCTCAGAGTAGACTTGAGCGAGAGAGCAAAATGCCACTCATCACTGACGACACAACGCAACGACGCGTTCACAGTCACGCCCAGAGAGACAAAGAAATGCTACTAAAGTCTGTTGCGATACTGTTTGAATGGGAAATTAAAATTTTGAGATGCCTATTTCTTTAAAGTGGAGAGGCGCGGGTAGAAATAATTGATAAACTGTTTACTTGTACTACGGTACTTAGTACTGTGATAACTGTTCTGCACGGGTGGTTAATAATGGATCAATGAATAACTGATTAACTTATTTTCTTTTAGTTACCGCTGGTGTGAATTTTCAAACTACACAAGTAAAAGTGACCTTTCTCCTCTTGCTATTGGATATTATTATCATCAGTACCTCTTTGCTTTTGCATTGTTTTTATTCATATTCGTTGCTGGCTCTCGGTGGTACTCTCTGTCTTGTAAAACAAGCAGGAAAAAGGTGGCGAAGATGCTACTCCTACTTTCTGTCTGTTATTCTGCCTGTGTAGTGTGTACCACAATAGCATAGCATACAACGTCATACAATAACTAGAATGGTGTAAAAACCATGAAATGCAACTTTCGAAAGCTCCCGCCATATAAGATAATCAAATGATTTGAAGTGTCACATCTGTTGTCAGCTGATTTTTGATGTGCTATCAGACGAATTCGGGGGTTATCAGATGATTTTGGGGGTCATCAGATGATTTCGAGGGTTCTCAGATGATTTTGGGATATATAAACACAAACCTCGGTAAGACTGGAGTCGCAAGAGTAAAACGCCGCTTAAGAAGTGATTAGCAGTCTTGAGCAAAAATTCCCCATTTAAAAAATGATCCCCTGTTGACGTTGTATCAGATGACGCCATAAAATTTTATTTGACCTCTGACGACCATTGGAGTGACCTTTGACCTTTGGTTTTATGGGTAAAAATAATCCCCTTTTGATGTTGTATCAGATGATGCGATAAAATTTTATTTGACCTCTGGTGACCTTTGGGGTGACCTTTGACCTTTGGTTGTATGGGTAAAAATGATCCCCTGTTGACGTTGTATCAGATGACGCAATAAAATTTTATTTGACCTCTGACGACCATTGGAGTGACCTTTGACCTTTGGTTTTATGGGTAAAAATAATCCCCTTTTGATGTTGTATCAGATGATGCGATAAAATTTTATTTGACCTCTGGTGACCTTTGGGGTGACCTTTGACCTTTGGTTGTATGGGTAAAAATGATCCCCTGTTGACGTTGTATCAGATGACGCAATAAAATTTTATTTGACCTCTGTTGACCTTTGGGGTGACTTTTGACCTTTGGTTGTATGGGTAAAAATGATCCCCTTTTGATGTTGTATCAGATGATGCAATAAAATTTTATTTGACCTCTGGTGACCTTTGGGGTGACCTTTGACCTTTGGTTGTATGGGTAAAAATGATCCTCTTTTGATGTTGTATCAGATGAGCAAATAAAATTTTATTTGACCTCTGTTGACCTTTGGGGTGACTTTTGACCTTTGGTTGTATGGGTAAAAATGATCCCCTTTTGATGTTGTATCAGATGATGCAATAAAAAAAATTCCCATTTAAAATGCATGTGACCCCTTTTTTGACCTCTACAGTTCAAAGTAAACCGATTTGACCCGTAGTCTCTGAAGAGAAAATGATCACCATTCGATTCTCTATCGGAATCAACCATAAAAAAAATTTCCCATTTAAAAAGCATGTGACCTTGATGACCCCCGTATCTCCGGTACCCCTGGGGGTAGGGGGCTGAAAAAGATACAGTGGCTTACTCTTGTCATGAGTAGTCCACATATGAAATTTGAAGTCAATCGGTCCAGTGGATTTTGAGAAATCGTGTTGACAGACACACACACACACACACAGACAGACAGGATGATGATCGCATTAACTTTCTATGAAGCCTAAAGGCTTTCGAAAGTTAATAACATCACACGGTTTACTATTTTTCTGTATAGTAAATCGTGATAACACGAAGTTACACAACAACTCGTGTACTGTACATACTCGTGTGTGGTGGGTTTTTTTTGGGGAGAAGTAGCTGGAAACGTAGATTTGATATCGTACAAGGGGAGCATTTTTATATCGCGTCACCAAAATATATTGATACAGAATACAGATATAACTTTTAACATAATAATATAACCCAAAGTAATAATTCATACCTAAATACAAGGGAGTCCCATTCTCATTTAAAAGTAGGGTCCACTTGAACTTAAGTAGTTTGTCTCTGAATGAATTACAAATTATATGAACTGTCCCGTAGTCTCATAGTAAGATAGAAGAGTAGATTAGAAAAGGAGCACAGAACAAAGTTAATACAAGTAGTAAAACTGAAACTGATGCTTTTTCTCTTTCCGTCCTCCCTCGGTCATTGTTTTCTTTTTAGCCTGTTGATAGCTTTCTGTGTTATGCTCAAGCGACCTGGATCTTAGTATGTATGTACCTATGTATGTATGCATATTGCTTTGCTGACAGTATTGTTAGTTACTTCACTCCTTCGCTATATATACGCGAAATTAAAATTATGCTCCGTTCGATGACACCAACGACGCTCAACGGCTCAACTACAAGACGCATCTTCGTTGGTCCGTCAACACGATATTAGTAGATTCCTCTTTCTTCTTGAGTTTTATGAATTTGTAAATGTACGCCCCTTTAAGATATTATTATTATTAAAAAGAATGTTATGCGTCATCCATGCATGGAATCATCTCTAACCAAGTCAAACTATCAATAATACATGCTCCATGAAATATATGCTTTAAATATCATTATACATTGTAGTCATTAGAACATGACCTTATACTTCGAGAGAAGAGTGTTTCCTCAAATTGTAATATAATAATGTCTAATATACGTTGTAAAAATGTATTATTATCTACATCTACAAGTTTATTCAAAATGAACACACATTAATATATAAAAAATTAGTGCGTATTTAAGTGTATACTTTAATTTAATAATAAAAGTAAGTCATTGTTTAAGCTTAAACTTTAAAAATCACGGAATTGTATACAACTTAAAAGTTGAGTAAAAATTCGTCGTCGTTAGTCATTGCGTATCTGACTTACCTACCCACATATTAATGTATGTATCATATTATATACATCTTATTTGAGTCTATTCATGCAATAATCTGCATAAATATTATCTAACGATGATTTCTAGTAAAATACTTGCACAGGTATTTCGAACTGAACTGTACACGTACAGGCATAATAATGGCACAACAAATATTATCTTTAAAAATGCTTCATTACATACATAAGGACAAGGAATAACGATAATCGAGCGTTGATTTCGCGTACGAGCGACTATTAATCTTCAAGGTCGTCTCGGGCTGATAAGGCTGTTGTGACTGAAGTGGACTTCTGAAAAATTAAAGATCAACATTTCTTTATATTTTTAAATTTAACAGTATTATACTCAACTATTTGAATACAAATACCACATTCCATACGTATGTGTACTAATACATCTACCCTAGTTATGCATATTATCTGTGTACCTTAAAAACTCTAAAAACCAAATCCCAGCCAACCTTGTCGCTGTCACTTTCCCGAGAGGTGTTCCTCCCGTATATAAAGGGACGAAGATTTTCCTTGGAGGCCATCAAACATAGTCCCTTGTTCTTGATCAAATTTGGTTGAGCTCTTATGGAGAGAACTGGTCCTGTCCAACTCATTTCCATTCTAGTCCGCTAAAAAAAAATTTTTAATATTAAAGCTGCATACCTAACTATGAACAATGTATTTTATCAGTGCATATTCCATTGTTTCTGATACCTTATCCATCAGAGTTATTTTGACAACAAATTTGTCAGCCGTCTTTTTGTCCCCAAACATATACAACCACCAAAATATCTTTCCGGAACTTATAGTAGAACCTGTGATGAAGATTTCGTCATGCGCTTCCATGTATTGAATCGGCCAGTCATGCCAAAGAATGTCTGCAAAAATCATTGTTGGATCGGAAATTCCGATTAGAAATGTGAATGATGTGGGACATTGTGAGAAGAAGAATGTAGAACTTGAGTAAATTATTTCATTGAGATAACGTACCTGTAGTTAATGATGACGCTTCCTTTTGCACATACTGGGTAACATTTAAAGATTCCCCTTTGAGCCCATTCATATTGTGCACAGTCATCAGGTGCTTGATGTAGTTTGTATACCTGATTGCAGTATTTTTGCATGTATGGCGGTCACTAGCGAAGTTGCACACTATTGGTCTGTAAAAATTAAAATGATTAGCCCGTTGAAATTATATGCCCCTAATTTCTGGAGTAGCACTTTTACTTGAAAATGCGAAATCTGTACCTGAAAATACACTTTGCAATGTGCGCAGGTTTTTCTCCAGCCAAAACCGTCATCGTGCACCCCTCCTTGGCATACTTGCAGCTTACTTCTAATGCATCCACAATTTGTTCCACCAGAAGGTTTCGTGTGTTCAGGAGAGCTTGATTGCACAAAGGGCACACTGTAATCTTGTTGCGGCAGCTGGAACAGATACTGTGTCCTTGGGCGCAGAGATACCTGGATTTTCCAGACGTCTGAAGACACACAGGACATTCCAGAAGCTTTCTCAGTGCGTCAAGTTGTTTGGTCAAAAAGGTTTGATTTCCGTCTGAGGTTTCATTGTTCTCTGTACTGGAATCTCCATCGCTCTTATCCTTGCTGTTGTTGATTTTTTGAATTTTTAACAGTTGAAGCAACGTTTCACTGGATTCTGCGGAAGTTGACTCATTGTGGAGCACATTTCTATTATCCATGGTCAGGTATTGGTAATCGTCAGGAATGCCAAAGTTAACGTATGCTTGAGTATCATTGTGATCCATAGCTAGAATATTTCTATGTGGCACTATTTAGATATTTGAAATTTTAATAAAAAATATTTAGCTAGTTTGAAATAAATTTTATTATGTGCCAAAATGTTGAATTGCAGTGGCTGATAATCTTCACACAGTGCGATCGTAGAGAAGCCTTAAACTTTAGTAACTGTCAACTCAAAGATGGTTTGTCCTTCGAGTAATACTGTTTTGAACATCGGCTGAGGTCTTGTAAACGACTCGTCTGAGACGGTATTAAAAATGATATAATTTTAGTCGTGTTGTACCTTATGATAACTATTTATATATGTATGACTTTACAGATTTTTATACATTAACAGATAAATCGTTATCGGTCACAGGAGGTACTTCTTCACTAATGTATTAAAATTGTATACTGATGTGTATGTAACATAAATAATATCTAGGTACGTTAACATTTCTAAAATCCATTCTGAGGTTTGTATGAAACAACTCTGTGCATATAGATAATTCCTAGTTATCGTAACATCTCCCTTGCACGTCGTTGTTTGAAGTACCTAGCGTCGAATTGAAAGCTCATTGCTTCAAATCGCTGGATTTTTTAACTAGCGGGAAGTAAAGAAGTGAGTATCTATATTGGCTACAGTAGAAAAACTGACGATAACGCGATACTCAATTTCCATATTATGGGACAAAGGACAAGGCCTCATCTGTTCCCAATTCTCCAGTAATTCGACCATCCAAAATATGAACGCGAAATAGTTTAAGGCCTTTTTCGGTACACCGTACTGTCTAAATCCTACAGGGTGACGTCCCACAGGAAGTTATGTATTACACTGTGCTTTGCATTTTACGTACACAGCAACAGTATTAATCCATAAATAAAATGCATCTAATGATTAGTACATAACGCACATGTCGCTATTTCTCCTGCAGCGAAATTCACAACAGCAGCATTGCAACAACCGATAAACGGTTCTACTAAAAACTTATCAACCAACAACTTTCCGCAAACTTCATAATATTTTAGGTAAATGTCGAAGGAAACGGTATAGATGCTAACGTATATGGTATTGTGCTATGCCATGAAATATGTTGTAGGCTTTTAGAATGCTAGGCTAACCTTGGAGGAATAAAGAAGAGGCTAACTCTTTATTCCTCCCAGAGGCTAACCGATTAACGCAGGTTAATTTTTTATTTTGCACTGAATTCACTTTAAATGGTCTGTACAAATAAATATATAGTATTACGCGTAGTTAAGCAATGGTAATCATTAGATTTGGATTGCTATCCCTCTAATTTACTGTTAGATTATATCCCAAGTCGCAACGTTAAGCATCCATAAACGCTAGCACAGCTTTATCTGTAAGAAAATATCGTTGACATTTGCGTGATTCATTCATTTTTTTCTTATATGCAATGCAAATGTTTTGAAGGTGAAGTTTTAAAGTCTGATGTCGATACACAAAGCAGAAACATGGAGTTTTCATAAAGTATTTTTTACCTAGTAGCTGCATCAAATGTGCTCGTTCATCTAGATTGCTGGCATAGGCTTCCAAGAGTATATAATACTGAAACATGGTATCCCTTGGCCAGAATACTGGGGACATTTTATTTCCTAACGATTTAATGAGCTCCAAGTTGTGGAAAATTTCTGCTTCCCAATCCACCAGTATATCATCCGACAAGAGACCTTCAGTTTCTCTGGACAGAAACGTTTACAACAGGATAAAATTAAATTGTCTGATAATAGGAAAATTTTGTCTGTCGCAAGTCTTACAATTCATCCAAGGCGAAAATATCCAAAGTGTCCGCTCGCTTTTCCATTCCGTCACCTCCTTCTATAATCGACTGACGTATATTTTGGAAATTATTGACCATGACTCCTACAAAAATGTTTCTGAATATGAAGGAGCCGAGTAAAATCCACGTAAGGACATACATACATGAGATTGGAAATCCCATTACACTGGCAGTTTCTTCGATCAGGTCATAGTACTGATCCATAGTAAACACTTGAAATAATGTCACAAAAGCATTGTACAAATTCTGTAAAAAAGAAGTACTTCCTTTATAGAAACACTTTATATTTTATATTGTATCATGTATGGAAAAAATAGATAATTGTTCATTATTTAAGTGTGCATTACTGCAAATGCTGTTCGATAACGTAAATGAGGACGATGAGATTGCGTGTATCGGTCGAACACTTGAATTCCGACAATGGCAAAAATGTAAAAGAAAATTAACATGAGCGCAGTAATATAAATCATTGCCGTAAATGTTTTCACTACAGCTCCCCAGATGAGTTGAATTTTGTGGATTCTTGTGACGACATTCAATGATCGGAAGATTCGAATTATTCGCAAATATTTAACTGCTGTCAACACTTGCTCAAGTTCTTCTTGATCTTGGTCTGGAAACCAAAGATCCAATATTGGGGGAGCTAGAGACTAACAATAAATCACCGTGTTATAATATGAATTAACACCTTCTTTTTGAAATGTAAGTTTTAAAAATTTAAATTGACGCAAACGATATAAAACACTTACTGTTGAGGTAATTAAAAAATCAAAAATGTTCCAGCCTTCTCCCCAAAAGTTGCCAAAATCGTCCAAAAATTTTAAAATGATTTCTGTGACAAATAAGCAGAGAAAAAAGAAGTCGAGAGCTTCCAACACTCTTCTTATCTTTTGTTTGTCTTCTTCGTTTCCCATTTCTACGCAATAATTAAAGAGAAACCATAAGCCTTTATGATTTTACAATACGACGATGATTTTTATTTAAAAATTGAGCTATGTAAATACCTTGATCAATCGCAATTGTCACAGAATTTACGATAATTACCACGACCATTAGTACAGAGTAAAATGTGGTATGTAAAAGCCAATGTGCCCAGATTGGTAATGGAGGCCACGCTGACGTTCTTGCCTGGAACTTCAAACTTCTTATATCTGGATTCACGTTTGGATTGTTGAAAATCTATGAAATGATGAGAAAATTATCCATAGCGGATATGTAGGTAAGGCTGCATTTTTTAAACAAACGATTCGTAACGTGACAAAGTTGTATAAACCAAATCGCTAAGAAGTTGTACCCTGGAAGGTGATCTGTAAGTAAAGTGATCAAACTCGATTAAGCCGTTTGGATACGCCAATGTAGCTTTCCGAAAGGTATCTTTATCTGAAAAATGGTAGTGTGTAATTTATAGCAAAATCAGAAGATTTAAAAAATAGTTATCCTCGTTCTCCCTGTATCCCCGAAGAATGCCAGCTATCATTTTGATATACCTGAGACATCAGCATAATTGAATGTAGGAGGCTCGAAATTTCCTGTTTTCCATCTCGCTGCTTCAAGGAACTCAAAGTCTTCCATCAACATTTGATGAAACAGCTCCGAGCGTACAAACGAAAATTCGTCTCGATTCTTTCTTGGAAGCTTGAGTATAGGTTGGTCTTCTCCAGCTAGGGCCGCCATCTTGACGTTAGAAACTTGTTACACGCGGGTTGCACGCAGTATGTTGACAATGTAGTACAAACGACAATACCAAAAAGTAATTTCAGTGAAGGTATTCATGACATGTTGAATTTCATGTTGAAAAGTGATGTAGATTATCTCTTGTGCTAACTGTTCTATTTTCATGAATTGATTCAACTTCATAAGCTTAATTAGGCTTAAATAGTCTGGGGTTTTCCATCACGACCTACGAAAGCGGTATGGCCATGGGTATTCCATTTAGCCACCAGACAGAGACTGCTGCTTTTCAGTCCATCTCTTACCACTTACTCATCATTATTCGTCTGATATTGCATTTCATGTAGTAAGAGAATTTGTGGGAATATTTTGGAAAAAGTGCATGAAATGAAATTATTACATGTAAATCATTATCCAATCTTGGATTCGTTATAATATGAGATGGGTTTTATTAAAATGCATACGGTAACAAACTATAAATTAACTAATCCATTAAAGTAGTGTTAAAAGTCGAATTCGAAGGACATATGCATTCACGGAACAATGATTCTCTTCGGTTACATCCATGAGCACGTCGAGTAACTTGCAATTGAATTGTAATGATAGAGTACGTAACAATGACCCCAAAAATCTGCAGTATCAAAAACGTTTCATATTAATAATACGAAATTCACTTGACTTACAAGCTTAGTTTGCATATATGCTTATATTTTAAAGCAGCTTTCTTACCGTTCCTAAAAAGCGAAAAGTAATGACGAAGAAAGAGCCACCCTTAAGAGCAATTTGATTAGAGTGAAGATCCATTAACAACGACGCAATTGTTTTGGATGTAATTGCGTCTGAGTTCTCCATTGACGATATCCAGCAATAAAACTCGATTCCCTAATAGTAGTACGCATGTGTACATTTAGTTTCATTTATAGCGTATCCAATATCAGTGACGTTGCCCTTGCATTACTCACCTTTTTGTTTATGTCAGCAGCCAGGGAAAGAGCCAAAAAGAATATAAGAAAAAATGCATAAACCCGAATTAAAGTGACTGGGTGCACATTGCTCTCAAAGATTGACATTCCGATCCAGGCAGCGTAATAAGGTAGGGATACTGATACACAAGCGCATATCAACACACCCATTGCTCGGTTCAAATTTTTGATGAATTTTCTCAATCGAGCATACTTTTTTAAAATCTGCATGAAAAAAATATGAATTAGAAACTATAGTAGATTTTGGTTTCGCAATACAAGACACCAATGATTTCACTAACCCTTTCCGCTGCAACCGGAGATCCCATTGAGTTTTTGCAGAATTTGCTAAATTCCTTCATTATTCGGCGCACACATAAAGGAACCAGCAATACAAATAGATCGAGATATGGCACAAGGACAACGGACGGGGCTAGAATTAAAATCTGGAGTAATGTAAAGAATGACACAAAACATGTAGCGAATATCGACTGATTATCGGTGTTGGCAGTTTTCAAGAAGAGAAACTTGGATCTATCGTGGAGATCATTAAAGAGATGAATCCATCCTTCGTGAGTATACAGATTGCTGACCAAGTACGAATCTGTCATTCCCATCACAAGTGCGGTGACACTTGTTGTAAATGCTATAGAATTGATCTGTTTAGAAAATTTTGGCCATGTTACTGGTGAAGATTTCAATTTTGTTGATAAATGGACTAGTTACACTTAAATGTATGTATTTTTTACCCAAAACGCAGTGGTACGTTTCTTCTTTTGATCATAAAAGTTTAATTTTTGCATGTGATCAAATACCAAGCGGAACACATCTTGCTTCAGCCAAAACGTCAGATTCAGGGACAAATGGTAGCAGGTGTATCCCACGTAGCAAAAGGATGTAAAGTAACTCATTTGATTCTGAGTGTCCATTCGTCGTGAACTCCACCAAAGGAGCGACATGTATTGAAACAAAATCGTACACTGTGCTGTTCCGCAGAGAATCTTAGTAAAATAATATAAAGCAAGATGTTAAATTGACGTCCCCTTTCGTGATTGATTATGTAATGATTCTGATTACTTTCTGAATTCTGTTTGTGCGCATCTCCCACTTCCCATACTCGGGATTTTTGATTAGACGAAACGGGACAAGCAGGAAATAATATCCAAAGTTGAGGTACAGTCTCCAAAAATCAATGAAGGGAATGGAATCTGGGAAATCAAAAATTAATTCGTCAAGGGATTGCTTTTCAGGCAGCATTTTGATACAACAACGCGTTAACCAAAGGTATTGAAAGGGAATTATGAAGCAAAAATTTCTTCTTCCGTGAATCTTCTAAGCTGGAAACAGTGTGGCATAACAATCATCACTGACTGAATCATGACTTTTCTGAAAAGATCTTTAAGCATGCAGCATTCAATATTGAGACACTCCGAAATTACGTGGTTAGATTAATAAATTAACTATGGTGGAGATAAGACGGAACATGAAAACCCGAATGTCGTGAAGCACGTCTATGTGCGTATTACGCAGAATTTTCTCAAATTGATAAACCATGTTGATTACTGCCAGAAAGGTCAGTGTTTGATACGGAGAGACGTTCTACGTTTTAATGAAATCATCGCATGACTAAGCAGCGCGTGTTTTATTACGTTTGTTTGCAAATCGATTTATTTTGTCCTTGATTAAAACAAAACTGTACATTGTTGGTTTACACAAAAAGTGATGATATAAGTATGGACAGAATTTGTGACGTATTACATAATACAAAGCAAAATACTGAGTTGTTGGGTAGGGTTATTAGGGTACGTCAGCAGCATCCGAAATGGGGCACGCTGATACGTTCACAAACTATACGAACATTACATTGCTAATGATAAGTTGTGACGAACTTAAGATTCTAACGAGAAAGCTTGATATTCACATTCCATCTACTAATGAACTTTTAGATATAATAGTGTTGTAAATTGATCTTTATGTTGAAGAGAAAATACACTTTTGTTTAAGCTTGATTTGTTCGAAATTATCACTGATTCCATTTTCATTTACAGATAGAATCACAAAGCAGACTTATCAAAATACTTCACTCGAGCGGTTTCCAACATTTTCTGGTAAATGGTTTGACGGGTACTCCTCACGACTTATTTGAAATTGAATAATAATACTTGTGTACGTCACAATAATACTCATGATCTGTTTAACCATAAAACAAGTAAAAAATTAGCATCCAGAATAAATTATTACGATATGAGAAGTATATTATGAATTTTTTGAGCATGCAGACCGTAACAAGAAACCGGAAGTTTATAACAAACAGTCCACATCCGCTCAGAGAAATACGATTGCTGTACAAGTCCATCATCAGCACAGTCATTTTGTTGGTTGGCAAAGCAGTATGCAATTCTGATGACCCAATCCACTCGTAAAATTCGTTAGCCTGAAATTTGTTCAGAAATTAAAGCGAGTGACATTCGACTCAAATTGGGTATTGAGAAAGTAATGCTGATAAGCTAGCATATATTATATGAAAGATTGTTTTACTCTTTGGTTGATTCTTGCAGCCATTGATAGAACAAATAGGAATGTTACAAAGTAAATGTAGAAATGGATGGCATCAAATGTCTCAATGGTATTGTTGAAAAGTTGTACAGCGATCCAAGTTGCATACATTGGTAGTGATATTCCAATACAGCATAAAAATAGCAAGCCAACTCCACTGTTTACCGTTTTAAAGAACTTCTTTAGAGACTCGTACTGTGTCATGATCTAGTAAATTCAATGAACGAAATGAATTATTGATAATGATGAATAGCAGTCTTTAATGAAAACTTAATTGATGTTATTAGCAGGAGTTTTGTAACTGAAAAAATAATTGAACAACTAACCGTTGGCCAATACTCTTCGCTAATTTGAATGGATTCATCCACATCATGACATTTCTTCATGAAATTTTGCATTACATCCGAGCAGCAAATTGTAGTCAGCAAAGCAAACAAGTCCAACATGTGCACAAGCACTGCACTTGGAACAAGAATTAACGTGTGAATGCAGGTAAAGAGGAAGGCTGGGATGGAACGCCAATCGTGAAAGTGATGATATCCTTCAGTGTTGACAAAGCTGGGATCTGTCATTAAAAAGCAGGCTTTGGCTTGCATCGACATTCGCTCAAAGAACGAAGTCAGGTTATCTTCAAATACGAATGCCTCATGAATGACGGGATGTGTCATTGCTAGAAGATATGCTGCAATGCAAATAACGTATGCAAGGAGTTTGACCTGTCGGAAAATAGAGAAAATAATTCATGGCCACCTGTTCCAAAAATATTTATCACCATTTTGTCGTTAATTAGAGCATTAGAACCTCTTCCACGATTTAATTATAAGAATACCTTTACTTACAACTCACAAACAAATCGATTATGAAATGGGTTATGCTAGATTCGACACGGGTAATCATGCATGTATTCAGGATAATCAAATCTTCTCTCTCTCTCCACTCCACACACATATTTAATTTGAGATTCATCTGCACCAACATCTTCCAAACACATATGTACTCCACTGCAGCAAACCATTTTCAGATAAAATTATGCAGCAGTGAATCATTGTTGTTAAAATATAGATCTTCTGGCAGCACAGCGACAGATGCGTAATGCCAAGGACATCAGTGGTGAGCGTACGGATAACGATGGGTATTCAGTTTACAAACTGACAATGTGGAATCTATAATTGCGTAATATGTGTTTTTGATACCGGCACACATTTTATACCTGATTCCACCTCTGATTTGCGTTACCCTTTCACATGTTCACTACTGTTATCAAAGCTCCTAACCTGTAATTACTCTGATATCCTTCACCGTTAAAAATTAGTTGCACAAATCAAGACGTTGCGTGGAAAACATCTGCAATAATTCTCTACGCATGAAACTATCAAGTGATGGTGGTGGCTCCATGGAAGATGGGAAAGGTCATTTGCATGTCCTCATTAAACCGATGTCGTACCGCTTTGGAATTGCATCATTACAACAAATTTTGATTAACATTGAATAACATTATTTATGTACACCTTCGGTTCAGACTGTCTCGCGTTACTTCGAATTATATAAAAGCACAACTTCTCTGCTCTGTTAACACATCATCAACAGCTCTCAAAGCAACAACAAAGTAGTCTAGCAATCCATCTGGAACTGAACGCAAATCTTGGAATATCCAAAAAAAATCCTCACATTCAAAATGGCTCAATATTCTGTTTTCCTAACCGTTTTCGCAGTCTCAGTTTTGATTGCTCATGTAAGTTTTCTTTTGATCGTACCAGCTAATTAACTTTAATATAATGCTGTGATGAAAATAGGAATTTGTAATTAACGTTATTGATTTTAAAACAGTCATTGTGCTTCCGAGTTGATCCAGTGGAGGAGCCATCCGTAGCAGAAGTTGAGATTAAGCCAGAATCTCGCCAGGTAGTTAAGTCGTTTCAATAATTGTGAAATTATTTAAAATTGGTTCCCTGAGACAATAAATGCAACTTTATTAGGTTGCTGACAATGTTCTCGTGATTCAGGATGCCTCACAGGTACCAACAACTGTTGCTCCCCTTCCAGCTAGAATTCGTGACACCATTTTGAACAACCTGCGTGATTTTGGAAATAACGTACGACAAGCTCCAGCTCGTGTCACCGAATGCTTCCAAAACATCACCAAGTGCGCAAACACAATCCTCAGGAGAAACCAGACCGCCGCAGCCGTTTCAACGTTGCTTACACATGAGGAGTAAATTTTACGGCACATATCTTCTCTTTCAAAAACATACCAATACTCTCGAAATCAAAATTTGTATGTAACTTATATTTTTTCTTCTTTACTTGCCATATATTATACTTGCAAAATATGTTTTATACTAGATACCTTACTGTATGAAAGACATGAAAATAAACTCTTTATGTATGTACACCTATAAAATGGCCTTACCTGAATTCTTTTCCATTTTTGAGAACCGTCTGATTCTTGGTTCACCTCTACGTTTTGCAACTGCTCGCAGATATCCTCAACTTTTCCTTTCTTGAACCAAAAAATATAAGTCAATGACAAGGTGTATAGTAGGGAAGCCACAAGGTTTCCAGACTGAAGTATGTTCAACGGTTTCTTGTGCATTTCCTTCAAACTTGGGATGAGGCGTAGAATAGAAAACAGCTCAAAGACAACAATTGCCTGAATAGCTGCACAAGTTGCCTTAAAACAAAAAACAGGACTCATTATCCGTACTTCCTACATTACAATATCTACTAAGGTGATTTCCATTATAAACCTCCTCTCTATAATATGACTTACCTGTTGCAACCTGTTTGTATGCAACTTGTATACTCTTCTTCCCGAGGTCCGATCATGACACAACTTTAGGCGGAAAGGAATTACCAGAAGAAAGTAGCCTACATCAAGAAAAATCTTTAAATAGTAAATGTAGTGTGATCGTCTGACAGAAACAGTGCTGTTCACAGGCTGCAAGTCTTCCAGGGCATCGTCTAGGTCAGTCTCACAATGCCCCTGGCTCTCCTGCATATGGGATTTTCCCGTCGAAATTCCTCTTCCACTCTCTGTTGCCTCCATGTTTCCAACTCACTTGTCTGGTTGACGAACATCAAATAATATATTATCTTACCTGATTACTCCCTCACCACTGGCCGCCTTGTTTCATTAACCAGAGGTCTAAACATAGGTTATTAACCAAAGGTCTAATAGGCTCCAACTCGAAGAAGTTTCTTACGTCGATCTTCGCGGTTGGGTAGTAGTAGTAGTAGTAGTATTTATTCAGTCGATTTAAACAATCGTGACGCTCAATCACATTACAAGGATTATTGCGTTCTACTGTCGCGGTTGGGTAACTTGGCGTCATCTCTCATGTCACAATTACGATTAAGCAAACACAATTTTTCTATAGTAGTTATCCATAAATTCATCCAAAGCCATCATTTCGTTTTACGGATGTCGGATGGAGAAGTATTGAGTATAGCGTTTTATGCAATCATATATCGTAACTTTTAGCAGCTGACAATAGTCATATACCATTCACATGTCGTAGATAACACTCTAGAGTGTTTGTTCTTTCAACATCATAGTCGACCGTTTTTATTATCAACTGCTATTTCTTGTATCACTTAGAGGCGGACAAATAGACATTGACAAGCTGGAATAATCTTGCCCGTCTGTAATTCCAATGTCAATATCGACTGGTTGCCGCTCGCCTGGAAATGTTTGCAAAATCAACTTTCTTGCTACGGATACAATGTGAGAACCATATGCATTATAGCGGTACAAATGCTTTCTCTGTGAATTAGAAAGTAATTTGCCCGAAATGCGCATTACATCAATAAGTATTCTACATGGCTTATGTCAAGTGCACCTGACATATGATTGAGATCGTTAGGAAGTATAAGCACATGTACAAGGAAGAAAACTTAATGTTCGGGGTAACATGAAAATCAATTTTATTTCATTTTCTCAATAAATATCCCAAATAAAAAACATTACATACGGGTATGAATTTGTCCTTATATGATATACACAATCACCTTCGCTATTTTAACTTCCTTTACTTTTATATCAAAACATTTTTTCTAAACAAACATTTATTACCTACTTAAAATCAAATTTAATATTAGAGTTAATAAAAAATCAAATATCATGGTGAATACTCGACTGAAATAGCTTTCGTGTTTATGTTCGTACTGGCCATATGCTCCAAGAAAAAGATAGCTGCAGCGATAGAACTACCACCAAACAAAAGTAGATAAGCAAATGTAAAGTGTGTTAGTTTAAAAGGCCTCACATTATTCTGTAAATCATCTACAAATTTCTTCAAAACTTTGTATGTTTTAGAATGTTTTCTGCTATTCAGCCAAGATTGTCCAACGTCCATTGCTGCAGCTTCAGCTTTCTTTTTCAACTGAAATACAATACCCATGTCTCTGAACCATCCAAATGCATTGTCAAATGTTTTCGTGTAAATGGAATGACGCTGAAAGCCAATGCTATTCCTTGAACTGTGCACAGATTTTGATACAGTAACAAGGTTCACCCCACTATATATTGTGGCGTTCTGACCTATACCAATCATTGTGACGGATTCCCATCCAATGCAAACGGTTTTACGTTTTACCAATGCACGAACAATGCATCTGCCCGTATCTGGCTCTAAATTATGCATGAATCTCTCTTTAATGCTTATGATCATAGGGGTTGTGCTCTGGTTGAAGAAATGAAAGCAGTCACAAGAACCATTGTTTAGATAATTGAATGAAATGTTGTAGTCCAATCGGTTTGCAAGATCGTCAAAAGATAATGGAACTGCCTCTGGCTGTAATTTTGTGAGGAAGGAGCTCAGGTTGCTATTGTAGGCTATGTTCAAGTTCAGCACAAACATCATCCAGAAAAATGTTAGCGGATATGCTCGTTTAGGAATAATAGGCACACTTTGTGTAAGTAAAATCCCAAAAGGAATCATGAATGCCTTGAATGGTTTTACTGGTTTTGCGGAGAGGTTAGATCTCCGCAATTTCAGGTAATAGAGAGGGATCACTGCTAGAAATGCAAGTAAGATTATGCCCCATGTTTCTACTGTGAACAGGTGAATTACCGCAGTCCATTCCAGGTATGCTTCTGGTCTACGAGTGAGGAATACCAGCGTGTCCACGTAATTGGAGGTAGTTAAGTCTATTACTCCAATTTGTCCAAGAGTTAGGCGGGCAATAAATGCAATGTCGGCTTTTCCTTTGAGGACATCGCCGAGCATTCCACTGGCGGATCCGTCCTTTTCCAATTTACCGTTTCCTCGGCTTGGATTAATATCCCACACCAATGAAAAGTTGTAGGCCGATGCAGATAGCATAAGCATCATGTAATGAGTTCCGCCAGTAATGTTAGTGGGACTAATGTAAATAATGTATGGGGCCAAGGTGTTGGCAGAAACAAGAAGTCTCCTACCATTCATGGAGAAATGCTTGGACTCCGGGATAGTTGAACTAAATTCCATTGTCCCATTATTGTAAACTGAAGGATCAATTAGATAAGATGTTTCATGCCTTGACATGGCCGAACTCTCGTTACCGAAGGAGAAAATAATTCCAAATCTGTTGCGTAACTTTACACCAAATGGAGTCAGAAAGTAATCCCGAAGTGACTGTTGTTCACCCACGATGATAAAAATGTCATAATCTACACGTGTTTTATGTTGAAGGTTGAGGTTGGTGACCGCATCAAAATTTGCTAATGTCACAAATACAATAGATGTAACATAACTTGGAAGGAATTTCCCAATTGTCACTGGAGAAACTTTTTGCCAAGGAAAGTAACTGTTACGTCGGGGCATACTTGAAGCGTTCGTAAAAATTAATTGGACTTCATGAAAGCTTTCAAAAGAAAGAAAGTTGATGTCAATGATAAGCGGGATATTTTCGTTGTCATTAAGAAATACAAACGTAATTGGCAAAGGCTGATTATCAACTTTTGTAACAACGTCAATTAGGAGTTTATTAAATTGAATGAATGCCGTAGTGCTTCCATTTATGTTATTTGCTACTACTATATTGAGCACAAAGAAACACATGAACTGCACATTCACATTAGCATATTGATTCGCCAGCGTACCTCCAAAATTAACATTTGCAAGAAATCTCACTGGCGCTGGGCGAGCCATGCTATAGTAAGTTCAGGTGTTATACAGGTGGATAAGAGCGAGCACAAGTTGCACAGACAGAATATGCACATTTGAACACAACTTTTAAAAGTGTCGTAATCATGATTGAGTATGCACGTTCTTCCATATCAATTACCAAAGTGTACTGACTATGAAAGTCTGAAATTCGATGAGTGAGAGCCCAATCTACTTGTATATTTACTAATAATCTTAATTACTTGCCTATAAGACACTAGAACACCTAGATTCCACCCAACCCAATATTATTGCTCTATTTGATAATAATCCAATTTCTTGTACAAAATAGCTGTGCATTTCCGGTGTCAATATACTCGATTTGTTGATCGTATCTTACGTAGTCGCGACCTGTACAAGGAGTGACCAAGGAGTATGTTTGTAATAGTAACAGTTTCACAAGCTTAGTCCAAAGGTAAGCCACGGAGTACAACAATAATTACAGCCCTGTATTCAAAACAACGGTCAAGGGTAATCAAAACTGAACGACACGAAGCACGTGTATTTGTTGTGATTACTTTGTTTGCTCATATACGTAGTTCAAAGTTTAGTTCTACAATAATTCACAACTTGCCAATTCAATTGTACAATTCATCCCAATTCACTCCGAACAATTTCAATAACTATTATTAATGGGAAGAATGTACAAACATGTACCTGAAAACTCTATTGTACCATGAAATTCGGGACAGCTTTCCTCCCACCTGTATATCGCAACACTTCCGTCCAACTGTCACTAGTAAATTAATGTACGTGCATTCCCTGGAACATATTAACAATACTAGACACTCAAGCGAACACTACTTTTATGCAAATAATGGCTTTCTCGGACAAATATGATATTCATGATATGATGCCGCTGATAAATGCTTTTTCACATAGTTAACGGCGATTATCATTAATAACATTGTACCTTTATTGTTGCAATTTCAGGTGTGACGTATGGACAACCGACAATCAAGTTCAATTCAGTAAATAATTAAACCAATTTATTCCTACTCCCGCCCTTTACATTTTTGTGAGTTATCAAGGTATGTGGCTTTTAGGTAAACTATTCATTAGGCACATTTGCCGGTACTGAAACTTGACCCGCAGACTGACGAAACAGGCAATTATTGCTATTCATTCCTTGCCTGCGTTAGAGTATGCAGTGTTGGAAATTACAACAAGATGACTGGACGATATGATAGACTTACAGACACATAGTTATGTCCTCATTTATAGGTAATTTTCTTTCAGTGAAAAAACTCAGAATTTCTCAAATCTCGAGCATGATCGTGTAGCGGTGGTTCAACAAACAGGGGTGGAGTGATGTGATGAATCACCGATGCGCGTTCTATCCACTTCATTATATCCCGACAAACGTCTTCAACGGAAAGAGAAGCGTCAATAACTTTAAATTTGCTATTACAGTTTGCATAAATTCTGTCGATTTCCCGTCTAAACTTCTTGGTTTGTTCTAATGAAACAACGTGTACATCAGGCTGGAGCTTCCGAAGAACCTTTGACGCTCGTACTTGGAACTTGAGGTAAATATTTAGGTTTTCCTGCGTCATCTTCTCCGAAAATTTCAGATATAGAATGAAGTCTGGTTTGCACACATATTTTTGGAGTTCGTTAATTTGAGTGAGGGTCGAAGGGTAGTCTGTGAAAATAAAGCCTTTGTGCTCGTTCCGATTACAAATGTTAGCCATTTGTCTTCGTATTACTTCAAAAATGAAAGCTCTTGGAAGGGATATGCCCCGGTGAAGTAAATGATGCACTTCATCTTCATGAGCCGTTTCCAGTGAAAGCTCTCGTTGAAGGAGTGCTCCTAAACTCAAGTGATACCAGCTATAACTATCACAAAGTCTCACCATCAGTTCAGTAATAGGGGCACCAGGAGTGGCCAGAATCCAAATAACCGGCAGTTTGGCTGCGTTTATGGCCTTAACATCCTATATAGGAACATGCTATGTTTAAGAGCAAAATAAAGTCAGTCTCGTATTTCTAAAAAATATTATGTTTGTCATAGATGCAAAAACCTCAGGCATGCTGTCAGCCACCGTATACAAGCCCTCTTGACGGTATCGTTTCCGTTCCTCGGCAGCTTTTGCTTGAAATGCTGAAAACCAGCGACACACGGCACAAAACCTCCCATAAAAGCCACCAGGCTTGACATCTTTTTCCTGTTGTTCTGACTTTATGTTATGATCATTTTCCGATTGGACAGATGCGTCCGGTCCTGGTTCTTCTTGACAGTCGTCCATTTTCAAGGGTAGCAGAACTTACGTTAATGAATGATAACGCTCCTCTGTTCATGTTCATGTCACCACCGGAAAGTTTACCTTGGGGGCGAGCGAAGGAAGTGGAAACTAGACTTGTTCCATTTAAAAAGGTAAAGTCATGACAATTCTGTTTGTTCTTCAGAATTTAACCGACAGACGCGTGACATGAAGTGATCCAATTGAGGCATATAAATATCATTATGGTATGTTATTGTAATATTCAAGTGAAAATGCATGCTTGCATGAATAAAGACAGAGATAATCAGAGAATAATCCAACATTTCACTCGAAAATGGGATAATTTTGGTACATTACTCCTTGTACCTTTAGTATTCGCTTTTCTCTAATCGTCAAACATACCTAATCTCAGCAAGTACGGAAGCCTCACAATAATGTTATGATGCATAGATGTATTAGTTAGTAAACTACATACATGTATGTTAAAGTCTTGAACGGAAATGTGTATAATGAATGATGATGAGAATTAGTTGGAGTACGTGACACATCGCTTTTAAGGTTACTTAGGCTGTTAGAATGCTATTTTTCATGCATATCAATATGGCGTGGGTATAAAAGTTTTGCAGCTTTTGCAAAGGAACGGAAGCGGCGGTTCATGCACAGGATCGGTGTAGGTTACAGGGTAATTACTCACTTAAAGTAAAGATACAGAAGGCGCCCTCCTTGAACTTTAAAAACTGCATAAAAACACCTTTTATCGAAGGAAAAATAAATTCTAACCAAATCTATATACTTGCTTATTATAGCTATAGGCTTGTTATGCACCTTCGCCAGTAACAATTGAAGGAAATTTCTTAATGCTTTTAAGACTATACGCGTAAAAAACGTAGGTACGTGACTACAAAAGTAGCACTAATGAACTGTTACTTAACATAATTTTAGACGTGTTAAATATTCCGAAGTGAATTCAATATTTTATGTTCATCATAAAGGTAATCATCAAGAAAGTTACATGTTGTATGCCTGTCAAGCACTTTAATAACGCCAAATTGATCTAGTGTATTTATGTAGGTATAAATTAGTGTTACACTGAGTTGTTGAGCACAGTTTACATTGTGTGTTTACAGTGTATGTGTATTTTCTCTAAAAATGTATAATTAAATATTATCATGGAAAACATTGCTTGCGAAAATACTATTCTTATTTTTTTAAATACGATCTACAATCGAATCATTCCCTGTAAAATATAATACAAAAGACTGGTGTATATTGTCAATTTATCCACCAGCTGCTAACGCGTACATTTTGTCCAAATAAAGAGTCCAACTGCGGTACAATTGAAATTTAAAGCTGTACTAGGAATCAGCAAACTAGTAATCTTGCATTCATTACAATGACTTCCGCTTGAAGAAGTGCTCAATGGCTTGAATTACATTTGGACGTAAATATTTAGGTTTACGGTTGTGTGCCGCACAGCAATGCTATTAAATCAGCAATGATAATTTGAAACTATTATCTACAGAGTAAATCAATACACATATATGTACAAACAAGTGGTACTCACTTGCATGCGTCGTAAAGTTAAATGCATTTACGATGCTGTATCGTATTTACGTACAATTCTTTTTGGAAAATTAGCATCCCTTGTAAAACCATTTATTTTGAAGATACATAATGTATTAATGAACAGTTATTATTGCCAGCTTTATATCAGACGTTATTATGGGTTTACAAGGAATGCAATATTTTTACCAGGTGAACGTCACTGCTCGTTTGCATTTACCTCCTACTGCGGCGTCCCGGGTTTTATAGCATTTTGTCGATGCATTTGAAGTGTAAAATTAAATACATACTAATGATAATGGCAAGTCAGCTAAGCTAAGGTGTTGATGAAAGAATAATTGCCTTAAGAATCAGCACTTGCACTTAATAATAATATGCTGGAAGTAAAAGAAACGAGCAACCACAAGAAACTGAGATGGGTGGAACTTTACTGTTAACTCATAATTAAATTCATTGTATACATTTAATGTTTATGCGGTCATACCAATGCTGGATTAACTACAATTGGCTGAGAGAGGAGACTTGATTAATACAATTCACAAATTACATTTGCATACAAAAATCGTGCGTATTGTATTGCAACCCACTCGATATATTATTTTTTATTGCTGACGCTCGTCCGCTGATATTTTTCAGCTTCCACCTAACCATTGTTCAGATTTAGTTAGGGAGTGGTGTGAATAACTTATCATTCTTTTACATACTGTGAAGAACTGTGATGCACAATTTGTCATTCCATTTGCCTGAGAAAAAAATCGTTTTAACAATATTAAATTGCTATTGTCATTATGATAGCATAGTTTGTAATATATTTATGTCTTTATAATATGGTAAAGTTTCACTCTAGTCGATACTCGACGATCATTGCTTGCAAAACCTTGTAGAACATTTGTATTGCATAAATAAACGCCACCAATTGTTCCCTTCCAAAGTGCAAAATACCTTTAGGATGGCCCCTCGAGGACAACAATTTTTTGGCAAAACATGTCAAGTTTGCGATTTCAAAAATGTGGGCAGGTCGAATCCATAAACATTTACTGTAGTAATCTGCAAGGCGGTCTAGATTTTTACGAGAGTTATATAATATTCAAAATACATATACACATTACTTGACATCGGGATAGTATAAAATAAGCTTAATTCTCTTTCCCTGAAAATCAGTCGTAGGACATTAACATGAAACCCAAGAACAACACGTCTGGTTTGCCACTTTTGGAGAATACATTTTAAAGCTATTAACCAATTCCCTATATGGACCACATTATCATTCTAATTTGAATATTTTAGTATATAAATCTTCAGTTTACTGTTTGTTTCTTGTGGTTTCAACTTGTAACAATCCCACACACTCCACTTTAATTCAATGTGGTACTACGTTGACCAAGTTTGTAATAAATAAGGTACACATGAAAATAAAATTGCATGGCCAATGAATAGATAAGGAGAAAATAATACTAAAGTTTGATAACACATTTGAGTGTGGGTGTCTTTTGCAACACAAACAAGTAAGAATACCTTTTTAAATGACTAACAAGACAAAAGCGCCAAAGCGCGGAGCAGTTGCAGCGTTGCATTCGCCCACGTTTTCAATATTCATGAGTCATAAACGAAAACATTATTTTTTCGTTGAATCTTTATCAGTTTCACCCTGCCAGAGGTCAAGATTCGCACTTTTCTGGTGCTCTAAAATTGCCCACCATACACCATAGTATACTAATATCCGGTGAAACGTTTCTCTTTATGTTTTTCTCGTTCTCGCTGTCCTACTTTTTACAAAGTTGCATAATAAAATACAAAACAAATGTATGAGAAATATGTAACTGTTTTCGGTGTATTGGCAATTGAAGACTGGTTTGCAATAGTAACATGTGCGACACGTACCATCGCATTATGTTGTTATTATGCAAGTTATTAAAAACAATAGCTGGCGTTTCCTCATAAAGACAGACAGACAGGTACAAGTAGTCCACACACTTGCAATTAAACCTTTCAGCAGTCAATATTATGATGTTTAAGTTTAAAAATGTAGCAAAAAGACCGAGTAAATCGGAAGTCATAATATAATGCATAATTTCAATGTCAGTAGTTCCAAGGGATGGATGAAAAAATAGAACAAATGACTAGCCTACTTTTCAATTATAGTACCACCTCCACAAACTATAGACATGCATGATAGCTTATGTGAGGTCGAGCCAGCAACGGTAATTTCAACTTTAATTACTATTCTTGTAAAGGAACCGGTATGTAAATAAATGACATAAACACATAGCCATTAAGTATACGCACTTAAAACAATAAAGTCATATTTGAACAACGTGCGAGCAATGTCATTACTAGCTGTGGTGGCACTCATAAGGCAAATATTATTATTATTTCTGCTTTGGCACGTTTTTATGTTTATTTTCTCCGAAGAATGATTTTAATAGTTGTGGCTTTTAGGCCACGAGCAAACACTGATAACATAACATGCAAAGCTGTTACAAATTGAAGATGTATTCATATGAAAGAATTTTTCTATTTGTTTGACGAGGCAGAATTTTTCATGTTCCGGCAGTCGACTGACAGTCTTTGAAAAGGGTAAACTTCTCTGAAGCCATGAGATGGTCCCCAAAATGAGGCTAGTAAATAAATTCAAACCAGTCTTATGTGGTATTTCTCGCAGAGATGTAATTAATGATGCACAACAATAATAATTAATGATTCAGTTTTACTCCTACAACAATGTGTGGATGTGGGTAACAGTACCATCACAAAGGGCACATAATATACCTCCATTGTGAACATGACCATGCTACACAGACAGAACAAAGAACACCTAGTGCCGTGCCGATGTAGCCTTGTTGCAATTCATGTACATACATATGTACATATACCTGTCTACCTATGTTCTCGGCTGGTAAAATTTACCCACCACCACGCACGTGGACCAAGACTTCCCAGTCGCGTACAAGTTGTAAGTTTTAACTCGAATACCTATAACAAAGTGATTTTTGCCGAGAAACGTGAATGATTATTGTTATTATTCTCCTTTGCAATTTTTACAACTTCCATTTCCATTTACTAGTTGCAAGCAACTCCTCATCTTCCTGTTCTCTTTTGTTGAGTTTGCGTGTGCAGAACTAACACATAATGACGGTGGGAGTCCTAAGTGTGAAGCTTCCTTGCCATAATACTCTCCTTGCTGATATGCTCCTGTCAACGTGCTTTTAAAATGCATCAAGAAGGTGCAGAGCAGAATTATTCAATGTTAGGGCGCAAATGTCGTTTTAATGAAATATAGAAACACAATAAGCAATTCCCGCCGTAAAAATTGAAACAAGCTGTTGTGTAATTAATCGAAGAAAAAATGGTTTATCTAATTACAGACTTCCGTTCCGAATAGTAAACGCGTCTACGTGATTTTTCATTGACACATACGCACTTAGGAAGATTCAATAGGTATTTACACATGATGGAGTTACAACCATGTTTTAATATTTTACACGTAGTATATTATCGTATGAAACTGGAATAAAGTATCACAAAGTTTGCCCTCGGGTCATGTACATCTATCGTGGCATTGCTCATTTCACTGCTGAAACTAAGGCTTTGCACTTATAGGGATAAGAAATTCCGAAAGAAATGTTAGAAAATAGACCAGAGTAAATTCTTTAATATATTATTCGTCGTAATGCTTGTGTTACAATTAAATAAGTTGTTGCAATGATCTGCAATATATGTGCAAATGACAACAGTGATTCTTTACTCGGGGTGCTTGACCAACCAACCAGCTTGTTTACCTGTGTGGTATGTATTTCATCTATGATGAATGTATGCAGGCATATGGGTAAAAATATATTTCACAATACATGATTTATTTAATACAAAAATGTATTTGTTGGGCTAACTTTTTATAAGCGAATTTCAAAATGATGTATTATGCTAAGCAAGAGCATTCGTCATTGTGCTGATCAATCCCAACGCAAACAAGGCTGAATATCAATGACCGCTAAAGACTAGCATAAATCACAAGGAAGTATGAACTAAAACGTTTACCCACGCCTCAACCCGATAATAACACATTTCAAAGTTAGTTTTTTATTTACTACCCTCATTGTGTGTTGTGATTACGTAAAACGAAACACGACAAAACTACAAAAATTTTCGTCTGTTCAACAAGTTAATTGCTACATTCCAAAACGCAGAAAATGCACAACATCACGTAAGCAGAACTTCTTTGTAAACATCCATCTTGTGAGGTCTACACCACTCACAATGGCACAAGACGGACAATGAGGTACCACACCACCACACAAAACCAGCCAAATTTTCAATTTGCGTGGACATCCTTTAATTAACCTATTCATCGAGAAAGAGTTGAAATTTTAGATGGCAAAGAGATTGCGTTCATTGGCAAGTAGTTGATTAACATTTTTTATGTAATTCATTATAAATTACAATATCATTATTGCCTTTGGTGGCAATTTTCAATACGGGTACATATGATAATATGCTTCCCTTGTTATTTACCATAACGGACATGTGCTCTGTACGTCCTATAGCTGCCACGAAGAAAAAATGATGAGAAAGCAATTTGTGTGCATAAATTGTTTTCTATTGAAAAATGACGGTTTTGTGGAAAACCATCTTTTTCCAAAGAAGTAGAATATTCACCATCACGCAAACAAAAAAGCTATTTACAACAGCATAAGTACAGTGCGGGAACGCCAAAAAATGTAATTATAAGGATTATGTTTCTTTGTGTCCCTATAAACTCAATATCCCTCACGTCAAGTCAGGACATTCTGCAGATGTTAATCTCTAAACATTATTACGCTGACGCTAATAATAACATGCAAAAATTCAAGTGGTTAATTTACAGCCATAAAACAAGAATCTTTCTTTCTTGCGCAGATGACTTTTTGCACACCAAGTAGGTACTTGGTGAAAAGATTTACGAGAAATCATCTGTCCGCTGTACATCTGTAAATGAAATCTTTTATCATGATCTTCACAATTTATATAACATCTCTTTATCCTTCATAAAAATAAAATGAATTTAATTTACTTACAAATGCATGGAACCTATCACATGAATTGGTTAATGGGGAATGCCAAACTAGCCTTGCAAAGCGATGTTTACTGCTTTCATCACGAGGCAAAATGACTTAATTGAAGTTTTCAGTTTTGAAACCTGTTATATCAAGACGGAGATGTGGAGCCACTTTGATTCTCAATCAAATGTACGCATCCGTATTTTAAATTATCAATGTGATAATCTTCTTATTAATTTTATACAGAACTAAAAGTACTTTTTCTTAAATCCCGCTGGTGAAGCTCTTGAAATCTTCTAAAGGAAATCAGCTCAACCTTCTTGAATCAATCGAAAGCAAAAAAAACAGACCATTCATGCAAAAGTTACTTAATTTCCGTCTTGCATCTGATTAAAGATTTCATAGAAAGAAGTTTAATACAGTTTTCCATTCGTTGCTCATACAAGCCAAAATGAATCAAGTAATAAAGTAATGAAAATTTTCAATATTTATAACTCAATCATGATCAACGCTGCTGTCAAGCTTCAAGAAAAAATTATGCCCTTATACCCACCTACATAAATTGATTAATGAAAGCAGCTTCTTGGAGGTATGAGAATGCCATTCACGTAAGCATGCACTTAAACAGAAGCCCTGCTTTAATTTATCCTCATTCGAAAGCCGTAGGAAACTTAATCAATATACAAAGACATGTCTCATAAATTACAAGCAAACATATTTTGTACTATCCTGTAAATCATTCAATTTTCCATGTTTGGTCCTCTAATTTTTTTACCATTCAGCTATAGGAAGGTGTACTGATTGCCCCAGAGCAAAGTGACTGCCAGGTTATTTGATCATCATCATGATCATCCTCACGTTGCGATGCAGCAATAAGTAACTTTGGAATCGTGTCTAGGTCTAAAAAGAAGCCAGTCCTCCTTTTCCTCCGAGAGAGATGAGAGACGTAGTATTTTTCATCTTCATCTGAATATTGAATCGTGACTGCAGTGTTCTCCTAGCCTTTACCTTACTTAACCTTGCCGTTAAAACATGTATGCATGTAACTGATGACGGGAGCACAATGAGATGGCATCATCATTACTTTATATCACAGATGATTAGGCCATCGAAGAAATGTGCTAATCGTATGAAAAGACGATAAAGAAGAAAGCAACACTCCTGTCTTGTGTGGAGATGTGCAGTTTATTTATGAATGACTGGCAGGCAGCAGCAGGATTGTGTGTAACTCTCCTTTAGTCTCACAATCGCGACTGCGCTCACCATTAATCTATGCGAGACCTGAAAACAGGTTATGCCAAATGTTACATACCTACCCACTCACTAACTACTCACCACCACCAACCACCGCACCATCAGCATCGCACAGCAAGAAACCAAACACGTTGTTTGTTGTTTTAGATAGATATGCAAAAGGATACAATGACGAAGACGTAAAGAGTAATGTGTTTGTCTTATAACCCGGTAGTATACATAATAATGTGAGGTTCTTGCATGATGACGAGCGAAGCCTTGGTTGATAAATGTTGGAGATGTGGTGTTGTGGGTACACCTTAAGGACATTATCGCCGAGAGAAGTTGTACTCTCGCAGTAGTGATTCTACTATAAGAGCAACAAAAAGGCGATTTGCTCGTTGAATATTATTTTTCACAAATTGAACAAAGACTTTTTAACTTGTTGCGTCTCGGCACTCATGCTAACAGTCGTACCTGAGATTTACTCGGAGCATCAACCAACCTTCACCTAATTACAGTGATAGAGTACCTTCTCCAGAGTGGGAGTGAAATTTGAGATATATTGATTTGTACGCACTTGTCGGAAGATAATTTGCAGTGATTTTCGTTTGGATCAGTTTTTCGTTTTGGATGTGACAACAGTAAAAAAGTTTTTGAATGAGAATTCAAATTAATTTGCAAGATTTCATAAATTAACGGAATATAAAAAGTTATCCTTGCACTAACTGTGTCAGTAACGTCAGCCGTGAGGTGTAAACGTTCAAGTGTTTCAGTTCACCCCATTGATCTATAAAGTGACGATAATGTTATGGAATACTGATGCATAGTCCTAAAGGTCAAAACAAGCCGAGGTCCGTCGGCAGAGCTTACACTGCTGAAGAATTGTTAGTTCAAATAGCTCAACATGAGGTAAATATATTTTTTACTTTCAACTTTTATCTCAAAGTCCACATAATAATTAATAGATATTTATAGTGTGTTGTTGTGCACTGGGTCACCAAGTCCCTTGAAATGTTGAATATGATATCTGTTAATTTAAAGCATGATAATATGCTGTTTTAGAGTTTCATCGCGACTGTAAAATTTAGGCGAATTTCCCATCGAATCAATATATACCTAATACCTAGCAATGGTATTAGCTCGTAGTTTTAAGGTTAACCTGGGATCACCCAGTTTAGATTTGGCCTACTGGGACTCATCCACCCCCACCACGTGTATCGTTCTTTAAACAAATTATGCAAAAAGTCCCTTGGCACACTGACTGAGTGTCATTGCATTAATATTCCTCACTTATTCCATTTTAATACCAGAAAATCAGGCTCGGTTTAAATAATGTATATAATAATAAAAACGAATGCAGTAATTATTTTTACAAGGGCAAGTGCAAACACAGGAAAACGGAAAAGACAACTAGGCCAATAAGACAAGTAGAATACGTGCAGAATAGCTAAGTGGTGGCATCAGCACAGGATTAATAACAAATAACAATAGCATTTTTTCTCAGACAAGTGCATAATCATATCATTTCAGTGTGCTTCAAGCGACTTTTTTTCTGATAGAAGCTTTTTTTCTGCATACGTAGTACTAGTCGTAAGTGGTAAAAAATGAATAATGGCTTATGCATTTCAATGCACTGATATTGCCATAAAACTATCACGTAGGGAAAACAAGTAAGAACTCTTCTTCAGATACCTAAATCGAGTAAGAGCAGATTAAAATGAGCCTCTTGCTGAGCTATTTTGTTTATGGTAAAACCTTTAAAATAAGAACAAGAAGAAAAAGCAGGTAATACACTTGAGAAACAGAGGCACTTACCGGATTTGACTTGGTAGTCAGCGAGAAAAAAGATTACAGTAACGGATGTATGACTTCTTACAATTGCAGCCATCATCTTAATATTCTTTTTTGCCATATCATATCGTACAAAAAACAAGGAGGCGAATCTCTATTTAGACGATGATGATTTTTAACGTGCAAGCATACCCAGTAAACCACAAAAAGTATAATAATAATATAAACAACTTATTGCGTGCTGATTAACCGTCAACTTTTGCCGGCAGTTTGGTCAGTTTTGTCAGTATTGTTATTGTTGTTGGATGATACTATCATGACGATGATGATGACGGTATATACGTTTCGCTGCAGCCCAATGGTACTAACTTAATGGTAACAGTGTTGTTTTGGTTTATTAGACCAGCATCATGAATCACTCCCGTGAAGAGGATAATAGTATGGATGTAACTTTTACAAACAAACAGGCAGGCGAGGAAAAAGAAATTGTATCAAGGTAGGCAGAGAAAATTAGATTGGACCCAAAAAAGTAATAACATAAATGCTGTTGATGCTGCAATAAACTTGAAACATTATATTACATCAACATGCATATTTAAGTGTATATTCATCACACAAAACACACATTTTATTGTCTTAGGATCCTCTAGTACATTTCTTGGTGTACATCTCATCATTATGTATTAACGCTATAATGATTAAGTACTTATGTACATATAACATGTGTGTCTTATTATTATTATCATCATCAACAGAGATGCAACTGTTGTTCCCTGCTTTAAAATGCAGAAAAAAGCGGAAACTCCTCTCTCTGTAACAATTTTTATCTGAAGGAATTAGGTACTTAAGAATCTGACGGTTTATGCGACAACCCGTTCGAAATACAGATTTTATTGCTTGTATTAACTTTTATTTAGCACAGTTTATCCGCTCTGAAATGAACAGAAACATCTGGGTGTATTATTTTTGATACTATGTATATATTTCTATAAATTACATATAATGTGATTAGTAATTGTTTAATGGGCCATATTAACTACCAAATTTAAAGTATCCGAAATTTGTTTTTGCATATTACTTTAGAACTGTTTTTTAAATAAATATTTCGATGAACTATCAAAGTAAAGTAAGTCTTTGGATTTTGTCTGAAAACTTACTTACCTCCTTCCCAGACTATTATAGGTTTATACGATTTCATTATTTCATGTCCATCATTTATCTATTATTAAAACGTTAGAAGAGAAAGGTGGTTTCTTGGCTTGTCAAATGAAAGAAAAATTAAGAACGATGAGCTCATTTCCTTCAACTGTGACCTTTTAATTTAGAGTTTTACTTCTTTTCCCATTTTCAGTCATAATCTATGTATTTGCAAACATAATACCTACCTATATAGGTAAGTATTCCCAATTGCTTTTTAAGTCATTTAAAGATTTTCTCAAGCTGACGGAATTATCACCTCTTTAAGTAAATTGCCGGCGGCATTATGTGTTTAAGTAATCATAGTTAATTACTATCGGGTTAAAATGTTATATCAAGTACCTAAGGTCAAAGAATTTTAAGATTTGTGTTGGACGGAGTTTACTGCAGCAATTATAATAACAGCGAAGGGATAATTTATCACAGTTCGGCTAGCAGCGACATACATACCTACATCCAATAATGAATGTAATTACAAAGTTTTACATTTTATTTTATCGTAAGTACTGAAAAGTATGCTTTAAGTACACTGTTTGATAATACCGCCCAATAATATTGAATATAGTGCAAAGCTCAAAAGGAGCTTAGGTATATGTCCTGTCATAAAATGCAAAATGAGATTTTTTTGTCGTTTTATTAAGTAATTCATTGTTAAAACTGTAGTTTCAGGCTCATCATCCTACTACTTTAATTCAGATTTTTTGCTGCTTCTGAGGCAAATCTAATGTGTTTTTGGGTCATATATAATACGCTGAAAAATAATAAGTACACACACGATTGGTGTTTTGTAAGCACACACCAGGAGGTAGCAGTAGTGACCTGCTCCTGGCGGTGAAAATTACGAATACGCAGTCTCTTTTTGGAGTGAAACTGATGTAAGATGGGTTTAAGTTCAAAATGATTGATTATCTCAAAAATTATTGTGAGCCTGTTGTTGGATTGATGGTAAAATTTAAACCTATGCAGCAGCGATACGCTGTATAATAGGTATGTTAGTCGGACTATGCTGTTTATGACCATTAGTCAAAGTCGTGCAAATTTACCTTCGCTGTCGTGATCAATAAGAATACTGAAAGTAGTTTGTTGTCACACTTCTTGTTTGCGGTTAAGTAACAAGAGCCAAGCCAACCCTCTAAGGCAGGCAATGAGCATGTGTAATGAAAATAATTGCATTTGCTGAGAAAACTCATCGAGATTAGGTTGTAGGTAGTCTCATTATTTTCCGTTATACTTCAAGAAGACAGAAGATATCACAACATGATGCCAGGCTGCTTAATTATATTCATTAACACGGATTATGCACTACACCGCAGCAAAAAGTGTGGTTTTACGAGAGAGAGATGATTCAGGAACGTAACTTTAAAAACCCACCCTCTGTGCTTTTTACATGTTCGCATGATAATTTTGTAGTATATTTTTAAAATGCCCACAGAAGAATATGAGAAAACTACAATTATCATTGCTATCTGCATTCTTTTAGTTTGTAAAAATAAGCGGATAGATTATATTTGGCCTTTACTCCTATGCATTTCAGGATCATGACCAGAAGCAGTATAGCTATATGTATTGCCAATCACCAAGAGAGTCGGCTGTATACTCGGCATCACCCACCGTGACCCAAAATGATAGCTGGCCGAACAGGACGAGGTCAAGAGTACTGGACTCAGACTCACTCTTCCCTCCCATGTTTTTTCCTCGTGACTCGCTGAAACGAGGATCTAGTAAAACATACTCACCTGCCACGGTGTCCACAGCCAAAGTTAGTTTGGGGTTTCGCATTTTTCAGGTAAGATTAAATTCGGTGATGAGCAACATGATCTGTTGCAAAATAATAGCTTAATAATCAATTTAAGAATTCTGTCAGCATTTCAGGAATATGTTTGGCCTATTATGTTTTATTACAGATTGCCAGCGTTCTAATCGTTGGCATTTGCCTGTACGCTCTAGTCGATAACATTTTATTTTTGATAAGAACAAATGGGGATGAGTTTTATCTTCAGGAAGAATCTAAACGCTCCTCAGTGAACATTCACGAGCAGCTCCAGTCGTGGATAATTCATGGAGAGGAGGAGCTTGATCTGGTGCCTCTTCCTTCAGAGGAAAACAGCATAATTTCCTCATTCATCTCACATTCCCCCAGTGCACTTGGCCAAAAGCCCAACGAACTAATAAATCATACATCAGTGAGCAGCCAAAATCTTACATTCCTCTTAAACAATAGCGCAGTGTGTTCAGCAGTGCGTAGAAAATCCCACAAAGTTAGAAACAAAAACAATGTTTTCATAAACCGTGCCAGCAGAGATTTATCTCCCACCTACACAAGCACGAGTGCTACTCCTGGAGAAGGAATCTACTTTATGATCGTCGTCCACTCTGCTCCTGATCATTTCTCTGAAAGACAGGCAATTAGAAGTACATGGGGCAGTGTGAAAACACTTAAGAATCTGGCGATTAGACTAATATTTGTATTAGGGAAGTATCACCTAGGCCCAAACCCTGCCTTGGAGAACTCTATTCGCCGTGAAAACGAGCTATTCGGAGATATAGTGTTAGGCAACTTTGTAGACTCTTATCGTAACCTGACGTACAAACACCTCTTAGGCTACAAATGGATCCACAATTACTGCTCCGGAGCAACGTTCGTTCTAAAAACGGATGACGATGCTTTCGTGGATATTTTTCAGCTTTTCGACTTTATTAGCAGAACGTATGGCTTTGCCCCGCAACCTGGTACGCTCATCTGTAATGTATTCCCTGAAGGTACAAAGCCCGTCCGGGCAAAGAATTCGAGAGGATCTAAATGGTCTGTTACAATGGATGAGTATCCACATTCCGTCTATCCGCGTTATTGTGGTGGACTGGCTTACTTGGCCACGCCGGATGTCATTGCTAGAATTCTCGACGTTAGTGATCGCGTTAAATTCTTCTGGATAGATGATGTTTTTGTCACAGGCATCCTCAGAGAAATAGCTGAAATTGAGCCATTTTACCTTAACCTCAGATACCTGTATGATCCAGAAGAGTACCGCAATTGGCTTCTGCCAGCCGGAACATTATTACCAAGTGAGGGTAGCAATAATAGTAAGAAGGGGAATTATAAGGATGATTATTTTGATGAGGACAAAAAAGCGCAGCAAAGACTGAGAAAATTCCCATTTTTATTTGCTCACATCGAGCGTGGTGACAAGTTCAGTGAGGAAATGAATGATTTGTGGAGGAAAACTTTGCGGAGTTGGTCTCAGTGACAAAAAAGGAATCAAAATAATGTCTGCTCTACAGTCCACAACAGCTGAATTTTTTTGGCATCTTCCATGCGCAAAAAATGTTTATTGGATTTGCACGTACTTTCTAAAAAATACAAATTGAGAGTATTTTGCTCATACTGAAAACGTTACAACGTTTCACGTTTTTGTCAGTCCGTATATCTGCAACATGCGATGGATGATACAATGACATGGTGTGTTCTTAATATACCCCTAAAACTTTTATACAATATTTATGTAATGTAGAGCATGTGTTTTTAGTTGCACATGAATTTATACCTGAAATGTTACTGCTGCTAAAACTATTAAAAACGGATTGTTATACCGATACATATAAATTCACAGACAGTAGAATAACCAACAATTGTTGTTATATTACCAGTAGATTATTCAATATATCTAATGTTATCTTGTTTATCTATTTAAATGTGTACAAATTCAATATATTTTGTCAAATTCTTATTCTTCCTTTAAAACAAGAAAATTGCCCACTTGTTCAAATGTAACTCGTTAATTCATAATTTACATACAGTGTTGATATTACCTTAATTTAAGTTCTCAAGCACATGTACTGGCTTTGTTTGTACTTACCCAATCTATAAAAGAAGCCTCTTTACAACCAATTAGCCTAAAGTATTATCCAATTAATAAGGATGATTAGCACATTGGAGGAGTGTCATAACATTTTTACGTTATTATGACTGGCATAAATCCAAAGGCAAAGTGTGATATGTTGTTTAGTTTGTAGCAATGTTATGTTGGATTGAAGCTGAAGTGTATATTTTACTTTATTAAGATGACAACAGTGATAATTCTTTTTATTACTGCATGATGATGGGCACTATACCAAACCTTTTCGTTAATACTTAATACTGATTATACCTATGCTACTGCTTGCTGCCCCTGCAACTCTCATCTAAGCCATGAGTGCACGATGATGATGATGATCATAATGACAAGACGACGCTCCTGACATGCTATATAGTGTCGGTGTGGTAGTTAGAAAATTCATCCCCTCGTATTGTATTTGCTAATGTGATTGCCCTTGGGCATACTTTATCATCGTGTTTTGTTACTTGAGGTGGTATAAAGTAGAGTAGAAACTGGCTTTCGCTTATAGAGATTTGCGACTTATGACTAAATGAAAAAAAGTTGGATTTATATAAAAATATAGAAGTACGAAATATGTAATGGCATGTTAAGGAAGAAAGTTAGGTAATGTAATGATAATGTATCATGTTACAAACTTCAGCCCCTACTATTTACTGATTGTCAAAAGACACGCATTTATTTACAATGTTTCTGTCCCTGGTTTGTGTGACACTGTGAGACATGAGATGGAATACAATATTTTTCTCATTTGTAACGTTTTTTATGAGTTACAAAAATTATTGTTAAAAGTTACACAATACAATAAAGCTTATAATACCTTGATTGTAGATTTGTAGTTTTCTTTAACATCTCTAGCCGTTTATCAAATCAAAATTGTATACGCCGCGACACTGGGAAGAAAGGTAACGCATAAGTAACACCGAATTACGAATTGGTAAGTACCTATCATAAATATTATTTCATGCATGCACGTTCAGTAAAATATAGTTGACTGAATAATAACCAAAAGCTGAAAACTCCAAAAAAAACCTGGATTAAAGTATTATGCCTACACACATTTTTAAAATGAAAGAATACCGAGATGATGAGAAAATGTGTACCGTTTTGATCTCACGTTTTGTCATCATTTATATAACGCACACATACTGGATTAAGCTAACGTTAAGCTTTTCGTGTCATCGTGTCGTGAATCTGTAATGCATATCCAATCAGGTCTCGATTTATAAAGAATAGTTTACAGTCAGTCGTTTTTGGGATTAGCGCATATTATGCAAAAAGAAAGGATGAGTCAGTGCATACAAGATGATATGGTAGTAACGAAGAAACTGCAGTTTAAGTGAACATGTGTTGCATTGCCACAATTTGTGGGTGAAAACTTGGGACATTGAAAATTATATCGGCTCTTGGCTCTGCTTGAAATACTGCAATAAGTTTAGGTATTGATTTGATTTAGATGATCTTACCAGCGCACATATACTTGCAGTTAGTTTGTCCTGTTGACTTCAACAATATGTCATGTCGAAAACTTCACATGTTCCGTTGGATGATGAAAAAAGAATGAAATTGTGTTTTTCTAGCTGTTTTGCAAGAGGTAATGAAGCGCGAATCCTTTACCTACTAAACCGTAATCATTGCATTTGGGATACAGAGTCACACATTTGCAAACTCATCGAATGACATTATTTTCCTCAAATGGAAATGTAATTCCAACAAAGTGAATGATTTTTCAGTTTTTCCTTTGATTTACTCTTTGTTGCAGCAGTTGTGAAGAACCGTTTGACGATAATGAAGATAACTTTGATGCTTGCAAATACGTTCATGTAGTTATGGGCTTATATTTTCTAAGAGAATTTGCCAAGAAAAGCAACAAAGATGTGTACGATTCTGACATGAATGAGTAAAGTGAGAATCATATAGTGACGGCAGACTGGTCTTTCCTTCTATCTTGGTGAATTTGCTGAGGTGTATGGTGTCGGGATGGCGGTGGTGAGGCGGACAAATATGTTAACCAAAAAAGAATGAATTTCTACCTATTCGAGATGATGAGCGCCATTATCATCACTTGTCGATAGTCCCAGTCCCAAATTGGAAAATCATTTCTCCTGAAAGTTGAATCATAATGAATATAACTCATAAAAATTACGTGCGAATGGCTTTTACAACTTGAAAAATTGTTAACCAAAAAAAGCGTTTTCAGTTTTGTGTACACTTTTGCGGTTTATTTTGCGCTCTCGCTCCTCATCATCATCATCATTACCATCATTATTATTATCTGATCCTGTCTGGGTTACTCGAATATTCGGTAAAATGGCAACATGCAGCAATAGTTTGTACAAACTACGCAAGCGGGAACAGAAAAAGCCAAGTTCATTTGCGGGATCGTCATTAAATAAAAAAGAATGAATTGCTTTTTGCATCTTTTCCCGTTACATTTGTGTGTGTCGCAAAAGTTCTTTCTTGAGAAAATCTCAAGTTTACCCAAAATTTGAAGACCACGTTGATGATGATGCCGAAGACGAATACGACACAAGGGACGAAAGAGCAGTTTCAACTACACCAGAGAGAGACGGAGGATCGTCATAATTCAGTAATGAAACAATAATGAAGGAAGATGGAGATTCTCATTTGTGCTACATGCCTTTCGCTGGTGCAAAGATTCAAGCTTAAACATGCATAAATGACGCATGAACATGACAGTCACAAATACCAATGTATCATCGCATCATTATCGTCATCTTTAAGCATGTATTCATTTGCCCGCACCGCGGAAGATATATTATTGTATTCCGACAGTAAAAAGGCTCAAGAATGTTGAGTGAGACACGCTACGAAACATATCACCGTCTTGGTTTCATTGTGTGACTGACGGAGATCAACAAGCCGTGTAATTCACAGGAACGTCAAAATCATTGACTTTTGAATTATTGGTTGCGTTGATGGGATGATATGACTGTGAGTGATTTCATTCATTTAACTGTATGGTATAATGTGATACATTGAGCCACATATCCTTTAGAACGCAAATTCTCGTAAATCATCGCCACAATGATTTGATAACCACAATAATTTAACATCACTCGTTTCATGAATGATACTGTAGAATATATACATACCTACCTACATCCTTTGTCCAGTGTGGCGTAATGGAGCTATTTTTTGTAAGTCATTAAAATGCAAAGTAAAAAGCAACGAGGAAATGCAAGAATACTTTAATAAGGTCCTCACGCAACTCGATAGTAGTCGATAGCATGTTTTCTACAATATTCTGAGCTTTCCATGTACAATGATAATGAAAACTAGATTCAAAGTTCATTCTTTTAAAAATGGTTAGTACGACATTGATACCGGTACAATGCTGAAAGCATTATTTCTCTGAAAGCAAGTTTATGCTTGATTTGTTGAAGATTTTGACAGAATTTACGATCAGCATCAAATCATTTTGAGTTAAAATTTAATGAAGTGTGAAATTTCAAATTATTCAAGCTCGATAAGAAGATAAGCTTTTATATGAATTTTATCAGATTATGAGCTATCATCGAAGAAGTATAACGGCTGCATAATATGCGTCTTTTGTATCATGCACTTGCTGAAAGTTTTATTACAGATTTAGCTTAATATAAATAACTTTTATTGAAGAGTATATCCCTTTTCATTGAATTCATTCGAGTGTATCTTAGTGAAACCCTATAGCAAACCTGTCTAGATAGAAAGAACTAACTAGCGAGAAGATTTATATCGTGAGATTTTTTTTAAAAGCTAACAAATTTGTCGTTTGCATAAAAGTTAACTTTCAGCAAATAACGTAGTTAACTAGCATATTTTGAACCACAGCTGAGTTGAATTGTTGTTTTAATTCAGCACCATGTGTGAGCCTTGTCATTCACACTTTTGAAAGTCATTCTTCAGTCTTGGGCATGTCAAGCATATATACAGATACCGTTCTTTGTTGTGGCATTTTAGCTGCAGTAGTAAGGCCCATTTATGGAATATATGCGTTCTCTACCACAACCCATGAAAACTTAATAACCTCACATTATTATGCATATGCGTCCGGCTCTCTGTAAAATACTCAACCAAAAACAGCTTGGCTTTGACCAAGTCCTGACTTTTAAAAATGTGTTTGTTGGTTTCCCTTGGCATTTCTCAGAGCAATAAATCACTGGCTCCCTGACCGAAACAAACTAGCTCTTTTCTCCACAGGGAAAATCATATCACAAAACATGACGTGCGCAGAATCACCAGGCCCTTGTTTATCTTTATATAAATGTCAACGTAAATAAATTCAATTCCCATTCAATTTGCGATTACGTTAAATAAGCAACGAGAAAAGGTGCAAGTAAGAAAAAAAAAAAAAACGAGATCAATCATTAATCAGTCATTCAGGGCCAACGTGATATTTCTTCTGAAACGACGTATTTTACTATCGGAGGAGCATTGTGTATCCGTTTGGCTGAGTTTTTGTGAATCTAAAATCGAGTAGCAGGACCAAGTTGGAGGAAAAGCTAAATCATGCAGAGGGATAACGGTATTGTCCTGAGTCAGGTATTCTATTAATTCATTTAGATGAAGGATGACTAGGTACTTTACTGTAAAGAAACGGTTATATATACATTGTCCTTCGGAGAGTTTTCCCATTTTACACTGAGACAAGACAAAAATCTTGGAAGATGTCGTTACCTCCTTCCTGGAAGAAACGCTCCGACGACACCAACCTGTCTCCAGAGCCTATAATAGACGACAGCACCCCACAAGTTTCTACTTACTGCTTCTGCAAAAAACCAGACGACGGAAACCCTATGATCAAATGTAACACCTGTAGAGAATGGTTCCATTCAAACTGTGTGAATCTGACATTGTCACAGGTCAAGCAACTAGCCAAATCCAAAAAGAAGCCTTGGTTCTGCCCAAAATGTTTTACAGATCCGAAAGTTACAACACCCTCATCTGGAACACGTTCGCAGCCCGTTTCCCCTCCTGCTACTGCTTGCTCTGGAACCATACGCATTCCTTGCCCATTTTCACCATACCGCACATTCAAAAGTCAAAAGCGCCTCGACAATCATCTAAAAAAGAAGCACAATACATCTACAGAGGATTGCATTGATTCTCAGAATGGAAATGATCCTGTTTCTTCCTTAAAAGAAAATTTAGTGACAATGAAGGAAGAAACACAGACCCTACGAAGAATTCCCAAAGGCGCCCGTCCCACTGTCGCAGATAAATTCTCCTCAGTGGTAAACGAAGTTGTTTCGCAAAACTCAATCAACGCCTGGTCAAACCTACTCCTTTTTTCCTTCATGACGCTCAGTGTCAATGATGACAATAAAAGAAGATCGCTTACCGTGAAAATAAAGGAAAACGTGAACACTTTTAAGCTCCCTTCCAAGTCCAGGAAGAAACATTCGAGATCATCTTTCCCCACGGTAGTTAAAGCAAAAGTTAAAGATTTTGACATAAAAGGAGCAGTGAGACTATTAAGTTCAGATGATACGATAGCCCCTTTCAACGAAGAAACGCTGACATTGTTGCAAGAAAAACACCCTTACAGCTCTCACGACTTATCATTTCCAGAGCCCCCTGATATAAGCCATTCGTGTCCTTTAGTTTCGGAAGATTTAGTGAAGAAAGCGGTGAATTCTTTTCATTGTGGATCTGCCCCTGGCATTGATGGATTTAGACCGGAATACATGAAAGATCTATTATCTCATTCCGCTGGAGAGGCTGGGAAAAGAGCACTGACAGCATTAACATTGCTTTGCAACTTTATGTTAGCAGGCAAAGTCAATCAGGAAATAACCCCAATACTCTATGGAGCCTCACTCTGTGCCTTGTCAAAGAAAACTGGTGGCATCCGGCCAATCGCAGTAGGAAGCTTCTTCAGAAGACTAGTCTCAAAAGTGTCCTGCTCCATGGTACAAAATGATCTTGCTCTTTACCTTTCGCCTAATCAATTGGGAGTCGCTACGAAATTAGGATGTGAAATATGCGTACACGCTGTGCGATCCTACACGCACAGTCCTAACAACTCTGGAAAGGTCCTCCTAAAAATAGATTTCAGTAATGCGTTCAATAGCATTAGAAGAGATCACATGCTGGCCGAAGTTCGAGATCACGTTCCAAACTTATTTCCTTACCTCCATCAGTGCTACCGGGAATCTTCCCATCTGTTCTTTGGAAAGCACCAAATCTCTTCAGCCGTCGGTTGCCAACAAGGGGACCCATGTGGTCCTATGGTCTTCTCTCTTACCATTCATCAAATAGTACAAGCATTATCAACGGAATTAAACCTTTGGTACATGGACGACGCAACTCTTGCAGATGAACCCGAAACAGTTCTGGACAATTTTAAAACATTGATACGTTTAGCAAAAGAAGTAGGTCTGGAAATCAATCCTTCCAAATGCGAGTTATTTTTTCTTTCTGGACAACATAATGAAGAAATATGTCGCCAATTTAATGAAATTTCACCGGGAATACGAATTGTCACAAAGGAATCGTTGGAGCTACTTGGAGCTCCTATTTTTGGAGAAGGAGTCATAGCTGTTGTGAAGAAGAAAATCGACAGTTTAACACTTATGATTAACCGTTTGGAAAGGATTGATGCACATATCGCGTACTTCCTATTACGCAACTGTTTCTTCATCCCGAAGCTGTCGTACCTCCTCCGAACTAGCCCTCTTTGGAATTATCAGAGCATAATGGAGGAAATCGATACCTACTTACGCAGCTCACTAAATTCAATCCTCAACATTCAGATGGATGATGAACAATGGACATTGGCTACACTTCCTATCAATTATGGCGGCCTTGGAATCAGGAAAGTATCTGATGTGTCTCTTCCAGCTTTCTTGGCCTCCACAAGTGGCTGTAGAAATCTAGTCTCTCAAATCCTACACTTTATGGACAATGAGATTTCTATTCACTACACAGAAGAAGCCAAGCAATTATGGAAAGAACTTAATGATGATTTAGTTCCACAAGTGCCACACTATCAGAAGAATTGGGACCTTATCAATATCGAAAGAATTGTCACTCAACTGGCCTCAGTCAATCCTTCGGACAAAGCTCGCCTATTAGCTTTAAAAGAACGGGAGTCTAACGCCTGGCTTCAAGCCATACCCTCTGAAAACATTGGAACTTTTCTAGATTGTCAGTCCTTCAAAACATGCATAGCACTACGCCTAGGCTGTAAAATCTACAAAGAACATTTTTGCCACTGCAGTACTATCGTAAAGGATGATGGTCATCACGGTCTCAGTTGTACAATGAGTAAAGGGAGGATTCCGAGACACAATGAATTGAACCAAATCATTCACCGAGCCTTATCGTCCGTAAACATCGCGTCTTCGTTAGAACCTGTTGGTCTCTCAAGGGATGATGGGAAGAGACCCGACGGAGTCACTTTAATCCCCTGGTCGAAAGGTCAAAAGTTGGTGTGGGACGCAACCTGTGTAGATACCTTGGCAGAATCTTACCTTCCAAAAACTAGTGAGAAAGCAGGGTCTGCCGCTGAATTGGCATGTAAAAGGAAACACGACAAGTACACTCAAATCGAGTCATCTCATTTTATCTTCAAAGCACTAGCGTTTGAAACCTTAGGACCCTGGGCTGAAGAATCGAAATCGTTTATTGACACGTTAGGATCACTACTCATCAAGGAATCTGGAGATTTACGTGCCAAACACTTTCTTTACCAAAGGATCTCTCTGGCTATTCAACGTGGAAATGCCGCCAGCATACTAGGAACATTACCTCATACGATCCCCATGGATGAAATTTTTATTTTATAGAATTTTAGTTACGTTTCCATTTTGTTATAATTATACTCATGTCTCTGAATAAAGTTCTTGCTCTTGATCATTCAAAAGTAAGAATGTCAGATTCCGTAAATAGGTAAACACGAAACTGCTTTATTTGCGAACCGACTGGTTCTGGGATTGTCGACTCAAATCTCACCACTTGCATTTCGTGACATTGTCGCCGGGATATAATGATTCAAGGACAACAAAATATTCACGGGAGATGCCTCCAACTTTAATTCTTGAATACATCGTATGTACACAATGGAATGTCTGCCAAAAATAAATATGCTACATTAAATCAAAATTTAAAGAAACTCAAAACATTTAATGAGAAACAACATATAGTGGCTGTGGGTGTTTGTTCTCCAGATTTTAATCTAATTGTGCTACACAGTAAGTAAAAATAACAGTAATAAATTATATGAGAAAACTTTTTTCCTTTCAAAATCAAGTCCATGCTGTCAATGACATTGTTTCCCGTTGAAATTATTTGTCAGAATGTACAAAAATGCAAGCAAAAAACAACTGAAACTAATGACACAAAAATAATCATAAAAATGGCACGTACACAAAAAATATGCATTTTTCACAGTACCAGCCATCTATTACACAGTCAGTATACATTACTTCGTATGCTTTCTTCACACTCGCGTTTCGCGTATAAAGAATTCACATTACCTACTTGATGTTTGAAGCTATGATTGTTGCAGGCAAAGCAAGTCCCGCATTATGTGCCAAGTCGTACAAAATTAAGTCATTTACTGTCTCACAAATTTCTCTTTGTATATCGCTATAAACAAAATTAAATTTTGTTTTTGCGTACTTCCATCTCATGATTTCTTTTGATAACGATCGCGGCGAGCGTCTTCTTTATCACCTGCAAAAGTGTAAAGACTGCTTTTATGTCTCCACTTCATCGTTCAATCCTCGACAAACGTAATAATAATATTGGTCATTGCGACTCGTAGTTTATTTCCTAGTTTTTGCAGGTTGTTGTGAGTTTTCGACTTCGACAACGAGAGAGATCCTGGTAAATAACGCAACGGGTCAGCAGCAACAAACATCTTTCAGGTAATTATAGGCTCACACCAAAAATTCTTGCGGATTCTGGCAGCTGTAAATCGTACGCATTTTTTGTTAGACCTCAACAGTCAACACATTAGTCAGGCTATCTTCAACACCACTATTCGCCATACAAAACCACCACCTCCCACTCCTTCATCGCTTCTTCTACACACACATAATAGCAGGAAAAATTACTTTTACAGGTGAATTTCTATACGTACGTGCGTCTCGTCGCATACTTTATAACACCCTGTGGAATTTTAGATTACATAACTCATGAATTTTTTAGCCAAAATATGTTAGACCAGTTGGCAAAATACCTTGTAGCATTGTCGTGTTTTTTCATAATGTTTTTTGTCAATTACATCGAGAAAAGTACGATAAGCCTACTGCCACATTGTAAAGCATGTAGATTAACTCTGATAATATTATAACATAATTTTCACAAAAACGCAAACTACAATTTGGTTTAAGCTTCAATAAAGTTTTCAGTTAACTTTAAAAAAAGTACTTATGGCCACACACATGGAGAAGGAAAAGTGTTATGTCATTTTGCAACTTGTGTGTATTGTTGTGGTATTAAAATAAATGTCTACATTAAGTTTACATGAATGGGTATAAATGGAAAACAGAATGTGCTTAATAGCAGCATATTACTTGAACCGTAGCATTCTCTTTAAAAATACGAGTTTCCATTTCGATCCGCTTGTTATATATCAAGATGACTATCCTATTGTTATGATTTTGTGTGCGTTATGTTATCATTTTATCGTTTCTTGCTTGCGGTAGGCTGTATTGTGCTGCTGAGCAAAATGCTGATCTCCGTACGTACCAGTAAAAGTCATTTAGGGAGCTTTAACGGGTGTGTACGTGTTGGAGAACATAAATGAACGAAAATCAACTTATTATATATTATCTTTTTGTGAGAATTCTACAATGGCTTAATAAAAAGTTGGAATTTGAGCATCGTAGCTGTAAGTCGCTGCTGGTTCTTGCTTGAGATGATGATGACGCTATTATGCTGGTACTTTTTGGGTGCGCAAAAAGGACCTCCCTTCACAAAAAATTCTTGCAATAGAAAAGAAAAGGAGTGCACAATATGGCAACGGAAAGAGGATGGTCTAGAACTGCTGACGTTGTATAACTTTAATAGATATTAAGTGTTAGCACACAAAGGACTTGATTTTTTTCTTATTCTTCAAATTCCACCGTTTTTCGTTCCCAAACACACTTTGCTTATCCCTTTTTCTGTTTGTGGATTATAATAAATCTATTTGTACTACTCATTCAGAATAAAATGGTAATTACAACAAATTTGCCATGATTCGCCTGTAAAATTTCTTGTCAAGTGTCTAATGCACTCACAACACATATTATTATTCACCAAAGTTGCTTTATCATAGCCCATTACAATGTTTTGCATCTGTAATAGATACAAATGTCTTCCACATTAGCTCGGTCCATCTTCTCTGCACCTACCTACATCTTTGTGCTTATTAGCCACCACCTTACCTCACCCATTTAAAGTGTTATTATGCATTGTTTGTGGGTAAAAATACCGTTTAAGGTTCATTTAGGTTCCATTTTCTTGTCGAAAGAATCGTCCACAATTGATATGACCTCAGTCGGAGTAAAACCACACTGTCAGCCACACATGATCAGGCATTCTGAGTCAAGAAATGACGAATCTTTAAAAAATAATTTGTACTGTTTTGTGTGCTTATTTCAAATGTGAACAATACAATTTTATATATGTATACACTATAATGCTGAAGTAATAATAATAATAAGGCAGAACAATATAAAACAGGCTTGCTGATTGCATTTTTTACATGAATAATTCATGCCTTATATAAAGGGTAAGCAAAGTAAGCATGAAAGCCATGTTTAAAGCACATTCAAGCGAAAAGAAATGAAGATGATACGACTTAACATTAACAAATTCACTAATAATAAGTGTTCATAGTATATAGATATTTAAACACTGGGCATATACGAAATAATACCGTGATGCTACTAATAATACCTGCCTATGGGTGAATATTATAATTATGCTAAAGTTTTCAATATGACGGGGATTGTTCGCATTACGAATCCTCCTTTCTTCAGGGAATCGGAATAAAAAACATTATAATTGACGGATGACCTTCCATGATAAACGTATAGGTACTTGGTTTATTCAAGTCAGACAAAATACTGTAATTAAGCTGACTGGTAACTTTTTGAGGATTTTTTCTCCATATGATTTAAACGAATATGAATACATAGGAGGTTTGCCTCCGCCGTTTCTTCTCTAAAATTATCAGTTCATAAAATGATCCTGTAGAGTAATAATGATGATAAAGTGGAGAGGATGATATTTTTATAAACGAGTATGTAATCTGACCCTAAATAAATCCGGGTCCAGTCCTTCATTTTCATTGTCTTGTAATCATGATTCCACATTTTTTGTATAAATTAATAGGCATGTTAGTCAATGAACAAATGTTTTATACATGCGCTGACCTTACTTAAAATTCATAAGAGTATCGTTATATTTTATGTATGGGTTCAAGTTTATATTAACATTCAGCACACATTAGTCAGTCGCTAAATGTTTACGATGTGTGATCTTGTTATGATATAGAAAAACAACACATTAAAAGAACATAGGTAGTAAGGCGTTGACAATTACTTCTTTGTTGTTGCTCGATTACTATTATTATATTCTTAACAAAGTGACTCACAGAGCCTCGGAATATTTTTCAGATATACGGGGAGGAAGCAACATCTTAAAGCATAGTCAGTCATTACAATAGTATTGAATCACTGTAAAAATTTCTACTTTTTTACAGATGAGAAAAACTTTTACTCTTTGGCTGATTGGTACAAATTGTCCTATCAATTTAAAAGCATTTAAATGAAATGTGCAACAGGCTTACTTGAAATTCCATTTTCTTATGTAACAGACAAAGAAATTCATTATTGTTTATTGCATCTTTTAATGCATGTGAGACTGCTATTAATCTAATCTGATCATTTGAACATGGTCGTTTTTCATGTCTAGTAGCAAACTGCCAAGACACTATCAAAGGTCAGCATTATATTTTCATTCTGCACGGAGCAGATATATCAATGAATAACGATATTTGCAACAAAGACTTGGCTGCTGGCCGCAGTATTCACTCGGTTTTTTACAAGCATCGCTTGTCTTATGTTTCGGCGTGATCACGCTTTATAGTTCGGTGGGATCATACCTAGTTGTGTTTGAGATAACGTAATTTATTTAGGATTCGGAAAGCAATAAAATGAAAGGCATAACGTGTAACCTTTTACAGATCACCTAACTCAATTTGAATGCAATGAAAGAAAACACTGCTCACGCGGCATAATATTCTTTTTCAAATGTCATCATTTGATGATATGCAGTTTCATATAAAATAGTACAAACTCACGCCGCCGTACTGTACTTTGAGATTTTGCACATCTTTTTAAACAAAACAAGCATATATTGTAATAATACATGTCTACCTGTGCTCATGATGACGCTCGTACTTGACTAATTTTGATATTTTGAGTCGGGAATTTTGACATTTGTGTTGTTTTTTATTTCTGTTTTGTTTACGTATCATATTAATCACAATAATTCTCGTGCAACTTTTATGAGCAGCAAGGAGCACATTACTCCAGCAATAAAGCTATTTGACGTGTTGGAGGCGTGAGTGTGGATGGTCTCGTCTAACACATTAGCATTATTCGTGAATGCCCCTCCCATGGGACATTATAAAGTCTTAATTGAGGATAAATGATATTCAAGGTGATTTCTATTGCAAAAGGAACGGAATATTTGAAGTCACCACAGAAAAATGAACATTATCTTTTTTGTTGCTTTCTCATCTCTGCCCTGAAGCTCTGTTAGGTTGATCGTGACTTGAGGCATAATGTCTTTGGTACATGTGTCTTACGTAAATGGGCACGTTTTCTAAATTTAAGGATTTATTCATGAAAATTATTGTCTTTTCCTTTTCATTTTGTTTGGGAAGTGTTAATGTTTTTGCAATAATCATTCATATACGTGTGACGGTGCGGGGATATTATGGTAAAAATGCAAGCAAAATAATAAATAGTGAAGAAGATACCTAAAATGACTGTTTCTTTTCATCTGTTTCCGTTCTACGAGATTTGTTAGTTCGGCCTCCTCATTGGTGAAAAAAGTCGTCTTTTTATCATTGGCACTACAGTTCCCAATAAGTCATGACGCGTGAATGAATAGTTGCACATTATACTATTATGTATTATGTATGCATACACACACAACAATAGGACGAGATTTGAGATGCGCACAACAGCTTTTCCTGGTATCTTTCTATTTCTGAACAAAAACTTAACATATTCGTGCACGAAAAGTGCTATACGACTCGGCCGTTACTTTGGATTAATATATTTTTACGATTACAGTGCATATTATTACATATTTATGCATTTTCCTTTTACTTTGCTTACTACCAGTTTATTCAAGTTTTGATGTAATGCTTACAGTCAAAACACAGTCACTCATAGCCTTGTTTAAAGAACGGTACAAGTTACAGCATACAATTGTGCAGGATCAATGTATGAATTTGTAAGACGGTGTGAGAAATTCGTAACAACTTTTGTTCACTGGTTTACTACAGGTCAGTCACTCTGTTTAATGAATATGTTATACTGCATAATATATTTATTTTTTAGACTTATTTTGACAAATTATTATAATATAAATCTACACAATATTTTTGTATGTCTCTATGGACGTTGTACTGAACAAGCATAGGTTAATTGAACATCTGAAAATTAACAACTTTCTTTCAAAACATAAAAAACATATGCCCTTTGTAACAAATTTATTACATTATTGTAAAGTTAGGCATCAGGAATGATGTTTCTTGTGGAGCAGAATTAACGTTCAACAAAGATTAATACATACGTTTATGTCGGCTAATAGCATAATATGAAACAGTACATCCCCCGTATACATTTTACACATTTTAAGATAAATTAATAGAAAGCAATTAACCGGAATACGAAAATAGGCGCCGTAAATCTCTAGGTTTTACATTCAGAAATGAGTAAGTTGGATTTGTTAAGTCCTACTAATTGTAAGTTACAAGTTCAGTGTCTTGAATAACTGTTGGAACTGGAGCTCCATCTCACCTCTCACCTCCTTCCGTCATAGGGGTAGATAATTACGTGTAGCTGAAAACTCATTGAAGCGTCTAGTATTAAACATTTAAAAAAATGAAAAGAGCGGATAGAACTTTTAGACAGGGTTGTAGACAAAGGGATAGGACAAGTACTATGCCTACCTATGCACAATATTATGGCGCATGCAAACGAGTGAATTTTGTCCACAAAAAATATACCTGGTTTTTATAAAAGACACGCATAATTAATTGTGTACGTGAGCAAACTTGAAAGCCAATACTTATCAGAATAAAAAAGATTCTACAACTTACATTTTTTACTATGCTTTTCCACTGTTTGAGCTTAGCCCAAATCAGCGTTTACAATGTTTGCAACTAATTTTGTAGAAAGGATGAATTATATGAAAGCATTAGAGAAAATAGTAAAAATCACAAAAGTACTTGATGATTAGCAAAGGAATTTTATTCCATTTAAGCTTACATTATACCTGTGTGCTTAGCCATATGTACCTACCTATGTACATATACATGCATACCTATGTGTAGTACGCTTCTGTTCTGCTGCTGTTCTGCAGAGTGCAATAATACCAGTACGATTTTTTAGCGATACTTGTAATGATTTTTTGCCAATGATTTGGAATTTTTCAAAGTATGTAAGTAGTTTGGTATAAAAGGAATCGACATTCATAAAGTTACAACATAATTAGTAAACATGCTGACAAGCGCTTGAATTCGCCGTTAAAATAATGTAATTCCAATGCTTCCTGCAATACAACCGTCTGCTATAGAGTAAAGCTGAAAAAATCACACTACTTTGCATCGTTTCTAACAAATAGTCCATTTGTTTTGTTTCCCATTTTACTGTTAATAAATACCACTGCTATTGAATTTATTTTTAACTTACTGGAGGACCAATTGCAACTCAACATGCTATTATATTTTGGGCATCTTATTTTTATAAATAATGTTCGGTGAGCTCAAATTATTACTTCAATTCTTTAGACTCATAAGTGGGGAATCTTCCCAGCGTTTGCTCTACCACTAACTTAGGGCTAAAGAAAAAGTTTTGGACCGAAAATTATTGTTATCCACATGAAAACGAAGGAGGTAGTAGTAGCCACGTAAAGCGCTGCCCACTAATGGTGCTGAAGTAAAATTACTTTTTAATTTATGCCATAAATCGAACCCACATGCTGTTATGCCGTCACTGAGCGTAGTTCATGCAGGAATGCGATTTTCAAGAAACATACTATTTAATTGTTACTTTCATTTGAAGGCAGCCGCTTTCTCGTGCCATTCTCAGAAAAGCACTTTGCGAGAAATTGGGCTGAATGCTGGCACATCTTTTATCTTCAGATGTAAAAAGTTCAGACTCTATGCCATCAATTATTATTACAATTACATCTTGTTTGCTCAACTGGTAATATTTATGCTACAATCTCCTGTGGTGAATGGCTATCTGTCAATGGCATCGTGTTTAGGGTTGTTCTTTTTATTATAATATTGCTTTTTGAATTACAATAATCATGAAATAAGTAATTTGTTATCCTTTTCGTCCCGAAAATTTTATTGCAATCTATTCGAGAAAGTCATGTCAAGACTTTAATTGCAATCCATGAGTAATGTTTGAAATTATGCTTTTGTATGTCCGCTTGACACACGCAAATGCAGAAATTTAATATCTTGCTATAAAATTAACATTATGTAAGCCCAGCTCATGGCTCATAGAAAAGTTGATAGTTGTGTCATAAACATATTCCAAGCCCGAATAAAATCTAAATCTTCTTAAAATTAATGTTCAATAATGCAATTGCTATGTTTCTTCTAACGAGATAGATTACTTTTGGATTTTTCGCATTTATTTTTATTGTTATTGCAAACTTTAATTTATTCATTGCTGTCAAAGAGAAATAGATGCTTACATAGATATAAACTTGTTGATTGTACGTATCTATTTCAGTATCTTCTACTTCTTCTCGATCGTGCGATTTGCTTCGTATTCATAAAGAAATTGTGCCGCCACCATCATCAGAATATCGACTATATATATTCATCAAAGGCTTTTAATTTCCTTCACGAATGGAAATCATTTTCTGCAAAAATTGAGTACGCCTGACAAACCTTGAATGCGTAGGTCAAGAATCGGAACCTCTTAAATTGGCTCTTTACTGGGATATCATGAAAGACCGAGCTAGTTAAAAATCCTCGAAACATTTGTAAGCATTTGTTTTCATCCTTGAAGATTTTCTTAATATGCCTCATAGTTTCAGTATTTTAATCATACCTATTTTGACTATGATACGAACATTTGGACTATTATGCTAATAAAATGCACGTGGGAGATTCTCCTTGTCTTGTTCCGTAGAGTACGAACGTTTCGCAAAACAACCGTAATTTTTACTAAAATATGAACGCATAATTCACCATTAAAAGTGTTCTTCGCAAGAGAATATACAAGCCTTCGAAGCTAAAGCAGACCACAAAGTCCCGAATTTACCTTGTCTTCATTAATTTATGCACGAAAAATTGCAATCTTTTCTTGAGAATCGTGGTTGGAAAAGTTTTGTTTTTCTCTCAGCTTGCCTTTGAAATCCCGTTAGATACACTGCTCATGATTACGAGTGACCTTGTAAAGGAACACATATAGTAAATACACGGTATTAAGTGGACATTTACTTTGAAAAACATGAATTTAGCATTAAGATGTACATGGTACGAAATAAGACCTCTATCTCTATATCCTTTCGTTCTCCTAAATTTGCAATCAGCCGTGTGACTTTCATCTGAGACAAATGCCCAAGGAATCATTACAACTTTATCATACTTCTACTTTGAAAATTCTAACATGGTATTGAGAATATCTAAATTTTAAAATGTTAACTTTATAAAGATTCTTGATTCGTATCATCAACAGGTATACATATTGATCGGACAACATACCTAAGCATTTTTTAGCCTTGTACATGCAGTTACTATCACACGGACGTGCATACCAGCGGAGTGAATGCTTGTAGAAACTTTACTACCTGTATGCCCATTTCACGTCGTGACACATATGACCACGTGCTTTGCAAATTGACCATCAAATTTATGTTCACAATATACCTATACCATTCATTACAGGATTATAGGCAGGTACATACATTAAATGTGAAAAAATTCAATACTTGTAAAAAGTACAAAGTTTGCAGACAAACTCTGATGACGATGCCAACAAGCGATACAAGGATTTTAGCGATTAGTACGTTTTCTTCCTTTTTTTATTGCAATGAGATGTGCCAAAGGAAGAAAAATCGTGGTAAAACTGCCGTGATATCTGAAACAACACAAAGTGGCTAGATGTTCAGTAGTTGTTTGCTGCGCGCTTGTGTGCGGTTTTCCTGTGTCTGCTGTGATTTCATGGGCAGAAATGATTAAGATGTAATTCGCGTGACAATGAAGAAGACATTCGATACATATCTTTCACTTATATTCTCTCTTCATGTCAGAGTCATGCTATATCTGTTACGCTGCGTGTCAATTGTATTTTCCTTTGAAGAGCCAACCCGAAATATTCTACTTTTCTTTCCAAGTTGAGAACGTCACATCGGACATTGATCCTACTTTTTGTTTCGTCTTGTTTTTGTTTACTTACACCGCACGTAACAACAAACACTCTTCTAATTATTTACGCTGCCCCATAAGTATGCCTTGTCTGCAATATCACTTTAATTCGCACTCTACGGAGTGTAATATATAAAGAAAGTATTTCTAAGAGTATTTTGCTACTTAAAAGCCTACGGTACCTGGAAAAAGCTACCATAAATAAAATTGAGAAACTTGAATCAGGTTCTCTGATTGCTAATTAGCTCCCAGGAATATTTCGCTAATAATACCTTTCATGTTTGCACATGAAACCATTATTAGGAAAGTGAAGAGTGAGAAATGCCTAATAAACGGTAGCAATAAGATAAAAGTGAGTCAGGTTCAAGTGGACTGTAAATTGAAAAATCTTGGACCCGAGCGCGAGTCAACATATCGGTGTAGTTTCTTGATTTACGATTTAGTATATCTTTATTCTTGATCTTGTCTGCACAAGATGCTATCGGAGGTAGTCGTATAATCGCTTGTTGCATTGTTTTTTGTTTGTTTTTTCATGATGACTCTTAAATGCGCTTGGTAGCCAATGAATACGTAGGTCATAGCTTAGTCGTTTTGAAGATGAAAAACTGGAAGATTCCCACTTGCCACGCATATTTTACAAAGTAGCCGTTTGACGTACTTTCTTTAGAGTTGAATTCAGTTTTTAATGTTTTTTTTTCATTTTCAGAATATATCCTGTCCACCACACGTGAATAGGTACAGTAATAAAAATCTAGTACAAGTTCACTTTCAAAGAGAAATGCCGAGGTACTACAGTCATTTAGGCTCATCAGTAAAGCTAATATTTAAGATTTATAAAAAGTTTTAAAAATAGCGGAATGTTTATTGTTTGTACTTAAAATTAACGATGCTGGCATGTACAGAAGCAAAGTTTGCAAAATATGTCAATTGTACCAGAACAAAATGCGAAATGTGTTTCTTTGATGTATGTGAGCGAAATGCTTCAGTTGGTTGATTTCTTTAAGGACAGAAATTGAATGATTGTTTTAAAGGGTCTTACTCAACTATGTGTAACCAAATTTATTGAAAAACACCGAGAACAATTTCGAGACAGTAAAAAATGTTATTGTCTTCTTCGTAGGTAAATCCTCAAATGCGGAGTTTGTAGTACCGACACTAACATTTAAGAACATTTTCTGATCTGAGAATTTCGAGAATTGGTTTTAAAACGGTGCTAAACAGTTGGCTTTGTTGCTTTTCACTTTTTTATTACCTTGCAATGCCGTTTCATGCTTGCGGCTGCGAAAATGGCGATCACAGGGTTGGGGTTATATTATGTACTTAGATGTTACATGTACCAGCGCCAGCTGCCTGCTGGCTTCTTTTACGAGCAAATAACGAGAGAGAAACAAGAGGAACGGTTTTGGTCAAGAACTGATTTTTGGTTCAAGTTTATATCGTATTTCATGACTTCAACGAGCGTTGCGTCACTCAAGTCAACAGGATTGTTGGTGTGTTCAAGTGTGTTGTCTATAGTTCGCAGGATACCACGCAGGGCCAAATCTCTTTTTGAGGTTACATGAAAATGGTACTAATATGCAGATAAAGTTGAACAGTACATAATAATAGCCATAAACACGATATAGTCTTTTAGGGTTAGAATAATCCTTTTTGCAGAGAAAAAGGGAAACATAAAAAGAAGAAAAAATAACGACTACTGCCCGTCAATATACAACAAAAAATTGCGAAAAAGGAGATAATAAATTTTTTCGCGAGTCTACCACATAATTTGACGGTTCCCCTTTATGACATTCTTCTCGTGTGAAGTTAAGTAGAAAAATAAAATTTTGGTATTTTAAGGGGCATTGGGAAGAAATAATGAAAACAGTATACTTACTCGCTACAAATTGTACAAAAAAGAAAAGTAATAATGAAATGGCTCCTCGAGTTCACTTTTTTGTAACAAGTGCAACAAACTAATAAAGTGCTTAATAAAACGAATGACAGGTTTTTACGGAAAATATATAATTATGTTTGGAAATTGGCATGTCAAAATACATCAAGGGACAGAAACTCGCTGAGTAAGCGGGTCGGGCGTTTGGTTATTGGGTAGTTATAATGCCTGTCTTGAGTGAAATCCTTAGGATATCGTTTCATAAAGATGTTCTCTGGCTATTAAATCTTTAATCCGTACTTCGTAGCATCAGTATGAAATCTTGCTCCTGGCTTCAAAATGTTCAAGTTGATCTATTTAGATTAAGATCAGGTTCCCCTTCCTCAAAATGTAACTGTCTAACGTCCCTAGTTGCTGCTTTACTTTTAAGCAAATATGTATGTTTTATTGTTTAATTCCAAGTCAATCCAAAGGTTTCATAAAATATGTGTATGTCTCTAGATTTTACTGATTATGGACAAACAATACCATTCTTTGGGCCGTCACTCTTACGATGCTTCCAAACTTAAATTTGGTGGATTATTTACAGCTTTATCCATCTAACAAACGAAATTTACAATTGTCTTTCGGACTCTCAATTACATTTTCTGCTCTCGGTGGGTGTGCTGAACAGGCAATTTGCAAAAAGATGCAGACTCCGGAAAGAATTCGCAATCTTACGTACTTTACACACTTGACAGCTTAAAAGGTGAGGTATTTGCAATATTTTTATGGAAGGTCAAGTATTTTCATATTGAATTTAAAATGTTCTAATCTTGTTATGTCACTATCACCTTTAGATGCAGGTAAGTTACTAACTCACTTTGTATCTCTCTCTGATATCACCAAGTCGTGCTCCTAAAAGAGGGAAGATTCTGTTATCAATCTAGAGTGAATGTGAAAATAGACATATCGAAAGAAACTGAATGCTTAAACTGTATTGATATACCTGCTATATGTAATTCTATTTGTCAGTATGAAATACAATTAAATTGTTATTAAATTCAATGTTAAATAGATATACAACCAGTATTTGTTCCTAAAGGTGCTATGTAATCTATTGTATGCATACCAGAATCCAAAATAAAAAATCAATCGTGTGCTTACAGTCAGGGGTTGGCTTGTTCTGAAATTCATGAGATATAGGGGTGGCTTGCATTACAAAAACATGAACGTAGGTAGATTGGTAGATATACATATTCTTTAGGGACAACTGACGGACTGGAAGGACTAAATTATAAAGTATCATACCAAACTGCAAGAATAGCAAAGTTCCCAGAAGTAATTGAAATGCTGCCAACTACTACATTCATTTGGATCTTATTTATTGGTTCATTTTTCATATGTTATAATTTTATGTTGTCTCTCCATGAAATTGTATCATTTCAACTGTAACAACCTCACCATCTTCATTTCTCATCGTCTCCTTTGAAAATGTATCGTTCACTCTTTTAACAAGTTTGCATCCTGCTGTGCGCACGTTGCAAAATCAAGAGGACTGCTTACCGTAAAACGATAATGTAGCTCTTTCTCAGCACTTTAGCTGGTAGTCTTGTGATCTACTCAACTGGATTCATGTATTATGCACGTCACTTACAGCGCGTCGTGGGGCATAATTTATTGATAAAAGATTACTGGGTTCACCAAGAATGAAAAACTGTGTACCACACAAAGTTTCAAAGTGTTAAAGATCTATTCTACTTTTAGTCGTGCAAAAAAATCTATAGGTAGATATTTTTATCTTTATTTTCAGCATGCCATTTTTTCGCGAACTATCAGCACTTTATAAAAATTCCTGTGTGATGTTCCTTGCGCGTTGACCAGAAGAGTGTGTGTATATTCTTTAAGTGGTTCTAATTTATGGCTATTACTACTTTCTGCATAATAATATCCTCTTTTTGCATTATTTTTGCATTCTTCCTTTTCAGCATATTATCTTTGTTCTGCAGAAAAAGGGGATGAGCTGTTGAGCACGACAAATTCAGATAACAGGATCTCTTGACAAGAATGAGACAGGTTGTGCGGAGACCAAAAGCTTACCATACCATGAGCAATGAATGATGCTGTTGTTGTTGTTGCTATTTTGTTCCTATATTATATTTTATATAGATCGACGAGAGATTATTACTCTTAAAATTATGCCATGTCACGACGATGCTATTTTCCGCGTACTCCTTCTTGGCTCGTTTGGTAAAAATAGAATTATTAAGGTAATATGCCCGACCTCATCTATCAAACCTCCATCTAATACGATCTGACGTGTGAAAAACTTTGTTCGTGCTTGAGCATGTAAATGAGTGCGTAGAGGACATGACTTGATAACTGTCGACTGTCACATGAAGCTTAGTACCAACAGACATAATGTCATTATCACCTCACGTACAGGCAACATACCCAGGCGTTTTAATGTTGTCGGTCAGCCATTTAACTCTTATGCCATGGTCATTACTGTGATGATGAAGTATAGTTGATAGTATAGTATTCTATAAAGGTAAGTTAGGTAAGATCCGAGAACAATATTGTCATCTAATTAGATTGTATCTTTCATAGAAACATATTTTAACTACCAGAACTGAGTTAATTTTGCAGGTACACTCCATTTTTAGAAATATAAAAGTACCTTCTACAGACATTTGAAATGAACGAAGCACCAAGTAAAAAATACAAAAATGAGAAAGTCAAGTTGGAGAAAATATTCGTTGCTCTGAAAATCTCGTGCAAATGTCAAGTAAAAGCGGTAGCATATTCGTGATTGGTTTGCCATCACGTTTTCTTTTTAACAAGATATTTTCATGTTCCGTAATATACGAAGGCATCTTACCTGTCAAGTCAACTTGATTAGACATAGTTCCTTGGTCCGGTCTCTCGTCGCGAAGAGTTCAAAAACATTTTTACAAGCTCTTTAACACGAACACGTATATTTTTAGTTGTAATAGTTATATGCAAAGATATGCGAATAAAGCCATGCTTACGATGTGTGTACAAAATTCTCAAAGTATAATCTTATCTTCCGATTGCATTAATATTGCTTTAGCCAATAATTGGTTTCAGCTGTATGACGTAAATAAATTTTAAATGCCAATGCGTCCAAGTTCAAATCTACATTTTCCACTACCCATTTTGGTATAGAAGGTGTTCTTATCATTGGAATTCAATATAAATGTTTTCGGATAGAGTAGGTTGGGTAATATGACAAGTCAAACGACAACCCCATTCGTTTTCTAAACGATGTATAATATGAGGACTTTTTGTGATAATTTTTTTTACATTTGAGGTTTTATTGCAAATCGTTTTGAAGATTACAACAGACATTTTCAAACATTCTAGCCGTTTTCCAATGGGCTACGACAAATTCTATTCAAATGACAAAATTATTAGCATCTTATCATTTTTCTTGTTTGGTCAGCTCGTGTTGCGTTCAATTTTTCACATGCACGTACACACACCTGTGTTCGTTAGGATGACCAACGTGCATGTCGTCTTTAATTGATGAGGCCAGACCCGGACCACACAGTCACAGTTTTATTCCATAACTCTCTCATTTCCTTTACCAGGTTCGATCCTCGCTCAATGTGCACAATCATGAATGGTATCTTTTGAGGTGGGGAGGGTCGTCGCTCATTACTCATTTGATTAGAAAATACTGGTGTTGCTGTCGCTGCTACTCCTACTCTTCCGCCGTCATTTATCTCGTTATCTGAACTGCCGTCACCGGTTCTGCTGCTGCGATCTTGATCGCTTACCTTCTCCATCTCATTATTCTTTTTCACGCTGGCAGTAGCCAGCCACTTCCGATATTCTTCCGGATCATACGAGTATCGCAAATTCAGGTAGAATGGCTCCACATGCGCCAACTCTCGGAGGATGCCAGTGACGTAAACGTCATCAATCCACAGGTACTTGTTTTTCATGCTCCGACTCATCCTATAAATTTCATGGATGACATTGGGTGTAGCCAGGTATGCTAATCCACCGCAGTACTTTGGATAAGCCTTGTAAGGATACTCCTCGTATGTTACAGCCCATTTTTTGCCGAGCACGTCTGAGCCGCGCACGGGCTTTGTTCCCTCAGGGAACACGTTGCAAATAAGTGCAGGTTCTGGATCCTTTCCAAATGTTCTCATGAGAAATTCAAAAAGCTGGAAAATATCTATGAACGCGTCATCATCAGCTTTTAAAACGTACTTGGCATGCGAACAATGATTCAATACCCAGAGGTATCCCATCAAATGTTTGTACGTGAGGTTTCGGTACGAATCGTGAAAATTTCCTGTCACAATGTCACCGTACTGTTGACTTTCGCGTTGAATTTTTGAGTGGAATGTATTGCGGTTGTGCTTTTTGCTGCTGCTAATGGCGCTACTCATCATCATCCCATCACCTTTTTCATCAGCAGCAACATTATTATTTCTAATGTTATTATTATTTTTATTACTTTTATTGCCACTACTATCATTTTCATCATCAAGATTCAGCTCTTGTCCGAGGAGAAACACTAGTCGAATATGAAACTGTCCCAAGCGCTGTAATGAACCCCATGTTTCCCTGATTGCTTGTCGCTCCTCAAAATTCCGCGGAGCAGAGTGTACAATTATCATAAAAAATATCGTGCTGGCACTGCTGCTTGCTCCTTTGACGTCGTTATTAGTAGTAGTGGTCCCATCATCATCATCACCACCACCATCAAAGTAATTATCGTCGTCACGAGGAATATTACATTTTGTCTTGTTATTCATCAGGAATCTAAAGTTGGGCACATCTAGTAACATTAAATTGTGCATATTATTGTCATCATGGTCCTCATCATGAGGATCATTAGGACGACTCGTTGAGGCAACTGATAAAATCTCGGGGATTCTGAAGGTGGGGGAAGATGATGCGGAGGACGACAACAAAGCCGAGGGTGATATTATCGATGGCATATTCCAACTCTGAATCAGTCGATTTTGTAACCTAGAAGAAGGTGACGACGAAGTTAACGAAGAAGAGGACAAAGATTCTATTCTATTCTTGTACTCGTCGCTCGTCCAAATTGTGTTCTTGACTAGGTTGAATAGGAAGAGCATGCAGAGGAGGACACTAAATGCCTGAAAATACACAAAGAAATCATCAAAAGATAACATCAATGACATTATTTTTTATTTCGTTTCGTTGCATTCAATGACAAACAAAACATATTTTTGTCGAATAGCTCATTCCTTCCTTTGAAGGTTCCAATCTTTTGTAATTAGCATTTCCTGGTGTTGAATACATCTTTGTCGTCTGTATAATCATTGCTCTGCCGTTGCCCCTATTGCTAAAGTATTGGTGAAAATAATTCATTCAGGTGGCTTAAGTCACACTATCGCAGCACTTGTGTGGCTGTCTTCATCTCTTTATGTAAAATACATGCAACATGTTGTCGTGCATGTTCTCTTCATCATCACCTCAAGCACTTCACGTTTTTTCCGTTTAGCACATACAAAGTAAAAAATTTTAAAACACTTCGTCAATAGATTGTACTACAATCATAATGATAATAATTATGACAAGTATGTGACTCAGTGCGGCTTTTCTCGCTGCGATGGAATGCTCGGAAAAAACCATGTTTGGATCGTACAAAATGATAACATTGAACATGCATTTTCCTTTGTGGATTTACGTTTACTATAAAACTTGAGTATAAGACGAGTAGAGTTGAGATCCATGTAAGAATAACGCAGTTGCCACTTTAGTGAATTCAATGGTGTGGTCAAAATAAAACTACGTGACAAAATTTGAACAATTTCAAAAAGCACAACAACGGTAGTATAATATTTAGACGACAGCAGTTTTGAATTTTGCTCTTCGATATAACTACGACAAACGCAATTTCGTGTTCTAATTCCATGCAGAGTAGATTATATAGACGATACGCTATTTTACTATAAAATACTCAAGCGCAGTGAACTATTTGTTCAATGCAAATAAAAGCTGTATGAGCGCTCTAAAATATCCTGTGAACAAGAACAAAATACATTAAAGTATGTTCAAAGTGCTCCTTTTCAAAATGTGTACTCAAAAATTCAAGTTTACGTTTCCTCCACTTGGCTTCAAAAAATTTTTATACCAGATGTGTGGCTACTATTTGAAACCACATATTCATTCATAGCAAGTGTCCACCTGTCTTCTTATACACTTATTATGTGATGTCTACATTTTACTTCCTTTTGTATTTTACAAGAAAGCAAAGTCAAACAAACACTGCATGAAATCAGATGCAGTTATATGAAGCCAGCTAGAGCTTCAGCGTTTCTTTATTTTCACGGGACTGACAGCTTGTGCGAGACGCTTAAATGTGCTCATGTCTATCTAATAAAAATGTATCATTTTCACACATAGCATGCAATCAGCAGAGCATTTTCGAGACTACAGCAACCTGATATTATTATTATTGTCTCATCATGATGATCACTGTCATTACTCGTAGTTTTGTACGAGCCAAGTGGCAAATTTAACACGGGCTAACAACAATTTTAACTGCGGGTAGTCTCGTTGAACTTGATGTGATGTTATATTACATTTTTACGTGTACCTCCCCGTAATATATTTAGAACGAAACTTTTATAATTCATTTTTAAAGAAGATAAAGATAGTTTTTTTATAAATAAAGTTAAAACACACCTGGCAGATTCGAAAGATGATCAGTCTCCGACGAACTAAATGACGAAAGTGGAAATGAGGCTGATGATCATGCGAGTGCTTTTCTTGACGATGGTAATGGTTAGCGGCTAAATAAAACGGTGGGGAATGGTTATGACTGCTATTATTACTGAAACTGGTGTTTTTGATGAGAATGCTCATCGAGGAGGAGCGCTTTTGTTGTTGTGACTTGTTATTTACGACGACATCAGCGGCGGCATCATCCTCCTTATTGGAATTATTAGAAGACGCAGCGGCTATAACAGTATCATTTGCGGCGATGAAAGGAAATAAGGAATTGGCTGGTTTGCTGGCTTTGCCACCACAAACATGACTACTATTATTGCTATTGCTACTAGTTGGCTGAGAAGCATCGTCACATCTTCTGGTGAGAATAGGAATAATGCTCGTTGTATCAGCGTAACATTGCTTGTTACAGCTTGTATTCTGGTCGTCATTCTTGCGATCAGTGAAAGAAGAGTCATTACTGTTATTATACATTATAATCCCACTGGATGACTTTGTACTTGGATTAACGATGGCCAATAAGGATGATGATAGGGATCGTTGCTGTTGCTGCTGTTGATTTTGTTGTCGTGGGTAATGATGACGGGGAAATAACCAAGCGTCTTCATCACCGTCATCCCCATCAACTGGCAGTTGAGGTAGGAACAGGAAGTTTTCTAATGAAGACAAACTTGACTGCAGTTGTTGCTGATAATGACGATGTTGCTGCTGTTGTGCATTGTTGTCGGAGGACGTGGTCGATGATGGCGGTGGGGAAGAATAACACGTTGATGGGGAAGATGACATGTTCCGATCGTCCCGATGAATCCAGTCTTTCAAAACGTCAGTCTTCTGAAAAAGAGAAGAAAGGAAAGAATGCAAAAGTGTTTATACTGCGTCATCATGATCATTGATGAGTGCGAAGATGCAATAATGTAATAATATTTACACTTCTTGTCATCACTGTGTACTCAGGATATTATAGCCTGATTAAAATTTGCTGAGAGTTATACTCCTTGACCAATTTAGCTGTGAATGGCGAGGAACCAAATAAAAGTGCACATAAAAAACGGCAAAAGTCCTGTAACAAATATATATAGCCAGCTGGCTAATTCATTGAACAATGAAAGGAATTCCTCAAATCATCTATTCAAAAAACTTTCTTATTTAGAAAGCACATACGCAGCAGTAGGCACCGAAAAATATTTTGGTAGGGGATATTATTCTGGCTAGTTTCATTCATCTGACTACTTCAAGTCGAAAGAAAACAGAGTCACCGTTTCTTTCAAGAAAAGATACGACGTGATTGAAGCTTGCAGTTGCATTGTCAAGAACAACCACCGTATTCAACGTAAAATGGCTCTTGATTTCCACATAAAGTAGCATATAATTACCGTAAAGTAAAGCCACTCTTTGCAATTAGTTGGCATAAATTTACACACTCGCAGATCGGAAACCAAGAAGAATGAGGAAGGTCAATCAATGAATGATTTTTAAAATGTACAGTTAGTATTTACAGCAGTTAAATTTGTATGAATGTTATGGTATAATGTACAGCAATTCGTATGTTCCATCCAATGAATTCAAAGAAGCCAGATGCGTTATATTATCCTTATCATCATCATCGTTATAGCACAATGAAAGGGAGCACAATACCCGATATTTTTTATTTTTGTACCAACAGTATACATTCAGTCAAGTCAAAGTCAGAGGTTTGAAACGATTCGAAAGAGGAGAATGATAATAATAGCTCCCAGAATAGACACTTATTAGTCAAAAACCCTTTCTCAAAAGAGGAATCCCTGCTGTTTTCAACGAAATAAGAACGCTCTTTTTAAGTGCGTAATGATATAATCATAGGATCACATTTTCTTTGTTATCGTCATATCATGTTGGTTCGGATATACATACATATGATTATTAAGCTTTTATATGCATCTTGAAATGCATAGGAGTCATCACATCATCATCTCCGTTCCAACTGTCAGCGTCTGTGTACATACATTAATACCAAAACATTAAGAAATAGCAATATTGTAAAAGAGCGAGAGAATGCATCAATCTGGCAAGTCATCCTTTTGCCTTTCTTCCATTGTTACGGATAAGAGGACGGAAGAAAATTGCAAAACAAAGTAAAAGGAAAATACCTATTCAACTGGTACAAGAGTCAAGTGTAGAGCATATATTGGAGTATATTCACACAAGTCAATGTAATATTAACTTTTTGCATATGCGTGATGTTATATATATTATTATTTTGAATCATATTTCTACGTCAACATGTCCTAGAAATAACAAGAACAAACTTAAAAATCGAACAATCCGAAAAGTAGCGAATGCCTAGCCGTTCATATATCGTGTTCAGCTACACACGGACGGACGGACGGACAAGAAGATACCGACATTTATATAAAGTAATTTAATAAGGGAATAACAATGTCAAAATGGCATGCTGTCAAATCCATTTTTCCAAGTACAGTTAAACTCTCCCTTTACTTTAAAGCATTATATTCCATTTGATTTTTTTCTTGCAGTGAAGTTGGTCTAGGACGTTTAATGTTACAACAAAAGTTACTTTATTTAGAGGAAATAATGCAGACGCGATGCCACTTTAGATGATATTGTTTTCATTGTTCTTATTGCCAGTAATGTTGAACGCAGCGCGGGATTTGTGGTAAAAGCTTAACTTGACTATACATATGATCCACATATTAATGACTGCCTGTAGGGCCCGTCATATTTTTTGGCTGTTCGTGGTTTACTCACATTTTATGAAACTTGGAATGCATGTGCTATATGACTAGGAAGAAAACGACCGAGATGATTTTACAGTTTGATAAGAACTTGGATGAAATTTGATCAGACAACACGCATCCTCACTTGTGTATTATGAAAAATATAAATATTAAATTTATTTTTGACTGCAGATGCATCAAGTCGAGTTGCATGGGTATGCATTCAAAAGTATATAAAAGTTTATATGTACTATAAACATTTTGAAATAGACAAATACTATTATCTATTATGATGATGATAGTTATGAAAAGATTGTATTGCAATCACGCAGAAACCTTGATTCCTTAAGTAGGCACACTTTACGCCAGATTGCACTCCATCAAAAGTAATAAGGAATCATGACGTACAAATTGGGTTACACACTTTTATTTTGAGAAATATATTATTATCGGATTCATATTTTTGTGATACTCTCGTAAAGTATATCAAGCGTTTTATAAGTGCGTAAGATATTATTTTCACCTCAATTGATGCAAAGTGTAGCAAAGATGCATAAAATATATGCACTTTTGATGTAGCTATTGTGATAATACCGCCAAAATGTAGTAGACGCATCTATATTATATCAGGCAACGGAAATCGCTGTCAACGTATTTTGTCTACATGCGATATATTCGCTTAGTATGTACACTATGTAATTTTACATCTTGCGTTATGAAAAGCAGGACCTTTCCTAAATTGGGTAACATTTTGAAAATAAGTAAGGCAAGTTTAGTCAAAGAGCTTATGGCGACAAAGGATGCTTTTGTGACGTGATGATTGTAGCTATCGATTTGCAATCTTTGTAGAGTATTCTTTGCTCACTAATCAGGAAAACAAGTTCCATATTCTTTCACACGCATAACCTTCTTAATATATTCTGTCCTAAAAAGGAGCCGCTGCGTTGCGCTGTCAGTTTCAAAGATAAAGGCAGGGAAAATAGGCGGTATATTCAGCACACAGTAATCTGATATGAATTTATCGTATGCACATAATAATATGTACGTTAAATGTGCCATGCGTTGGCCTTTGCTGTAATATGATTCCTTGTTGAAAGAGATGTATACAACTCCGATTTTGACAATGACCCTGCTTGACTCAGCGCAGCGTGCATTGTTCAACAGACTGTTCAGCGTGTATACCAGTGAAATGTTATGAATATATTTGAAAATAGTAAATATGACAGCTTTCTATTACCCTGATTTTATACAATTCCCTAACCCGTCATCGCGTTCTCCTTGTGACCTGATTGTATACTGCATTTATTATAATTCCATATTATTTTGTCGAAAAAAAACCGACGAGAGCCTTTACTCAGGAAAACAGCTTCCAAAGGATTGTTCATACTTCTTATTGAATTTTAAAAGTTTAAAGTAAAGTGTTCTTGGCAAGCATGTGTAAAGAGGCGGGTAGACTGTCTTTGTAACTTTAAATTTAATGTCCAATTCGCATGCAATTACTCTGTGAATACCTTTAAATATAGGAAAAGAACGTCTTCGAAAGAACGCCATCATCGATCTCGGTCGTCTACTTACTGGCTTGCTTGGCAAGAAAAGTAAATTGTACAAATCAGCATAGGTAAGTATATTATTTTAGGTGTATCAGTCAGAGGTTTTTTTTCAATGAAATGTGCGTACTGCCGTCACAAAAGAGGCAGCTAATATTTGCTTCACAACTTGTAGAATTTGAATGTTAAGAACCACGCAATACAATAAAAGAACAATTTGCAGACAAATTATTTGCGTGATCATTCATGCAGCAAGTTATCAGCATGAGTGTACACCTTACGATTTGCAATGCGAATCGACCGGGATCATGATAGTATTTCCAACATCACCATCATTGGCAAATAAAATGATATTTTTTAAATATCAAATATCTATAGTTTTAGAATGACATGTATATACAAGTTTGAGTAATAACAGACGGTAATGTAAAATGTCTGTTATCTGTGATTTGTTTCTAAAGTCATCTTTAGCTGGGTTATAAAGAAGTAAAATGTAAATGGTATAAGGTTAGATATTTTACTATTCTATTAAAGTATTTACTATTTTAAGATAAGCGAGGTAAATTTTAGCTTATCACTAGAAAGTGATACGAAGCTCAGGTTTAATAAAACGAGTACTCAGTAGCCTCCTTCATACCGGAGTTCCACAGGCTCCAAATGAACTCATGATGATATATAACATTTTTATTATTTAGATTACAGGATTAGTATCGTTCCTAACCGATTGTTTCTATTTAAAATTCCAAAAATGTCTAGTTAACCTGGCGACGACAGACTAACTGACAGCGTGGGTATTTCCAATAAATAGCAATATAAATGCGACTTCTAATTTAGCAAAGTGGGGAGTACAAATTATGCTACATCACTGTGTAATCTATGCATTGAAATGTCATTCCTGCTTAATTGCTTCCTCAATAGCCATGCATTATCAATATCAAATTCCATATTTATTTGCTTAATTATCAGCTCATAAAATTGAAGCTCTGATGGCAAGTACAGGTTTTAGGTAATAAATTGTGTTGGTGAATGAGCATCTATACCTAACACTAATCGGACTATGCGAGTAAGTGCATCCAGGTTTCTTGACCTTTCAAAATTGAATAATTTACAGCATGGGCAAAATTGGTGAAGTCAATAGGAACTAAAAACTTTATATTAAATATGTCGCCATTTACGTCACATCATTACCTACTGGGAAATTCATTTTTGCAAATCAAGAAATTAATATTATGCAAAGCTACTATGCAACCGGTCTGTTTTATGTTCCTAGCGTTGAATGTTGGTTGGACAAATATATGCGTTATCATTACTATTCTCATAGTATTAAGTAGTTAAGATTATTCACAGAATATCCATATTCATGGTAATTACAAACACATGTAGTTGTAGTAGGCTATAACAGGAACCGGAAACTCTAGGGTTTAAATGGACGGGGACGAGCTTTTTCTCAAGGAAATTATGATTTAATATTCTTTAATCAACAAGAGCTTGTTGTTGAGTTAGATTGTGTATATCACCATTGCGTGTATTAAAGGCGTGGTAAGCAAATAATATGGACTGCCATAGTCGACTAGTTGTGGTGTTACATCTCTATTACAACGACTGCACTGCACATATTAGTTTATTGGGGCTACTTGAGAACCTCCCTTTGAGTTGTCGAATAAGCCAAATCACTTTCACATTATCGTCAGTTTCATCAGCATTCTACAATACGCAGAAAGCTTAATGATCACATCATCGGAAAACTCACGAAATTCGCATGCTTCATTTTTTTCTCACTGGTTTACGTTTTATCAGTTTATTTTAAATAAGATGGTATTATCCTTTTGATTATATACTTTGATGTGTTTAAAATGAAATTTAAGATGATGCGTGTAATACAGGTAGCACGTATGGCCCTTGCTTACTTAACGTTGTCACTGATTTAGTCACTGCTAACTGGAAAAGTGTGTGTTTGACGAAGACAGTTTATTTACGCCAATGAAAAGATCTCTATCACGAATTTTCCCACAGTAAACGACCTCATAATCATTCGCTAAAAATCCACCGTATTTACTTTTTTTCTTACCGACCATTTTTCACTTTCGTGTGTCCAACCAGACGCGAATAAAATTTGCAAAGTCTTGCTACTATTGAAGTTCTATGCTTTATGCATCGCTTGCCTGTCGCTTGAGAACAGGCAGGAGGCAAAAGGGATGGGATAGGTAGCTGACACCGGAGTGATTACGGAAGATAAACGATGCAGGTGGCCTATGATTCTCAAGTGAAACTATAATTTAAAATAATTTTCTCATAAACTTGCAAGCCTCCAACGAAACGTCATGTCATGTACAGTATATGAGGATTACATAAGAAACTTCACCTCCCGTTTTTTTCTTTGTAAGCTAGTTTATTTTCAACAATGAGTTTAGCAATGCACACAACAAGGGAGCTTTTCATTGTTAAACAAGATGAATGTTCACCGGTTTCTATTATTATCACGTATCATTTTAACTTTCCATGATGCCTTTCAAGAAAACAGGCAGAGTGCGACTTTTAACCAATATTATTTTAGTTAATGGACCTCTTCCTCTAATCTTTTGCATAGAGGATACATCCTTTCTCAAATTAAATCCTCACTAATCCAACCACCGATGGTGTAGCCAACTGGGAAAATTAGCAACATAGAACTATCAATTTAGTACATCACGACAATAATATCAATTTTGATTAGTGTCGGCTTGTTTTTTTGAACTAGCACTGCGCTGAGGCTCCAACGAAGTACTGTAGTAGAAATACGAGACGGAGTGACTATTTTAGGAAATGGCGAATTTCATACAATTAGAGTTAAATTCCTGAGATAAATGTGTTGTACAGTTGATATTACGTATATTATCTATTATTTACTTTTCTTTCTATGTATGCAATAATATAGTTGTACCGTACAACTGTCATCAGCTTTGTACAGTACAGGAACCCTCCTGTTTCCACTATATCCTGTAAACATTTCACTTCTTTATTTCTTTCATACATGGAAATGCATCCACAGTAGTCGACCCGACGTCAATAAATATGATACGTCTCATTTTTCAAACAAACAAGCAAAAAACAATTGAGACAATTTAGATACCTACATATGCACTATGCGCTATGGATGCAATTGCCATCAAATTTTACGAACACTTGGATGTTCAAGTAGGAAGACTTTCATTTCATGAGCGCAACGGACAATATTATTTGACTGGCTCCGTTTGGATAATCAGAGAACGTGTAATGAGCATGCTTGGACATGAAGGGAAGCGTGTAAATGTCGACATCATGCAATGTGATTACAGTAATGTCTGTAATTCCACCAGATGGTTTTCCGGTGTCTTTCTTCTTTCCTTTTTCTTCCCTTATTCTTACACATACAAGGACTAATTATCTTAAGTGTTGTTGGGTACCTGCTATGTCCTTCCGTCAACTTTTTTACCCTTAAAACCCACACAGGGAGACGCTAGAGCACAATTCACTCACAAGTAACCAGCAGTATACTTTGTTCTTTGTTGTTATGCTTTTCTCCGTGTAAAATGGGTAGTCTAGTGTGAATGTTGCAGATACATAATGATGACAACTATGACGGGAAAGTAACATGCTGAAGCTGTCTTGTATTTTAATATTTTTTGTGTACAATAAATGCTCCATGCACTTACTGTCATGCAAGCACTGCTTGATTGCATTTGATTTGCGGAAGTCCCACGAATGTATCCGTTCTGTTGGAACGGATACATTCTAAAAAAGGAAGAAATTTGGCTGGGATGGATGTTTTGCGCATCACCTTCGCCACCACCACCACATAAATACATACATTGTACAGCATTTGGCATGTGTACAGTTGTGTTGCTGTCAGTGAAATTGCATTTCCTTGAGAGAATTCCTGGATATAAATGCATATTACGTTATAATTTTCATTTTTGCATGTGTACATTTTTTCACCATCAATGTTATTCACAGTCCACTTAGGAGAGAGTAAATTACACATTAGTCTCTCTTTGCCAGGGTAGCTATTAAGGTGTGGGACGAACAGGCTAGGGTGAGTAGCCTGTGCTTTTTTACCCATCGTGCACATACACTCAAATCTAGCTGACATTTTTTCTTGACACTGACATTTCATATACCTATGTATATGTAAGTACGTAAGCGTTTTTACAACAATATTGTGTTTTGCAAAAGTGTTCATGTGATATCATAAATAAAATTCTTCCAATGTCATATCATAAAAGAATCAAGCCATAAAGACTAACATCCTTTGCAATAATAAAAGGTGTTTTGATTGAGTACACTTTAGACTTATGCAGGTGAAAAGACGCCAGAGAAGGAAGCACAACAAAAGAATTCCTTATTCATTAAGTATACATAACAGGTAAATTTAAATTCCCCAAGCAGGCAGGCATGAATGCACGCCTGTGGATTTTCAAGGAATTTATCTTCTACAACAAAAGGAAAATCCGAGACTTTTGACAAGTTCAAATAAACGCGCGTATTGTCAACAGAAGAGAAAAATTCGCCATTTTCCCATTCTTGGGACCCTTCTTCTCAAGAAAAAAAGTCGTGTCTAAATTAACGACCAAGACGCAACTCCTCTCATGTAACTTGAACAAAGATAGAAAAGTGAAACGAAGAACCGTTCGGAGATAATCAAAAGATCAGAGGGGACAACAATAGAGAAACAAATGCACAAAAAACACGGAAACTCGCTGGTTCCCATATAAAAAATCAACAGCGTATCCGTCCCCGTTGCTTTTGCTCTAGAAGAGGATGACGGCAAAAAATAAAAAATAGGAAGTCAACAAAGACAACACCATCAACAAAATGTGAACACAAAGAGAAGCGTAAATGAAACAAAATGTATTTTGCATGCAATTCTAAGTCAAAAAAGCATTTCTCAATAAAGTTTTTCAAACCGACCGTCATCAGCATCGCAGCACAGTGAGTAATAAAACAAGAGGTTGCTGATTTTTTTTGGGTAAAAAACAGAAGAAAATTGCATTGTTTCGATAACACAACCATGGGTTAATATTGTTGTACATTATTACCATCACCTTCAGCAGCAACTTGGGAGATTTAGATTTTTCTAATGAAAAATGTGTACTTCTCTGCTGGTCGGGGTTAGCATGAAAAGTAGGCGTTACAGTTGACAGTAGGATTTTACACGAAACGCTTTCAATTTTTTCCTAGCGCATCTGATCTATACACGAAAGCGCTACAATTCGTTACGTTATTGCACTGATTAGGAACGCTCTAGTGCAACTGCACTGCAAACATAATAAATACAAATGACACCATATGAAACTACTAACGTTAAATAGCATGCTGTTAAAGCTTTTTTCAGAGACATAGAAAATTAACAAAGGATTCGTCTTCATTAAATGGCAAGAATTCCATGTATGATGATTTATAGCATCATTATATATGTACTTATTGTTGTGATTTTTCGGAATACAAGAGAATTCTAGGTGCTTGTAAATAGCTTCAAGCTAAAAAAGCTCAACATGAATGCAAACCTTGCTTGTTGTTATATTAAAATAGCAATGAAGTATAAAGTCAAAAACATATTGAACGCAATATCAATGTTATTCTTGTTCTGCGTCTGATAATAATGGTTTAGCTTCTGCTGAGAATATGGTGCACACTCACCTCAAACAAATTAACCTTTCTGCTACGATCGTAAAAATTTGTTCGGTAAACTTCAGCTGTGAACCCCTGCTGTTGAGTTCAGGTGCACAACAAAATTTCATGTAAGACGGTTGGGATCAGCGTTTGATGAGGTGGAAATATTGTTTGCAACATGTACAACTGTGCGATGACTGACATCAAGTCTTTCATAGACTCTTTTCAGTTCATTTTAATTGGTATAAATATTTTTACAGAAAATGAAAGAACTAGACAGATTTTCAAACTGATGAGGAAGGCACACGAACAAGATAGCAGATGTGATGCGAGAGGACATGTATGAGAGATAACGATATTAACGACAAGCTTTGGGTGCTGGTCTTCCTGATGTCTGTAATCAGTCTAAGCGTCTTCAAGCAGCAGCGTGGGAATTAATAATATACAAAGTCTGCCCGCTGTGGTTTTGCCTAACAATAGGGCTTGGTAGTTTTCTCCAAGATCAAACCGAGTTTCTTTTAGTGCTCTTGGCATCTATTATGCTAATACGACGCTGTTGTTCCTTAAAATCCTCTTTATGCCAAAAAAGTAAAGGCGTGCCACCAATTGCCAATTGGTCTATAAAATTTCACACGCCTCATCTCATTTTAATATTTTCTTCACAGACAAAATGTCCCACGGGTTATACCAGTAAACCAGTTAGATGCTAATGATACGCGGGTTCCGAAGAAATGCAAATGCTTTTTATTGTTTTTGCTTTAAACCAGAATCGTGTTTTAGATGTACTACATCACCGACATTACTAATGCCAAAGGGGTGTATCATCTCTACAAGTTGACCATTTCACTAGAAATTTTTCCTGTCACGTTGGATCAGTTCAGAAAGCTTTTTAACCGAGAAATAACGCAAATTGAAATGGGATATCATAGAAGGCTTGAGTGATGCATCAACTCAACTGACAAGAAAAGCGAAACGCCAAATAGCTTTCTTATACATAGTGTTATAGTTCTATTTGATTTCTACAACTGCACTGCTTCTGCTGGCAAATTTCCCAGACTGGTATTTAGTAATTATTAGTCTGAGAACTGTCATCACCGAAGGCAGCGGCAAACTAGCTGATGTTTTACAACATTCGTAAGCAATTACTCTAATATTAAGGATGAACTATTTCGTGTCAGCAGGGAACCAACATAATTCATGAATTAAATGGTAATATTGCAAATAATTTTAACCAAACTGGTAAAAGTAGGGTAGACGGTCCGAAAAAATTATCTAGGAACTAGAAAAGCTGAACGTTGAGCGTGTATATTTCATGTAATCTAAGATTAGTAAGTTATATCGCTTACCTGAAACTCTAGATCCGAGAAAGGTCTATCTGCCATTTCATGATTAATGTATCGCACTGCATTTGCACCCGGATGGGGTATTAAATTCCATAAAATAGCGTCAGAAGAGCGTTTTATTGTGAATAGCAATTAGTTTCTTACGTTTCACAGAAATCTTTTCACTCATTTCACATCACGGCCGAATTTCAAAATTAGTCGGAACTAGCAATCTTTCAAATATATATATTATTGTATTCACAAATTATAATTTTTAACAGTATACCGTCTCCCTCTCACCAATTTACAACTTTGAAACACTATTTTCCTCTTATTTCAGGTTCTCGTATTTGTACAGCTTTTACATACAAAGCAATTAATGTAGCACGACAAGATGACAATTTAAAAAATATTTTTCGATAACATTGTCTACATTTACAGCGTCTGTGGTCAGTTCATCAGTAGGCAAATAGGAATGTTTGCGTCGTCTACAAACGCGCTGCTCCGCTTCTATCCTCTCTTCAGTGCAAGCAACGCTGAAGTGAGCAACAAAGCAATTTCACCACCGGCTTTTCTTGCAAAGTGTAAGTTAGGCATCATGTTTGAGTATTTTGAGAAGTGATGCTATCGTGTTCGTGTGTTGTGCTTTTCCTAATCTAACTGATTCATACATGCCATAATGTTTTTCCTTTGTACAACAAGTTGCTTCTTTGAACGGCAAATGGACAATACGCTATGAAACAGTTTGATGCTGAACCTTAAGCGCTGTAACGTGCATGCATGCAAAACTTTACTTTCCTTTGTGAAAGAAAGAAATTACAAGACGCTTTTAAGAAATGAATTATAACTATGATATTAGTTAACTCTTTATTTTATTTTCGTGAAAGTCCTGGATATATGGATGGTTGAAAGAATGTACAAATGATTACAGTTTATGTTTAGAATAGACAATGATCCAATAAACGATTGAATTGGTCGCATTTAAAAACGTTTGATTAGTGTCTTCAAGACAGTTTATTTTTTATACATACATTTCGTTTTTTCAGGCGTTAGAATAGTAACATTAAAATAAAAAATAATATATACAATAATAATAACTAGAGTAAAAGCACTTTCTCTTCTCACTCATCATCAATCAGTCATTATTAGCATCAAAGTATGAATATAAATATAGGTATTCAACTTCACAGTCATGCTTTGATGAACCATAATATTTATGAAAAATAAAAGTGGCTGCACTGCACCAAATGTTGAGGTCATTTCAATACTTTCTTATCATTATGTCAGGTATCTTTCACTTGAAAGTGTTTGATTGGCTTTGTACATTTCTATAACAGAGAAATTTCTTCAAGTGTAGTTAAATATAAATGTATACTGGTACGCAAGTAATATTATATATAGCAATGACAAGAAGTAACTATTTTTTGTCAAGACAAATGCACAAACTGTACATTTGTATATATCTATTTTATGGCGGTTAGTTTGCAATGACACGATTATTATGCTAGCAGCATACTATTTGTATTTTGATTGAAAAAATTGTAGTGTATACTGGAACGGTTTAGGTACGTTTAAGAACTAGAGGTAAATGTTCTTTTGAGCAGCTTTTTCAGTGATCGCATCCAATCCATCAGATAGTTAGTATCAGGAGATTTTGCGGCCTGTTCTTTCCACTCCCGGTGCAGCGTAGGGTCTAGTGGACCCCAATCATCGGTTGGTTGGAAAGATTTCTTCAGTTTCTACAGATTATAAAACAATTTATATGATTAAATTATATTCTGGAAATAAGAAATCAGTATGCAAAAATGTTTATATACATACCGTGAAAAGACATGGCATTTTCCTAGTGTAGATGGAATGAATTGCAAAGGCTGGCAACAGCATAATGGCAAAGATGGTCAGTACCCAGCCGAAAACTAGTAAAATAAACGATTAAAATGTTTTGTAAATAAATTATAAACCGTGAGCGTAGGATTTTTTTAGCTCTACTCAGTTGTTTAAGCTTACCGAGAAGTCCCAATGGATATGGATTTCCAAGATAGCTAATTCCAACAGTGAAGACGTCAATTAAGGTATGAATTAATACAGCAACAAGTACAACAGGAATGAAAAATCCCCAGCAAAACCGCCAGTAAAATCCGACTTTCCCGATTTTGTCTCCCAACATGAACTCAATGTCGCGGCAAACATTGTTTAGGCCATAGAACCAAACGATGCCAATTATTTCGATAGTTGCCATTATGTAGATTACGAAGGAGGCCCCAAAGTAATCAACTAATTCGAGCATCCATTGTCCGCCTGGAGTTACGTAAACAAGTCCAGCCAGGAAGCCAAGCACACAAACAATGGTGGTGATCCATTTCTTATCTGTTTTGGGAAATTGGTCATGAATTATGGTGATCAATCCTCCCGCCAAGGATGTTGCGGATCCAACCCCTGTAATGATCAGATTAATATGAAGATTGTTAAAAACAAATACAGAGAATTATAATTAAGTCCAAAGCCTACAATAATTATCGATAGGTTTGATCTAAGTCATCAGCCACCCATCTAGTGACTAGTAATGTGCATAGGTATGTATATAACAGTAACTGATAATATAAAAATGACTACCAAGTAAACGTTTTCTTACCTAATGTGAACAACATCAAGAAAAACAGAACGGCGAAAAGCTGAAAGAAAAAAATCAAACCATTGAAACCTGAAAATCCACTCATAAATGAAAGTTTTTACATTGAATCTGCAAAACTAACTTGTGGCAGGATGTCGAATTTTGAAATAGCAAGTGGATATGAGGCAAATGCCAAGGCAGCTCCCTTGCTAGCCACGTCAGGAATGGTTGTTCCGAGGTTGTGAGCAAGATTCCCCAAAATTGCAAAGATAGTGACACCGGCAAGAATACTGGTGAAAGTATCAGTTAAACTGATGATCATTGCATCTCTGTAAAACATAATTATAGCCGTTGTTCAATTACACTAGATTAAATGTTAAGTGCTTGAAGCTCATATTATTGTAATATAATAATCGACACATTGAAATTGTAGAAAGTATGAATACAATACCTGTAAACATTATGACTGAATGGGTTGTAGGAAGCAAACATAATGATAGGTCCGAAACCGACGGACAGGGAAAAGAAGCATTGCGAAATTGCCGCAGCCCACACCTAAAATGTAAGAAGATGAAAAATAAAGTTGAATCATAAGAGAATAATTCTAGGTGGTCAGTTTAGGGCGATTCTGATATATCATTATTCGCCAGTTCTCGTAATATAATATAAGCATAATTTATGTCATGAAGGATTTACCTTTCCTTCCAAAATCTTTTCCCATTGTGGGTTGATGAAATAGTAGATTCCGTCCCAAGCTCCTTCAAGGGTAACACCACGGATGAGAAGAATGATGAGGACAACGTAGGGGAACAAAGCAGTGAAGTAGGCTACTTTTCCTGCAGATTGAACTCCTTTGATAAGGGAAATCAAGATAACTGCCCAGGAAAACAGGAGACAGAGAGTCAATCTCCAGTCAGGTAAACCGATTCCATCGGAAACTTGGCTCTTTTCTCGAAGAACGTCAATTCTACAATATAAATAATTCTCGTTAGGTGTCATTGTAAATTACTGGAAAGGTGTAATCATGAAAATACACCGGAACCGTCATGATATGAGACATTACATTGACATCGTACATGACGCATCACACATTTGAAGGCATCATCCTGTTTACTTTTATAAGACTAGTACTACTCAATTAAGGAAAATTCCATATTTTGTACTCACGTTAAGTACAACTCGGGAATGCTTTTGTTGGACGGGCTTATAGCTTCAGTATTGTTATTCAGGCATGTTACATTATGAGATATCCAGTCGGGGTTGCAAACTGACCATGGAAGTACAGTGTTAAACGATTGAATAAAATAATACACAGTGATGGCCATCAGGGAACAATAATAGCTGACTACACAAGCTGTGCCAAATGCTGAACCGTATCCAACTCCTGTAATAACATTAAATAAAAGTATTGAATGTTAAAATTTTCCACATGGAATAATGTCAACAAAAATGCGTGTCATTTCTACACAGCGCATGTTTTTTCATCAATCAATTAGCACGAGGTAGGAAATGAGTTTGACAAATACTGCGTGCATAATTTTATTCGATGACCTGTCAATTATGAAATACAAGTAATTTTTAGTTTAGATAGAAAAGTTTATCTTTTATTATTTTGCTCCAACCTTTGAAGATAGGTGACATTCTCCACACCTTCACTTGACCTTTCGATGAAAACTGGCCAATGGACATTTCAAGAAAGTACAGCTATAAACGAAACAAACAATCATTTTTATCAGTTACACATGTCTTAAATAAATAGTCAGCTTTCCGGCTAGTTGTTATCTTACCGGCTTTCCAATGAAGAATAATACAATAAGGTACGGGATTAAAAACGCTCCTCCACCTAATTCCAACAAACCAATAAAAATGGATCATATAATTCGCATTCATTGCATAAACTTGTTAAAAAATATCATTCATGCAAAAATCACGCACCATTTGCATATGCTATGTACGGGAACCTCCAAACGTTTCCGAGACCAACGGACTAAAAAATAGGAAATTCCCAATTAATTTTTTGTAATTATTGATTGTCTTAATTATTTTGGTGGAAAATAATGTAATATATTACCATTGCAATACAGGACAGGAGGAATTCAATAGGTCTATCCCATTGTTGTCTTTCAGCTGGCAGTCCCTCGACCTTCTGGAAAAGGCCAAAAATTGTTACCATTAAATTTAGAGAACTGGAATTATTTATTTTCTTGATTAAAAGGCATGTATTTTTCAAGAAAGTCTGTTTATACCGTTGAAGCCATTTGTCCATTCGGTGACCTCCCATTTTGAGCCTGCATTACTGCTGGATTGTCATGTTCATATCCTCTATTGATGGTCCCCATCTCCTATGAAATCATTAAAAGACAAAATATTATAGTAGACTTAATTATAACATTACAATTAATTACTTATTCATTAATTAACAATTAAGCTTCATTGTTGGGGAAAAGTGACAGAAACGACGCATTTTCATGCATTTGTAAATAAACTCAGCAAGCTAACATGTAGCAAAGTGGCGTAGCAGGGACACCCTTAACATGCATCTTTCAAAATAGACCACTGAGTACCACTATAAGGAATCGTTTGTTAAAAACAGAATGCATATACTTCATTCCATTATCAAGTTAGAACATAAAAACCAATAATCAGGTATTGCCGTTAAACGGTAACCGTTACGATTAAAATGCCTTCGAATTTGCATAACGAACACTCAGGGGAGTCGAATGATATGCCACTTGCCCTAAGTGACTTTTAAAAATTTCGAAATCGTAACGGTTTCTAACGGTTACCGTTGGCCGTTATGGCTGCCAAGCTTCTCACATAATACACTTGTGGTGAGAAGCCGTTTATCAAAACCTGAAGTCCAAAATTCAAGACCATTTAAACAGGACCATTTGAAATCGTCGTAACCGTTAAACTGTAACCGTCACCTTCAAAATGACCGTAGATCTGTGTATTATGTTGTTAGACGAGTCGAATGATATGTCACTTGCCATATGTTGTCATTTAAACAAGTTGACCTTGTAACGGTTTCTAACCGTTGCCGTTGACCTTTGGAGCTGGTAAGCATGTCAGGTAAAGCCCATGTGATGACAAGTCGTTTGCCGAAATCAGAAGTCCAAAATTCCAAACCATTTAAGCAGGAGAGCCTAAAATGTAAAATTATTTAAAATCGCTGTAACCATTAAACGGTGACCTTTGACCTCAACATGACCTCAGATCTGTGCGTTATGTTCATATACGAGTCGAATGATATGCCACTTGCCATATGTTACCATTTAAAAAAAGTGACCTCGTAACGGTTTCTAACGGTTACCGTTGACCTACGTATTTCAAAAACACGCTGGACCCTTCTGAGGTGACCACCTATCGATTGCCGAAAACAGATTTCAAAAAAGTCAAACCGTTTTTGAGTTAGAGCGCGCACAGACAGACGGACAGACGGACAGACGGACGGACGGACAGACGGACGGACGGACATCTCGATCTTATAAAGTGGCTACGCCACTTAATAATTAAGTTTAAATAGCTGGATTTGCTATGATTTGAAAGAACGCTCATGCTGCATGCACATCATAGCAAATGCCAATCAAGTTGGTTTGTGTAGGTGAATTACATGCACAATTCATGGAATCAACCTTGACCTTAACATATTCCAGAACATTTTCCTAATGCATGGGAAAAGTTGATTGTGTAAATAGTAAAAGACGAGAATGAACACATTTTAACTCAGTCAGTTTTTTATGGAGCCAGACGTTCGATAAAATCCACATCCTCGGTTTCTTGGTGAATACAGTGACAGTGATACTGATAGTGTCATTTGTGTGCTTTTAGAAATGAAATGTTATCATTACAATGTCAGTCGGTATAAGCATCTCATTAATGTAGCGACAGTACCCGTGTGCCTTAAACAATAGCTGTCATCCCATGCCATGAAACGAGTTTGGTGTTATTTAGACTCAGATCGTACTCAATTCTGAAAGCTATGCTGGAGTTTCAAGTTGAAACTTTCAACCTCGATTTTATCCGTCATGCCTCTGCCTCCTAATGAATATGTCGCTTTTCCGCGTAAACGTATAGGTATTAAAATAGCATTAATGGAAAACGCTTGTCCAGGAATTCTTCAGAGTTTAAATTGAAATTTTACACAGCTATAGTGTACAATATCATTATTTTTTTGCTTCAATTTTATTTTCCACTTTATTTTAATTCTGTAAAGATTCCATGAAATCACTACAAAAGTTCAAATCCAGGTAGAATTATGGTAGGTATTTATGCAGGTATAATATGTAATGAAGTGGTTATTTAGCGTTAACGAGCCATGATGTATTTTATTGTGTTCCGAATCATGGGAATAGATTCTGCTTATTTAAATGAAGATTGCATGTTCATCAAGGTATGGTATTATATACAATTGACATTAAATTTTGCGTGTTGTGACCTTGTATGCAGCGAAAACGGCTGGATTATTGCAGAAACTAAATATTTTGAATGCCATCATCAAATTCTGAAACTTTTCTATTTTAATATCTTTATAACATGATCATTCTTAGAATGATGTTTATTATTATGATTTTCAAATACAAAGCTACATGTGTACATAAATACTTTGTACTTGAATTGTAATTATGATTTCAATTTATTTTCAATTTGTATTAAATTTTCAATGCATATTTTCCTACTGAACCTATACATATATACAGACATGAGGCAAGCATATAATTGAATCACACAATTTTTGTTTATCTCATCCACAATCATATTTTAAATGCTAGAAAACGATGTAATTACTTTTGATTAATTTCAATTTGTAATGGAAAAACTACTTCATCATAATAAGCGCGTAGGTGTTATTTCTTTATTGGTAGCTGATAAACCAGACATTGCATTTACCTAGTTATAATTACATATGCTTTATGGCTATGATTATTCGTTTTAGGAAAATTGGTTCTATTACATTGTCATAAATTTTCCACAGCTTTTCAATTGAATTTTAATGTGCCGCGAGCTATTAAAGCCGTTTTTCCTATGACCAAAACGCTGACGATGTGCCCATTCCTAATTCCTGACTGTTCTGTGCTTTCGAAGTATATTTCAAAACTAATTTTAGATTATCGATTCCGTACGTAGCACACCCTGTCATTCGAATGCTTTCTAATACAAATTATCGTATAGTGTTAACTGCAGGTAATAAGACCGCAAATGAATTAAAAAATCTGCTTAATAGCAGCTGTCACTTAAACGTCAGTCAGTTCTTAACTTTCTGAGCTTACGTAGGTACTTACAATTAAAACCTGTTGTATGTTAGGTAAAGCGCAGTAGGTAATAATGACGCATTATTGTTCATTTGATAGGACGCGATCTCTTGCAACATAATATTTTTATTGTTAGTTTAGGTCAAGCATTGTTATCAGCGCCAAACATCGTGGACTACGAGTATTAAAAATATATGCACCGTCACCAATCAGAGTTTGCAAAAAAGGAAGATGGATGTATTATTTGCGATTTTCGCAATGTTTTGCATTGCCACGAAAGGTACCTGCTAAAAGGTACCTAGGTTGTGTATATCTACATTTCTCAGTAAAGGCGCTATACTGCTTACTGAGAAATAGTCGCATTTCTAGTAAGGTAAGATAAATCTTGAGCCAGCGTCAACCATATCATTGTTGCGCGTGTGGGCACCCCTAATGCAATATTGTGCAGTTTCCCCTTTACTAGGTAGCAGACAGACACTGCGTCATCAGTCATCATATCACCTTCAACAATTACATATCAAGACATTGACGGTTTCACTTGCTTTTTATCCCTCTTAACTAACGTACTATCTCTATTATAAATGCGGTTTCTTTTTTTGCGCATAGAATATTCTAAAATAAATTTCTCTTAGTTTAATATCTACGTATTTGTATTTATATAGATTCACTGACGAGATTAGTTTTAGATTTAGCTGAGGTAATGTTTATCATGATGTGTCTATGAATTAATTCATCGGTCCATGTGTGAAAAATAAAAACAACATAATGCCATTTCCTCTCATTGTTTCATTTCACATAAATACAAAGCAAAGACGTTTCTGTAAAAGAACATCTTCGAGATACATAGTTCGATTCTTAAAGGCAAGATAAATTCGGTGAGATTCGGTAAGATCAACAAAAGAATATAATATTGTTCTTTAACACTTTAACACGCACTCTTTAACAACATAGTATTTAGAATGTTCCTATATTATAGAATGGAGACGACTATATATTATATATGGTAAACTGAAAACTAATAATACTTCAGTACCCCTTTGCCAGGTAGACTCAATGAAACTCTTTGATTTCACCCTACTGCACTTCTTAAAATAGCTGGAAAATCCAAAGGATAAGGACAAAAGTGTCTCACATTTTTTAAATCCAAAGTCATGTTATGCATTTTGTAAGCAACTGGTTAAACAAGTTTTAATGGTAATTTAAGTCATAGTTTCCTTGTTTTTGAATTTTGAACAACTTATAAAATGAAAAATACCATTTATTTTTGGAAGGTACTTATAGGTAAGGATTGTCATTGCCTACACAAATAAAAAATAATCCCCCGTGAAGCAATTGGTAGATATTTGAAAATACTTGTCGAGAATAATGGATCCATTTGCAGATAACAACTTGCAACTTGGTAATACCAATGATTTTTATCCAAAAGTAAGTAGTGAGAATAGGAAAGTGCGAGGAATTTTCCGGGGACTGGGTTGGTATTTGGTATTGAGAACCCTACCTAGTTTATGGTGTACCAATAAAATACAATCCTTCGACAGTAAATGAGTTTCACTCTAAAATGCATAGTTAAAGGGGAAATGACTCATCACATTGACAAGCTAATGACAATGGCTAGAACGTTGCATTTTTTGTTAACCAGACTAGCTGTAAAGGAAGGAAGAAAAGTAATTTGTATTAAGCAATGCAGTGGGTTAACAAATGCGTATAGCCGTCTCGTCATTTTTTTAACATACAACATAAGAATGTCCGAGATGCTATTAAAGAAGGCTCGTGAAACTTTCATGCTCAACGTTTCATATTGTATAGCTAATTTACACGGTGTAAATAAATCGGGATTCCGTGCATTTCATTTGTTGAAGCTAAAATTGCATTTTGCAGTGGAAAAAGGTTGTTCAACTTACGTACCATGTCCTCGGTACCTGTTAATTTTAAATTGGTACACATCGGTCAACGAGTGTAGTTTTGGTTAATATACGAAAATATAAGAGTTCGAAAATATACGCATATGGATCCTTCATGATCAACAATTTACAGTATTATACATTTCTCATATATGTACTATTATGAGATAACATACAGAAAATAAATATAAGGTTATATTTCTTTGATACAATGTTTGCAATTGCAAGTAGCAGCGCACTATGGATGAGCAAGCAATGTTTGCCGTAATAAAGATGTAAATGTAAATCCACGATTTTAAAATCATTGTCAAAAATAGATACCAGAATCAGATTGTGGTCGAAATTATAATTTCAAGTTTTGTTAACAGTCGTCTCTATTTACAAGCCACAACATTACGTATTCAGCTCAGTAATCCATTTTACAGCTCATTCAAACGATGTCACATTACTAACCCTGCTTTTATGACCCGAAGCTGAGTTTTCATGTGAAGAAACCGTGGCACCATGTACATAGAATTTCATTAGTTAGAATATCCTTTCATCCTGCAACCCGCGTGAGTAAAGAATGGAAAACTACTCAGTCAGTTTTGTGTCCATTAGAATCAGTTGTTCTTTAAAAAACAATGCGATATATTCATTTCATGCTTTAACTATATACAGTTCCAGACTGGCCCATCAAATTTTATTATCCCTGTGCCTAGTTTCTCTTACGAAGAAGATGGTGATGTTTAAAAAGTATTTGAAGTTTGCATAAAAAATATCCTTTTATCTGTCTTCAATCATAGGTATTACCCTTTCTAAGAAAGACCATCAATGACCAGTTTGTATTCTAAATTTAGCTTAAATGTTTTGCTTCTCTTTAGGTTAGGCTTAATCCTGTTCCCGTCCAGATGCTGCTACAAACTAAATGCTGTTCTACACACATTATAACTTTTATTTAGAATCACATGTCGGCCAGAGTAAATATATAATTTCATATGCGGCAAACCAACTTAAAAGATATGATATGCTGCAGAAATGCATTATTGTTGAATATTTTTAGCTTGTATTTTGTCTTATCAAATACATACTACATGCGATGCATGTCTTCATTACATCGTACTATAAATAATTATTGTATGTAATGGCTAAGGCTAGCATCACAGAACATACCTGGAATGCTTCATCATAATGTGCATTAATTGTTTATCATACATGTATCTTCAAATATAGGGATAGTTCTCCCTCTTCTCCATTTTTTATTACTATTACCTATTAATATGAGATAAATTGCATTTGTATGTACATGATCATCATTACTATCAAAGCATCAACAAAATCAACATCCCTCTTCCTTTAGGTTAGCAATATTATGCAACGGCAGAACGTTGATGGAACTTCATTAGATTTTTTGTGCATCATCATTCGAACACCAAAAATAAAATGTTTTGAGCGCAACAACAACGGATACACCTACAGCATAGCAGCGTGCACATGTTAGCGTGGTCCTTTGTTCATGGATTGATTCATAGTTCAGTAAAAGGCGTGCGTACGTTGTTTAGTGTTTGCGATTTAGACGGTTTTACTGCCTATGCCTACAGTGTTCATCCATAAGTAGGTACATCTCAAATACTTATTATATAGCATTAGATTTGTGACCATTGTTTCTAAATTTGTGAATACTGTACCTATCTCATTTTTATTTGTTTAATACATAACAAGAGAAATGAAGCAATAAGCATATTCAGCTTTTGAAGAATTCAGGATTTTGCGTCCCGTGTAGTTATTGTATACAGAATGTTGCAGAATTTCTGCATGTATTATTGGTAAAATGATTTTCTGTCACTTTATAAATCCTACATGATATGAATTACATGTCACTAGCAACTGATGCCTATGATTATAAATATGTATGCTAGTCCGTTACGTGTACATTAAACCAATCCATCTCACAGCGTGTCATATGCCTTCCCCAGCGAAAATCGCCAGGTTTGCATATGTTTGTGGTTTCGTTCGATTGCTACTGCAGACGAGACGCTGTGAAACGCAGACACAACGGCGCTTTCATAAAACCTGATGTGTTCACTCACGCACACGAAATAGTCGAACAATCAGCGCAAGTGTAGTGTAAATAAAAAACAAAATGCTATGTAATGTTTTGTCATAAAGTAATGCGTCGCTGGTTCTACGAGGATGATGATGATGATACTCAAGAAGACTATAGCTAGAGACGGCAATATAGCGTCGCATTTCATTATACACGTTAGTCAGCGACATCAGACGCACGGGATGATGCCTTGGCGTAGGTCAATTTAGTAAAAATTGCCGTTCCCTTTATTATGTCAAATAATTAAATGGAACGCTCGTTCAAAAGTGATAATCACTGTAATTGTTTATTGGACATATAGTGTTATACACAAATGCAATCCAATAGCTCCAGGACTGCACTTGCTCTCATGATGCTTTAGATTCAGATGCTACTTTCGACTCACAACGACTAGGCTACAAACGCAAATAAAGCCTAATTTAGTTGGTGTCACATTCCGCTCATAGTTTGTTTGTTGGTCAACATTTACAACGCATGGCTCCATACGTAGTACGGTACGTGTTACAATTTTAATGTAATCTGCTAATAGTGAAATACTGCATAACTGTTAATGGGATCAACAAGTGAATTATCTCGCCTAAAACATTGGTTTAACCCATTTAATGGTATAGTGAGTACCTTTATAATACTGGAAGTAATTTATTTCCTAATATTTCAATTGATATTTTTCTGGAAAAGGGATTACTCACGTACCGTGCAAAGGGGTAGAAAACGCGTGCGAGCGTGAAATGTTTTACGATTCCTCTGAAATTAATGGCATTGGCATGAAACAAGATAAAATGTATTTGAATTATTTTGTAACAATTACCTACTCTCTTACATTAAAGTTTATAACGAAAATAGTAAAAAAAAATAAGGCAATTTCCTGCAAGGTTATTTTCTGCTGAACTTCCTACTTACAAAAATGAAGATCCCACCAATTCCACACGTGAATGAGCGTCGTAATAATATACACTTACTAAGCATGGCATGACTACTTGCAAAAAAAATTAAATCGAGACGTTGTCTTTAGATCGTGTTGTATATCCATGAATTTCATGCAATCCTTCTGTTTCCCATAAGGTTGCAATGAAGCGAGAAGTGTCACGCGTGCGCGTAGGACAAAAATAATTACAATGACGCAACGCAACAGACTCCACAGAAGGCATAACTGTGAGTATGACAGCATAGAAACTATATGATAGTCTATGAGCGAAATGATAAACCATAGACAAAAATGTGCAGATACTCAAATGATCGTAATTTCTGCGATAGTGAAAGGGGCATACCAAAATATGGCGTACTTCCCCTTAATTCAGCACTTCCACTGAAAAGGTACCTGTGGAATGTTCATGGAATGTATTTTGATGCTGCACTGTAATCCAATACATACATATATGAACTAATATACGGATAACATCTATATAATCTACGTTGAATTATGAACAATGCCGTGTGCACCTGTACTGTTATTCATGTCACCAGAAAGCTTCCTTGAATCACTCGAAAAATTGAAGTCTACTAACTTGAGATGAGACACCCCTTTAAATGAAAAAATCAGCAGCAACGGTACACATTACACGCTCACAGTATCATATATGAAATACCTGTAGCCAATGCTAATGTGCAAGTCTTGCAGCAATCGTCCTACCATTTAGTGAATTGAATGCTCACCTCCCAATAAACCGTCCGACCCTCAAAATATGTATATACCATTCTGCCATGGAATGGAGAGAATGGATTGTCCTTTCCACTCACTACTTGCTAAAGAAGAATAGGACATGCATTTGCATCCTAAGTCTCCGTGAGAAGGAGCATGACACATATTTACTCGTCAGACTAACTCAGAGGACCCCATGATAATGGTGCGTGAATACAACAACATAGTAAATACTCTATACTTTCAAGTGAACAATGTTTGCATTTTTGGACTCATGAACATGACACCACCGCCTTCAAAACAATCAAGGATCAAATTATCATGAAGTAGTTTATAAAAGTATTGTGTAGTATAATTACTGAATGATGAGTATTATACGATATTGTCTTGCTTTATTTGACAACACCTGCATTGATTATGTGATTATTATTGCACTTGCACCTATATAGGTACATACATCCTTCAGTGCATTCATCTTGCTAGCTGCCTCCAAAAAATATCTCATCTCCTCTTACAACATCTTTGTTACTTGGAATTACACGCAAGAGCAAGCATTTTGTCTGCAAACTAAATATTGCATTTCATATCAACAAAATATGCAACGCTAACTCGCATTATTAAAACGATTACTTCTAGATTAGCAACTCGTCGCTAGTCAGTAAGGGCATAAAAAATAACAACAAAGATAATGATTAACTAAAACAAGTACACCTTCATAATAGTTGAATTGATATGTAGTAGTAATTTATAATCTAAATAAGAGCAAACTGAAGTGAATACAATGGTGACATGAAAACATTCACTAAAGAACGACAACGAAAATGAAACTGAAGGAAGAACTTTATCTATTTAGGTTTGTATTTTTGTGGCCCAGCTTGAGTGCGAATATGTAAGTTGAAATGACATTCAGTTGGCAAAAAATGCATGACAGATTGGTTAGATAGAAAGAAGGAGCTTAGAATTCTCGCAATAAAAAATATATAAAAAACATGAAAAATGTAAACTTACCGCAGCGTTCAGGTTATACTCCTTTGCCCTCGTCATGTTGATTCGTCGAACCGAGAGCAATTGATTTGTATACAAGCAACAAAGGATGGTACTGATTGAGGTGATATATGATTAAGGATTTTGTATGGTCAAAATGACAAAGGAAGATGGACACATGAAGTCACAGGAAGTTATTTCACAAAAATATCACAGGAGCACGACAACAATATTGTTGTTGGTTTATTGATCATAAAAGTTAAAATTCGCTTGACAGTGTGTATGACAGAAATACGACGCTGTTAATCGCGGAGCAAATTTGTGTAGGATAGCACAATTGTCGAAAAATAAAGTAGCTTAAATTTAAAAACGTAACATGTATAACATGTTTTCTATTTCTCTCAAATCTATGACGGCTTTTTGTATCTCTAAAAAATCGTTAGAAAAAGAAACTAGCGTGTAGTTTGCCAAAATAAAGTACAAAGTAGGTAAACTACGCAAGTGCAATTTTGTATGTAGATCTTGACAGCTAGCTAGTAGTTCCTTCTTCCTCCTCCCCTAAAATGCAACAAGAATAAGAGTAACTAAAAGGACAAAAAAGTCTAGTTATTTCGCAAACTTTTTATCAGTTTTGCTTATTATATTGACTGTACAGTTTCCTTGCGTGTGGTTTAATTTTTATTGCAAAAAAATCAAGTATGCATTTTGCTGCAAACGTGTTCTGTTAAACTGATGCACAATGCAACACGAATGAATGACGTGACGTGTTTGCGGCTAGTGTTTTTTCTTTCTAAAAAATTACAAGTGCCTCTCCTCGAGCGAAGGTTTTACCTCTTCCACAGTTTGAATGGAACTAAAGCTTTCAGCCTTCATCGGCAGACAATATATATATACCAGAAAGGACTCCCAATTGTTGACAATCTAAGGCGATTTTGTGAAACGATGCAGTGGAAGAGAAGCACCAGACCAAAGAGTGAATGAATGCTTCATCTGGTGTATGTATATTAGCAATTTATGTGTATGAAGTATGGATGATGGAAAGAGCAAAAATATTTACCTTTGTGCTTGCTATAAGCACGATTTACCATTCTCTGTATATACCTGCACCTGAGAAATATACCGAAACTGCATGTTAATATGGTGAACCTTATTAGAAGGTATCTCTAGAATGCAAAATATCATTTGCACGTTACTTTGACGCAGTTTGTGTACATAGGTACATCGCTTTATACCAAAATAGACAAGTGCATGTGGTTCGTCATCATCGTCGTGAATGGACTAAATAGATCTCGTGTAGCAACAATGAAAGATGCTACCTTTAAATGGCTTTGGTTATTCTAAGCAAAGAAAATTGTACAGTCTATACAGCCACATATAATCATTCACATTCGTTCGAATGATTTGCTTATATGTATATAGAGTAAAGGAACACGTATATACCAGTTTATATAACCGTTGTTGCTTATTGTTAGTCAATATTATATGTATTATGGTATGACTGATGATTTCTTCGGATATTTTTGCAGATAAACTGTTCATATGAAGACTGTAAGCATCTTTTAAAGAATCTGTACACTGAAAAATTGAATGAAACTGAGCAGTCGGGATATCAATAGCCGTAAGTTCAACCATGCGTACCCAATCAGTAACGTATAAAGTCTTAAGACTTTGGTTGAATGCTTGCGTATGGTAAAACCTACGTCAGCAACTCCTGCAAAATTTTTCATTAAAATGGTCAGTGATGTGTTGGTGACTGGTGATGTGATGACTGATGTATTTCTATACCAAGTAAGTTCGTAAATGTAAAAATGCATAGGAATCTAGATACGCTTTAAGAAAACAAAGAATCCCTAGAAGTTGCCGAATCAACAGGTTTACCTTGTACATATCATGAGTAAAAGCCATTTCAATGCACGACGCCACAACGTGCTTGATGCACACAATGATTAAGTTTAAAAGTTTTATTTTTACTTTTACCACGTAATAAACAACAAAAAAGTTGTACATATGTAACTATATATAATTAGAGTAGAATAGGTTCTCCCCATGATTCTCGCGTACACCGAACCGTATTTCCCTTACGAATCTCCTGTAAACATCCAGTATGAATCATATATTTAAGTATAATGTACGATGTACAAAATATTAGCTCAAACTGTATTCAAGTGAAATAAAAAGTGCCATATATCACTACTCTAAATCATTATTTTTAACGCAGGTAGGCGGTACGCTGTAAAGGCAAATACACAGTAAATACATATCATCCAGCCAAGTTAGCACACAAGCCTAATTACTATTTTATACTCATTGACGTTGACGATATTCATTGAAACAATGTCACATAACCCAAAATTCCACTGGGAATGTGTATTTACCTATATAATATTTCATATGAAAAATCCATCCACGTGCAAATTGACGTTCCATTTACTTTTGTTGATATAATACTTATGTACCTACAAACTAAAAGTTTTTTTTTGGCATTTTCCACTACAAGCTTTGACTTACTGAATTTGACCCACAGCTAAACTATTGATTAACAAACAATAACCATATCATAACCATACTAGCAACCTGTCCCTAAATAGGGACGTTGGTAAAAATTTAGAGAGTGTGAACTTCTATTCTGTTAATAAAATAAATATACATGTACTTGCATATTACATATATAGGGCTCTACGTGATCACTTAATTGTAAATGAATTAAATGAAATGAAAGAACATGTCAATAAAATATAAACTCACACGCGGAATTGCAACGAAAATTTGTTGTTCATTTTTTGCCTTAAACAACTTTCACTATGTTAATCAGCGTGCTGGATAGGACCAACTGTCAATTTTTTAGCCAATTCTAATGAAAAAAACATTTCCCGCCTTTTTTAAATTTTTGGTGAGCCACGATCATTATGCTTGAAAACGGGTTTCACCATGCAAATCAGCGTGCTTAATTTGTACCAACTACCTATTTTTTAATTTAATTCTAACATAAAACAAATTTCCCGCTATTTTATCTTATAGGGGGCGCCAAAATCAATGTTAATTGATAAAAATGGCAGATGCTGATTCTACGCTTAAAACTCTGTCTGCGAACCAATGTTCAGCGCAATTTAAAAAGAGTAACTTTACAAACCGTTACATAGTTTCTTGTATAATTTTACCAACATTGTTCAAAAACCGTTAACGTTTTAAAATCGGTTAACGTAGTTATAAGCACCAACTTGGCCGTTGTAATTTCTGTACTCATTGGGGAATTATATTTCGAGTTGACGCACGAAAGGAACGCAATTTTCAGTTTTTGACCTTTGACCTCAAAATTGGCAGTGAACGGTTCTTAATTTCGAACTGTGATACCCCCATTGCACATCCCCATCTTCTTGGCTTTAAAACGATACCTTGCACGTGTTTCTACGATTAGAAACTAAAAAGTTTTAGGAATCACAACGAAAAAATCCAATTTGTATTAAGTATATAGATGAGTTTCCATATGATAACATTTCATTAAAGGAAAGAATAGAATTAAAACGGATGACTGGAACCGCTGGAACGCTTCCATTCTTCACCTATTGTTCAACACATTTCATCATGACCATGACGCAAAATAGTTTTGTTTAAGACAAGAGGAAAAACTATAATTTTATCGCCTTCATCGGTTACATATTATATCAATTCTAATGCATGTGCAATTCACAACGTGGCGTTTCCTCTAACTCCTTTAAAAATCCATAAATGAATGCACATGGTCCACTTCACTTGTGTTCCAGTCCAGTCAATCTTCGCAGTCTTTGTTCGCTCTCGCCGAGTCTAGCCAAGCATGACAGTGGACGTAGAGAGAACACGCAGCAGAAGACCCATTATTTACACCAGCTCATGAAACTGAACTGGAACGATGAAGAAAATGGTAGCGTAGTCGTGTGAGTAATATTAGCAGCGGTCGCAAACCATAGTCGTAGAACAGGAATTAACCACTGTACCTTGAACAGGATTCTGCACATCAGGATTTGATTCTATGAACCGTTATCAAACATGCTGATCAGGATGCATATGCAAAGTTAAACTCAAAGCGTCTCAAGTTGTCCAGAGCTAATTCAATTGTACTTATATTTAGCCAGTTCAAATGTTATCATAATAGTATGTACATATATATGAATGTTCCTACCTTTTTTAGTTGCATAACAAACCGTTGATGAGTTTCCATTGCACCTTCTTCATCTCGATAATGACCTTGTATTTAGGTTAATGAGTTAATTAATTTTTGCATGTAACTTTTTTCATTGCTAACGAATATTTGCAAATTTTTATTCGATTGCAATCGAAGGAATGTCAACTGCCACACATTCGCCTTTTTGGTATTTTTTATCGGTGATGTCATTCTACAATGTAGGGTGGAGTTGCAACCTTCTAAACCAGTTGTATTTTTTTACAATAAAGAATTCATTATTATTTTACACAAATCCGGTGGGTGAGTGATACCGAGTTAAGCAGTAATGGTATTATGCTAAAACTACATTAATCGATCATAATTGTATTTCCATTACAGATAAGCAGATGCAAAGGTTAACTCATCGCATTTTGTACACATCTTATTTGTATTTACTCTTGTTAATAACGGAACACCGTTGAGTCAGAGTCAAAAGTGTTGACGTTGACGGTTGTTCCAGCTCAAATTGCAAATCATAACCAGAACTTGTGCCATATGTCATATACAAACAATGAACTTTTAGTATGCATAAACATAAACACGCCATCCATTCATCCAGCCAGACGAATTTGTGGCATTTATAACTCATCTCATTTCTTAAAAATAGAACGTGCATAACTAACGTCAGTTTAGTGAGAAGATTATTTACGGAAAATGAATCTGAATCATCTCTGAAATGACACTTCTTTGAACACCTTAGCGGTATGACATACATATAACTGAACGATATTGATAAAACATCGGCATGATCTGTGAACTCTGACGCAAAATTACTTAAAATGGAACAACGCAATTGTATCTACAATATTTGCGACAGAGTTTTTCCAGCAGAAACCACACCTCACGCACGTTTCGCATTTGTCCACATTTGTATGAGACACATATTTGTAAAAACGCATTTAGACTTCATGAAGACAGTAATCTTGTGGTTGTGACTGGTAATCAGTTGAATATATCGGTAAACCCAACGCGGTATGTACAGTTCCTCTTTGGTTAAACCTTTAATTTGTTTTGTTTCTTCCTGTTTCACAAAACTGTGGGCTTTTTCGATGATTGTGTACTAATTTATGCGATATGAAAAATTTTAATTCATCAGGTCCAATGTTTCATGCGTTTCGGGATTTTTTAAAGAAAATAACAATGCTTTTGATGTGATTGTGATTGAAATTTAAAATCCGCGTCTTACTTGAATGAATAATATGTACTTCATAAACTTCCTAATATTCTTAATCATATCATGTTTCGAATCAAAAATACATTTGGCCAACTTTGGAATCTGTTGCACATGCAATGTAACATGAAAGTCAAAAACATGATTCAACCGAGATCTTGCAGGCTCTAGGGGTATTATTACCTGCACACGTGCATTAGCTTCGTATTCATAGCCCATAAAATGTTTCAGTAGGAGTTTGGAAAAACCAGTCCTAGACGACGACAGTGCCCATCCTAATGCTGACTACGTTTGAATAGGTTAGGTATAAAAACAATGAACCAGCGATGAATCCTGTGAACACGAGTATTAGTCATTCCTTATAACTGCCAACTATTACCTACTCACTACTTGGCAAGGGAGGTATGACGTCAGAGTATGTTTATATCCTTGTAACCACCTGAAAAGGGTGAATGAAACAAACATGAACCAGCAGACTGGTGACTGACAAGTAGTGACGCATGATATTAAGTAATAGGTTAAGACAATACGTACTATTTGAGCATCAACAGACTAGATGCACTGAATTTTTGTCATTAAAATGCCTATGAACGATAAAAGTGGACATAAAAATACGGACGGTAATATAATATTTCTCCTTCCATGTTTACTTTAAGTATGTAAATGCATAATACACACATGACATAATGGTTCTGTTTTGAGTTCCGGGAAAGCAAATCTGTTCATTTTAAATTAAAACCACCGTTGGGTTGAGTACAGTGATATCCTTTCATGAGTGTATCGTTACATGGAGTTGCGATGAATAATTCATGCATGAGCTACAAAGAACTTGTCGGTGCGGTGGAAATGACAAAGTTTATAATAATATGACTTATCACATCGTTTCTGAACATGTATTCATGCTTATACTACATTTGTCCATGCTTGATCTTGATAATATAAACGTAGTGCCTCATAACCGGCTTCTTCGAACACCACAATGAGCAGCTACATACGTCCGTTAATGACGTAGAAGAATTGTATTTACCTGGACAGACTTGCAATGAGAATAATGAAATATGAATTAGGACGAATAATAAATAAATAAACATTTGCAACATTTGAGACTATATATTTTCATAAATAATTAAACATAAACATGTAATTTTATTTCGCACCATTGTTTAGAATTTTTCAAACAAATAAAATGACTAAAACAATATGCATAAAACTATCCAAATAATAGTTGGTTACATGTAGTAGTTGTAATAATAATAATAAGTAAGTGACACGTTTGAAAACACAAAGTGTAAGTTGGCAATAATATTTTGCACTTCCACTGGAGGTGTTGGTTTGATGTTGACTAATTGAACTTGCATTCATCATCTCGTGTCATCTTTAGCAATAAGATCAGGCTATTGAACTATCAAACAAGCTGCTGGCGTGTGAGTGTTTATTTAAGATCTTACAACCATCAAAATCTACATAACTTTGAAAAAGGGGTAGCCGTTTCCATTGTTCATTTTACTTGTTACTTAACAAAACGAAAAATTAGCATGTAAACTAGCAATAACATTGTACTTGGCGAAATTTTAGCACAAAAACATATTTTTGTGTGCAAATATTCTAGGGAAAAGGATAATATTATAACATTTGAATATATATTTTCTTACCATTTCCATTATAAAAACTTAAAAATCAATGATTTTATGTCCTAACGTACCAATATTAAATTTTAAAATATTTTTTTTTGAATCGATATTGATAATATAACAATAATAAATGCCTTTACTGAATAATTTTCATTGTTCACAGTATACGTTGTGTGCATTATGTGCATGTAGTAGTACGTATATTTATATAGTTTGTAATTTACTAAACCTTTCCTCTTTTAGCACCTTTCCGTACGCATAGCTGCATGTAGTAATCGAAGAATTGTAGCACAGTATTTTAAAATCACCCTAATTTTTTTGCAGGTTTTAGTTTTGTACCGATTGATTTGTAACGTTGAAAAATAAGTTCAGATATATATATTCTTTAATTTACTTACTTAAAAATCCGTTAGCATTTCTCGTTCTCATTTCCTTACACCATTTTGAATTATGCCAAACCATCTTTATTGAACTGTACCTTAATTTCTAAACAACCTCATATAGTTCTCTCGCTTACATTACAATACACTTAGCCCCTTTCATCATCTATACCTTATGTATAAACTCTTCGTTAAAATCATTTGGTTTCTCTTTGTTTATGTTTAAAAAGATTGTTTCCGAGTTTAGTCCCATTGTTCCTTTTCGAATAAAGCAGAATAAAAATATACTATTCTACCGATCCTCTTGTTAAATATTCGCATAAAAACGAATAATTCTAGCTCACCCTTATCACAAAAAAATCATTTTACAAACAAGTGAATCATTCCACTAGACTCGTTGCTGACAAATGGCACACAAAAACGGTCTTATTCTACGGGAGAAAGATTATAATTAATGGAGTGAAAATAAGTAGCACAATGACAGAAAATAGTGACGTGACGGATGGAAATTCAGGTTTTTTCCAAATGTGGTCATATGTATCCGTTCCGATATACAGTTTAACTCCTACACCAATAAATCTTAACTAGATTTACTACAAGTTTTCCAGTTTTTTTTGCCCTGAGTACAGAATATAATTTATCCCCAAGAGGAAATGCGAATATATCATTAATATATTATGAAGTAAAATAAACTATGCAGAGATAATCTACCTATACATCTTACCTATTTTTCATCTAGCTGACTGAAAATCAAGTTGAATTGGATGTGAAAAATATATGTAAGAAGGTACATATTTTCTATTGGTTAGGGTCTACAATATAGCACAAATAAGAAATAATATCAATTGCCCACTCAACCATCCGAACATTCCTACTATGTATAAATCAACATGCATGTGATCTCCAGAACTATCTATTTTGGATTTCAAACACCCACCTGGTCAAACAAGTCATATTTTAAAAAGCATTCCCTAACCATTTAACCACTAAGAAGATTAAAAGATCAAATAAAATTGAAAAAGTATGTAGAAAGATTATGCTTAAGCCTATTTAGTAGTAGTAGTAGTACAAGTACATACATGTATGCACCTCACAAACTTAACTGAAACACAATAAATTCGCAAGGTAATAACAGCAACATGCAAATGAAAATGATATGAAAGTAAATATTGGTAAAGGGAGGAAATTAAATATGAGAATAATGGAATTCCTTAAATTTTGAACTTTTACCTTTGTTGACTGAACTCAACTCATTGACGTGATAATGATAAACATTTAAACAGGCAAAATAGCAATTTGTTGTTGACAAGAGAAAATGTAGCATTGTGAACAGGGGCAATGTTTCCAATCAATTATAATTAATCAAACCCAAGATCTCATATATGGTCTAGTGAAACCTACGGAGAAGCCTTTCGTCATTCAACAATTTCAAGGAAAATTTCCCCTCCTTTCTTCAGAGCTTTAAAAGCAGTTTGATCTTTCAGGGTGGAGAGCAACTGCTCAGTGAGAAGTACTCTAATTCTTGTAGTATTTCCAGGTGCACAAACAGATAGGAGGAGACGGTCTACTGGCTGAGAATCCTGGGGACATTGACTGCTGAAGAGTGAACTGAGGACGGAAGTTAGTTCCATAATTGATGGGGAAGAGAGACAAACCGGATGGAATATTGTATCATGGTCCAAGTTGCTTCCACTCGTACTACAAACTCCTGGTCCATTTATTGAAGTGTTGCTCTCTGCCGAGCTTGGTCCGTTTTCATTTTTGTTCTCCTAGAATGAAAACAAGCCATTCACTATTTTGTTTCTTTTGCAAAGTTACACGGTTTTATATGAGGATGAAATACGATTCTTACGTTTATGACAGTGATGAAGAAAGTGATTTTGTAATGTAATGCATTGAAAAGGCGGATTCCCTCCGCTAGACCTAAAAATATAAATAAGATTATTTACGTTTATAATAGTGATGAAGAAACAAGGGGGTATATGACAGATTAAGCACTTTTGATCAAAATTATTACGTCCTCTCCAGCGGTTAGCATTATCAGCATTGTGCATTCTTGTCCATATAGTGCAGTAATAAATTCGAGTAGTAATAAACTTACCGCACATTTCAACCAACTCTTCCTTACTCAGTCGCATCAAATCGAGACCACTAAAATCCCACAGGGTTTTCGTTGATCCAAACCTGATTTACAGAGAAAAGTGTTGGATTTAATTTGATCATTATAGTATGTATTTCATGTGAAACACAAGCCATCATACACATTTACCTGTTTCTAATCAGCCAACGTCTAACAGACTCTGGAGAAAAGTGTGCGGAAAATGAACCTCCTTGTGTAGCAGCAGCAGCAGCCGTAGCAGCTGGAAAGTTTCCAGCTGCTTGACCTCCAGTGCTTCCATTCCCTGAATTTGAGTAGTTTTCGGGTGAGTCTGCGTGAGGGTGATCTGATGAATACAACGGAGATAGCATGGCAGCATGAGTTGACTGAACTGTTGACGGTGGAGATTCCAGAGACTCCAGTGGAACCTATTAAACACAATTTTCAATTCAAGCAAAAAAAATGTTTTTGATGACCTTTTCATTCGTTCCTACTTCTGGAGAAAGTCCAGACATGGAAATCACGCTACTTTAGTAATAATAGCCATCGACTTACGTCACTGAACACAGTGCATTCATACGAAGGCTGTAATTTAGCTTGCTCGACTGGGGTCTTCTTCAAAATCTTCTCTCGGTCTTGCTTGTGCTTTCTGTCTGCTCCCTTTAACTTAAACACTTTGACCTGACATGCAGCGGCATGGAGTCTGGCATTGTCAGGGTGTGAGTATGTCTCTATCATCATTCGAAACGGAACACCTGCCAATTTCACAATTACGACTACATTACTTGAATCAAAGGTCAAATACATACACCATATAATATCCCGATTGTAACAGTAACGATATTTTGCAACTGCATGCAACACCCACGCATAGCTTACCTTTCTCGCCACCATGTTTCTTTGGAGTAAACTCAGTACTTATGCAATTTATCTAGAAAAAAAATGGATTTGATATTATATGCAATATTGGTACGGTTCAGTGTATCCATTTCAAGCAAACCATTTTTTTAGATAAATATCATACCTTTACATACAACCCAACTTCCTTCAAAGGCTCCCAAAGAAACTGAATCTGATTGGTCGGAGTCTCATAGCCCTGTGATTGATGAAGTAAAGTAACTCCATACGACAATGGAAGATCGACCTAATAAAGAGCAACAACGGAGGATTCCATTTTAAGATATATTCCAAATGGGGGCACTGTGAGACATCCTGATTTTAGCATAGTTTTCATGTTTTTACCTGCAAAATCCTATCATTTGGATGACTATCCTCCCACAGAGCAATTTGCTCTCGTTCAGAAAATTGCAGTCTCCGATCATGGAAGCAGAGACGCACAACAGATCTGAAGACAACCCCGCGGTAGGCAGTAAGTTCGCCCAATTTTTTCAACTTAATTTCATATGGCTGGTTTTGATTCAGGTAAGTCAAAGTCTCTTCATTTACTTTCGTAGCAGTAGAAGTGGCAGCTGCAAGAACATACTGGAATCTAAGAAATGTTCACAAACGTAACATTAATTAACACGATTGTATAATAACAATTTGGAAAAGCGCACATTGCGCGTGTACATTTATTACTTTCGTGAAAATAACATGAGCATGATGAATGAGAAGGCAGTAAAACTGTCAACAGTCAACATTATCTTTAACTTCACCTTCTTTCGCAATCCAAGTGAATAGGATCTTGTGGATGATGATGACCAGTGTTTCCGGATGCGTTGTTCTGTTGACATGATGAAGAAGAGTGTGCTTCAAAATGGAAGTCACCAGGCAATGAGACCGAGGAGCCACCGTGTAAATGAGCCGCGGCAAGAGGGGTGAGGCCAGCCTCTTTAATGAACCCGCTCCTGTAATTACACATAATTGTTCCCGTGAGTGTAATTTCTTGTCATCATATACCTTCCAGCACAGTCAGCTGGGAAATATTTCGGATCAATTGAATTATTTTTATTAGTTCCTCATTCTGCCAGCAATAATACTTTTCTCATTGATTGAGTTGTAAGTTAAAATAGCATAGCGAAAGTAGATGTGATCAGCAGATTGTTTCAACACGAATTACCAATTATATTATGAACACAATTGAAATAAGAAAGTCTCCATTGGAGCCTTGAGCCAATAATAAAAATTAAGGGATGAAACTGGAAATGATATTATAGTTGTCGCTTTCTTTCTGTCCTCGAATTGAATTAGCTGCGATACTGTGAGACACAACAGCGACCGAAATTAATTGGCCGAGGTATTTGGACTTGGACTGAAGTAGCATTAACATTAAACGTCTGGCAATGCATAGGAGATCATAAGGCATTTTCCTAGAAGTTCATGTACTTGACGAATGCATGCTAGACGTAATCCATGCTAAAGTAGTACATGAAATTGGATTGCTCTAGTTCTGCAATCTAGCTTTCTATACAAAATATCAAGTCAAACAAAGCTGCAAAATATGAAAATTGAGAATGTATTTGATAGATGCAAAACGAAACATGATTCTTGAAAAGTATACATATCGGACCCATTTCTATTTTCTCTCGAGGAGAAAGCGGAAATTGTTTTAATGCAATGCTTTTGGGACAACATAACTTACGGAACATTGGTGGTGGGATTTGCTGCTTGTGGAGAAGAATTATTCGCATTTCTGTTGTTGTACAAAGAGGGAAGGGCAAGGAGTGCTTCCGACATATCATATGAATTGTTCGACAGATCAGCCCCGAGACCAGACAGTGAGCCGTCAAAATCTGCAGCCAAGCTTTCTGCTTCTGCCCACAAACTCCCTGAAATTTTCAAGTGCATACGTATGATATTTATGTACAAGAAATAAAAATGGAAAAATATTAACAACTTTTGTTGCCGATGCCACACTGTTTCATTTTTTAAATTTGACTATTTAGTGTTATCCTTACCTGTATTTTGTTGAACACCCCTCCCTGTCGCTGCATTTGCTTCCATTGAACCGTTCATCCCTCCAGCAGCATTGACAAAAGACTGCCCTGCACCTCCACCCCCGCCGCCAGCAGAAACCATTTTACGTTTCCTGGTCTTGGTGCCACTGTTTTGAACTGGAGCTTGACAAAATGTTTCCAACTTGTCCGAATTGTCTGACGCATTATCTGAGCATGAAGATGGATCTTCCATGGGAGACGTCATCATTGGCGGAACGGACCATGCTGGAGTCTTGGCGGGTCTAGGGGTTCTCACATCACTTGTGGACATATTTCCTGTTGGACCAACATAGTAAGATGGCCAATACATAAAAAATGTTCTTTAATGATGACAATAACTGTTTTCAGGAGTATGTACACTGTCTGGCAAATAGACAAGTTTGCGGCAACAAGAGCAACAATTTACTAGAGGCTTGAAACGTCACGTCAAAAAGAAAGATCCTGACACTATGACACAATATTTGCAGCTTATTTATTCGCAGCTACATACTTGAGCATGCATGCCATTAATTATCATGTTATTTCTAACTGAATAAAATTTGCAAGATGAAGAAGAAAGACGACATGCGTAACCTTATTATCGAGTCAAGATATTCACTTTACTGACATGCATAATAGACGCCAAGTCAAGGCTATAGACATAAATAGCCCGAGAAAGATCAATAATCGCGCAAAATTTGATGCGCTTTTCACCTTTGCAATAATAAGCACACCATCATTCCATTGGATCGCGCAGTCAAAAGAATGAAACAACCTCTATGAAAATGATTCTAGTACACAATTTTCGAGTAAATTAACTTTGAGTACAGCAGCACTACACGTGGAGCATGAGCCGACATTTCATTAACAGCCTCATAGTAGAATAGAGATGGCTAATTTTAATAATAAAACGTGCTATAAATTTTCCGAGTGATGATATAATCGTAACACCAGCCGTCAAACACTGTTTTGAGCACAGACACACACATGCATGGGGTAAAGTACTTATAGAGGAGTTTTATTAAATCTGTCGACCGGCTAATGCCAAAAATGATTTTTTCTCGCTCCTTTCTCCGCAAAGTGTATGATAACTCTATTTTGCACACTGTCCTGCCACAGGAGGATCAGGGGCATAGTATTAAAGCCGGTTTTGCTGCTACTGGCGAATAATAGCAATGTTTGAAGCTATTATTTCCAACAACCACGACAGACAGCGACACGACACACCAGCACTCATGGTATGTGGTTTGCTTGCTATATACAGAAAAAATTCGTATATTGTGTAAAAAGTATTGCACACGACACAGACATATTTTACGGTTAGTTATACATATATATCATATCCAACAGCTCTCATTTATGCATGGGCATGTGCTTTTTGAAAAGAAGAAAAAAAGGCCTTTTCAACAGCTCTACTATATAGACCATATTATAGGCAAGAGGTAAATTGCTAAAAGTGAGCTGTTAGTTTGAGGACCATGTAATCATACATAAATACGTATGTATGCATATGGGGAATCGTTGTAACTGTTGACTGCTGTTACATTCAGCAATAAAGTTTGGTTGAACAACAAGTTAGCCGGAACGTTTCATGGTTTGTTACATGGACATTTAGTGCAAGTGCTTAGACTCCATTTTATCCCATCATCATCCAGAGTCCCCGGTCATAAACATTCCTACTCCAAGTTCCTATTATAGCATCTACACACACGGTTAGGCTGAGTGTTCCAAATTCCATATGTTTTATATTAATTGCAAGCTAGAACATTCCTGTCGATAACTTACCACGTACAATACAATTATCTAATGATCCTGTTTCAATGATCAATATTCACTGGAAAATTGATGCTCATGTGAGGTAACAGCTTGTATGTATGCATCAATATTGAATGAGCAGCAAGGCTGCTGAAACCGATTAGTTCTACACGTGACAATTGCAATTTTACTCCACAGACAAGGTATAATGTAAGCAAATTTACAGGCACAAGATGTTATGTAGTATGTCACATGAGACAATTTTCCAGGCTTTAATAAAAAATTAGAATACATTGAAATTATAATTAGCCTCCTGCATTGCTACTACCGATCGGCTTCTTTGTGGAATGCAGAGTTATATTTTAAGGTTCATTATGCGATATCAGTTATTTAACAATTATTTATTCATAAAAATTAAACCTCATTCCGTTATATTTTTACTAGAGCTTGTTACATGACAGCAAGAAAACACATGAGAACACACAGACTACATGGGGCAAATTTTTATGAATGATTCTGATAGAAAAAATTTACTTTTGTCCTCTTCGGTCAGCCCCAATACTCTGTAGTCAAATCATGGAATATTTATAATTGGCCGTGTATATTGGATTTTTAGTTGGGAATATGCGCAATTATGTAGACGTGATGAAGCTAGCAAAAAATCTTTTTCATGTTCCATAGACTATTGTACAACATGTGAATGTACAACAATTTAAAATATACGTCACAAAAGTAGACAATCCAACAAAGTTGATGCAAAAAAAGAGTTTCATTTCTTGTTGAAAAGAGGAAAAAAGTAATTGCCATTTTTCACTAGTCACTCTAGTGCATTGGCGTCTTTCCCTTTTGTCAGAGTAATAACGATGATGACGATGATCATCATCGTACCCTATACACTAGCACCAAGGACATGCATATTTTATGAGATTTAATACGTCAACCACCTCACAACGACTACTTATCTAGGCATTAGTCAGCCAAAACGAAATCCATCAACATCCATGTAACAATAATGAAATAAAAAATGTAAAAAAATTAAGCATAACTTAATGCCCTAGAGCTTCTACATATCCCTCTCTCCGATTTGTCACATGTTTTGTGTACTCAAGCTTTATAGTAAGCATTATAAACCTTACCGTTTGGCACAGTATTTATGGTGCTATTTTTCGAATGCATATAGTACACATTTGCGTCTACCTAGAGATAATAAAAGAGGACAAATTGGCAAGACGAAGTGGAGAAAAATGGGAATCAATTAAGTTCTTAAATATGAAAGGTTTACTCAAAGTACAATGATGTATACACATACCTACGCATATGAAAAAGTACCAAAAATACACACGAAGAAAGTGACAATTAGAATAGATGAAAGGAGGTGGTGGTTGAAAATCGGTATGCACGTATATAGTTTACTATTTCATAATTTGTTCAGAATTTTTTTTCCAGCTAGTTATAGTATAGTTCCTTCATTCATTCAAGATATTATGCGATTTGCAAACATTATTCAAACTCCAGCCTTTCCAATTTTCTCCAGCTTACAACAATTTAGCGGAAATTCCCAGTTTTTTCTGGAGAGACAGGAATAAGCAAGCACGCAATCATTTGTTCCGTTTAACACAACAGCACATCAAAAGCATTATTAATTTTTTTTCTTTCAAGCTTTTCTGTGTAGCCGGATAATCCATTTGTTTTTGTAGGAGACCGAGTTGTATTATATAAGGTGCTGCTTATTATGTGCATCGTGTTCGATTATAAATATATAACAATTACAGGTACCCAAAACATGCCAGTCGGTTGTAAGGTATAAAAAAAACTTTGTTTCGTTGATATTGCATGCATGTGGTTGTCTCGTGTTGATGAAATGTACCCTTGCAAAATTTACGTTATAAAAATAATATGGCATACCCATTGGCCGATACTCTTCCAGAATGGTAAACTGAAATTAGTTACACATTACATAGCATGAAATGCCTTTAAGTGATTGTCTGACTGAAGAGGAAAGGCAAATTGAAGCAAAGTGCTAAGAGTGATGTTGAGCAGTTCTCAATGCACTTCAAACGCATACTATAAAAGAAGAACTAATTCCTAGCAATTAACCACGCAAACAAAACCTCCAATAACTAATTTGATTGAAGTTTTGGTAGTGGTCACTTTTAGACGATCACGCATTTAATGAAAATTATTTCCAGCTTTTAATCAAATTTTAAGTTGTTGAGTTTTGTGTGAGCATTTTTGTACTTGACATGCCACAAGCATCTAATGCATGAGGAAAACCAAGAAATAACTTTCCATTATCAAACTGAACAGTGAGTCATACCATTAAAGTTAAATGAAACGTATGTACATACATAACTACGTTGATAAATAGTACATGATATTAAATATTGTATTTTGCGGTGCAAGTTTGGTTAGTAGTACCCCTGCCCCTGGCCTCTGCTAAAAATACCTCGGTTTATAGCGAGGCAAGAGAAATGAACTACAACGAATCCCTGTAATATGTACGCATTAATCATCCATGTGTAGCTATATATGTGTAGGTATGTAAATATATGACATTTTTATATTTACAGTGACTACCGATTTATCTCATTACTCATTTCATTCTCGTAGAAAAGAAAAGGGTTTGTGGGCTATTGTGTTTTGGAAGGGATCGTCTAGACATTGAATATGAGCAATCTCAGTCAAAAGATACCCTTGAGGAAACTAGACAGGTTCATTTTCACCAACCTACATTTGCACGTAAAATGTTATGGAATAAAGCAAAATCGTCCCGAAAAGATAGGTCAGCCTATTTTATGTATCCCTTTGTGTAAAAATAAAGCATATTGTGTGCTATTTGATGTGCTTGTGTTATGAAATGCCGATTTCTGTCTATGCAAGGTTGAAAGTCTGTCATCCTACCTTTTTATTATGACCCAAAAGTACCTTTATAATATGGCCAACTTGAAATGCAACTTGTCACACAGATACGTTATACATGCGTCCGTGGTATAGAATTAACTTTCTTTAATGGATAGAGTATGAAAACACTGTTTTCCACCGAGTTGAGCAATAAAATAAAAGTTCAGAGAAACAGGTAGCATGTGTCGTTAAATTTTAAAGCTGAAATGGATAGAGCTTTCAATTGCAACCAATCTAATTGCTGCAAGTATGAGGATTATCATGGTGCGATCAAACGGAATTTAAAAATTCAAAGGCAATGAACCTTTTGTGAACAACGTTTTTGCTATTTATATAAGATAATTGCCCTCCTAGTGTCGCCATTTACGGTTTAAACTTTAAATCATGTCCCATTTTCTTTAAATTTAGAACTTTTGCCATGAACATCAATAGGAGAAGAATTAGTATACCTCTGTTGACACTCTGACAAGTGACCCCTGAACCTTAGAAAAATCTATTTTTGTACAGACTTTGTTCTAAATTTATCGCAAGATGATTATAAAAGCCATATTGTGCGTGCGCTGTTGCATGGGCTTACAGCATAAAGTAATAAGCATTTTCATCATCTCATCCTGAAATACTTTGCATTTTACTGAATATGTACTACTTTGGGCTTACTATGATGATAGGTGGACATACTGGCAAGTAGATATCCAACTCTGTAGTCTTCCATACTGTGTTGCTTTGTTGAGGATTTAAACCCTGATTTACGGTCTTCTTTTCCTTTATGTTCGTGAGAACTGTGAATTTTTGTGAAGAAAGGGCTCTTTCTCTTGGTAATAATATGTTGGACAACGTTAGGGCTTCAACAATTTTGTTCCAAAATGTAAATCTTCAAGTACCCAATGCAATATCAGTCCAGCATATAAAAATTTGACGTTCCTTATCAGTATGTAAAACAAAAGAGGTGGTTGTTCTCAAACAAGAAGAAATGGATGTTCCTCCTGCTTACTCGTTTCAAAAATGTGATGCCTGAAGATACGCGATATCAATTCTTATAAATCCCTCTTTTTAAAAAAAAACTCGTTAGATCTGAATTCACAATATAACCAAATGATGAATTTATCATTGGAGAGATTAGCATGCTCTGCTTCCAATTTTAACTGTTCCTGAAATATTCATGTTCTTATCCAGTTTTCGTGTCTTGAGTAGAAGTGGTTGTAGTATAGTACAGCATTGGCAGCTTACTCCATTAAAATGTATCTCCAGTACTTTTCCCCATTAAAGTATCTTTTCATTGTATTACCATCACGAGAGAGTTGTAAGAATAATGAATACGAGCTGTTGTGTGATGTTGATAAGTGCACAAAAGTTGATCATCAACTACTTAATGACTGATTTTGATGAAGTACCAGATATCTAAGTTTTACGAAAGTACAAGACATGAAGACAAAAATTTATTGGTAGATGGTATAGACACTTCAAATGGAAGTAGTCATACTGAACAATGTTTGTTGTTTTTCTTATTATTCCTTTCTCCACTCTTCTTATTCGGCTCTTCTCGCGTTGTGTGTGTGTCTCCTTTTTATCACTTCAAATGTTTAATCAGGTTGCTTCCACATTTACGTCACAGGCAATGTCACCTTACACACTTTTAAACATTTTAACGCTGACGGTGATGCTGACGTGATACGAAAAATGATACATTAAGATTTATTTTGATGGGTGCAACAACGCAGTTTTTTATTTAAATGCTTGTCATCAACAACTTCTGTCGATATGTGTACGGTACTTTCGTTAAAAAGGTCTTACTAATGTTGATTTGATTTCATTGTAAACTTATGTATAATGTTCTTCTGGGTTTTATATATATTTTTTTCGTTTTGTTAAGTAATATGTAAAATATGTCTATATTTATGGATGATAATTAGTATACTATTTAAGCATCATCACGGAGATCCCCAGAACAAAAGACAGTCATGAGAAATTGTTGCACAAACTGACGGACAAGCTTCTTGTTGGGAAAAATATTTTTGAAATTTGTATTTAATCGAAATGTATTATCCAATGATGAATTTTTTGTCGATATTTGTATGATTCGCAAAAATTTGAGTTATTTTAGAAAATGGAATTTGTATGCAAACTTGCAAATTACGACCGTCTGTTCATGAACAATTTGGGATCATCGTTCGTTATGTTCCCGTTGCCCCAGTTCAATGTAAAGAGCAAACTCTTCCAAGCACCAAGTAGTAGCACACGATACGCACAATACAACGCAGACGACAAGGTTTATTCTACTTTCGCTACACTCTTTGAATTGAAATCGAATGGTCATTTAGCTATCACAGAAACTTATGAGAGACTTGACACTTTTCCTTTCACTCTCCTTGTCACGCTCTCTCAACACAAACACGCCAACAATGAACAGGACCAATGGCCGCCACTAATATCCCATCAGTGCGCTTCTTAATTACCAACCAATCACAACAAGTATCACTTTTACAACTCTTGGAATGCTGCTGATGGCCTTTACGGAATCGGATAATGGAAATGCGCTTGACAAGTTCGTGAAATTTTCTAGTCCACAATCGAGACTTGGCAAGAACTTTGATTCCACCTCCAAAATACTGTCTGCAACTGTCAACTTTGTTTTGGTAAAATTTTGGTTTCTGTTTGATTAGCAATAATCTGCTGCCACCACTGCTACTGGTGAGGCTTGTATCTCTACGGCTGCCGACCATATTCCACCATTCTTTACATAGGAATTAAATTCCCAGCGTCCCGTAAAAAACGAATGACGAAGCGAAGACGAGTTCAAAGATGATAAGTTCACAAAATTTAGTTCTCTTTCCAATTGAGAACGTGTTTCCTCATCCGAATTTGGAAGCGGCCCGGTGCTGTTGGTGATGACGATGACGATCACAAGTCATGTACTAAAAAGCCACATTAGATGAAAAAATGGTGCAATACTAAGTCAAATCGCAAATCGGTCAGCGATAAGAGGAGTATTTGCCTTGTCTTACTTCAAAACAAGCTTCTCTTTTTTTTCTCTCCCAAGAAGAGAAGTTGCAGTAGTAAAATTAATTGATAAATTACGTCCTGGGCGAATGCCTATACTTGAATGCGGTCAAAGATCTTGATGGCCACTGACTTTGTTCCAGATGAGGCTTTCCTATATTCCATTAGGTACATGTAGCAGAGATAGATAATATTCTTCTTAAGTTCGCTGTTGCATATGGTTTGTATAAAAGTAACTTGTTCGGACCACGATACTACGTTGAATTCTCATTCGTAAGAGTTTAAGAAGACCAGCACCAAACGGCGATGATGATGGTGAACAAACAAGAAAACCTTTTTGGCTGGTGATGATGATACGAAAAAGAATGGGGCTTTGAAATACTTATGGATATGCACATGTACGACCACTACTAGTGATGATGGTGAGGTATGGTGTGTGGTATGACACACACAAGTAATAATTTTCATATACCACAGAACGGAATAACTTGAAGACTTAACGCAAATTATGACTATATCAAAATATCATCCGCCTAAGCTAAATCTTTTTCCCATTCCATTCGGCCATGGAATCAAAAAGCTTATTGTTTTGTTTTACTTAACGTACATGGGTACATGTTTCTCTGTGTGTATGTGTATGTGTAACAATAATGTATTTATTCGAAAAGTAAAAACTGGAAGGAAAACGTGGAGGATACAAGCCAACCGCTGAGAAAAACCCCAAATCTGAGACAAGAGGCAAGAAATAATAATGTTGAAACTAAAAATCAAATAACTGTAACAGCAGCGTCAGCGCAGCAGATTGTTGATCCTGCTGCACTCCTTTGACTGCTCTCACTGTTCAAGAGTTCAGAGAGCCAACTCTGCAGCTTCTTTTTCTTCACTTTACTCTTGTTACTCTAGGTATTTGCAGTTTTTCCGACGATGATGATCACTCTAATGGCGTATAAAAGGGAATGGTACGAGTTCCACAATAACAGAGCCGTTTTGATGATGATGTTTGCGGTTGATGGAGGAAAACAAGTTGAGGTATAAGTGATAGTAAAACAGAAGGAGAGAGAGAGAGAAAGAGAAGTGCTACTTGAATCAAAGAAAAAAGCGAAATGGACTAAATTTTCCAGATCCAACACTTCTTATACATACATATTTAGCATGAATGATGATGATGATGGTTATTATTATCCTCTTTATTGTTAACGTCTATTTGCACGCAAAGGCAGGTCTCTTTCAATACCGATCAGCAACATGAACAGTCAATTCTTCTATATTATTATTACGAATATAAATAGCGTCTTTGTCCATGCAATCTTGGTACAAATATTCGATATTCTATTATATCATCGCCAGTATTAGTTCAACTGTTTTAAAAGATAGACGGTATGTACAATATATTATATGCATTTAGAAGTCGCAAGACCTGACATTATTTTTGTACATTTGTGCTTGCAAGTTGGAGATTGAACATAGGTAATTCGTTCTGTAAAGAAGCAAGAAGACGACGGAGCGCAGTTATACTCCAGAGCATATAGGTACTGGAAATAGCGTTGGCTTAACTGAACATCTTAAGCCGCTACACATTAGTCAACAGTTATTAGTTTCCAAGCTTTAAGAAGTAATGTTGCATATGTCATACTATTAGTATTATTGCTAAAGATGATGGCAGCGGTCGTTGTAGACAAGCCTTGGACTTTCCACTTGAACGAGGTTTTAGTAACATCCTCGTGTTATACATTTTGTAAATTCCATACAAAATCAGCTTAGTAAGTAGAAGGAAATTATTATTATTATTATTACCATATAGGTAGTGTGTTGTACATACAAATATAGTATTAAATTTTCATGTACGCCACAGCTTATTCACTATCAGTTCACACAGCACACACACAGAGAAAATATTATGCGTTATAATATAATCATTATTAGTAGTAGTATTAGTAGCTGTACAAGTATCGACATAATGACTCTGTGAAAGAAGTCTTCAGCTTACTTAATGGAGGTAGTGGAATTGATAATGACATTATATTATGATGGTTTAAATACTCAATCTTATCTTCCTTCTCTCGTCTTATATTTATATAGCTACTCCAATTTCACTTCTTGTTCACTTCTCCTCTCTGCTAAAATTACTCAACATTACACCGAGACAAGAGTTCATTTTACAAGAGGATTGTTTCAGTATCATCGTTACTGACACTAAACCATCATAGAGCATATGATCCATCACCAAAAAAGCACCACATGTGCATTGAGTTCATTTTCAACGGGAAAAATTTGTTAATAAAATTTTATAACAATATTTGTAACAAAAGCATGTCTTTATAGGAAATTTATTCATGAGATGACAATGCAATGGTTTAGTACTAGCTAGCAAGACACAGAAAGAAAGATGAAGGCTGGTTAAATAATGGAAATATACAGCAGAAAAGTTGAAAGTCTTTGCAACTGCAACTTCTATTTTAGTTTGCCAGTATTTACATACATTAATGTATGTACCTACTTCGATAAGACAAGAAAACCGCGATACAAATAAATTACAAGTATCTTCTCAAGTGAAGTAAACGGTATAAACGAAATGTGTCAACTGATTGAAAGTTTTGTCTGAGGCATGTACATATGTAACTCTATGAAAGCTTGACTACAGTTTCCTGTCGTGAATATGTAATTAAAATTACTCTTATACGAACGCGTTCACACTTGCCTATAAACCTTATATACCAACATATAATAATGTGACGTATGTATATGTACTTCTCATCAGTGTCGAGAAAAACCTTTCTCTGTTCTGAACTAGCTTAAAAATTATAAACAAATAACAAATACTAATGAAGTTTTGATGATATTGATAAAGTTTTCCATGAGAAAAATTGAGATCACATCATCATTATATAACAGTTCTACCAAATTTCAGTATATCACTACCTATCTACATGTGTATATGTTCATGTTCGTTCATCTTATCATCATCGTTTGTAGAATGATATTCAGGTAAATTGAACACAAATTATACTAGGCCAGGGTTTCGTTGCTTCCTATCAGGACACTTTTATAGTTTCCTTTGCCCAACTGCTTTCCGAAAATGAAACAATGAAAATTGCAAACTTTTCGCGAGTGAACATGGTGAAAGGGATGAGCGGTAGTGAAAGAACGGTCTATCAGACAGAAAGGAATTGAATTTGTGCACCACATCATCATATCACCACATGGTGCATTAGTGGTGGGCTCTCAGTATTGGTATGCTCTTATGCTTACATAACCCAAACACAAGCTTGGCATGTACAAATAAGGCTCAAATAAGTACGCTGCAAGTATTTGTTGTTACTTATGTGCAACTTTTCAAATGTTTATAACGACTATGATGACGTGCCGCGTGGAGATACTACATTTAAATTGAATGAAAGAAAGCTTATTTTCGCCAATACATTTTGACAGTTTTCCATATACGAACTACTTAGTTTTTAGCATAGATTGTCGGCAGACTTGCTTGTCTTACCTACCTCATTGAGAAAATCACCAATAAAAAACTCATAACTCTTTAAAACATTCACATACACAAAACCATTAGAATATAAAGATGGAAAAACAAAACAAAGAATCAAACTCCATTCTCATCAACACCACCACCATCATCATCAGACCAACAGGAATTTAAGCAGCTGCACCAATCAACTTTGTTCATGTGGTTCTCATCATTGCCGTTTGATGTTCCATGATTTTTTAAAGAACACATGCACAAAACCACAAATTACATTACTTGTAATCGGTCGATGTAGTTCTGAACATAAAAGTATATGACGTAGATAGGTGTACATACTTTACTGTCATTGTTGTAAGCACGCGTGTCTGCATTCTACATAATGTCACTTGTAGGTAGACATTCCGCCTGCACAAACCGTTCAATACCAATTATTGTTCAGAAACTTTTCTTATTTCATTAAGAAGTGAAAAGAAAAATATCAAGGTATGATATTTAAAGGTTAGAGACAGCAGTATAGGACCCTTTTCTTCAGTTCTCTGCACTTCACTTAAAGAAATTTTTTAACCTTGCTCACTCACTCACGGACGGTCCATGAGCAACTGAGAACCAACTTTTTCATACAAATTCACTGATGCCAAATCAATTTGATGAGAACTACCTACCCATCACAAAGTACATCAACAGTTGTAGAGAATAGGTATTAGCCATAAAAGTAGTTTGTATGCGTATCAGCATATTATGAGGAAAACTTGTCGGATGGATAAATGATCGTGAACGGGCAATGCAATGCAGGAAAGTAGCAAACAAGTATTCGCAAAAGTAGTAGATGATATATAGCAAAGTACAAACTTTAATATACATAATATTATTGAGATACTACTTTAAAGAACTTTACTACATGCATATTATATTATATGTTATTGTGTTTATGAACACTATAAGTACAATTACATTATTAGCCTCTTGCCATCTTAAAAAACAAGAACTTGCTATTGTGCATATATGTATATATATGTATCTTTTAAAGCAAAGTAGCAGGCTTCCAACGAGCATCACCACCAGGATTCAGCATCCATCAGCAGCCCTCTAAACAACCAAATAGTAGCTATCACAGTGCAATTTATACAACACTTGTTGAGCTGGTCTATGCTCAACTGGTGGAACTTGATTTGTTTGTGTAAGAGTTCAGAGTATAATGGTAGTATTCAAGTCAAGTAAATGATAGATAAGTGCATATATTAACTATGTACAAGTATGTATCAGCACACACTCACAAATTGCTATATTGTATCCAACGACTCTAGAAGACCTCAAGCGTTTGCCACTTTAGCAGTGATAAAAAGACGAAAACAACTACTACTGTGTTGTCGATGTGGATCCCACCGCATACCGCATCATCATTTCTTTTTTTGTCTCGCTAAAAAATTGCACGCGCTTACATTACTACATGTGTACAAAGTGTGTAGCTCAATCACACATGGACATAGACACAATGTCTTCAATTGAATTCCCTCACAAACAAGTTGTTCGTATTTATGAGGACCAACCAACCGTATAACTGAATCATTTGCGTACACATCTGATTTACTCTCTCTAATGAATTACTGCATTCATGTGCGGCTCCATGTAGTCAGTAATACGTAAAGACATATATAGCCATTAAATGTGTGACGCGTATTGGGTATTTAAAAACAGACATGTTATAATATTCTTTCCAACATGTGTCCAATGCTGTGCACATTTAGAAAAAATACTGTTCTTGGTGCAACTATGTTTCTTTTTGGATTGTTTGATGATGTGCTTTCTTGATATCTTCGACATCATGATTTCAATATCATCCACCATTACTTTGTCAACGGAAAAGCTATGTGAACAAAAATCACCACACCACCACCACCCTTGTTATTGCTCCGATCTTGTTGTTGTGCTCTTGGTTGGGTGCCACTTTTTTTACAAGTCGACCGTTTTGGTACAGCTCAGTAGCTATTACCATTATCATGATTTCTTTAGGCACAGGGATGTATAACAGTTGTGCATGCCTAAATACTACTGGTTTACAACTTCAGAAATTAAGTACATTCGAGCTCAAATACAAACTCTTCTGCTTGTATGTTATACATACATCTATCCAACTTTTGTCATTAGTCGCTTCTTCAATTTCTAACTTACGTGAGCAATTACACAAGTATTTAATCATGGAGTGTGGAAGCGTATGGCAAAGTAGGAGGTAGGTAGGTTATCATAGAAAGTTGTACATTAAATACGGATAATATCATGGAACATTGCAATGGATGTTGTTTTGTTTGTAGATCAGGGTTGAAAGAAGAGTTTTTTTTTAATTTGCAAAAGCATAGTTATATTTGCATAGAATACAAGTTACATGGCATTAACGTGAATAATAATTTGATAGGCACTACGAAAATATAGACCAGACCAATAATGATAATAATGAAATTCGAACTTCGCTACCTTATTTCGGTACATGTTATCGACACACATATGTAGATAGTTGTACAAATGTTATATGTTAACAATATAACCAGTTCTCTCATCCTCATCCCCGCATAGCTAAAAGTGGCAACCAAGTGACAAAGTGGAATGCGTAAACGTGTAACTATGTAGTCACAAGAAAGAGATAGAATATTAGGTATTGTTCATCATTGTCACCCAAACAGAACCACTATCCCTGACAAATGATCGTATTTGTCTTGTGCATTCAAGAAGCTCTAATAGTTCTGTCTGTCTGGACAAAAGCACTATTTACATGATCACGTATAATTACTAAACCGGTACCGCACGCTAGGGTTGTTTCATCTTAATTCCTAAATGGAGCTTAGTCAGAATCCACCGAGGATGCTGTGATGATAGACAAAATCATAATAATAAATGATCTACTTGCTATGTAATTTTGTATATTTAATGCATACGACTTTTACAATCAGCTGCCATATCTAGACAGAATGAGTGAAAGTGAGACTGAAACTTTTCGCTAGGTAAAAAGTACTGCACTTTTGCTATACCTATGTATATTATGTTCTGACCATCCAACCACCGAGTTCGTAAATGGTGTGATATAAACCTACATATGAACATGAATAAACTTTATTGAATTTTCATGTACATATCAATGTGCATGAAATCAACATTGTCTCCACACATCTTATTGTGTGCGAAAAAATATTGTTCACTAATTGTTTCTCCGTTTAAAATAATATTAACTTAGTTTAGAACAATAAAGGCACAATTATCTAAAAATTATCTTCTTGGTTGCATCCTATTTAAGTTTTTCTTGTATTGAATAAGAATGGTACGAGTCCGCTTTTATGTAGCTTCCAAGGGTGTGACAGTGGGTGTATCAATATGCCCCAATACAGGGGCACAGGCGTGTGCACATCGTTTGTGAATAAATTAAATGCAGACCATCCAGTAACTTCAAGCAGTAAATTTACCGCAATGGCCTTTTCCAACGACTCTTTTAGATATAACGAATATTATAGTAATCATAGTATAAACGACTTGTACACGACTTGTTTGGGGAAAGTTGTTATGCATGCGGTAAGGGTCAGTAAATCTTAGCTAGATTGGAGTGGGAGTCGACCCTGGAAATTAATTTATTGGATTAGCTCTGTTCAGTGTTTGGTAACGAAGAAAAATATATAGCCGTACCTAATTAATGCGAGATAAATTGACTAGGAAAGTATTTGCACTTTGTACATTCTGCTATTTCATACTTATATATAATACATGATATGCGTTAACATTACGTAGCATAGGTAAATATATTTCAGAAATTCATAGTGCCAATTTGTGCCACGCAAACACACACCAGAGCTACAGCCAGCAGAAGTCTTTGTCCGATTCATTTTTGAAGGTCGTTCGGATAATAGGAGGGCCACTGGATTAACTGTAGCTGTAAGCAGACCAACTTTCATTCAACTCTGGACAAACGGAATACAATTTTCATTTGGTTTCTTTTCCTGCCAGCAGTCTCTTGTGGCACACACTTATCTTTATTACCTGACAGAATAAGGTACACTGCTTCGGCTACTGACGTCAATCGGTAACACGTTTACATCCTCCAATCATCTTTAGAGTTCTTATGGGATTGCATGAATAAAGAGGATGAGCAAAATATAATCCAAAAAGGAAGTTTTATTTTGTGCATATGTACAAGGAAAATAAGTGTCCTTTCTAATGGAGAAGGGAAGAAGAAAAACAAATGGCTTTTTGGTACAAGAAAACTCGCTTTGAAAATATTATTTTAGGGATTGTTTCTCACAAAAACCCACAAAAATATCGATGCTTAGAGTTATGTAATATGATTTGCAAACACAGTATTATTTAGTCTACAGTATAATGCCTTGAAAGTGGAAATGCTTTTTCTCTCGATATTTTTATTATTGATGACCCAGACAATGGGAGTACTGTGGACCATAAAACAATATAATAATATAATTTATACGCACCTTATATCATTTCATTTATCTACACAAGTGCTTCGTTTCAACTCACAAGTATGTAACTAGAACGAACTACATATCGGATAGGCAATAAGCTAGAAAGACAAAAAAAGATGTACGAGTCCATTCCTTCTGTCCGATCTATCATATAAATACATCGTGCAATAATAACAGACAGAAAATCTCTAGTTAATTCTGTCTAATGAAGTAAATGGCCAAATGTTCATGTACGTAAGTGTGTGCCACTATTGAGAACTTACGAGTACTAAAGTCCACAGTTCAATTCTGTTCTGTCAAAATTAAACCATTTAAAAGAAAAAAGTGGATGTCGGAATATTATACCGTTCTCTGATAAGTAATATATCAAAAGTAGGACTACGTATACGTATTCTCAAGCATATATTCACATGGCATTGATCGTTTCTAACTTTTGTATCCACGAATAATCTCATCAATCGCATAAATGTTGAGTTGACCCGTCCAGCAAACGTGTAAAATGTAATATGATTCAACAATAATGAAAAATAAAGGAGGTAATTGTTTTCAAAATAAATTTGTATAATATTATAAAAATGAGTAAGAGACATTAACTTCAAACTTGCATAGAATTTTATGGAACTGCCAGACAACACTCGTCCAGCAACCAACCAGCATGCTCGACCTGACAATGACGACCATAGATGAAAGAGTAAAATTGGACATCACTACGGCCAACTGTCATGTGTGATGTAGCAGCGTTCCTGATGTAGTTTGCGAACACTGAGAACGCGAATGAAGGAAATGCTACCCATAAAATCTAATGAGTTTTAAATATTAATGAATTTTCTTCATTGTTGTTGGGTATGAACAATAATTTTTATTGTGTAAAGTGCAAAATACTTACAGCAGACATGTGTACGCATGCGCATATATATTAATAAATAATAGAATCAACTAAGGATCTGAGTATGACACAACGGAATTCATTATCATTTGCAACAAGTTGTATAATTGGACCTTAAAATCACAATGGAATGAGCGCTTCTGATTTAAATAATTTGCTAATTTTTAGCAAAGCAATTGACACTGAAACGATAACGTAAACTGAAGGTTGGAATCTTTTTGGTACTAATATGCAATAAAGCTATAAAGTAGCACGATTACTTGCCCAGTTGACGTATTTACTCTAGTTATCATTATATGCTGCTGTATAGTTTCCAGAGCTAGGAAACTTAAGTTCATAGGGAAAAGGTGGACTACGACTACTACGCAGCCATTGAAATTTAAATTTTTAATAGGATTTTAATACGCTACTTACGCAGCTACGAGGAAAGCGACAGTATAATGATACCGTGTTGTAGCTACTCCGGTAATTTTCTATAAATACTATATACTTGTAAATGAACGAGTACAAATAATGTCTTTTGTAGAACATGGAAAATTGCAAATCAATTTCTTCTCCAGAATTTCGTCTAGTCAATTCACACAATGGCATGTACACATGCATATGGTTTACACATATGCACACACAAGAGCTTGTGAGAGATTGAAGACCATTTTAAAGTAAAATCAAGTCCATGCAGACTGAAAGTAATAAAAGTTACATATTCAAAATGAAAGTCAAAGTCAAGTGCTTAATGTATATTTAGTTTTAAAAATTTCAAGTATTCAAGCACCTATCGAGTATTTGACGTAACTTTTGACTACTATATTCATTATGTTTTAAATCAAAGACAAATGCTGGATATAGTGCGAGGAGGCTAGAAAATGCTTTCAAATTTGTCACAAATGAATTACCATCCTTTCATTATAACACATGCATTGTAACATCAAACAACTGTAACAAGTGAATATTAGGAAGATAAAAGAGTAAAGGAAAGATCACCTAAAGAGGAAAACAAATGAGCTGATTAATTGCGTATTTTCTCAGAATGATTTTTATGATTATAACTCGTCAACATTTAGAAAGCATAATATACATTATTATATAGTATGCACATGTCAACGTCATTTTGCTACATAGTGTACACAAACACAATAGTTTTATTTCAAGAAAGGGTATGAAACTCAGAGCAATTCATATAAACATATATAAATCTCAATATAAACAGAGACGCCACGGGAAAGGAAATGAGAATGGAGGATGGGTTACCTGGAATAAATCAGAAAAATCTCACACGAATAATAAAAATCCTTCAAATGATTACTTCTTTTTTTCCTCCAGAAAGACAACATTATCTTTTTAGTAAACCAATCAGGATGACAAAGAGCTTACTGTGAAAAACTCATTATTTTCTTCTCTGTCTTACCTTGCATGATTGATGTCGATATGTCGACTTCACTTTATGACTTTCTGGAAAAGCTTATCTGGATACCAACCTACCTATAGATTCCATTTATCTATTATGTTTGTGTATTGTATCTAGAGTATATATACAACGAGAAGCCGAGAAGTACTAAAATAGTACCTAGCATTTGCGCAAATTGGGATATGCATACAATGGTCGTACAAAACACCATAATGAACACTCTTATTATTTAATTTTAAAAAACATACAGCTTGATTAGTTTACCTGAAGTATAATTATAATGATTTATATAAAGTTTATTCCAATATAAGAATGTGTGTTTAACTAAGCAAAAGAACACACATCAGCAGTCAGTGATTTCATAGAGGCTATTGGCAGATGGGATTATTGTTATGAGCTATAAATAAAAAACGGACGAATCAAAGCTTAGAAAAGTAGCGAAAGCATAAAAGATAATTACCGAGAAGTAGCATCTTAAATTAAATGGCTGCGTTTCTCACAGATATCCTGCTGCTGAAGTACAGACAACAGAAGACTTACGTGCACACTATTGACAGAAAATTGTAGCTTTCACTGCATCAAACTTTTCAACTATTATTTAATCGATATAACCCTAACAGGCCAACAATTGTAAGCGTAAATACCCATGTAATTTTGTATTGATTAATTGTCAAATTAGCTCTGAAAGAAAGGTAGCCGCAACAGCTTCTAAAAGAGACAGAGAGGGAGGCATAACGTGAGACTAATACAATGTTATCATCGGAAAAAATATTACGTACACAAAATTTCAATGAAAACCACAGAGTTAATAAGTAAAGTTCAACCATTAGGATACCCGTTATATTCTATCAGGAAAAATATATTTTGGAGCAAGATTTCAAACAATTCCACCCTCCAAAGTCACCCAGTTTTGTAGCAAATGTACAAAGAAAGACTCCGGAAGAAAATAATCTAATATGTTATAAATTAATTGTTACAGTTGGACAGACGTCTGTCCAAATCTTATTTATGATGATTGCTTTTTCATATAAAAAGAGCAATCATCATTAACAATACTGGAGATCGCGTTGAGAAATTGAACAAACGCAGACGACAAAAAGGTTTCAAAATGCATGATACAAATAAATTTTTGATGACGAATTATATACCTATCATTTACCTATACCGTTTCTGTTTCAAAAATATCAAACATGATTGACGCATTAGAAATATAATACTTTTATGTACCTACAACAAGAGTCTCTTACGTCTTGACTGGAATACAAAACATGGAAAACTACATCATATGAATACAAAGATATTCCTCTGAATTTAGTGGCATACATTTGAAAGAAGAAAACTAATCGAAGTGATTAGAAAATTGTCCTGAGAAGATGACATTTATTGATGCATTTGAGCGGCTGAGTAAAAGCACATGATGCCTGCATGGCAGTACGACACACATCCAAGAGCCAATCAAAATTCCGGACAAATAGACACACACTTTCATTACTTGAGTAGAACACATTTTCCTGTATCTCGTCAACTCGACCGATATGGTACATTCACATGCTTAATGAGTTTTTCAAGTTTACGTTGCAGCATGTCCACGTTAGCTTCTGATGTCGTGTCACGACGCAGTTCAGTACATCATAATATTATACAAATGTATGCATGTGGTTAAAAATATATAATGAGGACTAATTACAGATTATTTTTCCAACTTTTTCGATTTATACCGATATAAATACTGATGACTGGTTCAATAGTCTTTTTATACAAACTTATCCTCTTCCCTTTCCACTACTTTTCAATGCATGCAATCTGCGTATTTGGGTTTATAAAGTCACTATAAGAAGGCTATTTGTCTACTAACAGCTTATACAGAGAAGAGACGGTACGTTTGTATTGTACAATATTCAATTTTATCTTTTGGTTTTGACAAGCATACAAGACGGTTCATTGTGAATAAAAATGTGCTTTTCTTAATTGACTGTGAGATTTTTTAAGAAAACCACTTGTGCGTATGTCAGATCCTTTAATCCTAATCGAAATCATACACTCAATTTGTTTTATTGCATGTCCCTTGATTTATTCGGACTACAAAGTTCAACCGAATCAGTGGTCACAATAATACAATGTTTTATATAGATTTCGCTTCAATTGTCATATTCCAGCAGACTCAAGTTCACAAAACAACTAGCGTAAAGTTGCAAATCTGGTGTAAAATGTAAAATACAAGCCAAAGAAGGAAGGCAGTCAAGTTCAAACCCTCATGACTTTCCTCTTTGCTTCACTTTGTCAGGATAAATTGGAGGTTTAATGTGCTACGCTGTTGTTGGCTAATGATGAAATTGATCCGATTATAATTTATTACACTACCGAATGACCTCTCTTTTTGGTTCTGGATTGCTGTCTGTCGTTTCAACTTGTAGTTCATATACCTAAGCATTTCTTGCTGATGATTTTTTGTAACAGCGATGATGTATGTACTGTATGTAATACATACATATATAGTAATATATAACAGACTATTCCACCGGAAATTTTGGCTTTTACCTTTAATTCAACTACTATGTTACTTCCTCTTCATTTTCAAAGCTTTAATCATTTTAGAGCAAGATAATACAAATTAAAATTACAGGAATAATATGATCGAAACCGGTTAAGGTTCTTTTAAACAGCATATGCCTACATAATATGTGTGCATTAAGCACTCTGTCCGTAGTCCGAATTAATATAGCATTACAAAAGGTGGTATTAAGCTCGCCATTTTCAGCGACAGATTTTTTATCATTGTCCATTACATATTAACCACTTGACAAGCAAAGGAGTTAAATGATATGAATATAAAAAGTTGTATTATTTTCAATTTTGCTGATTATAATTATGCATGAGTGCATGCATGGTTTACTACCCGACGCGACAAGAATGCAAATGCAAATAAGTTTGTACTAACTAGGCATATCAACTAATACGCGTCATTTCAGTTTCATTAGCTTTTATACAGCGTTATACAGCGTCCACTGTACATACATACTATATATCGGCGGTATTCTATTCAGGATGCCATTGCCGAATAAGTAAAAAATAGTCTTACATTGACGCAGATTCTCTGAGTCGACGGATTTCATATAAACGTCTATTCATTTGATGAACATACAAACTTATAATTCCAATCCATTGCATATGGCTGAGAAAGCATTGATATTACATCTATATGAAGTAAAACACAATTCTATCAAATGCATGCATTCCTTCTGCAAACAGATAACGAGTAAACAAGCTCTCACACACATACACTTTTGCTGTCTGATAGAGAGACAGAGAAGAAGCAGTGTAGTTGTTATTTGAAGATATGTACTGTGTAGCCTGGTGCGGCGTATAATAATAAGGCAAACATGTTCGATGGCATTATCAAAAGCAGTTGACAAGGAATGTTTATAGAAACCAGATATATCTAGAAAAAACTAGTTTGTAATGGCATGACCTATAATGGGTGGCTCTTTTGATACAAGAACGGCCAAGTTCTTGCAATGCAATGTTTTCCCTTTGGATTTGGTTGAATAATCAACACTGACAAGGGAACGTTGTTAGGTGAATAGAGCCTAGAGAGAAACGAAAATATACGTCTGAATCAGAATTTTCTGCTGATTCTAACGGTACCAACTTTATTCTGCAGAAATAAAATCTCTACATTTTACAAACAATTTTATCTTGAAGTCTGAAGTCAGAACCTCCTATTGTCATTCAGCATTTTGTCACACACTTTTTAGCTCACATTGACCAACATGTGCATACATTATAATGTTTACGTATAAGCTATTCAATCAACCCTTCCTCGGAGCAAGTCAGAGAACGACAACTTCAACAAAAAACAATATATTACTGGACGTTTTCTAATTGCCCTCAACATCGCAATCTCGCACCAGTGACACTACGAAAATATTGTCAGTCGTTACAGAAGGGAACATTGTGGTAACTATGCAGATGTGCATGCATCTGGACATATATTCACGCACCATATCCTAGATGCAGCACTCCCCAAAGGTTACATGAATTTCGATTATCTTTCATAAGAAATCAAAATTATTTTCCGTTAGTTTAAAGCCTATTGTTGTATTGGTGGACCCAAAGTAATAGCTGAATTTAAGTTCACCGTAGTATACACAGATTTCATTTCTGCAGAATAAAGTTGGTACCGTTAGAATCAGTAGAAAATTCTGATTCAGATGTAAATTTTCGTTTCTCTCTAGGCTCTATTCACCTAACAACGTTCCCTTGTGAGTTGGAGAGAATGTTCAGAGGCAAAGGCGAAGAATAATGTTGTTGAGCCTGTTTATGCACATAAACAATACGTTTTAAAAAGTCTCCTTGTTTACACACTTAAATGACTGTAGATGATGACGCTTGTTTTTCAGCATGAAATCACTAAAACTGAACAACTCTTCACTTCTGCGTAAGAGATCATTCAACCGTTTTTTTCTGTTTTTTCAATAAGGAAATGTGACAGGCTGAGTAGCGACTACCACAGGAAAGTTGGAAGGACAGTTAGACCAGAGAAATAATATTAAATCACATAATCTGCACTTATATTGCGGATTTGCGGAAAAGGTTATTTGAATCCTATAGTAGTTGTTGCTAGTCATTACACAACAAGTGGTAGCCAACGTTATTAATGAAATGAATTGCTTCTAAGAAACTTGACAAAATCCTGAGAAAGAGCCACGAGCTCTATAGAAAATGCCAGTTTTATTGAGTGGACTTATTAATGGCTCACTGTACTGGAATTCTCCATCATGACCGTGAAAAAAGTAGAGGGGCCCTGATAAGATTGTTTACCATAATTTATGTATATTTCTTATGCTTAGTGTGGTCTTCAAAACAGCCATTCATCAGGAAAATGAACATTTACTAATCAGACTGCTAAAACCCTTCTCCCAAATTGAAATTGTATATAGTATTTTTTGCGTTGGCAGATGGCATGCCAACACCACGCTATGTTATGACTTACAAATCCCCTTTCCATTTCACCTTGACAATTGACAATATTGACCCAGCTAAGTGCATGAATTGCCAAACATATTTTATGACTTTACATACCTAGATGCATTCAGGAGCACATCTCCATCTGTCATTGTTATAGGAAACATGAGTCCTTTGAACGGAAAAAAATCGCAGTTAGGTGCTAGGTAAAAAGCAAGTGAAGGAACTTTTCTTTCTTATTGACACCAAGTGCAGGATGACGTCTACCTGGGCTTCCGTTTTGCTAACCGCATTTTATTTCCCCTCAATTAAAATTGGTGAGCAAAAATATAAACAATTTGTCATACATAAAGCAACTTCATACAGAATACTTTGATGATTTTGCCACAACAGTACTGATACCAGCTAGGATCAACTGTATATACTTGATGGGCACAACGAGAAAAAAATCTGATGAAAAGATCGACAAACTTTAATTGTACTCGTCAATATCGGATTTGCTATCATCTTACGTTGTGCTAGCATATTTGTACAGTTTAGTACAAAGATGTCCAGTTTAGCGTATTGAACTGGTTTATGTATTTAGTATTGTGCCGTACGTATGCCATTGTGATTAAGATGTCATTGAGTTATGTAGAAAATAACTATATTATATGGTTTTAATAGCCAACAAATCTTAAGCTTACCAGATTTCTTCAAGAGCTCTTGCTTGAGCACCTGGACCAATAGATATGGAAGCTTTAAATCATTTGCGGGTGGTAATTCTAAAGGAGCTGGTTCTGCCTTCATTAAGATTGCTGTTATAGTTTTCAATAATATAATGTTGCTTTCGTTGTAAGTACACTTTCGTGTATATTTCACTACCTCCAATTCAATCTTGAAAAACAGCAATGGCAGCAGTGAAAGTCGTTTCTTGAAATTGTATCCAGAGAAAAAGCGGGATTACACACTGGCCGGCTTGATTATCACTTTGTCACTAAAATTAGATTGCACTAATAAATTTACAGTAATCACAACACAGCGTTATATATAATGTGGTCATACAATGAATATTATTACGCATTCATTATTTAAACCATTGATTTAATCTGCGTGTTGTGGTAACACTTTTCTCTTGATGCATTTCAATTTTAAAGCGTACTGCAATTGAGAGTTTGTTGTGTGCTTATTTTATTTCATCAGTTATGTTTAAAGCAATGATGCGTTGTACATGTTAAGAGCACTCATAAGGTATATCACATCTCCAATATTCAAACTCATAATTTATTTAATAGAGCAATAATTAATGCATTTTTATCCCTTATGTTTTAACAGGTCACTTTTAGCACCAAAGTAAATTAGCAGCCATTAATAATTAATAAGACAGCAACGACTATTGATTCTTGTCCCAAAAATTTTTAACTGCTTGTAAAAACGTACTCTCATCATGTCAATTTTATGTTGCGGATGTATATGTGTGTAGGTACTTTAGAATCAATGCACCAACAAAGATTTTTTTCTTTCCAGTTAACTCACGAACGCTTCACTTTCACCAAGCGAAAACGTGGTTAGCTCTTCATTATCTATATATACAAAATCCCAAGCGTTTCGTAATCCAAAAAGTCGACACCTACTGCTCCCTTTTTAAAGAAAACGACCAATTCCTTTGAAAATGTTTTTTCTTTTTATGAAAGACCAAGATTCGTAGTCCATGCGAATCGCATTTTGAACGTATGAAAACCAATCTTTAACAGTTTTTTCGTCCGTTGAAAATGAGCAGAATATGAAAAAATTGAACAACACTGCATCGCTACTGCTCCCTTTTTTGAGGAAACTACCGATTCGTTTCAAATAATTATTCGTTTCTACTAATGCCCAAGTCTCATAGAACATTCGAATCGCATTTTAACCTTTTGAAAGCTAACCCTTCACCGTTTTTTCGCCAATTAAAATAGAAAAAATAATAAAACTAAGAACAAAAGTCAATTATCATGAATCATAATTCCCGCAAACAATTTTTCGCTTTATGACTACTACCAAACATACTATTTCGTTTCTCTATGTATACATACATGAATACCACGTGCCCCAGGAAAGAAATTCGTGCCCCAAGGGGGAAAGTCGAGCCCCAGGGGAGAAAGTCGAGCTCCAGGGGGGAAAGTCGAGCTCCAGGGGGGAAAGTCGAGCTCCAGGGGGGAAAGTTGTGCCACAGGGGGGAAAGTCGTGCCACAGGTGGGAAAGTCGTGCCCCAGGGGAGAAATTCGTGCCCCAAGGGGGAAAGTCGAGCCCCAGGGGGAAAAGTCGAGCTCCAGGGGAGAAAGTCGAGCTCCAGGGGAGAAAGTCGAGCTCCAGGGGGGAAAGTCGAGCCCCAGGGGGAAAAGTCGAGCTCCAGGGGAGAAAGTCGAGCTCCAGGGGAGAAAGTCGAGCTCCAGGGGAGAAAGTCGAGCTCCAGGGGAGAAAGTCGAGCTCCAGGAGGGAAAGTCGAGCTCCAGGGGGGAAAGTCGTGCCACAGGGGGGAAAGTCGTGCCACAGGGGGGAAAGTCGTGCCACAGGGGGGAAAGTCGTGCCACAGGGGGGAAAGTCGTGCCACAGGGGGGAAATTCGTGCCACAGGGGGGAAAGTCGTGCCACAGGGGGGAAAGTCGTGCCACAGGGGGGAAAGTCGTGCCACAGGGGGGAAAGTCGTGCCACAGGGGGGAAAGTCGTGCCACAGGGGGGAAAGTCGTGCCACAGGGGGGAAAGTCGTGCCCCAGGGGAGAAATTCGTGCCTCAGAGGGGAAAGTCGTACCCCATGGGGGAAAGTCGTTATTTATAGAATATTAACATTTTAAAATGTGGTTTCCAAGTTTTCCACCAGGACATAAGCTGCTAGAGCCCGTTGATTTCAACGGGCCTTCTATCTAGTAATATACAATATTGAACTGATTTCATAATTGAGAATTAAAAACCATATTTATACATTTTTTTGGAACAATGAAAGTTCCTTTTACTTTCGAGCTGTATCTCTTTTCCTTCTCTACATGTTTTTTTGCGTTTTCCTTTTTTATAGAAAACAATATTGTTTTTGTCAAACTTATTATTCTGCATGTGCAGAATTCTGTGTACTTGTGCAAACGCACCTTTCTTTCTTTCACCAGTGCAGTCCTCTGTTCTTAAAGAAGTACTTTTAGCACTGGTACTGATGATGATGATGACAGCTGATCGCATCCAGGCGAGCCGAAACTACAGCTGCATGACTTTTTAATGTTTTCCCTTTTGCTGATGTTTTGTAATAGTAAAAAACTCCCAGTCCCAGCGCTGATTTCATTGCCTGGTGAGCATGTACGCTCATCGTGTCGTCGTGTGAGTATATGAAATGGCAACATGTACATTGCTAGACGTACGATATGAACGCGTAGACCTTCAAAAGCTTATTTTAGCCGGCCCCAGAAACAGTGGTGCTAGCAGCTATTGAGACTTGAGACTCGGGCTTGTGGTATGGACACTTCTATACGCACTTTGTTTTTGCTTGGAGAAAGCACAGGTTGTTTTCGAAAAAAATGAGAAATGCTGTAATTAAGTTTATGACGTTTACTGTTAAAATTGTAATGCTTATGGATCAATACAAACCCACAAGCAAGGACATGTTACTTCACCAAATTGTATGACATTTTGATTCGTGTTTCAGTAGTATGTAGTTGCGTAAGCATACTTTGTCTAGCAATCATGTGCATATTGTAAAATTTTCTCATTAGAGATAGGGAGAGTTAGTCCGTTTGATTTATTGCTCCTTGATTTCACTCCAACATCATCTTCATTATGTTTCTTAGGGTCTCGACTAGTGGAGATTGTAAGAGAAAGTGGGTAATCTTTTAACTGATTTCTGCAAAACAAATGTCTACATGGCCAAGTTTATTCCCATTTTAGCCATTATTTACTTTATTTTATTCCTGGTTGGAAGAGTTCAAAGTGAAAAAAGGAGAATAATAATTTGCTTGAGCTCGTGATGGGTTACAGATGCTTAGCGTCTTTAAAATGACGTTTGTTCTCACTGCAGTATGTCTCAGAGATTTTACTTGCATGCTAATGATAGTTTCTCTAAATTCATACAAATCTTTTTACTTTCGACGAAGTAAATTTTGTCTTTTGTTCTAATGTTGAAGTTTACAGGTAGCTTGTTCAAATATACATGGGACATAAAATTGAAAGCAAGATAAACGTGGTCCATTCAATAGACAAGATTAAGGACGTAACGATTGCAGATTATTTCGTGTTCACTTATTTGGTGCATAACTTTTATCTAAGCTATTTACGCAGTCTATGGGACATGATCACCACCAAAAATTGATAAAATTGTGCCAAATCGGAAGCATTGATTACTATTGCGAGAACATTAATTGAGAGAACAATGATACTAAATGGATTTACTTTGATGTATGCAAGTATTTATAGATACCTATCATACTTGTCAAAAAATTGCAATGTAAAGGAACGATAATAATTTTTGTAGCTGACAAATATGAGTCTAACCTATCAATGCACATACATAGGTGCACCTTAGTAAATAGGTAGACATTATAGTTTAAAGAACTGCATGTCCTCTTATTTATTCGCAGTTCTAGGATGGAAAAGACAAAAGAAAGCTTGGAGTTGAATAACCGTTAATTGAGAATATTATTCATGAAGAACATGAACAAAATTTCTAGATCGATACGTAAAATAATTTTGAAGGTGCTGTTTCTTGTTAGGATCTGGATCTAAAGCTTTATAAAAATATCGGAGTGAGCAGGACGGGTGCGTTTATTTTGCGATAATTTCGACTTTTAATAAAAATCCTCACCAGGAACCCATGACACATTGGAAAATGAATTTATTGTACTCTTTCATTTTTAAGGCGTTCTTATGCTAAGTGGATTACTTTCTTCCATTAAGATTTTCCATTCTATTTTTGATAAGAGCCAATCTTATATTTTCCATGTTCAGTTCCTGCGTTTTTTTTTTGCCGTGAGCAACAGCTTGGTTCAGTGAATTAGCAACTTCATTGGCTTGGTTAGTTACGATTTCCTCATATGTTAATTTCCAAATCGTCAATGACTCATTCCTTGCATGTGGAAATATCACATGACTTGTTTATTTATATGAAAGCCTAATATGGCAATAATAATATTTTACAGTTTGAAATTTTGGAGCCTTTGACCCCAACGAAAATCGACTTATGATAATGGAAGCGACGGCAAGGAATTCAAAACGGTTAGTAGAACCCGTACGAAGTGGCGATGACGATGAGCACGCTTCGAAAAAAGGTTGTGTCGTTGAGAGGAAAGTCTCCTAGGTCACCACTCACTCCGAACTTGATTCTCAGCGACTATTTGCATTGACCCTTCCGTTATTCCCTGGAACTAGTAAGCACAACATAGTAAGCATTTTTGTACATGCCCTGGGCATGATGGCCATGACAAGTTATGAATACAGCTTCATTTTGGAAACGTTGGCAGAAGATCCTTGCTGTTTCCATGCAAAAAATCACACATATGCATTGCATTCTCTCCACGGATTATTTTTTTACACCATCAATATTGGAACTGCATTGCCATAACATTCTTTGGATTAAACTCTGGGTTGGGAGCAAACAGTTTTGTCTATGGGGTGCTTGTCATTTGAACTCTAGCGATTATAACGAAGAGTTTCCATGGAATAAAGGAAGGGCCAGCACCTTCATGTACAGAATTTCGAAACTTCGTTCACCACTCTACCCTACGACTAACGACTAATAATGAATGAGAATATCACCTCGCTGTGTCAACCAATGTCATACGACACGACACCACACGACATCCTATTAGCCCAAAAAATTCATATCTCTTATTGAATTCGCATTTCTTCCTTACGTTGTAGGAGAAGGTCAATTTTGTCGTTCGGTATTTCTTAAATGGCATCTTTTATATAGGGGAAGCAATAAAAAAGCATTCGCTTTCGAACATTTTGCTGAACGCGTAATATGCAGACTTAAAGTATGTATTGACATACAACAAACGAATTATACATATGGATGGGATCTCAAAAACATCATCAATTGGTTGTTTATGACGAGCCTACTAAAAGGAAAGGTGACAATTATTTTTTTCTGAAATTAATAATTATCATTTCTAACGAATGGTACGAATATGGCATTTAGAGACCATTTACAGCGCTGAGGCTTAATACTATTAGAGTGAGACCAACATAAAAATTCCTGGAACTTTTAAGTACATTATTTTCGTATGGTAAAATAGAAATGTCTGTGAAGTTTCTTTTCTACGTCCAGTCTGGGATTATTCATTGTAAAATGTAGAAACTGTGGTCACAATATTAATACGATGCTACACATGGTCGGTCATGATTCATGAACATATTTTTGTATGACCGTTACTTATTTTACAGTCATTCATGATGCTATAAGCTTGCGTTTTTACTATTTCTGAGGTAGGTCATGCATAGACTCCAAATATGCAATGGATTTACTTTGCAGCGTTGCAAATTCACCCAGCACATTAGTACTGCTACGTACCGACACCTACTTTGTATTCTTACAAAGCTACATATTTCATATTTGTAAGTCAGTATGCAAAATGTGTTTGTATAAAAACAAATTATGTAGACCTACAATAAACTAATTTTCCATTATCGAAATGTTGTGTGGAATTTCAGTTCAGTGAATCGGTGCGAAGACGAGAGAACCAATAATAGGCTCATGTATTTGAGTGTTTTCTATTCTATATTCGATCAGAGACCAATTTTATCTCTTTTATCGTCAATTTCTAATCCATAGTAACCAAAGTAACCAAAATAGTAGCAAGTTTCATTTGACTTTGCATAGGTCTTTGTGACCCTTCCAAATGTTGCTGGTAACTAACTTCCTAAACTGTATCACTGTTTGGCAAATTCAAAACTGCCTAGTTTGCATGAAACATGGGTCGATGCTCAATACAACCACACGCAATCTAGAGAATCAAAGTAGCGTAAAAGGTTTTTCAACCTTGGTTGATTCTCAGACTCCCCCTTAGTTGTTAAGATACCCCATGTCTTAAATTGGACATGAAATTTTACCTGAACCATGCGAAGGCATTTTGAGTTGACGTAATTGTGTTGTGTTGGTTAACCACTTTAGCACAATCATATTTGTTGACAAGGCGATGTCGTTCGTATCCTTGAGATCTTTATTTTTGAAAGGGGGTTACAAGACTGCTTACAGATATATGTACCTACTTGAAATTGTGAAATTATACCTGAATACAAGGGAACTACATTAAATTGGCATCTCAGTTAAAGTTACACAGAGGTAGTTTTCTAGATAGCTAAATATTCAACCTTGGCTGTTCCATTTAATGTTGCTTAATTTGGTTTGTTCTGCCTGGCAAAATGTACATAAAACCACGGAGTACATCAAATATATGTAGAAAATGTTTAAGAACATGATATATTTGTACAAAAGTAGAATTTTTATTCGATTCGTTCATTTCATTGAAACTATCGTTGTTTAGCATTTTCCTCATTTCATTTGACGCAACATTAATTACACATTTACTACAATACGAAGCATGTCTACAGCCGAGTGGTGGTGGTGTTTTTAAGTTTCCGAGCTTTGGGGTCAATGTTACAACTGGCAGGTCCTAAGTCTAGGACCTAGACTCTATGTAGATACCTTGTGAATATGAGCTGCCATTAAAATGATTAAACATTCCCCTGTGCCCAGAGAATTTAATCATTCTCGAAATATTTCTACATATTTTCCTGCATGGCAGGCATTAGGCAGACGTGGTACATAATTTACTTCGGATATGAGTCGTCAAACCGTTAATATTTGAGACAGACACACAGACAAACGTAGAAGGAACTCAATAGTGCCTGTTGACGGCAACGCCAACCTAATCATAACAATTTAGGGAAGGAAATAGATGGCACAGAAACGCAGCAAACATTTTTTACCGAGCATAGTTGGTAGTTGCCCTCATCAGTCATTCATATAAGTGCATCAGCATGTAAGTATTGTGCGCATTTATTTAGTGGCTTATTACATTGCCATTTGCTTTGCCACATCGCAACTACATACACATCAACTTATTAAAAAGTGGTGCTAGTGCTAAGAAATCCCCCTGCAACGAACTCATCGTATAACTGAATCCAAAACGAAGTAGTGGTGCGTATGTATACGTAATACGTGGGTAAGTCATTTCATAAAGGCAGCGGAGATAGAGATTAGATATCCCTTTCCCATACATCCCATGCAAGCGAATCCCAACAAACACAAAAAGTAACTCTGCTGCTACTTCTGTCTTTTGTAGAACGGAATCACAATAAAGTTCTTCAAAAGAGTTTCGCTTGTGGTGTCAGTGCAGTGCTGAAGGGGCAGGCATAAGCATATGGTTCTACACCTCATAGAGCAAATACAAGGCGTATTGCGGACAATTCAAATCTGAAATTCAAATGTAATTTTAATTGTGATCTGATCTGAAATCCGGGAACGATCAGCTCGAATACTGGCAACGCTGAAACGTTAACCTCCGCCTTATCTTCATAGAAAGGGTAATGTGTTTTTCAGATTGTTTTTAAAGAAATTGTGTAATGATAGTGTTAATTGTGAAATAAGATAAATTCGGCATATTATAGCTAATAGCTATTTAACGGATCCTTTGAACAACTTAGAATAGAATAGAGGTCAGGTGCTAGGTCGAGCCTAGGGAAACTTCAGTAAGGTTTTATAGGTGGCGCCACTTGTCCGACATTTCTAACCGCTTAACTATGTAGTTAGATTCTGAGAATCAATTGCTCTTTCAGGGTACAGCACATTGAAATACATATATATTGCATATGCGCAGTTATGGTTATCTGTCCAACTTCATTTGACATTTAGGATTAGCCATTTATTCTCGGAGAAGTATAAAAGGCAATCGCTACTTGGCAACGGAGGTTTCAAGTTGTTCCGTATCCCTGTGGATACAGTCCCAAAACAGTTCATTAAGAAACAAGTATTGTTTACCCTCAAGGAATGTGTTAGTCGCAGGAGTGGCTTTAGAAACAGCAAAATCTAAACTTTTCAGTCTTGAATCATTCCCATGTGTTAGTAGAGAGTTGGTTGAAATTGAGCTCCTGCCTGCAATAGGTTTAAGGGTTGCCTACTCTATTGCACAGAAGGTTTGTTAATTCATCAAACCCTCGTCCCGTCCGTATATCACATTATCATAACTCACTTAAACCCTGTTGCATTAATTTGGATTTGCGATGTCAATTGACAATAATTATGACGGAACCATAGCAACCACTAAGATCGAAAGGCTAATAATAAGTCTATCAAATTATTTTGACACAGGCAGGTACAGAACAATTAAACATTGAAGGATAGGGAATATGGCTGGATTGAATGTTGGGCTGGGGTCCAGGGATTAACAACCCAAGAAATGCTATGCATACACAATTAGCTACTAACTATGATGTGAGGACCCCAACTTAGATTGCTGGGGCTGGGGCCAAATAGGCGTGTGCTGGCTGAGGCTGGCTAGTAACATTAAGCATGTTACAGTTTACAGAAACTTAGTTCGGAATGAGGTCAAAAGCTTAGTTTAGTCCAAGTATTACATTATGTTATAATGTTCTCAGTGGAAATTAAGAGTGTATAAAAATAAGCTCAGTTCAGCAATCCAATTTGAGGGTGGACATTAGAGTGGTGGTGAGAGTCTTACCGCTTGAGATTCTGCCCATCTCTGCTTGGTACGTTCGGTGTTTTGTTGATGTAGACTGTAGACATGTTCAAATAAGTCATATGGTATAAAGTGGTTCCTTACTTACATTCATTAATAATTTTTAATTATGCGAGCAATTTTGAAATCACATTCATTAAATTAAACGGAGAAGTTTAATTACGTCATACTTGTTTAATGTTTTAATTTGTGTAAAGTGCTTCAATGTATATAAACACATCAATGGGCAAACCGTATATGGGGAAGTAGCGGAAGCTTCGCGTTTTGACGTAAGCACTTTTACTTTGTTAGGGAGCTGTGAAGCAAAGCTACTGTTGTTTTAGGCATATTCGCCTGTCTGTCTGTGCGCAATGCGCATACTTCTGTCCTGACTATGAGTATAGGGGCTTTGGATCTATTTTTAATGATGCGGACTTAACGAAGTGGGCAAATAACCCTAGGTTACAGATAGATTCGAAACATTTAGCACAGCTGTAAATGTGTGCTGTTTAAAACTATTTTAAAGGTGTGCTATATTTAATATGGGATTAAAAATTAGAATGGCTCAGCCCTACATGGATAGCTAGGGTCATTGACTCCGCCCATAATTTTAAAAGTTTCATTTCCACGCTTCCGTTAGCAACTGACAACCATTACGGGAACTACATAACCATGGAAGTTTAAAGTGTGGCTAACGTTTGCCCAAGTTTGTTAATGTTAGGAGTCTGCGCAGCTACTAAGGATTGGTTGTTTCTACGTTGTTTCTAAGTGTGGGAGGAGCTGCCACCTAATTTTCTTTCTCTAATTTATTTTGCTGTTTGTTAATGGATGCTCGATTGTACCATCTATTTGAAATTAAACTCGGTTTAAAGATTTTGCATTGAATGGAAACTGAGAAACTTGTGGAAAGTAATACAGATATTTGCATACCACTTAATGTGAAACGAATTTAAATATGAAAAATAGGTTTCATGATTACATAGATTGCCTTGTCCTTAGTCATTCAATGAAATGCATTAAACTCGACTAATCTCGCCGTTATAGCTAATATAAATATCACATGGAATTACGTAAATTTAATTGAGATATCATTAAAATTATTGTAGCGGGTTCTTCTGGAGGATCTGTCGATACCATTTATCATTTGTTTAACAAAGTAAAATGAAGCGGAACTATGACTCGGACCCTGCGTGGTCCAGAGCTGGAAATACTGCAAAGAAAAAGGTAAAAAAAACTAGAGATATATTTTTTGAATTAATGTCAAGTGTACAATTCATTAGAACAGTTTTTAATTTGTATTTTTAATTGTAGAAACGGAATATGCTTTCTCGATCCTCTCTCCGTTTACTGAGATCATTGATAAAGAAAAAGCGTGCTGCGGATAAATGGAGAGGTACATTTATTGTACATCTTATATTTTGTATAACTACTTCTTGAATGAAAATGCGATTCGAAATTTGTAACTGCTTTTTTATTTTACAGCTAAAACCATTTGTGTCACCAGAACAGTGGAACTACCATCAACTCACACGATTGGCGAGGAAAGTAAGAAACTACTTTTCATGTTAGCAATAGGATTGTTTCCTAATTCAGGTAAATGGTCAATATGAATTGCATATCACATTAAACAACTAGTTTTCTTAAGGCAAGTTTCGCTCTTCTTCCACTTTCACCAGTCAGTTGGCCTAGATGACAGATGAAACAATCGAGATTATTATTAATTGTGAAATTCTGTTTAAAAATAGAGAGAACAGTGCAACAAGCAGGCCCTGTTGTTATTGTTGAAAGACTGGATCCCACTGTCGAGGCTGAGGTATGTTTATCGTTTATTTATCATATTTGAAACAATTTATTCTTTAAAAGGGTTATAAAGTTTTGTTCAAGTATGTACCTCTTATTACTTTGAATGCATGTTTTTTTTCAATTCACAGGCAAAAGCCCGAACAAAGGACGTGATTATTGAAATTTGTCGAAGGAGAAGGATGGAGTCCTTGCAGAGGCGTATTGAATGCCCTTTCGAACCCACCTTGTCTTCAAATACTAACAACATGTTAACCAATTGTGCCCCTGATCCTGAATTATCCTCGGACGAGGATGTGGAAGTAGTCGATTTAGTCTCCTCAGACGACGAAACTTATTCAACCTGTGACGATGAGGAGTCAGAAACGACATCAGTCATCTCCGGAAGCTATCGTACAACTATACATATGTCAAGACAGTCTCCGGAGAATTCGGCTGTATGTAAAAGCTCAGGGAACTTTAGGATTATCACTTCCTCGCCACATTTGCGGAAGCCCGTCTTCAAGCCTTTGTTGAATAATCAGGACAGCGGAATTTTCAGAAATTGGAAGCCAGAGTCAATGAGTCGGCTTATGAATTTGAAGAAAACTGACGCTGAGAAGGATGGATGTATCTCATCACTGAAAGGATCTCAGTCCCAACTGTTATCGTCGTTAAAATCCATTCCCGCAGTTAGAAAGTTGTCAAGTTTATCTTCAGGTAAGTCAAGCAAAACAATGGATCGTTTTCAACACTGGATAGAAATGGTTGGATGATGAATAATGATTTACTCATTTTGTCAGGCGCCACTGGTAAAACTCATGTTCATGGAGCCCTAGAAGACACTTCTTCCTCATCTGGTGTTTCCGAGTTAGATTATATTGTTCCTGATGATTTAATCACCATCGACTGACATAGTTGTATGATAAATTTAATTTTAGGCGTGTGAAGTCGTACCAATGCCTTCGTTTTCCGTACTCATTCAACGTTTATTTTTTTGAGAATTGTTCTAATTAATTGATCGCAAACCTGTATATAATCGGTATCGCGGGCTCGTTTTATAATAATGTACGTAGATTTTGTACGGTTGTTGTAAGTAGTGTCATTGTCGTTAAGATAATCACTCTAAAGTTGTGATATTGAATTAATTGTATGATCACCATCTTCATCTTTTGGTTAGAATCTTCTTCTGAACCTTTCGTCTCCTACATAAAATATCAATGTAGAAACTATTTATTTATAATCGCGTTTGCAAATTAAATGCAGAAATGAGAAGAAAAAAAGTTTTGATAAAGTTCTCCTAACAAGAGAGAATATGTAAGCTTGGGCTTGCTGCAAACCGCAGTAATGGTATCTCGTATTTTTACCTGGATAAAACCAAATATAATCTTGTATATTTAAATCAATTGAGTGTAGGCAAGTCATGACTATTTTGGATGTGGTGAAAGTTTGTTTAATTTAAAGATTATTAAGCAAAGAAAAAAAGAGTTAAATCTATTGTTAAAACATGGATATGATGAAAATAAAATAAACAACGGTCATTTGACATTCACGTTAATGGAGTTGGTCGAATTTGTTTTTCTTGAATTTCATAAAACGCAACCTTTAAGCTGTTGCTATTTATTTTCATCCTTAAAGAGTAAGTTGTGTTCGACTGAGGCATACTAGATAAGTAAGGATACGTATGCATTCTCGTTAGTAATGGATTTGTTGACAATACATTGGCTTTTAGGTTTTATAGAGTTAGTACAATCAAGCGATTGTTATATTGAGATCATTTTCTTTCCTTAGCTGTTAGTCCTTTGCTATGCATGCAATTAGCTACATAAAGGATTAAGTGTAAGTTTCCTGTGCGGGGTTCGTAAAAGATAATTAACAGGATTTTCGAGGATTCGTAGGACATAGTTAAACGTGCTTAAGTCTATCTTCACCGTTTGATAACGGCGGGACAGTGATGGGGATTAAACATTTGGCATCATCACTTTCACTCTCTCCTTCGCTGTACTGATAATACTTTTTCCTTTTGAAGGCTCTGATGTTTTTGAAGAATTTGTTGTATAATAACGTAATCACAAATCCAGGCTGCAATGAAATCAGATCGTATTACCACATGGAAATTTAAAATGTGTTAAAATCATTTTAGAAAATAAAATAACTACTTACGATAAATAGATATGGAAAGCCTAAAGAGAAAGTCTTCATTAGCAGCCACACCGTCGTCTTCTTTCCTTCACCCTCATGCTCAATTATAAACTTTAGTCCAAATTTGCGAACAAGTTTTCTAGTTCCTTGGCCATAATAAATTGGATTCCTAAATCATTTTGTTTGAGAATAACCAGTATTATTTCGAACTGAACAATTATTATTTAGATTATTATTTTCTTTTTTGTAGCGACTAAACTTACTCCCAATAAAATGATTCCCATTGTCGGTACTTGCCAAAAACTGGCGTAATTGAGTACGTTGGTATGCATGTTTCCTTCCAGTCAAAATCACAGTTCCAATGCACAGTTATTCTAAATATTTGACCCTGAGACAGTTTACACATAAATACATATCAATTTGAAAGATTTCATTTCATTCAAACACATACATAACATGCATATTATGCATAAGATAAGTGCATATAACACAGGTACAAAAATGCGAATAATAATTTTTAGGTTAACGGCACTTACCGTTGCGGCAACATTTTCGTAAGAAATAAATCCAGCATATAAAACCAAGTCTTGAATAGTGAACCACGGACAACTTGGATTTTTTATTGGATGATATGTACATTGGGGAATGCCCTCACCAGGATCTTGCAGTCCAAAATACTTTTCTCCACACATTGGAAAATCAGAGGAAGTTTTTAATAAAACAATTAAGTTTTTGGCATATTCCAAAACAAATCCATCAGTGGAATTCCTGCATTTAATAATGAAATCAGGAACTCGTTCCAAAGAATTGCTTCCAAGTTTAAACATACTGTCGATTAGATTGTGTGTCACTTACCCATATGGTTTTCCCGGCGAGACAGGTAGTAATGGGCACCAACCGGAAACTTCACATGTCGTTGTCCCCGGATCTCCCCATGGAATATCATAACTACAAGTTCAAATACACACAATGTTCTTACTCAAGGCATTCAAAATTGTTAAATACTCATTGCAAATAGTAAAGTTGCGAAAATGCGAATATCTTACAATTTTAATGTATCCAATGTATTATATATGCAGTCGCCTGTTTGGATGCCACTAACGGACTGGGATCCTTTGCTACATTTTGTGAAGGTATGATTACTCTGCAGGTACTCATCTTCACTCTTGGTACAAATGCTGTTTGGAACATTCGGGCTCTTGATAGAAAGAGAAAAAATGCGAAAGGTCAAAATTGGTAAAACGATACAAAATGCAGTAAAGTATTTCTCCATTACTGACAATAGTAGTGTACAACGAAAGTGTAGTATTAGTAATACCTCTGGGCATGCAGATTGAGTTTGGTTTGGAGTTACAACAATGTGGCTCACAACCGTAAATCCATCAGAAGATCTTTCGATGACATCAGACGCACTCCAAAATGTCTGATAAATATTTGGATACTTTTTCACGAGACTCAGTGACTCTTCAGGCATAAAAAATCCTCCAAAGGATTGGAATGTTGTGACCCCACGCACTGGACAACGCTGCTGGTGAGCTTGGTGGTAAACAATTGCGTATCTGAAAAATAATATATGCCATTTTAAAATAGTCTTATCTTCTCCGAAAATGTGCGTAGTACCTACTTTTTATGTCAAGTACTTTAAAATGGAAAGAATAAATTCAGAAACTGAACATATTAATAGCTTACAGGGCAAATAATATCAGTATAATGAACAATTGCATCAAGTAGCAAAGTTGCAACTTTGCATTGTTGGCTTGAAGTAATCGAGGAGTGGAATACGTCCTCAAGAAATTCGGTATCATGGCTTGCATTTTTTCCATGTACCGTAAATTCTGAAATGAACGCAGTCTCTAAAATGAACGCAGCTCTGAAATAAACGCAGCTGCGTTCCCGGTAAAAAATTGTGGCTCAGCGTTAAGAACGCAGCTCTCAAATAAACGCAGCCCTAAAATTATGAAACAACGAATTTGGGTCTAGTTGAGCTTCATTTTAGCTCCATTTGTAAATCATAACCAGCTTAATATGAAAAACTTAATTTCACACAGCAGTTTGTATTCCATTTTCATTGATTGTCTTGAATTTACCGATAATTTTGCAGAAAACACATGATAAATTAAATAATTTATGATTATATTTGTATGAATTTGCCTGAGTTTGAACTTGACGCAGCTCTTAAATGAACGCAGCTCTTAAATAAACGCAGCTGCGTTTGCCGAGCAAGTTTTTGATGCTGCCTAAAGAACGCAGCTGCGTTCATTTGAGAATTTACGGTATGCAATTCAGCTTTGAGCAATGGTTTTAAATTTGTCATTTAATATTTTACACCACAGTAACTTTTACTTAACACTTTATCTACACACCTCGATAACGTAGTTTTTCGATTTTGCAGCGGTCAACAAACTGCAGAAATCAAAATTACGTTGCAGATATGTGAACTAAAAATTACTAAACATTTTTATCCTAGAACTTTCTCACTTGCTTCTCACCAGTCCAACTTTTGACTATTGTATTTGTTCACGGAAATGATTAAGAGTGAATCACGTTCACCGAATAATCGAATATGCTTTTACATGTAAAACAAAAGATACTCATAATATTAATATCATACACCTATCTTGTGATATAGGAATTCTGTTGTAAATGGTACCCGTGTCTCTGAGCAGCGCAGACTGAGAATTGTGAAGCACATAAACACATGCCAATTTATTACCGATAAAATATAACTTTACTGTTCCAAATAAATGAGTATGGGAAAAATTTTTACATCCTGGTTTCGCAGCTTGTGACCATCATAACAATTTCTTTAAAAAATGGTATGATCACCGACTAATTTTCATATAACTAACAACAGACTAACTATTATAACATAATATTACTCATGACTATGACATTCACAATTATTATTTTATCATGGACATGGACATCATCATCGGCTTATCATTATCAGCTAAATGCTGTATTCAATATATGCGTGATGGGTGATTAACAGCTTTAGAACAATGTGCAGGCAAAGCTTATGGAAACAGGTAGGACCATATATGGTAATATAGAAAAGTAACGTGACTCTGTTAACAAGATGCATAGAATAGGTAGGCATAAAAAGGAACTTAATAGGTAATGTATAGTATTTAGACGTTTGATAAGCTGATTAGATAAGTCAGCATTGCTCTTTGTCAATGTCAGCCTTGTTGCGCACGTTTACATTTTTCGGTAATAATATTGGTTTAAATACCACGCACCGACATTTTAAATTACTCAACTTGACTTTATGATCTCACTTATCACAACAAACTAAGCACCACAACAGGTCATCCATGAGTACGGAGCCGACAGTAGCAAAAATGTAAGTCGCACAAACGAGTTAAAATTTCATTGTCACGATTTGGTTCGTAAAATGAATTAAGAAACGTTCAGTTTTGGAGTAATGACAATGAATGAATGTTTCAAAGAATGATTTTTCTCGTTCCCCCGTCCCTGTGATATCTAGATTGATTCTGTTCGTGGAAGGAATACGCGTGGACAAGGACACACGGCATAACTTTGAAATATCTCATCCTAAAATCGCGACGTGGTGGACAGACTCTCTTGACTCCGAGTGGACTACTCCTAAATTCCATGCGGCTCAAGCCTTTATTTTACATTTTTTACATCATAACTGCCATGTCCACTTTAGACCAATTAAGAATGTAAATAATGATTTGACTGTTTTAAGTTGACTTTGGACGTTTGTTTGCACAGTCTAAGAAATGAAGCGAGACTGCGCGACCTTGAAGAAGACGCAGCGATGAAGAGTTGTACAGGTTGAAGTAGGTACCATTATATTCAATGATGTATGATGATGTGTAGGTGCTGACTACGTAATGATGTTGTGTTCATAATTATTAGTAACTAATAATGAGCATAATATTGCTTAACCATTTTTATAACAAAATGTTTGAATCGATAGAACAAGGTCGACTTACGTCTGGAATTGTCTGGCGTATTGAATATTCGTCAAAATCGGAATGGACACATAACTTTGAATTTTTACATGTCCTTACTCAAGAGTATACCATAAAAAGATGTTTGGACTATGCCATAAGTGATATTTAGGATTGGCTTGTAAAAATTCTTAACATTCGGGCACGTGCATATTGATAAATAGCATTAAATTCCTAGCTACGGTAGCAATTTTTAAGCCATAACGTTGTCATTGTCATGTTTCATTGGGTGAAAGCCGTTAACGTTAAAGAGCCCGTTAACAATGGTTCGGTTGTTTTCCCGTTGGCCCTGCAGGGTCAAAACTTATGTATGATTGAATGTGTATTCGTTTAATTTATATCATACATTTCATTCTATCCAATTCTAAAAGCACTTCCATAAACCGTAAATTCTACCAAACTTCATTGTAATACAGAATCTATGTATATATATTAAGGAACATCGCTATAAACTGCAAAATGGGGTTCCATTTACTGAAATCTAGTATAGCTATTGCCTATTATACGTCAACGTTACTTTTTAATTGGACACGTTTCCTCTTAGCTTATCCTTCATCCTTATGGTTTTTCTCACACTCTGTGTTGCATACTGATTTGTACAATTACTATTCGGACAAAGCTGTATGTAGTCGCGTCAGCTCCATTGGACATTGAATTAGAATAAAAATGTTAAAATTATGACCATAAATATTATGATCCAAGTGTTCAAACTATAAAAATAACTTATTTAGAACATTCAATTTCGCACAAAGGTAAATCTATGATTAATTTTAGTGCGTTCATTGTCTTACGATGCTACGCAGCTCACAAATTGGTCTGAAATTTTCAACAGAGTACAAATGTTAAGATCGTGTTGATTAAGTAAAGTTTATGATCTAAAGTAGAGCTAACCTACAATCTCAATGGAACGAGTGGGTAATAAAGTGAGTTTAGTGTTTATCACTTCATCATCACTTTATCAAGAGCTTGTAGTAGTAAGACAACAAATCATCTTCACATTGATTCTTCAGCGGATTTTCTCAAGTAACATTTTCCCTATTCACTAAATTTGTTTCGTGTTAAATCCATCATTTCATCACTTACTTCCTCCTATAGATCATCTTTACAATTCCATAAATATGGTCGTTGTTCATGTTCCCCAGTCATTGCTTCCTTTCAACTTCCAACCACTTTGTGAGGACGATGTTTCTTATTCTCAACTCTCTTCTAACTAGGTATTCGGGCAGTTTGCTACTGAGTCTCCTATCGAAGATACAGCATAGGATATTGACCATGATAATGTCGTCATCTCATCTCCATAAAATGCCAAATTATAATTTGAAATTGAGGTAACAAGAGGTGTCTGTCCTATTTTATGTATGAACAGGACATTAGTCTTTTGTTCAGTTTCATCAAGGGTCTCTAATTCATACGAGGGTATAACAATAACAATACCTCGTTTGAATATGAAACTAGACTTTGAAGACAATGTAAAGTGACAAACGAGTGCAATTGCCCTGCTAACAATAAAGAGCAATGCATCAATTTCTTCTTTTTTTACTACAAGTACAAGTCTGCCCTGTGCAGTTGCTGTTTTTGCATAGCGATCCTCATCAGCCTCGCTCACGTTCCCAGACTCCCAGTTCATTTCCCATTCTCTCAATTCTTGGTAGTGCTCATCTCAGCACAAAACACGATATGCTCGCTGCTCAATTCAATTCATTTCATCAGAGATCCTCGCAAAGTGCTGACGTAGGTGATGAAATCACTGTAATGTGATTAGTTGCAACTTGCAACGATGTACTTACAAGGCAACTGACTTACCTATACTATAAACTAGAAGGTATTAATATAGCAGGAAGGGCAATATTTGCAAAGCACTTCCGTTGAAATCTTCCGTGAAAATTCCGTGAAAATCTTCCGAATATACCTGTAGCACTTCCACATTGTCTTGTTTTGCGTTCGGTGCTCATTCCGTCCGAGCCTTGGGTCAGCTTTCCAGGTCGAGGTGCATTGATGACGTTGTCCAAAGGTCATCACACTGAACAGTGCATTGAGTTCTTGGTTAAGTTGTGTAAAGACGGATTTGTTCAAGCCGTCGGGAGTTTGTGCTGAGGGGCTATATGAAGTGAAATGACGATAGAGACTCGCATGTCGTATCCAGAAGGAGGAACAGAATGTCCTCCGGACGAAAACCCATTATTACCTGCATCCTCCGTTTCCACTGCTTCTTCCCCCACTTCCGGTGATGTGGGGGGTGAGGTTACCTGTGGCTCATTACCATCTAGCAATAATAACAAAAATCTGAATGAGAGTAAAAGAGTGGTTTCGAATTCGCAGCGGTGTAAGCTTCGTAGTCATAAAAATATTCCATCATCATCACAACCTCAAGTGATCCAAAGTACTGAGTCTTCCGAAGAAATTATCAAGAATATCATTGCCAACAATAGCGAGACTGACCAGGATGACAAATGTACAAACTGCACATCTTCCACGGGAAAAGAGAAAGCAGAGGATCTCAAGAAGCCCATTAAAGTAAAATATATACATTTTGACAAAAAATAGATTTTTGCTTCCCACCTTGTGCAGCTGAGATGTAGCCTTTATTTCCTGGAAATGATTTTTGGAGGAACACATGTGAAACGGCAGTTCCCTATCGATGGATCTGTATTAATTGGAAAACGGTTTTTTACTTGTAGGCAAAACCTTTGGGTGGTGACGGGAGCAAGGAGGAAGCAGCATCGAGGAAGTCTATGAGACTACGTTTAAGACGGGGGAAAGCTGATAACTCTGACGGTGAGATTCTTACACTAATTATCATAAAGGACACTTGTCTACCGGTGAAAATAAAGTGTAGTTAACCACAAATACATCCACTTAACTGTCGGAGAGAACCTTGTCATTGCATAAGTATGGCCCTCCTTTTTTATGTATTAAACCTTACGTACATAAACAAACTCAATGATCATTGGAAAAAATAATGCTACTAGTAGAATGTTAATCTTGTAGTTATTAACTTTTCATTATTAACTGTCGATGGCCATATTTGATCATCGTCATAGTCGATATGAAGGACAGAATATGGTATATAGTGACGGTTAGGACAAGAGCGGTGTACACCGTGGATTTTGGAAAGTAAACTATCATATAAGACCAAGAGAACTCTGGACAAGGCAAAATAGCAAACCACAATTGCATTGCAAATTTGCAATACAACCCGGTGAAAGTATGTTGTGTGTGCCATTTCCATGCAAATTGCTGACGGAAGAAATATCAACGACGTTGTGAAAACTGAAGTTGAGTTCAGGAAGGCACTCCTGCTTCTTTTCATCTTCTTTTACGCTTTTTATTCAAACATTATATGTATTCATTAGATACTATCAATCAAATAAATGCCACACATCATTAACACCTCACTATTTTTTTTACTTCCTCCAAATCCAAGTCGTATTCGGGAACATTGCACATTATCAATATTGCTGCGATAACAATTAATTGAAATGGTCGACTTTCACTTGGCCTTACAAAGGAAAAATATTTATATTCCACTTGCAACCGCACTCCAGATTCAATTAATTAATCAGTGTTCCTCATTATGGAACTCATGCAATGCGTATCACCAGTTCCACTATCGTTGTTAGTAAAAGGGAAGGCATGCACTATGAACTTGCTACAGATTTTATGGGACAGGTATATCCACTGTTCGCACTTCATCTAATGGTGGTTTAATGAATCTGCTTTGCAGACATTTTCGGACCAAAGGAGCGACCCCGTTACGTCGAAGATCTCGCTATAATTGACTTTGATGATGACATGCATAAAATTAAGTTCATGGATGCGCTTGGTATGTCGTTTGGGTCAAGGTCCAAGAGAGCCAAAATGGGTAAGTATCTTCTCATCTTCAAGTTGTAAATATATGTAAAGAAAACTAATAGTCCTACCCTGAAACCTAATGATTTTTCGACTTTTTGTCATGCTTTCCCCAAACGAAGAATTTTCATGTGAATCAGCCACCACTTCTTCCGTGTTCCAATTACATGGAAATGAGAAAGTATTAGACACTAAAATGAAATTGGAAGAAAAGGTAGAAGCGTGTACGGATTGTGGAACTACATCCACCGTTCATGGTGCTACAACGAACGCTGCTATTTCATCACAATCTACACAAATTAACGCTCCCAATGATACCGAAATATCAGAAAATGATAACATGCAACGAACACCACCTGGAATACCACTTATCCATCAACGAAGAAGTATTAGTAGTGATGATGATGCTGAGGGGTGGGAATGCTGGTTGCAGAGGATGTCGGCATACATCAACAAACCACCAAATACATCTCCAACGAAAAAAGAAATCAATGGTAAATTTCCTTTAATTATCTTGATTAAAAAGTCGACTAACCGGATGCATTTAATGATATGGAATGCATTATACTCCAGAAAGAATAATGCCTTTAAAATGCGTTTCTTTTCCTAGAATCTCTTGTACGACTCGTTCGACTAGGTACTGGAGTCAAGGTCATCACCTCAGGTATATCATAGTACACGTCAACCGACATATTGTTAAAATCGATCGCGAAACAATATCACTTCATTCGTCATTCTCAATTAATCTTCGCTACATTCGTTCCGTTATAATATTTAATGAAATATGAGTTAAATAAAAAAACTTCCATTCATATACAAAAAAATGATTATTTTTCTCGATTTTATTTATTTTCACCTCCAGCGCTAATCTATACTCAATTCATTGGTTTTATAGCAAATATATACAAATAAATATATATTTATCTTTTAATCAGTAACCTATATTCACCATCATACTTTCATATCTTACAGATGCGATGTAACGATTCTTTATAAACGAATTTTATTGCCATATATATAAACACGAATCAGCGAAAGATGTTGACTTCACTAGAAACCAACATTTTAATCAATAGCCTATAGATATCATATTTGTTTGCATAAATACTCTGATATTTTATTGCTGCATTTAAGTATTATTGTTTAACATTTACTGCCATTTTACCCCTCCAACTCCAAATGGATACCCTTTTGAAACGTTGCTTTTATTACTCTCGTTGCATTGGACGAATGGATAAATCAGTATCCACTAACTAATGAAATACTTAAAAGAATACAAAAATTAAGAGCATTTGCGGTTATTTAGCTGCATAGATAAACCAAAGAGATTTACAGTATATAATATATTACACTTAAAAAGTAAACGATGAATACTTTCTACATCACTTTGTGAAAATGAAGTAGTCAAAATTGTGACTACAAAAAACTAAACTATTCCATCTACTAATTCAATAAAGCACTTGAAGAATACAAATTAGAAAAACTTAACTATCATAATAATATTATACCTTTGTATAATATTTAAGGCACATCATAAAGGTAAAACATAAAATACCTTTCACAATGTATGCGTGTATAACAAATGTAAACTTTCTACAATCTAAATACGTAATGTATGTAAATGGAGCAAATTTGACTTGTTACAAGTCACAGCGTTACAAAAATGTTAATAATTATTACGAGACTACCTTTCTCTTTAAAACGGCAGACATGTTGGAGTACTACTAAAGGTTAAAATATACATGGATATTTCTTAACTGCGCGAGACCTCAATACATTCTGAAGCTAGTACGAAAAGTCAAGAGTGAAAAATGGAAGGCTTCGACAGAGGAGGTTATGAAATACGCAATCGCACAACTTGTTACCACTTAAATGGAAAACTCCATTCGAAACAGTCTAAAAGTTAGTAAAGAATGTATCAAAATAGATTTTGTAAAAATTTTCGTTTCTCATAATAGTTGAATTAAATATTAGTTATCGAAAGTAAGGCAAGTAGTTCAGTCAATTCATTTTCTCGTAAGCATTTACTGCTGAAGACATTATATATTTGTGAGGTACATATTGCTTTGAATCTTGATAGCGTTGTTGATTCCACATATATTTTCTTCATTTCTTATTCAATTGTAATTAAACGAACTCCATTAACGGCTGGTCCTATTCTGGTCTGCAGCCTGGACAGCATTGTCTTCACAGCTATAAAAATGCAAAAAAAAATATATTGGTTAAGTATGATAAGTTGTTACCGATTGGAAACTACATACTAGAAAATCAACTCATGTTTATGCAAATAACAAACTTACAATCTAAGCTTTCTCCGATTTCCCGAGCACATGTGTTTTCCTCCCCGTTCATGCATTTTAGCAAGGATTTCGCATGAACTGCGGTGTCAGTGTTTGGTAGCAAAGGTAGTGGTGGCAAGACTGGTGGTAACGGTAACAGTTCTTGAATTTGTAAGTTGGATTGATTAAGCTGATTGTTGTTTTGTCGTGATTTCTTTGCTTTCTTAGCTTTCGGTTTGACAGCCACAGGTTGTACGTTTTGTGTGCAGTTGGCAAAGTTTGTAGCCTCAAGTGGAGCTTTCATCAAAGGAGGTGGTCTTGGTATAATGAGATTTAGAGGTTTCGAGCCATTAACATTGATTTTCTGAATGTTTATATTGGAATTCATTTGTAATTTTGGGGGAAGCTGTATGATAGGAGTGGCCAACGGCTCAGAATTTCGTTTCATGCACAGATTCAAGGCTTCATCTGCGTTTTGTGACTGTGAGGGCTGGAGAAAGAGACTTCCAACAGAATTGATGTTGCTCGCACTGACTGAGATGGGCATAGGAATAGGAACTACAGTTGGGGGAATGGAAAATCGCTGATTTTTTCTCCATTGCTAGTTTTCTGCCTCTTCCTCGGCGGTTTCTTTTCAGGAAGAACACTTGTATTGTAAATTGTAAAATTTTTAGAGTTGGTGATCTCTTCAATTTTTAAGTTGTCATTCGCACACCGTTTTCTGGATGACGTAGTACTAGAAGTAGTAGGAAGTATTGTAATGTTTGACATGATCAGGTTCATAGCTTGTGTTACACTGCAGGCAGATGCCAACAGCGACTCAGTAGTAATAGGCTTTGGTGCCTCAGGTTTTGCTGGTAAGCTGGCCGTAAGGTTTAAAGGCATAGGTAAAGGCAGAGCAAGAATATCTTTGGCAAATTTCGGTGGAGGAGAAATATTGCTTTTCAAAAGTGACTTAGAATTCGAATTTGGAGACATTTTGCCACTTTCGTGCGAAAATGAAGACACCATTTTGCAAGGAACAGGAACGGTGAGATCTAACGTGTTAGCCTTATTAGAGATGGACATTGTTGGAGCTGTAGTGCTTAACACACTAGCATTGTTTTTTGGTGGAGGCGTTTTCTTCTTCGCTGGTTGTTGTTGTGTGCTTGATTTCGCATCTGCAGTCAAGTTTAGTCCTTGGCTTGTCTTCTCAACCTCTGCAATACTTGGTGGCGACACATTACTTACAGGGGTCTTTCTCCCTGACGCTGGCTTCTTGATGTCACTTTTTTCAATCTTAATTGCTGGCGGCGGAGCTTTACGTTTCGTTTGCTTTCCTCCTGGCATGATGTTTTCAGAGATGCTCTGTTTGTCGTGGCTAGCCAAATCCATATATCGCTTGTGATACTATTGGAAAAGAAAGTAGATAAAAATGTATTAGTAATTCATCCTTACAACTTTCTCGCATGATTTTAGAAATTTCGTGTCGGACTTTCTCATACAAGGTATGTTAATAAGCTCACAGGTATGAGGGGCAATTCCAAGCTTTTACGAACGCCATTCTTCTTTCCTGGGCTGCAGTTGAGCTCCTTGATTACAACTATTGGTGTCATATCTGAGTCTGCTGTAATTGGAGAATATTTATTTTTTTAAGATTTTTATGATTTTGAACGATGTTTGAGGACATTTTTTTGATAAAAAGGTTATTTTATTGACGTTTCGACTTCAAAACTGTAAGTCATCATCAGAATAACGGAATGCAAAGAAAGAGAAAATGGGCAAACAATTAGGCAAACAAAGAGAATATTTAAAAAGTTTAATACAATGCACTCCCATATTATGAAGTAAATCTTTGACTATAGTAACTTTTTGGATGATATATTATGATTGCTGCTGTACCTGTTCTAGGATAGAGTCCCAAACTGGCCATATAAAGAAGTTTAGTAGCTGGTTCTCTCAGCTCCAAGGGCCGCTTAATTAGTTCAACAGTTCTCAGAGGAGCTTCAGGAATTCCCTCTGAGGAAAGGAACATAATGTTGAGTATTGACATTTTATGGATTCTTAAGACATTAAAAGAACACTTTGGTTTTGATGTATTACCTCTGCTGCTTCGACGAACACAAGTTCTGGTAGAGATTCTTGATGGAAGTGTGATTCCATTGACACGAGGTTTCTCCTGTACACAAAAGTGATTTATCTTGTCAGTTTTGTAACAAAGATGACCTCTCCACATACATCAAACTTTTACTTTCTAATTGAATACGCTCATGATCATCATCAAAATTACCTCCAATCGACATGCCCGTCGAGTTTTATTGGACTTAATACTTGATCTCAAAATCTTATTAGCAGACTGCTGGAAAAGGCTCCTCTTCCTGTGCTTCTTCAGCTTCCGTGCCGCCACTTTCATTCCCCCCAACCTAGCCATGGAGGCTGGAGTTCGAATTTTTAACGGACTCCTGGTAATACTACTCGTCACTCGAGTGACTGGTTTCGAAACTGGTTCTGGCTCTACTGAGGACTCGATGCTATTGTCCTCCTCCTGTTTCACCTCAACTTTATTTTCTGTGCTTTCTTTGACAGGAAGTGGGGGTGTCTTATCTTCCCCAACTTCTCCAGATTTCTGGGAAACCTTTGTAAACCCCTTCGTCCTTATTCCCATTTAGTAGCTGTCGAATCAATAAGGCTTTCTCTTGAGTCAACAGAGCAAAGTGCTTTCCCTTTTTTTAACCAACTTTTTAATCCTTCCCAAAAATATATAAACAAAAACCGCTCGTCCTTCCTCCTTCAACCACTCACCACGTCTTCTATCAAACCAGATAAAAAAATTACGTCAGCATTTACAAATTTCCTGTTGCCACTAACGCATTATTTCATACTTATCGTCATCAGTCACATCACATATTACATCATAATCCTAAAAATTCACCTTTAGTAATAATCCGCTCCTTCAAAGTTTGTTGTTGTGCATTTAAATAAACGTAAAACGTACAAACAATCTGTGTTTGTGCACTAATAATGTGTACTGTCAGTTACTCTCTACCAAAACAATGTTTTTAAAAACACTGAAAAAAGTAAACAAAAATAAACTTTCCTTTACACAAGCAACAAAACTCAATTTCCCTCACTGACAACAATTCCCTCTCGTCTTAACCAAAAAATTCAACAGAATCAACAAAAAAGTGTTCCAGAAACTTTCACCGGAAAATCTCTCATCGCGTCCCAAACACTCTTATGTGGGAAGAGGCACAATAAAAAAAAAGAATCTCAACGCATTCGGACAATGCACGGCAGTGGCATTGGACAAGAACAAGCGAGTGGTGTGGTCCCTCCGTCCACCATACTGGCAGCAGTGGAGAACGCTCTCGGGTGAAAGTGGCTCTGTGCTCTCCTCTGCATCCACACACGCTCCACTACACGCACACGGGCTTTCTGTACTTTCTTTGTGCCAAGTGGGAAAAACTCTCTCGCGTACACAAAAAATGCTAATATTCCTCCCTCTCTCCACAATAGCTGGTATGGAACAATTTACAATTATGAATATATTTTTTAAGGCAGCAGAGTATTATGATAATTATTAGTTCAATTTATCTCACTATTGCAAATCGTTATCAAACATTTAAGTGTCGATATATGTATCAAATTTAAATAAGGAGAGAACAGAGAGAGATAATATACTAGATAGATAGATGGATGGAGAGAGAGGACTTTTTTGTTCTGTGGTGTTGGTTATTGTGTGTATAGCAAGCAGTAGCAGTTCAGTAGAGGCATACGTTGTTGTGGTATAACAACAGCTAACAATGAGCTATATCTTTTTTGTGTTAGTCAGGCCTTCTCTCTGTGTTCTTGATCCCAGGAAGGAAGGCAGTCAGTAATATTATAGCTTTAGTGAGAGGTGGTGGCGGTGGTACAGAGATAGGGAGAGAGATATTTAAGCACGTATCCTTATAAAAGTGCTATAATAAAACAAGGCAAACTGTATGAAAAAGGGAGAGAGGAGAGAGAGAACTGACGTAGCAGAAAGAAAAAGGAAGGGAATAATATTTTAACACAAAAAATGGAATAAGTACTCGTCTTGCTAATAACGTGGATGGGGATAGCAATGATGAGGAGAGTGTGAGTGAGGAGAGCACACTCTCGTAAACTAACAAAAACGCACATAGCAGAACAGGAAGCAAAAGCAAGGATAAGGAACGATCTGATGCGAGGAGAGAAGCAAAAAAGGAAGGCATACTTACATGCAGAGTTATAATAAAAGTGTGTATTCACACACACACACATTACAACATGGTAGTAGAAATGAAATGAAATAGAAAGAAACTTTTTTTTGTGTTCAACGATGTTGGGAATAATGGCATGATGGGATGATTTTGGGATGTTGATGCTGCTGCTGCTGTTGAGTTGTTATCGTGTATATTGGTATGCTGCTGAGGGATCTGTCTTTGTAAGGATGAAGGAGAGAGGAGAGGAAGGTAACAAGTAGAAATAGGAAAGGTTATACATATTATAATCTCAATGCATTCATCATATCGTATCGTGGAGTATCGCATTAATATTATTCCCAACTAACTAACTAGGTATTATAAGTATAAGAGATGGAGTGAGATAGAGAGTGTTTGTTGTAACCTAAAACCCAAATTCCCATATACTCGTCCTCCTAATAAAACTGCTGCCAGTGCCACATACATCGCTATGCATTCTCAGACTCACTCTCACTGGTTTACTTACTTACTTCCACTGCTCTACTGCTGCTTCGTGTGAGCGAACATCACCACTCTTATAATAGTAGTTAGTGATGAGAAGGACGATAGAATATAATATAGTAAGTAGTAAGTTGTTACCTCCACCACTTACCAACTTTACTGCTAACTGATGTTATAAAGAGAAGGAAAACGAAAAGCAGAATAATAATAATATAAAATGCGACAACATGCAATATATTTAAAGGCTGAAGTTTCAATAGAAAATGGAAAAGATGCTGCTGCTATTGCTTTTTGTGGACGGAGAAACCGTTTGCTCTCTACTCTAATGCCCAATTTGAAAGGCAAGCCTAAAAGGTTCAGTATGAAAAGCTGCAGAAAGAACTACTGCTACAAAAGGAAAAAGTTTTTGAGTCAGTTGAGGAGTGTGTGTTTCTAGGCTTATGCTTGGATGGATATAATGTAGGTTTTAAGTGCATCTCTATTCTCTCTCTCTCTAAGCGTTTTCGTTTGACACCTTTACTGGGTTATTTAGGATCTCTGCTCTTTACTCTTACTTTTCTGTGGAGTTTTGAGGAGCAGAAAAGGAAAACGAATGATGGTTAGTTTGGATGTTGGTGGTAGTATCTAGCATGGTTGGTAGTAGTCCTCTCTCTTTTCATCTTTCGTTATTATTTGAGTCGACAAAATGCAATCCGTTGCCTTTTTTGCTCTCCTCTCGTCTTCCCTTTACTCCTTCTCCCCATTTTTCTTTTCTGTTCTCTTCCCTTCCGCTTATGATGATGCACATTTGATTTGCTTTTCGAGATTGTGGGTATATAGGTAGGTAGGTGTGTTGATGATGATGATGCTGTCTCTCTGTTAGTTATACTGTTACCATTTTTATCCTTTTGTTCGCCACACTGCCTCTTCACCCACTTACGTAGATTGCATTGCTTAACACATTTTGCATTCCTGAACATGATCATCCCTACAATATAATGTATGTGCTGCTGAGAAGACTCTGAGAGGAAAACTGATGGCTAATAAAATGAAGAAAATAAAAGTGCACAAAAATGTCAGTTTGTGAACGTGTGCATGAATCCATTTACTGATGCTGCTGCTGTATGAAAAACTGAAAACTGCGACGAGCACGTAGAAAACCATAATAATATTATGTACGCGGAGTGTGTGTGGAGTGGTATGGGTACCTGACGACAATCATTTCATGCGATATGACTCGTTTCTTTTTCCCTTTCTAATTTTCGCTCTGTGCAAGTTACAAACATAATGCGTATTATTTAGTAAATTTTACGTACGTACGAACATTCTTTGTGTGTATGTATGTATTCATTACATATTACATTCTTGCGTACTATATACTCTTATCGTTCAGCAGAAAGAATAATAATATGAAGTGAAGGTAGGTAGTTGAACATTATATGTGGAAAAGGAAAATTATAGTACACGTATTGCTTATCTTGCCCTCTCTGTTCTGGCTCTCCTCCTTCTGTTATGTTGTAGAAGCATCACGGTTATGTTTATCATTGCATTGTGTTTATTTAACTTAATGGAAGCGTCAATAGCTTCACTGATAGTATAAGTATTTCTGAGGACTGCCGACTACCGTTCAATTTTCAACTATTTTTCTCTTATAGTACGGAAAAACCAAGACATACAGGATGTCAAAGACTATATGACGAACACACCAACTAAAGTACACATTTTAAATTTTAAGTGAAAGTTTCTCCCGAAACACTTCCTACATGGCATATTTTTTAGGTTATTGCCTAGCTGTTAGTTAACCAACTTAAGTAAGAATCGTAAATCGAAGCTGCAAACATGTACATACATCAACGTTGTGTTGTATGTATTTACGTACAACAAAAAATGATCAAAACGACTTACTTTTGTGTTTGTTACAACGATAACTTTTTTGATAGGAAAAGCTACACTGCAAGCACATGCATGGCAAGCGATGCGAGGCTGCTATATTATGTTTTGTCTTTCTACTTTGTAGTCTTCAATTTGGTATTGATGTCAAAAATTGAATAGTTATGGGCCTTGAGGAACCAAACATTATGCAAGGATCTTGCAACAAGTATCATGCAATGTTGCAATATTAATGGATTTTACTACGGGGATCCCATCTTATTGCAGCTCATTCCGCGTTCGTCACTTACTCTTTTTCTATTCTATGCATGCCAATCACAGCACATTATATAGTTTTCAAAGATTATTCATTACGTAAAATATTATCGTACAAAAATATTTAACGTCTTTCCTTACACAATGCATAATTTCATTATTCTTATCTGCAGGAAAGCTTATTATTATATTTTTACTACATCAGTAACTACAATGATTGTTTTCCGAAGAAAATGTTGTGAAATGTGAAAAGAATTACATTCTGAATAGATGAAGCTGTAAGGCCATAATATTATACTGTTTTCAATGAACAAAATACAATCTAAATCTTTATAATCATCAATCTGAAGAGCCATATTACGCCCTATATGTTCAAATTCCCTTCAGCATTGCAAAAAAATTACACGAGCTGAGTTTCAATAGTAGTAGAACAGCAGAAATTCATAATAATAGCAAAGCTAATGAACAAATACCAGTAAAAATCATTTTAACATGAGAGAAACGACTATGAATACTTTACTTCCTTGTACGACTTATTTTATTGTTTGAAAATTAATTGTAATTGTAAGTTGAAATAATATTTTTCTACATGCAAATGCACAACTAACTTAATTCTCCTCTTACTACACTCGTACGTAAACTTATACATTCATGCCAATAATATCACTACCTATACGTGTCCTTCTACAAAGAACATTATGTGCTTTGCTGCCTCTCTGTTCAATTATTATTCTAGCACACAAAGAAAACCTACTGGGATGATGATGATAATATTTTATACCTACCATAAAACATACTTCCAAGAAAGCAGCTCTCTTCAACTTGACATGACTATTAAAGCTTATATAATAACTACATACAATCATCATACAACCAAGGAACCAAACCAGCTATTTTACTTACGTGCACACACACACACACACACAAAGATAGCAACATATTTTGCCGTTTTTTACTTGCCGTGTGTGCATGCATGAATAATATTTTTCCTAGTTTCTACTTGAGCTCAACAGTTGAAAACATTTTCCCCATTTTTTGCTGGATGAAAGATGGTCATGATGATCATGATGACGACGATTGCTGCTAGACCCACAAAACTTGGAAAAAGGAAAGGACATGAGAGAAGAGAATGAAAATAGGTTTACGTGCTTCATTCCAACATTTGTTCAACTCTCTACATTGCCGTTTGTTCTCTTATACTCTCTCTCTGCCTCTCTCTCTCCCTTCTCTCTGGGATGTTATGCTCTGTTATCCTTTTCCATTCAATTCATTCTCCGTCTGTTATGCGTTGTAAATTTTAACAGTAAGTAGGTATAAGCATTAAAAAGTGTAATCCAGCCAGACGGATGGATAGGGCAGCAGCAGAAAATAAGATCCTACTTCACTCTCTCACGCAGATGGTGATAGTAAAAATGTGTGTGTGGTGGTGACTGGTGACGGTACTGAAAGTATGGGAAAAGGAAAGGGTATTTTTTTTGTCTCTTCTCTCTCTCTTCCTAGTAGATATTATATCTACTCGGCGCGGTGGGTTCATAGTACATCCTTTCTTTCAGCGACTACTACTAAGCCTCTCTTTTTTCATCCTCATCTACAACAACCCTGTCCTGCCTAGAATGAAATGAGTATTCTCTCTCCTCCTAAATATTCTATTTAACAAACAACGACAACGGTTCACTTACTTTTGCTCTCTTCCACACAACACACATATTCGCCTAAACAAGCTGTGGCAGTGCTGGTGAAATAAGAGAACCTGATGCTTCCTTTCGTGCTGCTTCTGGTACATATAATATCCCGTATCTCATGACATGACTCTCTCTCTTCTCTTCTCATGCTTTTGTTGGGAGATAATTCAGGTTTAGTGGGGAATGGAAGTGAATGGAGAATCAAGGAATAATATTATGTACACGCATGATATTCTATGAAATAAGGGTGCAAAGAGACAGTCGTCGGGCCAGGCAAAATGCCAATACACTCTCTCTCGCTTCCAGTTTAAAAAACAAAATGTTGTAGAAAATAGAAAATACACACTTACTTTAATACGTACTCATTCAATGATCCACTGTCACTTTGCTGTTGCTGATGCTGTGTTCTCTTTTATGGAGATAACGCCAACAACCAAGCCAAAATGGAGAGCTGCTTGTTGCTTGTGGAAAAAGTAAAATGTGGTTTGTACATATTATTATGCATGTTCCTATCTGCTTGCTTACGGATGGCGAACAAAATGTCTGCTTTTTGTGTGCTAGTATTCAAGAGAAAGGAATGAAATGAAAATTATCCAATCCCCACTACTACTGCAATGCCAGTCGCCAGTCACCACCACCACACAGCATACAATATAATGACATATCATTTGGATTTTACTAAACTTATTCCGTATCGATATATACGCGTTAAAGCATAATATTCCTCCGTTATAGTCTGTCAGTAAGTGTGGTATGGATGGAAAAAGGAAGTCGGGCGGAACTCCACATATAGTAATATTATATTAAGAATTCATCATGTAGTATAGTGATAGTTAGTGGTGCTGTTGATAACACAACTTTTATAAAAATATATGCTTATGATGGCCATAATATCATTATTGCAATTTGACATGCTTGTATGAATCATTGAAGAGAATAATATGACAGATAAATGAACTTCCTACTCCCGAATCCAATGGAATGTATGTATTAAATTCGAAGAAAATGCGTTGATATAATTTTGTATGAGCCATTGTCACTCTATGCCAAGTTGTTGATGATTTGGAAATGACAAAGAACATGAATTTGTTGTTTAAAGACTTTCTATTGCAGGCCATTGTTTCTGGTAGTAAATTGAAATAGGCAAAATGGTTAGTCTCGAGCAGATGGCAGTTATGGTGACACATACTTTCCATGATTTGACAAATTCGCAGAAATTCCACATACGTGCAATAATATCCACTACTGCTTTCTTCGTTAACAAGTAGCAATGAAAGGCATGGATGTATGGGCCTAACTTAGATACTAGGTTGGAATGCTACGTACATTTTGGAAGATGCAGAAGAGAATCTATCAACCAACGATATGAAAGCAACCAATACGCTTATTACAAATACTCCTCAATTCTTAAAATTCTATCCTGTAAATCCGCCGCAGGGCAAATGATGCTCTAGCAAAAGAATCCCGAAAGCACAAAAGAAGTTAAGAAATCCTTTCGTGTGGGTAATACCACACTTCCACACAAACACATGCACATAGTTGGGCTTTCATTATTGTCAAGTAGAGAAATATCAGCATTTTATGTAGAAGTTTGGCAGTACGACCTTCTACCAAAACTACCAACCAACACTCTCTTGAAGAATTTGATCTTAATATTTCATGAGATGTGTCATGCTTATAAGATTGAAACTGAGGATGACTTGACTTGGTGTATTTATGCACAACGGAAACAGTAATATATTTTTGCTTCCTGTTTGTAAATGGCTAGATGTAGTATTTCTTTTCATTGTTAGTAGTTTTTCCCCATCCGGTTCCTAAGCTTCAGCCAAACTTTTTTGTAAGCTAGCATCCGTTTTACAAGTACGATGTATCTTACATAATATTGAAGCAAGATCTACATAGACTACCTCCGTGAGTAAATCATGAAACAGCCCTCCTATTTTTCCAAGATTGAAGATGACTTATATCAATTTCATAGATGAGCTTCGCGAAATATATCGCATTGAGTATATCTCCCATGAATGAATGGCATGGGCAATGTGACAATTTAAACATCTTGTCTCCTGAGGAGAAAGTAGACATTAATTGACCAAATAGGAAAAGCAATGACCAAATCCAGAAAGAAGTTCCTACCATCATCGAAATATTAATGTAAAAGTAGATGCATTCTTTAAGATATTTAATGATGGTGCTTCCTCTGATGATGCAATGTACCATGTACCCCCACTAATCATTCATTCCAAGGTTAGCTTGGTTATGTGTGTATGCAAACGGCACCCTTGTAGTAGCACGAGCTTGAACCAATATAGTTAACAAGATATTATGAAAAAATCAAAGTCAGTAAGGCTAAACTTTACAAGAACCGATTCGTGCCAACAAATCGCATGGTTTAAAAAATAAGTGAATATAAGTTAGCCCCAGCAAATATTATTAAAACCAATATAATTTATTTTAGACATTAGTAAGGGACTTTATTTCATAACAATATTAACTCCGTGTAAAGTGGAGACAGCATATCAAAGTATAATTACGAACGATATAATATTGGGATAATAAACGATTTACATGAATATGAAATCTGAATGCAGCATGATTTTCACTGAATTAAAATACTCAATACTCATTTAAGCTATATCCTTGATTGCTTCTTCAACCTCCTCCTTGGTGTACATGTGGAAGTTTTTGTCTGGAGTGACAATCGAAACTTCCACATTTGTAGAGTTGAGTTTTTCTTCCATTACTTGTTTTAAGATGGTCAGCGAAGTCTTAACTGCTTCCTTCAACGACATGGACTATATAAATGTGTAAAATGGTAGAATATTATTATTTTTATCTAGTCTTCAACAATACGTTGGTCAAACGTAAAGCTTGACATGATTTAGATAACATCACCAGATAACGTGTTTAGACCGTGAATGCATACCTTGTTATACATCTCTACCAACGTTTGTTGGGCCCCTTCGCTTCCTGAACCGATGGCTTTCGCGTCATACTGGACATACGTTCCCGATGGATCCATATGATAAAGCTGTGGTCCTTTCTCGTCAATTCCAGCAAATAAGAGTGCAACTCCGAAGGGCCGGCTCTGTTTTGATAACATATACAAAAATCATGTTTTAACGCTGTTACACTTCTAATAATTAATGCTTATATCCGTTTCTACATTCAATATATGTTAAATTACACATACCATTGCACCCTCATCATCATCTGAATCGCCAAATTTAATAGCCAGGTTACTAACAGCTTGTGAAACAGATTCCACTGACATCTTCTCATTGTAGGTGAACCAATGATTCTGACATTCCAATCGTGCCCGATCAATAAGAGTTTTGGAATCAGCCGTGAGCCCACTGCAAGCAACTCCGATATGTCTATCTACTTCCGCAATTTTTTCAATTGTGGAAGGCTCCATCAACGGTGAGGTAATGCGCTTCTCCACAACCAATACAACACCTTCTCCTGTACAAATTCCAATCACAGTGGATCCCAGCTTAATTGCCTCAATGGCATATTCAACCTATAAGTGCATATTTAAAGTATGTTAATTTCGTACTATAATACGATGCATGACTTCACAGTTATGAGACAACCACACCACAACAACCATAACTATCCAATTAATCCAATTTATGGGTTACCTGAAAAAGACGGCCCTCCGGAGAAAATGTGTTGACACCTCTGTCATACTCGGAACGTGTCAAAAACATCTTGCAGTTCAGCTACAAAACCTTAAAACCAGAAAAGTAAACACATACCTTATTAACAATTTTTTATCTACATTATGTTACAAATACATAATTACATCTCAAGTGAAAGCAAACGAAAGCATTCACAATCAAATTAGCAGACATATTTCCTATGTTTATGTTAAACAATAATTGATTTCTTCAACAAATTGCAAAGGTCAAAAAGCTTATCGTAGAAACTTACCAAAACTTTTAAGAAATCAATAACCAAACTGACTTCAAGTGACTCAAATCCCAAGTTAATTTTCGCAGTGAACACTCTTAAAAAGTTGAGCAAATAAATTGGCAAAAAGTACAGCTGAGGGCTGAAAATTAACACTTGACACCAAAAGTAAGACGACAAACGTAGCCAACCCAAATAAAAAACGCCGTTAGTTATCAACGGTCTTTAACTGGTAGAAACGGTATCAACGGGAAATAACGACAGTAATAACGCACACCAAAGTTTACGGAGAAAACAGTCCACGACTGACATTCAGCTTTGGACAATGAAATTAATTAGATGAGAAGAATGACGATGCATCAAAATGCGATGAAAGATAGCAGCAGACGATGGACGAGCTCAGTCAGCAAGGCTTATTGTTGTTGATGCTTGACTTTTGGGAATGAAATGAATGACTATCCGGTTTCTTAAATTACACGATACCGCCATCGCGTTTATGGGGCATTGCAAGACAAAATATGAATGTAAACTTATCATCCTTCTCTCGCTGTTTAGCTAGCGGCTGGCTGTTGCAGAGAAAGAAAACTGCTGATTGAGTCAGTCGGTCCAGTTGGTGTGCTTGTCAACAGCTTTTGCCGTGCTTTCACTTATCTCATGCACGTCGTTTTCCTCGTGTGCATTTGATTGACTTATCTGGAAACCTTTCACCGTCCAATACACCTTATCTGCGGTTAAAATGGAAAGTGCACATCTTGCAAACTTTGCTAATGAAACTGATTTGTCGTCAGAGGATTGCGATAAACTTGTGCAAATCTTGACAGGGCTCTCGCGACATTGTCAAGATGGGGAAAATCGGTATGAAAGAAAGCATACGAGAATTTTGCAAGTGGAAAGCGTTAGTTATTTAATCGTTGATTGTGATTGATTATGAGAATATGTAATGGCAAATGTGCATTTTCCGGTTAATGCTTTAAGGTATCATGTGGCAAATTTAATTAGTTTGAATGAAATTTGTGTGTATTTTCAGTGCCAAGCTGGATACTACCTGTTTTACAAATCTTGGCAGGGTTCTTGAGCCCTGATGAAATCCAGCATGACCTTCCGTGATGACATTTTTGTGGAGACATTCAGATTTCTTAGAAATTCGGTAGTAATTTGCAGGAGAAATCAGGATGCTATACGGGAAGAAAGCAAGTTGTATAGCGTAACGCAGTGCTTTCTCCGGTCTGCTTCCTGTTCAGCTAAACGGGAGAGTAAAAAAGATGATCTTGCGAAAGAGAGCTCTCCTTTGGAAGACCTGGAAGTTGAACCGTTGGAATGTTCGGAAAACAAACTATTAGCTATCCGCTGCTCCCTCCAATTCTTAGCCAATTCCATGGTTGATAACAGAGAAAATACTATTGAAGTTTGCGCGCTTTTCTCGGATGATTTGTAAGTTATGCAGAGTATGTTGTTACATTAAAGATTTTGTGTTGCTACAGTTGGACCTGAGCTTTATATTGCATATATTTTATTTGCAGAAATCGAGCAATATGTACCTTTCCCAGTGACGAGAAAGTCGTTCAGTACGTAGCAATGATTGTCCATCTTGCATTAAAAAGAGTCCCCACGGAAGGTACTTCGAAATTGCAGCTCCTTGCCGTAATGTCCCCGAAAATAATTCAATGTTTTCTTCAAAATCTCCACCTTGAATTTGTGTAAGTCCTTAGTTAAGCATTAAACATACATTTAAACATGCAAATCCGCGAAATGAATTAGATCGTACGTGTACTCTTAATTTTTAGGGTGTACGTAATGGAGTCGTTGGTAGTTTTGGAAAGCTTCACTGACATCCACGAAACTTTGGAACCTGAAGCAAGAATAAGGATGCTAAATTTTTTAAATACACGTTCAGACCTCATACCACTTGTTGATGAAAAGGTACAGTACAGTTGAGTACAGTGCAGAAAGAACCTTGCCTCTGAGAAAATGATAGGACCACTCGGCTCAATAATTTGTTCTGTTGATATAATATTTCATTAGGTAACCACTATGGCTAAAAGTCATTTCATCGAAAGGTCTGATTTTATCCTTCGATCAAAACTTGGCGACAGGGACAATACGTTTTGTTGGGAAATTGCAGTTTTGTTAGAAGTTCTTGGTTCCATCAGCTTGAGTGAGAAGGCTAGCACCTTAAAATCGGATCAGGTTTTGCTTACTACAGTTTTGTGTGAGTGGACGATCTTGATTATCATGCTTATAGCTTTGGACATAAGTAAATGCATTTTAATTAATACTAATTGTACTACCTGTTATTTCTATTTTATGTATGCCACGCAGGTCTTTTGAAACAGATTCATGAAGCTGGAAAGTATGGTCAGGAAAACGGTGAAAATGACAATGTATTTTCCTTGGTAGAAGATTTAGACAAATTAACTTCAAAATCATCCACTACAGCCGATATGGATGACATCAGGGCTCATCCCACATTTCAATTCAAGGCACACTTAATAAGGTTAATAGCGAATCTCGTTCATAGGAATACTATAAATCAAGATAAGGTATATAATGCTTAATTTTGCCATTTCTACAATTCTTGTATTTGTCGCTATCTATTCATCTGTTGATGTATTGTTAGTGTTATCATTTATCATTTTCATACCAAATGTTATACTTTTAGGTCAGAGAACTTGACTGTCTTCCCATCATATTAGACAGTTGCAAAATTGATGCGCGAAACCCTTTCATTGCCCAATGGTCAGTGTTGGCGATTCGAAATGTATGTGAAGGAAATGAAGAGAACCAAGCCTACATTCGCGAAGTTCAGAGAGTTGACACTGAAAAGCTTTTACCAAAATTACAACTAGTTGATTTAAGTAATTAATTTATTCATAAAATATTCAATAACGGCAACGTACAGTATGTACATTATGTATATTTGTTATTTAGCCATAATCTATTTTTCTATAAACGTTCTGCTAAAGGTAAGCTAATTAACAACAATAAAGTGACTCATCATTAAAAACGACTTGCCTTTTACTCTCGTTTCAATCAATTGTATATTTGCTTCAAATGTAGACCCAAGTATTAAGTAAGGTTCATTGTCAAAATCATCCAAGTTACACACATACATACATACATTTTTCGTAGGTAGGTAAACATAGAAGTAAACGGTAAACATGGTCATTAAGAAAACAATTTCATGAAAATCTCAATAATACAGTCTGATGCGACTTGAGAACAGTAATACATAAAATGGCTACAGGTAAGTAACAAAGAAATATAAATGCTAATGCTTATCAATTAACATTTTAACAAAGTAAATATGGAGTGAAGTTAAGGAACGCATATGCTTGAGAAAAATGTGTTCAAATGTCATAAGTGTAAATTTATAATGTACTCGAAGGCAATTAATTAATTTCAAGTACGAGATCTCAGGTCCCGTAAATCGATTGGTTTGTATTTAGGCATAATTTTTCCTGCGGAATCTAGCAGCAAGGCAGCAAGAGAACAGAATAGCAATCAGCTCTATTCCAGCAATTACACCAGCAGCAATCACAACGTACTTGACCTTCAGATCAGAAAACACCTTGTCCACGCAGCCCTGAAATTATTTTTTAATGAATAAAAATGTTGTCATTCAAATACTGCCAATTGGTTAAGTTAGAATTTTCAAAATTTACCTCAGTGTAAATTTTTTCATTGGCGGCTTGGTCCCCTATTTCAAAAACATCACTGGAACAGCCAGATTCAATTCTCCGGCAACATGACTCAGGTACAGTACTACGTATTTGTCGCCAGTCGGTGTATTTTTGAGAGCCGCAACATTTTAGCTGTAAATGAAAAAACCAAATCATTAAAAGCATAAACATAAAAACTAAAATAATTATCTCTTGTTATTCCATATTATTGAGTGCTATTTCTTCACGATGTTGCACGTGGGCTCTTCTTGAAGACTTGAATTACAAGGATAAAGAGGCATCAAATATTGTTCGTTGGCATATGTTATAAACTATTATGAGCGTTTTGCAGTGTTAACAACATATCGATTCGAGAAGATAGCAAAGCACTTGAGTTCATCGATTAGTGTTTGATGTGAGAAGGGGTTAAAAGGTAAGTTGAATGGAAGTTACAGAAAAGTGTAGTAGATAATATTTTCAGCGCGCATTTGGCGTTATCGTGTCATAAACTGCACACTTACATTGGTTTGTGTAGAATCCCATGTCTTCGCTACCTCAGCATGTTGATCATACTTTTCCATTGATTTCTTGAATCCGTCACGGAGGAATTCTTTGAAGTCGTCTTCATACATTGTAGCTCCGACGGCGATACCCACTTGAATCAGAAGAATGATTGACAGGAATACGGCATACTGTAGATTTGAAATTTCCAAATTATTATTTCATTTTGATTATTTCATCAAATGTTCGTATTATAAAGTAAACTGATATTATAGTGTGGCGGATACAATAAAACGTGTTTGATCACACGCAAATGACAGATTATTGTTGTTCTCATCTGAAAATGTATTTGTGCAGTTGAAATCGATTTACCCTCTTCTGCAAACTATATTATTTATTTATTCTAATCCTAAAGTCAAATCCAAAGACCAAAAGTTTGCACCACGGAGGATTATTTACTTTCCGAGCCAGATAAACCGAATATATATAAACATGGCCTATTCTGAGAAAGCCATGCACATTATATGCATTTCCTTTCCATACATACCTACCTACATAAATCAAATGCGGACAAAATTGTGTTGTGCATGTATTATATTGTTAGGTTTGTACAACATTTCAATCTGCGTTTGTTAATTACTATGAATTTTTTATTTGCTCAGTTAAAACTGGTGATAACGAACTTGGCTTAAATCTCTATGTACTATGTACACACACGGATTGTGATTGCCCAACAATAATGTAGCTGCCTAACTAGTTACCCATTACATTCAGAGATGAACAAATATTCATACATATGTACTTTGTGATTTCAGTGAGTAATTATGGTATGGTTTATAGTGCATTTTACTGTTTTTAGTACGTTTCGAAATTATCAGAAAAAATTGAGGCACTACAACATGAAGGCTATAGAAAATTACGTAGGAGCCTGTTTTCAGTATTTAAAACATATCGATTAATACATAGCTTGTAATATGATTGGATTGGATTTGGGAATTGAGTTTATGCACTTTCTACAGAATTTACGAATGACAGTATGGTGGTGGATGTGATTCATGGTTTTCAGTCTTCAGTTCGGTTTACAGAAGGCAAACGCAAACATCAACTCAGCCATCTCTCTTGCACAAAAAATACCAGATATTTATTGTAAATGACGACATTTAGAGATCCATGGTTCATGATATTTTTAGATTAGCTAATCTACATCCGACTGTTGTACTCATATACTCACACACTTCTTGTGTGTACACACTCATGATTCATGAAAATATGCTCCAAAATCTTTATACTTAGTATATCATATTCCAAAAAAAACATTAGAGATGATTATGACATCTTTATCACTTTGCCCCACTTCTTTCGCTCTGAGCAATTCAATAAATTATGCAGATATTATGCTACCCGAATCGAATGCCAGAATAATCACTACACTACCGATTTTCACTCAACAAAGCTCTTTTTACGTGGCAATGAAAACAGTTATCTAGAAAGAGGGGGAAAAGAAAATAATGAAAACCATTTCAGTACTTCAAACTACTCCTTCCACTCCACTTTCTAGCTGGTATTCACGTAAACAACTTGACAGGTTGTTCCTAATTCCATTGTCATGTCTTTCATGCATGCACAAGAAACATCTTGTACTTTCCCCCGAATACCGACTCTACTTTGTACATCAATAAAGAATTATTTTTCGTACAAGTCCAGTTAAGTAGGGCATACTCTTATCTTTCATGCTGAACGAATAATATTGTGGCATATTTTGGCATGTCAATAATACAAGTGGGCAAACCAACCATATTATTATTTTACGCAATTTTGTTCCAATCATTCTACCTGTAATCCGCTAGAGAACAATGCAAAATAAATAATACATCATCACACAATAAATTACAATTTGCCGAATTCTTACCGTCATCATCATGCAGTTGCTTTCCCTCAAAACTCCACAACATCCCATGAAAGCAATAAGAAACACGGCGCTTCCGACAACTATCAGCAAAATCGGCGGTGCTTTGTACGCGTCCAGATTAACAACATGATGATAGTCGTTGTACCCGGTTAAGACCAGTGCTCCAGCCGTTACCATCAATATTCCTCCAACCTGTATAAATCAACCAAAGCACATACAGTTTTAGCATTATCAAGTCAAGCCAGCTAACAGTCATGTGCATGTCATGTAACTGCAACGCTTAATGATTAATGAATACTCTGTTACATCTTTTTTCACCCAGAACCAGATTAAATGCTACTACTTTTAAGGAATAAAAACAGTTTTAACTTACCACAAAGGCGAAGTTGAAGAGGAACATGATGAACTTTACGATCCCCGTTGCGCAACCCATCTTGTCGACCTTTTATATCAAATCTAGCTAAATTACACAAAAAAATCAAACTTTTAAAAATAAAAGTGAACACCAATCCACCAATCTTCAGAAGAGGTGCAAAAGCTTAATACCAAACTCTTCGATGAGCTAAATGATTATGAGTGAACAAAGCAGTAAAAGACCAATATTAATATTACGTCAAATCTCAATTACTGTACACGACGATACGACGATGATGCAGGAATAATGACGATGATATTAATAATCGTGATGACTAATTTCTTCCTAGCTCCGTTTCTCTCCAAAAAAAATGAACTCACTCACTACCGTACTTTGTCAGAGGAACGCGGTGGACAATGCTGCTGCTACACGCTACACGACTAAGACTAACTGACTAACTTTAATGCACGTCTGCACGCACACCACACAGGACTCTCACTCAGGAGCAGAGAGAAGCCCAAGAATTGGATCCGACTCTGACTCGTCGATTATAAACTGCACTAATCCTAAAATTCCTATCCTATAAACCTAATAGTAATCCACGTTCGTAATATATACGAAGTATGTAACGCAAGTAATCAACCGCTGAATGAAATTTTACTTCCTTTGCATTACATGCATAAGCGTAGCAGCAGTGGATTTGGATTGCAAGCTATTATAAACGTTATATTATTGGGATTCTGATATGAAAAATGTAAATAATATGGAGAATGGAATGATATTATTTTGAACGAAACAACAAACAGTGAAGCCAGAGGGGCTTGTGGTTTATGCATATAATATAGAGTGACGACTGACGACGAGTCTTTATAATAATAAAAGTTTACAATGTCCTTGTACGCTGCTATTATTACTGTAGCGCTGTTACCTACCAGGCTTCCAGCTAAAAAGCACACGCACAAGAAGCACACAACAGTTTTTTTGTAGCTTTTTTTTGTAAAGTGGTGTAAAAAACGAGAGATGATGGTTTTCTTGCTAATGATATAATGGCCTGTTGTTGGGTTGCTTTTGCTGTTGAGGTGGTTTGGTGACTAATGTTATCCCTATGAATGCCGGTGCACCAATGAAAAATGAATATATTTCATGAATTCGAATTGTGCTGTATGTTATAGTTAGTCACGGTGAGCAGTTCTTCTAGACATGGAAGTTTTACAGACGCTGCTGCTGCTCTGGTTGCTGTACATACGCTGCTCCATGCATCATATGCAACTTGAAAAAAAGCAAGGGCTTTCTTCGTTCAGTCCAGCAGAGACGATAAATTCAAGCGATAATGAACAAGTAAGGCAAGGCTGGCAACAGTGGCAATGCAAAAAAAATGGTGTAAGAAGAAGAACGAAGGAAAAAAGCGAAGTTCATGCATAGGTACATATAATATTATCAAAAATCAAAAATAACAAAGCTTCCTTTTCCCATCCACCAACTAGACCAAGTTCAAAGTTATATGCCTTGCATTTTCCTATAAAAGATTGGCTTTGCTGTGAAAAAATATGGCTTAATATTTTAATAGCAATAACATGCCACATTATGCTATTTACGGTATATATGATGTACCTACACCTACTAATAGGTATTAAGACTAACAAAATATAAAAAATCGTACTTACAAATAATATCGATGGTTTTTTGCATATTGCTACCTTCGTGTCAATTATTTGTTTCTTTTTGGCTCTATCGTGTTAAATTTGTGATTTATGATTTATTTATTATTTATGTACGTTAACGTAGTACTTTCTTCTCTGCTCCTGCTATTCATTTGTATTGTTTCCCAACCCAATACAGCCAGCCAGAAGACGAGACAAAGAAGACCAACATCATTGCGTAATGTTATTTACATGGGCTACTTATGGATCAGCACCTAGATTAAATAGGTTTGACAGTAATTTTTGTTTTCTGGTGCGTATTTTCCTATTTTAAGGTGCCCACGTCATAACTGGATGTCGGCAAATATCAAAAACAAACATTTTGTCACTACACAGTAAATTGAAGTTTAAGCGCATCCAGTTAGGCTTGTATATCAAGCTTCAAACAAAGAAGAAGGCTTGCGATATTCAATAAAATAACATGGAAATTGAATAAAACATGTAGATATCTGTTAATTGTGACTAAATGCATAATATCACGTAGAAGTAGGGTTGACATGCATGTGCATGACCATTGACATATGACATGTAGACATGCAAGCAAATATGGACATCAAATTGCTCTTTAAAACTTTTATGACTAAAAACAATCAAGCATTCCATGATTCAAGATGCTTACAACTATAACATAGAACTACATATTTTAATGCACGCACACGGTGTGGGACTGCCTATGTACGTTAATAAAAATATTTTGTGGGTATGTGCAAATCAACCGATCCACAAACTTCTTTCTTAATCTGTACCAAAAAATTTGTTTACAATTTAATACCTAGTTCATTCACCCAACATGTAACTGCGATGTTGGAATTGGGAATTTACTGACTGGAAATGTGTAAGCTAAGCATTATCATAACCTGGTATAAGACGGCTGACACAACGCTTCCAAGTCAAAACGCATAATGTCGAGTGCTGTTTTGAATAAAAAAGCTTTTGGTTCGTTTACCTACTTTCATCTTCATCAGCACTGCTCTGTATAACGTACTATACTATGCAACGTACATGTAACAAGTTATCACCTGAACGGAACTAATTGCCTCGCCTGGCTACTATATACCGTCATATTTTACTACATAGAGTAGCATTTTACTTATGGAAGTTCATTGTGCGTGAAACTGGAAGGGGGTGTGTCGTAGTACCGACCGTACGTACCGATACTGACTTCGTTTGGCAGTTTCGCACTACAAACAAACACCTTTCTCCAAAAATGCAAACTTTAATATCAATACTGAAGCCGGAAACGTAGACTCGAACCATGTTGATATTTTTGTGATAGGAAGGGAAAACCCTAAGTACGATAAACATACTGAATTCATTAATATTAAAGGCACATATCGGTATGTTATAACATAATGCATACATATCACGGTTCGTTATGTTTTTAATCTATGATAGGAACATAGGTATCCACTTTATGCTAGATATATTCAATTTATACTTCATTAAGTCGTTTGTCAACCCTATCATATCACTAACTTATTGATTTACATAATTATGAGCAAACATAGTAATCATAGTATGAAATGAAGGCGGACCTACTTCCAACGCTTCCGCTTGGAAGTATTAGTAGTGTAAATTGCAATTTGCAACATGTATATAGTACGGCCAATACTAAGAATTGAATACTGACAAGTTGTAAGTTACAACTATTTGATAGTGGATTGGGTGTATTTGTATTTAGGAAAATATGCTCGTTCCAAACATTATGTATTTTTTTCGGAAAAATAGTTTACTAAACATTTTGGAATGAATATTCTTCTCATTTCTGTTATCCACCAACAACACCACTTTTACTACACATGGAAGTTGTACGTTGCTTTCTTATACGTAATTTGCAACAACAACTCATTCTAGTCCGTCTCCACTGCACTGTTTGTACATAACATGACCATAAACTAACTTGTGTACAAATTAGTGATGTAGCCAGTACAAACATTGAGGACAAAAATACCAATTAATCATCATTCGTGTTCATCGACCATAAAAATATGAATCCATAGATGACGACTCAACTAACGAGTAAAACCCCGGTCGAAAAGCGTAATTTGTAAATACAGTTGGAAATATTACGCAAAAAGTAAAACACTAGGTATATGTCATGTAAGAATTTTTGGTCCACGTAAATAAATTGTATTACTAATATGATTATGAATTAATACAATGTTAGAATGCTAGATAGGTAGGATAAAGAACAATTCAAAATGGTCTTTGAATTTATTTTAATAATTTATTTTATTTCGTTAATAATAACAATTTTTATTATTTATTTCAATTTCACTTTTATCCATTTTCACAAAACTGGTTCTGTAAATAATACTAACAAAATAAATATAGCGGATACACTATTAGTGTAAAGTAACAACTAACTTACAAATACATTGATTTTTCATAAAACTTTGAAAAAATGTGAGGAACTTACGACGCATATCCGGACGTCATCTAATATGACATATTAGTAAACTATTATAACACTATGATTTGGGTGATCATAAAAAACTTTTAAAAATAACTAAAACAGCATGGCGTTCTATGGTACAGCGATTCATAAATTATGAGCTAGAAACTAACAATAAGAAGTACTAACACAAACGTAAATTCTGGAGAAGTCCGCCACAGAATACAACTTTGGATCTAATCGGACTAGTAATTAATTCTGAAACTGAAAAACCATTACGTTATTGTCGATAGAAAAATTAGACCAACAAACTCCCAACGGTATGTATGTATTTTGGGGTAGAATAATGCAAAAGTTATTATTCTGCTGCGGAATCCCTCCCAACGGTATACGTTTAACAAGCATATAAACGTCAAGTTACAATTTGCAACTATCAAAGCGATGCATATATAAATACGTTTGGTTTGTTGGGAATGGGTTCATCTCTGATTTCCATTAATAATACACAACAATATAACTTTTCATTGTTCGAAATACCAAGCGCCTCTTAATAATCAAAATATAAGATACCAGGCAAACAGCATCGATCCTTCAGTCATTTACTTGGCAGAAACTGTCGTGTTGTACGCAATTTTTTCTATCAAGGCTACGTGACAATGTAAATGACAACATAAAAATAATAATAAGCTAAATCAACTGATTACTCAACAAATAATTGTTAATAACAATTAATTAGCATTGCTTTTTTAGCCAAGGCGCTATGATATTTCCCACAATACTTACATTACCAATGCGAAAATATGTGTAGTTGAAAATATATACAAATTCCGAACTTTCTCTTCCATTACTCCTTCAAAAACAAGAAGAAATCGTGCGCAGCATTGGAATTTTTTACATCTAAGCTTACAACAACTCAGGATTATATGTATGTGCAAAAATATAAGTTATAAATAAGAATTAATTAGATTTTGGAATACATATTTAACAAAGTAAAAAATAAATAAAGTGGTCTACTGATCTCCAAAAGTACAGGAACAAGTCATCCAACATAAACCATAAAATGTCAATTGCCGTTTTTCTTTGGAATTTTAAACTTAATTCCATTTCTTGGGGCATGCGCTAAATTATGCTCCACATCATCATTTCTACTGTGGGAATTTTGAAGCAACGGAGGAGAAAGCTTTGAATTTGGAATACTACCACTATCTTCGGATACCTTTCTCCACGGCTTGGATTGGTGATTTTTAGAGTAGTTATCATGTCTTGGCTTAAAATTCATCCGAAACTGATGCCCACGTTGTTGTTGACGCTGGTGAACTTGACGAGGTTTTTGAGAGACGTTTCTGCCATACTGTTGGTGGTTCGGCTTAAAAACTTGTGATGTTCCTGAAAAACGATTTCAAAAAAGAATAATAAATGACAGGGTTAAAGGAGGACCTGCAAAATTATATAAAACAAATAACAGTTACACCCCACCTTTTCTATTTTTATTTTCCTTGCATGGTTCTATGGGTATCAAGTGCGCTTTGGCAATGTGTTGGTAAATGCCATCGTAATTGAATTTTTCGAAACACACAGGACAAGGCGCCCTCTCACTCTGAAGATCATCATCAACTGTGTGTTCCGTAATGAAGTGTTGTCTATGAACACAACCTTTCATAGAGAAGGGCTTGTAACAAACAAAGCATATCCTCGCGTTATGTGTCTCCTTCAAATGACGAGTTGCCCTGTCCCTCGTATCAGAAACTTGTTTACATATTCCACAAGTTTTAATGAGATCCAAGATTTCCATTGGCTTTCTTCTTTCGATAACATTTTCTCGCTTCACATGGTCTGCAATCCGGTTCCCAATGCTGGTGGATGTGCTTGCATACGACGCTGCTTCATTATTACGGAGACCAGTGGTAGAATCCTTTGGGATATCAAACCTTCTGTCGCCTACTTTGTCAGTCGTAACGTTACTTTGGCTCGTCCTAGGAATATCTTGCCTATTTACCGGTGAACGTGGATCTCTCCTCTCTTCTGTCGCCTTATCCATGCTTTTATCAGTCGAAGTTGAACGAGCATCTCTAGAAGTTGGTAATGTGGCGGTGGATGATGGAGCCTGTGGGCTTGCGTGCCTTGGTCTTTTGTCGTTGGTGGTGTTGATAACAGGTGTACTCGTTTGACTACTTTGCAAGTGGCTGCGCGGATGATCAACGTCTCTTGCTACTGGCAAGTTCGTTACAACTGTTTCACGCATATCATTGTACGTTGTACTGGCATTATGGACAGTGACAGTTGGATTAAATCTATTCAACGTCCTGCCATCCCTGTCACCGACAGAACGACTGTGGTTTTGACTGTTCCTAGGATTGGACTGATTCAGTGCTCCTCTTTCGCTTTCATGTCGTATGTCACGGCCTTGTGCAAATGACCTATCATAGGTTTGTCGATGATGATAATCGCCTGATGTGTTTCTTCCACCATACTTTCCTTTGTTGTAGTTTTCAAAACCTTTGTTATAATTGTTCTGCCTTCCATGGCCCCTATTCCCACCCCGCATTTGCTTCCCGAAATATTTCCTTCCGTTGTCACGATAATGTCCATTATGCCGATAACCTCCTTCCCTGAAATGACCGTCATTTCCATTCCAATTTCCAGATTCTTTACTTTTAGCCAATCGTGCATTATCTTCCTGCCTCTTTTCATGCACTTGTTTGAGGGGGTTATCCTGTTTATGGCCATTACTTTGCAACCTTGAGTCAGAACCATTTGGATGAGCTTCTCTTTCAGGTGCAGCCTGTTTTTCAGTATGTTGTCCCTCGTTCGAATCCCACCGTGTTTTCCGGCAATGACTTGACTGTGGTCCATGTCCCAACGAATCTCTGGAGTTTAATGCTCCTCTTTCCTCAACACTTTCCTTTACATTTTGAGTAGACCCAGATTGTTGAGATCTGCCGACCAATGGTTCCTTTGTTACAATTTCATCAACTTGTTTTTGTCTCTCTGAAGCAACCCCAATTTCAACAGGTCTGCACTTCTTAGTTGCTGTTCGTTGTTGTGTAGATTCATCTCCCTGATCTTTCTCACAATAACTCCGTTTTCGGGAGCTGTTGTCTTTGTCCCTGTCCGGGTTTGGATCGTTCATAAAGTCAACCTGTGGTCGACTGTGCTTACCCCTGAACAATGAACAAAATGAAATTAAGAGGACCAAGATTCAGGAAACTAATTCAGTAAAGCTTTTTTCAAATACATATCAATATCAATATTGTCGCACTTACAAAAATGACCACGGACTCGTCGGATGAATCTCAATTCGACCCACGCTATTTGTAGCCTGACTTGTGTTGTTATCCGAAGTTGCATCAGATCGTTCATTGATGTAGAACACCTGTTCCTCGTCCTGTGGATGGAATGCACTTCTAAAACACAGAATACATGTAGTTATTCAAAATATGAGTCGTAAATATTTTACTACTGAAAATCATACAGCAATAATAGTCACGTACTCAACATCCGGTGGAATGGGAACCCTAGATGAAGCGCTACTGGTGCTACTACGCCCAACAGTAATTGACCGAGAACTGGCGATGCTCCCACTGTTTGAAATAATGCCACAAATTTTGTCATTAGTCATTTGAATTCATTATGCAAAATATTGACAACGAAATTGAAAAGAAACCATTAACCACAACTTGTAACTTTTTCTGGTTAATAAAAGCGTATATATGATAGAATGCATCTACTTACCCCCCTTGAAACTGATGAGGCTCGTCATCCATCAAGATTTCATCGTCCATGTTTTCTGGTGGTTGTGGTGGGGGTGGAGATCTGTCGGATTAAAAAGAAGCATGTAAAATCACAGTTTAAACGAGCCAGCTTCCATAACCCCAAACGGAGCGATCAGGAGGGCGATATTATAGAAAACAAAACACAACTGGATCTATCATGAATCTTAATCATTTACACAGGAACTATTGCTTACGTTAATTTACGTTACATTTTATACCGTGATTCGAATGAAAACGTCCCCCAGTCACCTAATAAGTTAATACCAACTACCAAAACTACAACACTCTTATCCAAACTACAACAGTAAAACATGCATGATTCGTAAATTAAGCGATAGGTGAAAACCTAATCCCAGTCTTCAATATGCGTATTTACTATGTATGTAATCATCTAAAAGAAAGTTTTGTTTAATGTAAATAGAATACGAGATTGGATTGATTAGCAATACTAATTTACCGATTCAACTAATCACTTAACTGTAAATTGGTTGCCCATGAATGTATGCTTGATTTCGCAATAAAGTGACTACATATTACTGATATTACATAAACGTTGTACAAAAGAACGCACCTTTCGTTCATCCACGATGGCATTGGAGTATACGTACTGGATTCCTCCTCCACGACAGCTGCAGCAACAACGGCAACATTACCACTGCGATTACTGGGAGGTGTTGGCGAAATGGTCGGTTGTGTAGCCTTCACACCTCCTCCCCCTTTCTCTATAACTTGAAGTATCTCAATCTCGTCGTCGTCGTCTTCGTCATCAACTTTATAGCCAATGACTTGAGGAGGGCTTGACATCTGGTCCTGCTGCTTATCCTTAGCACCCCGGTCAAAGTTGAGGCCGTGATGGCGTTTTAAAATGAAGTCTATATCCGTCATTGAAGGAGAACTACTTCTGGGCATAGCCGACCTACACACAAAGAATGAAAAAAAACGACAATCACTGTCTACTCTTGTCGCCGACAAGTTGTCGGCCTACTTTCAACAAACAAAAACAAACAAAATCAGGGAACTGAAGATGCTCGAGACTCGAATCTGGGAGAAGATGGGAACAACAAAGGCAAACAGTCGAGTTTTCGTTTTTTTGTAATTGCTTTCATGCAAATAAGGTCGGTCGTTGTACGCACACCAAACAACCAAAACAGAGCAAAGCAACAAAGAAAACAAGACGACTGACTGCTTATGCTTGTTGCTTGCCTTTTCGTTCGCTTTCACCTTTGCAGAAAAGGCTTTTCTGCTTCGTATTGAGTTACGTGCGAGTAAGCATGCCCGTGTTCGTCGAATGCACGCACACGCTAGACCTACGCTAAAGAAAAAGAAATCAACCTACTAACTGGTTTACATATTTTATAACTTGACCTTCAAGTTTAAAGTTGACCTGAGAAGTTTAAATATAAATATAAATCAGTTACCTTGTCTTGCAGCTATAATATAATAGTTTGACTTAAAAAATACGTATGGAAAGAAATCAAGTTTAATTGCACAAAACGTCTGGAGAAAGAAAGGGAATCATGACTTTTGTTAATGACTTTTACACACAACATGGGTAATTATTCTGAAAAAATATATTCTAGCTATCCACTTTTTTCCAAAGAAGTTTTAATATTTTTTTTCACTAAAAAGTAATTTGCTCACTAGAGACGGGTGCTAAATTGCATATCAAGGTGTACTATGCGTTGCAGTAATGTCTCTTCATTTACAAACTAGATTAGATTAGGTAAGTTCGTGTAATAGTGCCTGTAAAATGTAAAACATTTTCTGATTCTGGCTTGTTGTATGTAAAATTGATGATTTCAGGTTCGGACAAAGAAAGACAATTGTCTATTCATAGCTATTTACATGTCTAAGTGTGGGTATTGTTTTATAGTTGTGTTGTAATTATTAATTACGCAACTGCTTTCCCTGATGTAGTATGCAACGAGCGTTTTGTATTGTAAGTACGAGGAACGATGGTGAGTAGTGAGGAAAGATTGCATAAACTGTTGTAACGTAAAGCTGAATGAAATGATCAGTAAGTATCATGTCGCATTAAATTCGTGTAAAACTCATAAACAGCTAATATAACCAGCTTAATTTTTAGCAGTTTATGGATCTATCCTTTCTATTAAGTCGACGACTTTCATGTCAAATCCTTTAAAGTTTGCCCTAGGTACACCCATGAAGTTCTCGTTAGTACAACCTTGAGCAGCATTAAAAAATGCCTTAATTATCCGAGATCCTAAAGCTATCATATACAATTTATTTCCCTGGCTAGAAAAAACAGAAAATATGTGGGTTCGTTTATGTACCTAGTTATTTGTAGTTGATATTTTCAAACCAAGTTTCCTAACATACACAGTAGAGTTTTTTTTTACTATTTTGTATCATAATCCTGACTATATTTAAAATTCCGTATAACTCCACACGTAATAACGACAGGGAGAGTACAGGCAACTGCAACTGATTCCATGCAAATAATGGTACTATTTTTTATAGACCCAAGAAAGCAAGGAACTTTTGTTACATGAAGGATCATGTAAATGTCAATGTACGACTCACGAGCAATTTACGCTGCTAAATTTGAATAATTGAATGGTTTCCATCATATCATAGTGTACTTAAGTGTACACATATAAATGTATACTAAACGCTCCCTATGAAACCAGGAATGAATGAGTGCTAAGACTGACTGAACTACATACCTACCTACATGATTATAACAGTTAGCTTTTCTTTCCCTACCTGCGAAGCAACATTGCAAATTGCAATTAGCATAGGTAGGTAATTTCATACCATATACCTAGTTTTCTATTAGGTATGCATCGAGTCAAAGTGCAACCTTTTTAGGCATTACTGTGATTTTTACTGATAACAATACCATTTGAATAAACCTGAACAGAAAAGCAGGCATTCATTGGAAAATGTAAAAAGGAAAAAAAACTGGATATCGCTCGATTACCTATATTGCAGTTACAAACTGCGTCCTTTCAATCTCAAAAAATGTCTAGAAGGTTGTTGTGACCTTGTTGGGCTTCTATCTACTGATGCTTGGCACTATTCAAGTGATGTGCGGTTGGCCGTGGCAAGAAGGGACACCGGATCGCTTATAATATCACATTGTAGTGTGTGATGTAATCTGCATAATGTGAAAAATTGTAAAGTGAAAAAAAACAATTAAGGATATTCATCTGAAACATGGAGAAAGTAAAAAATGTAAAGCGATGAGAGATCGGGTCAAGCCCGTTCTCGATTGTATAGATGGGGTGGGGGTTACCCCCCACCCCGCAGCGTTGATATAAATTGATTCGAGAAAACACTTCTTCCAGATCTTATCGTTAACGTCATAAAGTCATGTCCGTTTAGTGCTAACTGTGTAATTTGTACGAATTATTAGTGGACGTAAAGATGATTGACCATGAATTTTCATGAAAACTCATTACAGAAATCTGTTGTCATTTTTCATGATCTGTGTAATGTGTGTAATGACAAGTTGTGTGTAATGTGCATAATATTCTTTACTACTGAAATTTCCTTTCTTAGGAGCTGCGAAAAAAATGATTTCGCTTATTTTTAAATGGTAAGTTACTACTATATTTAAGAAAAATTGTTGAACAAATTGCTCCAAAAACTCCAATGAAAGGTAGGAAAAGTAGGTATTATATGAGCATTCTCTCAAATAAATAAATATTACCGTAATTGGGAAACTTACGGCATGTGCGTGTGTTTTATGTACCTACAACTTTTATGAAGTGTCTATAGTCTTGTTTAAGGTTGGTAAAAGTATAGTGTGCCAGTGTGCTTTTAAATGTTCTTAAGATATACGTACATAACTTACCTTTTCTTTTACATCAATTTACTGGCACCTATTTTTTCTATTACCTATATTAGTAGGTAATGTAAATATACGCTGCTTGTACTACCTATAAACAAAACAGCTTTATCCAGTTACTTTTTGCAAGCAAAACAGTTTTTATTCGCCCCAAGAAGGAAAGTGATAGTGAGTAAGCGACTTGCTTTTAATGAGATTTGTTTGATAAGCAAACTTATTCTATCTCTCGTTGAAATTACAAACAACTGTTATTGTATTGTGACTATGGACTATATACCTATTGTGCATTGTGTGATATAAAAATACTGTGTAAATCTATGCATACATACATACCGTCATAGCGCCTTTTGCTCTGGTATATAGGTATGCATGTTTTGCTATTATCATAGCTTGTAATACTAACTATAATTCTAACTTCATATATCTTTTAAGTTGTGTACTCACATGAAATGAAGAGATGGCTTGGTCTGAACTCTGCAGTGTTGCTGCAAAAGTAGTTGTCCGTTCCGTAGTTGATCAAGCAGGATATTTTTAGGCCACGAAGGAATGTCTTTGTATTATTGTCTTCTGTTGATGGAGTCTCTTGGATGAGCAGAATGTACGCCTGTAAGTGTTTGGCGGGGAACACTCTTTACAGCTACACCACCAAGATCCAATGCTGTGGAATGTATCTTCGTTTGGACGGCTCCTTGCAACTGATCTTTTGGCTTCAGCAAATTCCTCCTTTTATACCCCAACAAAGCCACGCTCAGTCGTGTGGCGTCTCATGGTATGCCACTCTTCCGTCTTTGATAACGTGCTTGGGCATGTTGTTATTAACACAATAAACGTACTTTAGGTAATGTAATGTGTTCGAAGTACAATATTTGTATACATACTTATATGGTTATGTATGTATGTATTATCAGCATTGGTTAGGTTATTTTTTCACACAACATACATGTAACAAATTTCTGCTCACTAGCTCGTAATGCTTGAAAAATATTTTTCAGTCCCACCAAGACCCCATTTTTCACCCCTTTCAAGGATAATGCTATAACCATAAAAATATGCTATATCCACAATATCGACGTAGCTGGCGACATTGCACGAATACTTAAATATCCCAAACATAAAAATTAGGCTGCATAATCACAATTTCGACAATTGCTTCTCTGTTCGATAATTAAACAAAGTGATTAAGTGATGATGATGACAATTTGGATCGCGATGAAAGTGTGTCAACGTGATCCATGAAAATGATGGTGATAAGAAAAAGAAAAACTATTATGACAAACTTCTGCTGCTGCTGGCTCATCGATTTGGGTTACGATTTGCAACGATCAAGCATAGTATATATCTAGTCTAACCAAATTTTTTATCAAAGATTCGACACCCAAATAGGAGCAACGTGTGGCTATAAGATGGTGTTTCCTGCGGACAAACGGATAAACAAACATAATACGCTGACCAGTTATTGAGCAACGCCAATTTATACATGAAATGTATGGTCGAAGAACAAGAACTGGTTTTACTGAAGGACGAGTGCATTGAAACAACGGAATAACTAACGTATTTACAAACCTATGCATAATAATCTTTTTTGGGACGAGTGGGCAAATGCTCACTGAAGTAATTCTTTCATTATGAATAGGTAATAAATAGTCATACAATGCATAACAAGGCTATTTGTTACATGGGCCATTAAATGTGTGGGGGGAGTGGCTTACCGTGGACTTTGGCCACTACATATATGGTCATAGAAAAAGAAAATGAAGAACATTCCAGAAGATGAAGAATGTTCTTCATCTTTTCAAGCTGTTCAGCTTTTCATTATTAACTACCGAAAGCGTGCATACGAAATAGTTAATGCTACTACAATCATGTCTGTCCGTCTGTTCATGAACATGAACGCGAAGAAAACCACTTTACTGATTGACACCTGTACACTCATTTCTTACGTCACGACCCTTCTTGGTGTTGATCTTCAGCCTAATCGGATCATTTACATATAGTTGAACCTTTTGAACCGTATTGTTATCGCTTAGTCGTAACAAATTAAATTTCAAATTATTTCATCTAATTTTGGCGTCCAAGCCATATAATTTAACGATCTAATTTGGATATGGGGCTTTCGGTACTTACATATACGGTTTTATGGCCTTCTCGTTTGGATTTCTACGTCTTAAAAAGATAGTGTTAATAACCTTATTAACCTTGCATAACCAGTCTACATCATTCAGTATCTTTAAAAGTGTTGCAGGTAGGTTACTTACCCATGTTATTACTAATATTATGCAGACGAATTCTGTTTTGCTGTCGTTTGTACATAATATCCTGGGATTTCGAAAAAAATATTTTACTACCTATGAGGCATAATAATGTTATCTTGAAATACTACTATACAGCATAAGTTATCATGGCGTACAGGATGGATAGAAGGATAGAAATTGTTTTTTTTTCATCGTCGGTACCAATCTGCTATAACGACAAGTATCTTCTCGTGATTTTTGTTATATTCGAATTATATATGTTATTTATAAAAAATTCGAATATAACAAAAATCACGAGAAGATACTTGTCATTGTAGCAGATTGAGTATAATGTGTTTGCCAATAACCAGAAGTCCAGAAAATATGGTGTATGATGTATGAAGAGTGCGGAGAAAATTAGTGACTTATTTGAACATTTACTTTATTCATTTTGCACGATTTTTATTTAAAAACATTTGTTTGGTTTTCTAGCAATAAAAATATTTTTACAATAATCTACTGTTCACATTGTGACGCATGATGTACATACATGCACTTGACTTCAAGAGTAATTATCGCAATTAATTCATAAATATCTACATGTTGTTGTTATCTATTGGACTCGTAGTTTGAATGCATCAGAAATTAATTACATTACTGATGCAATTGTAATACAATGATACAATTTTATTCTATATACTTTGCAAATATGTATACCACGATACAACATATGTACTCATCATAATATTTTTGCAGAGATGTTTTAAGGTGGCTACCCTCCAGGCTGCCAGAGACGACCTGCAGGAGGCCGGGCAAGGAGTCGACCTCCAGGAGGCCGGAGGCCAATTACAACCTCTAGGAGGCCGGAGGCCAATTGCGACCTCTAGGAGGCCAAATTAAATACAACCTCCAGGAGCCCAAATAAAATACGACCTCCAGGCGGCCGGAGGCCAATTTCCACCTCCAGTAGGCCACAACCGATTGGTCATTAAGCTAGTGCTGAATTTCATGTATGTCACCGTATGAACCTAAAATATTGTATTGTATGGCTCAGCATGACGAGCAGGGACTAGGGACAATAGATAGAAAAGGGACATTATGGAATTGAGCAGGGACATTTTGGAATTGAGCAGGGACACTTTGGAATTGAGCAGGGACATTTTGGAATTGAGCAAGGACATTTTGGAATTGAGCAGGGACATTTTGGAATTGAGCAGGGACATTTTGGAATTGAGCAGGGACATTTTGGAATTGAGCAGGGACATTTTGGAATTGAGCAGGGACATTTTGGAATTGAGCAGGGACATTTTGGAATTGAGCAGGGACATTTTGGAATTGAGCAGGGACATTTTGGAATTGAGCAGAGACATTTTGGAATTGAGCAGGGACACTTTGGAATTGAGCAGGGAGATTTTGGAATTGAGCAGGGACAATTTGGAAGTGTGTAGGGACGTTTTGGAATTAAGTACGGACATTACGCAATATACCTATGCATGTTGCGAAGCGATATGTTGGGGGAGCAGGGACACCTGCCAGAGATGGAGTATCGCAACTTTTCCTTTACTCGTTACCGTTACGCGTTACATTCAAAATATCGGTGCGTTACTCGTTACCGATACTCGTTACTTTGGAAATTTTTTTCGTTACACGTTACCGTTACTCATTACTTTTTGATTTATGCCAAAATTAGCATTTAATGGGAAAAAGTTAAATTAAGATACAAAAAATAAGTAACAAACGTAATTTCTAATATAACTCACGAATTTCTGGGAAAATTTATCATTTAAGTATTCATTTATTCAGTAAACTTGAAATCTTCCAGAAAATCTGCTAGAAAATTTCCAACCTGCGTTATTCGTTATCGTTACTCATTATAGGAAACGGAAAATTTCGTTACGCGGTACCGTTACGCGATATTTTGTGGAAATTTTGCGTTACGCGTTACAAATTATATCGCGATATATGCTGGCGGCTGCGTATCGTCTCTGACATCGGCAAAAATTGCGCCGCCGAGACATTCGTAAGAATTTCCACGTACGCATACAAGCAACCAAACCAAGTTATTGATGCGTTGACCTTGTATTGTAAGACACCTTGCCATTATCTATTAACGCACACTAAACGCACGCCAAATATAATGATGAAACTGGAATCACTCCCATGTTTTCATTTCAATGTGTCATGTTCATGTATGTACTATTTTAATCATTACGTTCAGATGCGAGTCTAAAGTTGCGGCAAGTTAACTTTGTGAGCCATGCTGTCTGAGAATTGCATTCGTGAGAAGACGAGATGCTGAAGAAAAAGGGAGAAGTTGGTTGTGAAAAAGAGAGAAGTTGAGTGAGAGGAAGAAGCAAATTTTTAAGAAATCATTAGCTTTTTAGCAATAAAAAGGCTTATCACTTTCAAAATTAATAACTGTTTTAGTTTAATAAAGTCGAACTCATGTTTTATTTAAATCAAGAATTACTGTTTTTAAAACGCAATTATTTCGCATATTGACCATCACCATCATTAGAAAGTGAAAACACGAGCGGTTAGCGAGTGGGTTCAGAACATATAATTACATGATATGGCCTTAAAGACTCCGCAAAACTCTGCGTTCCACCTCTGATTAGTTAAAGTGGGCAAAAACGTAAGCATGGGCTATCCTTCGGCGGACATTAATATGATAGTAGCGGCGGATGTACTCTTTTTGGCAAGTTGAAATGGCCGCCTGGAGGTCTTATTTTATCTGGCCTCCTGAAGGTCGTATTTTATTTGGGATCCTGGAGGTCGTAATTGGCATCTGGCCGCCTGTAGGTCGCCATTGACCTCCGGCCGCCTGGAGGTCGTACTCACCCTCCCGAAGGTCGACGACTTGCCCGGCCTCCTGGAGGTCGTCTTCGGCAGCCTGTGGGTCCTTCGCCATGTTTTAAGACTTTCCTTCCATGTCTCATTTTGTAGTTTTTGGGATTCGGTATTAGACTTTAGTTGCTAGTTGAATTGTACGTTTTAACCAGCAAAGTCCCAGTCTAGTTTAGATTGTTATACTCTTGTAAGTTGTAACCTGTTTTGCAGTTCGCTTTCATCACTGAGGAGTCTAACATTAATGAATAGGACAATTACAAATTAGTGTGATATCGAGCATGCGTTCTAGTGAATGAAATTCGACCCCACTGATGATGTCCCAGGTGTGTTCAAAATGGAAGTGATGTCAATTGTCAGATCCGATGTAAACAATATATCATATACAAGTATAATATAAATGTATTAATTACGTACGACTCATATCGTAATTAGTTTTCTGGGTTATGTGTTGTCACTTGCAGTCGACAATAATTAAAGCAAATGGCATAGAAGATAAATACTTACACATATATCGTCATTTTAGCACAAAGGAAGCACACAGGTTATACTTTTGATATATACACAATACATTGACGATTTTGATATCTTTTGAGTTTTTAAATTCCAGCCAGTTGATTTTTCAATATAAAAATTTTCATAAGCAAAACTCATCGATCAGCAACTGGCCCTACACATTATGTACTAATGATATTGGTATTCATGCCTTCGGGTAATATTTTCCTTTCTGTTGAAACATTTTACAGGCATATAGGCCATTTAATTTTTAAAGCGAAATTGGTTAAAATAATATTATGCACAATATATTGCAAGAAAGGTTGACTGATGTCTTTAAAGCTTTATTTTTTTTCTTTTATGATTTTTGTAATGGTACAGCCATTAATCTTATTAATTAATATTAACGATATAATTGTAGCTAAAAAATTTCGCACAAATCGGCTCTACAAAAAATTCGTACTATAAACAATTTGGCAAAGTTTACCATGAACATTTTAAGAACTAAGGTTATTAATTATAGCGTATTACGCAATTTATGTATATTTCTAGTTAAAGCTTACATGAAATAAATACATAAACATAATATATTTTTACACTTTGGTTGAATGTATTTATCTTCATAAATCTTATCCTATATTTCCCCAACTATTTCTGCCCATTTCGGTAGTCTTTTTCTAAACACATAGTTTTACGGTTCTCTAGATAAAGCGACTCAGTACGACATGTGACAAGTTTAAATAAATTTATAACGTAAAGAACAGTCTCTATTTCAATGGCTAACTGGCTACCTTTTACACTTGATCCTCAAACTCAAACTGTGATTTCTGTGAACTCGATACACTTTACATAATACCTATTGTGATCCGTATGTTATACCCATTTTACTTTTCAGAATGCATAAAAGTTTGATTTTGCAGATAAATACTTTACTATGAACAAGTCATGTGTGGGTGTGCTTAGTACTACATCCACGCATTGCACTTACTCCAACACATTTGCACACTTAATCGTAATAACAAATCACAGTGATCACTAGGTTGACTACGAAAATGCTGCTAAAATATCGTCTTCAAAAATATGACCTTAATTCTGATAGTATACTCATTTTCTTGTTAAAATTACGTTGATAGTCTTCCCTATCACAAACATACATATATTTAGCCATTCATCAAGTCATAAGTACATACTTACTTTAAAGACATGACATGTTGCATAGTCTGATAGGTATTAAATATGAATAGCTATTTAATACATTTTATATATGTTAAGACGCTATTGAAGGTTTCCAAAAGTTTGTATCCCTGCTTTCACTTCAATCTTAAAGTATTTTTCTGATGGTGGATTCAAGATGTCCGCCTAGTTCATCCAAATCTTAATACTATTTTGCGACAATACGAAAATACACGTCTACTCATTTACATTTACATTAACTTTAATTAATACAGACAAGATACCATATATATGTTCACTTTGATGAACTTTTCATAGAATAGCTACATTTTTGCCTTACTATGATTGTTATATGTATTTAAATATAGATAAGACTACCGTACACGAAAATCTTCTACTATTTTCCGAATGTACTTGTACATTGTATTTAGATAACTCTAATGAGGTCAGACATTGTTTACCCCTGGGTATAGCTTCGTTGCCTGAACAAAGCGGCAATTTCCTCTGGGGTCTTGTTTTTGGTCTCAGGGACCTTGAACCAAATGAACAACGAGAAGAGGAATAGCAGGGTGAAGAATATGACGAAGACATATGGGCCAAGAAGTACTTGAAGAGGAAGGAAGGACCATCCCACGACGAAATTGGCAGTCCAGTTGACAGCCACAGCGATGGAAGTTGCCATTGGTCGGGCACCCTGACTGAAAAGTTCAGATACCAAGAACCATGGAATAGAGCCGGGACCAGAGGCGAACATGACGACAAACATGATGACCAGAACGATACTGAAATAAGCGATCCAGCTGGCAGATTCCTGTAAAAACGACAAGACATTGATTTTACGCTAGTGATTTATTTTAGGGTAATGAAAACGAAATTTATTTGGGCTGATTTTAGCATGTACCTTAAAGAGAATGCACAAGAACAAGAGGACCACATCAATGAACATGCCAACGAAGCCAAACATGAGAAGAGTTTTACGGCCAGCCTTTTCAACGAGGACCAGAGAAACAACGGTCATCAGAACATTCATGGCTCCCATTCCCAAAGTTGCCAACTGAGCGGTAGTTCCAATTAATCCAGCAGACCTGTCAATGATAAAATTATCAAACATTATTTTTTTAAATCATATTTTAACCTAACGATTAATTCAATGAAATAAAAACAAAAAGTATGAACTAGTTTCTTTTGTCTCATCATATTAAGAATATCTTACATGAAGATGTTTGTAGAGAAGAAAATGACGGCATTGATTCCGCTGAGTTGTTGGCCAAGCATCATCATGCAAGAAATAATCAATGGCATGCGAAGGGCTTCAGAGGTGAACATTTCCTTCAACGTGGTCTTTGGTAGAGCCTTCATTTGTTCATATTCGGACCTCATTTCATCAAGTTCATCATGAACTTCAATAGTTCCACGTAGCCAAGTCAAACCTTTAAATATAAAACAAATCATAAAATATGGATTAGAAAACATTTTACTAGCGTATTTGTGCATAATCTAGGATAATTTTTCAATTATACCTCGTTGGGCCTCAATTTCCTTTCCTTTGTTCAAGAGAGTGAATTTTGGTGATTCTGGACAGATTGGCAGGGAGCAAACCTGGAAGATGGCTGGGATTATGGTACAAGCCAACAGCCATGGCCACATGGTGGTGGTTCCGAGCAAAGATTCCAAACCAAGAATCTGACTGATTAGAATGGAAATAGTGACAACAAGCTGGTAGACGGTTCCAACAGCACCACGAAGATGCTGAGGAGAGATTTCAGACAGGTACATGGGAGTAAGACCAGCATTAAGACCAGAGTTAATTCCAATAAAGAATCTGCCCGCAATCAACATCTCGTAGTATCCGCAGGGTTTTGAAAATCCTTCCAGGATCACACCAATCAGAACGGTAACGTTATTCCACAAGAGTCCAGTTTTTCTGTTGGAAATGAACTCAACCTTTAGTTTCATCTGATCATTGGATTGCAATGTATTCATTGAATCCGTTATAATTGGTCATCATTTTATGCATGTCATTCTTACCTTCCAAGCTTGTCAGCTATGTACCCAGTTGTCATTGCCCCAATGATACCTCCAAGACAGTAAATGGAAACGATCCATGACCAAATAAATGTCACCTGACTTTCATCCATATATGACCCCCATCGATCGTAAGCCGTTTCGTTGATGAATTGAGAAATAAGCTAGAAATAGAAAACATTGTTTCATAAAATTGATGTTACTCATAAGCATAAACACGAATATTTTCAAAACATGACTAATTTTATAAATGAATCTTATGCTATGCCATATAGGATGTTGGTGAAGCTATTATATTCTTTTGATTTGCTGTAGATTGAGGGATGCACAGATTGCTCATCTTACATATACAAACAAGTTGTCAGAAGATATCCAGTCTGCTTACATACGTAGCAGAGAAGGGTGCAAATTTTTTATTGGATGATGATGTTCGGAATGATTACATATATGAGGTTGTCCTCTGAGCAAGTTATTGATTTTAACATATTAAATAAGGGTTCGTAAATTCGTAGACTACCAGATAAAAGTTGATCTTGAATAAAAAAATATCAAAAGTAACAATTAGCCATACTCTTTAAATTAGACAATATGATGATTAGACGATCCAGCACCACAAATTGATGAGTGTACGACGTAAAAAATATTATGAATACCTAATTAAAACTCATAAAATAATACGATAATGGTTATTGCAGACGTCCACGTGGACGGTACAAAGAAGATGTAAGGACAGAAAATAAAAGTGAACATTGCCTTTTTATGTTTTTAGTCATAAGGAAATCGTACACTTGTGATTATCAAAATCACACTAAACTACAATATGTCGCTGATAAGTTTATAGGTACGTTTGTACTTGAGATTGAAATATGTCCACCTATACATTATGTACAACCGAATCAACATTAGGGCAAATAAAATTTGAATTGTTTAGAATTATCCTTACCATTGACATGGACGAAAGGGTTACCGGTTTTAAAAAAAAATAGCTTTACTGTAATTTGCTGGATAACAGGAAAATCGAAATAAAATAAAATTTAATAGTCAAAACTGGCATCATTGATTTGATACATAATATTTACATTTCCTTTCATTCAATGGAAAACGGTTTCGGTGTAGATTGGTTTATAAAACAATTAACACTTCAGTCACAATTTACGGCATAGTATAATATAAGATATAGGTTTTGTGCTTTGCATGTAGATACATGAAATGGAATGAAAATTTTCGATATGGAAAGACCATTATAGTAATTTTCAAATAATCCAGCAACTCATACCAGGAACATACATCTGCTTGTTGTGATTTTAAAGGGTACAGATTACGGATGTGAATGTGACCATGAACTACTAGCTTTTCATCTTTTAATTTAAACAATACTCTTTTACTCATAGTTCCATAAGTCACTCAAGAAACGTCGTATGAATTCCACTCTTATGATCGGCGGTTGGTCTTATGATAGACATCAAGCCAGTCAGGATATGTATTATGATGACAATCTTTTGGCTTTTGGCACTCGTTACAATCTTATATTTATGCCGCTTCAAAGGGTTCTATTTTTAAACATTATATATATTTACTAACAACGCAATATTTCTTTCGTGGTCTAGCAGCATCCAACAGCAATGTGAGCCAGATAAAGGGTGCCTTTGTAGAAACGCTGGTGCACATTTAATATCTATCCAGCTTACTCAATTTGACTTTGAAAACGTATTCCTTCCTGATCCAGTTTCCGAGATGGGCATGCTGATAATGTCATGCAAAAATGCAATATGTCGCATCTTTTATATCTCTGTCCAAATAGTATCTACCAAAAATTTGGGAGGGCCTGCATATCTTGTGATTTTAACTGTGCACTCTATTCACTAACCAATCATGACTCAAGAATTTTAAAATGAAAAATTATGAAACCCGCTCGACAACTCAGACTGCCAGCAACACTTCCGCAGATCCCAGAATATGGTACGTGTTAAGGTTATCGAAATTCAAAACTGGCTTCATGACAGAACGATATTTACACTGTGGGATGTGGTTGGATGCAATGTGAAGTGAAAAAATGGTGCATGATACATAGAAACTTATCTCAGAGATGCAGTTATGCTCATCCTGTCACTGACTCGTTTTCTGGCTGTGGTATCATTAATAGTTCATTGTGATGCGATTTGCTAGCATACGATAAATGCTTACACAACATGGAGAAATTATAGAGTTGAAAAGAAACTAATCCGTATAATTAGCTCACTTTTTACATTACAGAAAGTAGGATGAGGGGATTCAGTACATTAACTGTCTGGTACGAAAATAACTCGGGAAGGTTAAAGTCAGTTTACCGTGCTGAGATTGAATAAACTTTACATTTTTTGTTCCGTACAGATTTATAGAGAACGAAAAAAGTTTGTTTCAAAAAACTAGTTGAGATGAAACGAGAGTGGGTTTAGAAATCATTAGTGTAGAAACAACAAACTTTCATTCACTCCTTCTTTTCCAAAAGTACCTACGCTCCTGTATGAGATAATTGGGTAGACATTCTTAACGTGGCGGTTGGAAAGATGGCAAACATGACGCTCCAATGATAAATAAAAGTTACGATCATAAACAATTAACTAATAAATTTCTTACCCGTTGCGGAGCATTGAGAACACCGGTATTGTATCCATGTTGGAAAGCAGATCCGAAAGCTGCCGCTGCAATGGCCAGTGCAAGTCTTGCATTAAGACCCTGAAAAAATTATTAAAAGATATTCATCAAATTATTATGAGGTTTTACTCCCAATTGTGTCGCGTTATCCGATATCATAGCGTGTGCGATAACACATGACTAAATGAATCGAAAATTGTCTACTCATTCTACTCACTCATTGAATAAACAATCAGATGCATCAATTGTTAAAACGCAATTTAATAGATGTACATTGTTTGCACTTTTGTTGGACACATTCTTCCAAGGTTATTTTGGAAATCGATTTTTTACAATATCTATTTTATCCTAGAGTCATCATCACCATTAACATCGTTTGTGTATCTATTGAATGCTCAATTACAAAAAATCCACGAGCAGAAAATTTATGACCAAGATCATTATCCTATCATGACGTAGGTAGAAGCAGGTAGTACTCAGTCAAAATGGCACTTTTTGCACATGGTTTACACATGCTTTGCACATGGGTTTTGTAAACGTTGCTATACATATTAGCAATTATTAGGATGGTCAGTAAATACTCCTGATTTCTTACATGAGCTTCATAATTGTCATCCATACTCCTTCAAATCAACCTACGAATATATTATGGAAAATCTGTATAACCTTCAATATTCATGCTTAATAAGAATGGCCCCTTCTAACAATGAGAGTACCCAACCTCGTGGAGCGTAAATTCCAAATTTGAGGACTTACTGTATGTAAAAAAGAGCGCTAAAAATGATGCCACTCTCAGAATCTGCTAAATATTAAGTGCTGAGTCACTACGGCCGTTGGTGTGACATAAAGTAGCTAAATGTACGATGCTACAGTACTTGAAAATCCGGTAAAGATGAATAAGTGCTTACCAGTAGATCAGAATCAGAACATATGTATTAAAATTAGCAGAACCGAACTATGGATATTTTATTCTTCGTGTTTTGTAGGGTAAAGTCACATGTACCAAGTACCAATACATACGACAAAGGGAGTCAATCGTGTATTTCATTTATGTTCATCATAAATGTTTTCACGAGCTTAAATAGCAAAAAAACGAAGAAAGTCAACATTTTCTTTTAATTTGTGTTTGTAAATACAGGATTTACTTCAGCAAAAGGTCACTAAACACTGTCCGGTTATTCCCGCATTTCATATATTTTGTCTAAATAACTTCAAGTCCATCTTTGTCACATTTGAATTCACTCTAACATGCTATATTTGGCCACTTTAAGCCACACCATAGACCATAGAGGCTAACCACTTCACATTTAGCAAATTCTGAAAGTGGCATCATTTTCAGCGGACATTTTTACAGATAGTAAGTATTAAAATTTGTAATTATCTCTCCACGAGAGTGGGTACTCTCATTGTAAGAAAAAATATTGTATGATATGCGTTGGGAACAAAATGTTTGCATTTAAATTGCATCTATCTCAGAGAATAGGAATATTCGAATTCTTGACATGCAAAATGACAAAATGAATGAAAGATCATGTCATCCCGTCATGTTTTAAAGCATGTTGAGAGAGATCTGATTGTAGTGGAAATTTCCAGTAAAGGCTATACAATCGCGAATACAAGAAGAGTTGCAAAAAATCGGATCAAATGAACATCTTGTAATCGTATCCATACTATCATATAAATTGATACTGAACATGACATGCAATCGAAAGTGTTTACTCCTGAATTTTCCTTTTTAATAAATACTAACAGTTTGAATCGTTCACACACTATTCTTTCAAGGCTAACCAGATTGGTGCTTTCGTTAACTGTCAAAACACATTTTTTTACAACTTTTTGTCTTTCTCTGTAATAAGCTTGTAAAATTCGGGTTTCTTTCGCCCGCAAGGTTCAATCAAGTTTGATTTATTCAATAAAGTTAATTGCATGAAAATAAACGTTACAATATGTACTATTTGAATCACGGTCAGGTTAACAATCAGCTCTCTGACGTCATATTATATTAGCTGAATAGGGAAGCATGAAGCATCCTTGAAAATGCGTATAGAAGGGAGTGAATCAATTACTGTTGTACCTTTCGGAATATATTACAACACGCAACCTTCATTTCAGATTCAGTTGATAGGATATAGCCAAGCCTATGAAACTTCCTTCGACCAAACCTCATTATTTCCAAGAAGCAATTGGGTCGGAAAAGGTGCTTCAATTTTGATATCACACACTAGATAGTTAAAATATACCAATTTGTTACGAACGTACAGCATAATTAACTATAACGTTATATTCTACAGCGTTTTCAAAACTTCTTCATTCAATAATGTCGACAGAAAAAAATAATAAAATGTGGACAGTGTGTTCAATGTTCACATCGGTCATCGTCACTTTTGTTCTTGTTTAGAGTTAATAATTTAGCTCAACAAAGACAACAACATTGCGCTGTATATGTACTAGATGTACAAATATGATTAGAATGAGACGTCGAATATATTGATGATTTATTCACGACTGATTTATATTACATACATTTTGATTTAGAATCTGACTCTTTGCTATTTGACATTATCTTTTAGCGCTGAACACCTTGATAACTAATGAGCAGAGACTTCATGTATGCTAAATCAAAGGTATATTAAAGCTGTTGACAACTTTGATTGACAGGTTTAATTATGTAATATTAAAAGCACTGCAATGAACACATGAAGAGTATTTTTTATAGAAATGTGATTGATCATGCAAATATTATTGATTTCATACCGATCTTTGAATGTAAGGCATTGTGGTTGACGAATTTGTTTTGGTAGTATTTAAAGCTAAATATTATGTCGGATGAAATAAAACAGCAACACGATACTTTAGTGTATGTTCATGTAAAAATGTACAAATCGCACCTTTCCAATAGCAAACTTAACACTTTTATCACAGAAGTATAAGCACAGACGCGATATTGTTGCTTTAAAAATCAAGAGATAAAAAATTAGGGCTAAATCCCTAATGCTATAAAATTAATGACAATTCAATTTGTGTGTCCCTGAAATTATTACTGAAATGTATATAATACTGTAAACTTTCGTAGAACAATTTAATTATTTTGGGCTTTTATTATTTGTTTGTTTTATAGTATTATGGCATTTGTAAATCTTAAAGTTGAGCCAAACTTTAAATGGATTGTTGTGCCATTTCTAATTTCCATTTACTACTAAAAGCGTAAGCTTGACAGGCTACAGAAAATCTGAAATCTGATTGAGCTAAATCAATCTATCAATTAAACACTGACGATGAACAGAACCGGGCTCGAAAAAATAGTGAGTTTCTCTTTGTGCGGCTGACGTAAGTATAATTGTACTTTTGATTTCAAGAAGTATAAAAATGTGAACTCGTTCAATGTTCAAAGACCTCACGAAAAAATGTATCTATTAGCTTATGTTAAAAATTCTGAGTGTATACTTCTATTAAGTAAGGATGTTTCATACGCCTACATGGTTAATGAACATGGCTCATATATTTCTCCTGAATAAGCACATTTTGTGGCATTTACAACGAAGGAATCGTCACAAGGTGCTTTTTATGTTCAGGAATGAGTGCCAACTACAATTCACCGTTAAAATGTGCATTTGTATACAAATAAAGAAAATACTGGCAGTGAGCACATTTTTGTCTGTACAAGTGGAACCAGAGCATGATGCAACATTCGTTTCAATCCAAGAAAAATAAAACATTATATTATGACTATATAGGCATACTTTCGAATAGCATCAATGGAAGTTGCAGGAAGGAATAGCGGTGAAACAATGAAAGCATTTTCTCGCAGAAATGGGGCTTGGCCTGTGAGTGTGACACACCACTAGTTGCAAGCTTTTCATTGGCTATTGAAGGAGGCGTTTTTATCAAATTGGCTGAATTCCAAGATTACGAATGTGCGCATAAAAACTATTAGGGGACAAATATTTGCCTCAATACATATATGATCAGTGCTCATACGTACATAAATGGATACAGCTTATGTACACAAATAATATTATCCTCTGCTCATTTCCTTTCCAACTGTGGCTTCAAGCTGTGTTTCGATTCATTGCAAATTTATTATACAATGTATTTAAATACACGTCGGCGCTACTGTATTTCTTAGTATTGATGGAAGCAACTACGTGACTATCATATAATAGCCAAAAAAATAGTGTGTAATGTATGCAAATACCAACTGCGTATAATATTATGTTTCTCTTTCTTATTCCCCACATTGCATCATGTTACTATTTAAGGTCATTCAACGCACATTCCCATTCTCACTTTCTTTGCATTTGAAATAACTGAATGTGGTTGCATGATTTTACTCCTGGAATTTACTATAGCCATGATTCATTCAGTATTGAAAGAAGTCATGCGGCTTCTACTGTGATTATGCGTCTGTTTTATTGACACTATAATATATGCTTTTCGGTGGGTCCTCGCCGTGATTCTTTGAACTGAGAGAAACTGCGCAATTGCATCCTAAAGTTCAAATGCGTAAAGAATTTGCAGAAGAACAAGGACCAGAAGATGCTTTGTCGCCACGTCGCAGACACAAGACAAGGAAGTACGTGTTCCATTCCAATATTGTCAGACTCGCAGACTAGCTGGGATAGATGAATAGAGATGAAAGCTAGGTCAACGATTCATTTAATTTGCATTTAGAGTGGTATTCTTCCTATATCAATTTTGAGACACTGATTTTCGCAGACAAGCTGTCAGATGTATAAGTCAGTTTGCATGCACAGACACACATTGGAAAGACAAGATGACATGGAAGACGATGGTTGATTTTTTATTTTACAGACATCAGACAATTATGTATTCTTAAGATGCACATATTACTCATTCAATGCAGTTGCACATAGTTAACAACAAAACCTGCAACGAGTATATAGATGAACATAACATGTAACAACGGTCCAAATTACCGAAATCAAGCTAGATTAGTAGGCATGCATTTTTATGCTTAACGATGCTTTCTTGTTAAACGCCTTCTTCTACTGGCGCCAAGGTCTAAGGATAAGAAGTGGCTGCAAATATAACGAAAGTGTGCTTATAAAACTCAAATACTATCTACCTGTATGAACGAGCAATTTACGCAGTCATTGTAAATCGATAAATTCTTATCCTTTTGTCTTATTGGCTACATGAGCAACAACTTTGATGTGACGACCATCGAAGTCATTTTACGTAGTTTTTATGCGTTTGTTTTATAAAGACGTATATAGTGTTATAATGCCTTTAACTTTAGAGTCTATACTACTGCAGAATATGTACATATGTATAAAACCAAATCATTAATATTGTCTGCTTTATATGAAAATATAAAATTCCATGCATGTAATTTATATATTTTATAAATGAGAGTAAAATTCGAACACAGCATATAATCCCATCCCAATTTTAAATAAAATGTCAATTAGGTAGTTCAACCAACACTGCTTGCCTTCTTGCATGATACATATATACATTCTCTTTGGGAATGTTATCCGGCATTTGTTTCATATATAGAAATACAAGCATATTATTAATATTCTTTCATTAAAAATGATATGAACTATATTTCATTTTTGTTGTATAATTATACGCAAAGATATATTATCTTTCTTTAAAACAACTAATAAATAGCAGAGAGAAAAGGACATAAAGATCATGACGCAAAGAATATCAGGCATGTGAACATGTACTAACACCTATAATAAGTATCTCCTTCCAACACATTATGCAGCTGCGCAATATAACACAGGAATGGTAATTTGCACTAAGCAATTCTTCCACAAGTGTCATTCATTTCTCATGTAAATCAATTCGTTCCGTTTCCCCTTACCCCGTGATTAGTTCCTTTTTTATTGCCGAAACTACTTCCAGGATTTTAAAGTAGAAAGTCACATGCAGTTTATAGATCCATTCTCATAGTCGAAAAATGCTCACACATAAACTGGGCTGTTATTGGTGATATAGATACTGCTGATAAGTATGTGTTCCAATTAACATTACAAGTTGACCAGGTAGGAAATGAAGGCAATGCTGCTTGTTGTTGGAAAATTATATTTTATATAGGTAAATAAAAATGTACACAAGATGTTCATATTAATGCTCTTTTGAAAAACTACTAAAACCAATAAGCAAATCTTCGTTTAATGCAGAAAAAACTTAAATGTTATATGTATTTGTAAATTAAAAAGTTAATTTTAAAGTACAAATTGTATGATTTGTTAATTGCTTTTCTCTCTGTGTGTGATAAGGGGAAATGTGTATTGTAAATTGTAATTGGGCGTTAGCATAAAATAAATTAATACCGTGCACGTGAGAACATCAATCTATAACGTACATGCTGCTGTCCCGGAGTTCTTAAGAGCGGTTGTCTTTCTTCCTCCTCAGTTGCTTCAATAGAGGACATTGGACAGTTCTCTCAGAAAGCAGCGATAATTGTTTCTAATTTTAAGCACTGCGAACATGCAATGAGCTGGTTTCGTCTGGGTTTTTATCCTGTGAAGCTGTCACAGGTCACACAACACAACCCTTTATAAATACATTTTCTATATATATATACATTTGTTAAACCGATGTAATCACGTTAAAACTAAATTTCTTCTGATTGTCAATAATGCTAACAAATCAAGGAACAGCTTTGAAACGATGATCATCACTGACTGACAGGCACCATATGATGTTGAGTGGGAGTGAAATTTTCTCAATTTAAGCTTCACAAGGCGCTGTTCTACAGATATAAACATTCAATTCTATGATGATCTGGTAGGCTTCAAGTTTTCATATGCGCTCATTATTAACATTCTCCTCATCCCATTGACTGGCTCACAACCTGCAGCATTCGACACTTTCTCATTACAAGATCATCAACTCTACAAATTTTTTAAAGCCATTTTAGCAGGTAATAGTAATGGATATATTCAAATTTCTGACTAACAAAATGTATAATCATTCAATACAGGTGTACGTATATGAAAGTAGTATATGATACCTGTTTTGCGTTGCATTTTAAGGATAATGGAATGCAATTATGTATATGTACATGTGTGTTCATCTTTTCCGTCTATATTTGTCTGTGAGTAAAAATGCTAAATATTATTGTGTTTCCCCCTCTCATTTCGGTTCTGTTTATCTTGAACGGGAAAGACGAGTGTTAACTGGATAGGATTAAGATTTCAAGACGGCAATCATTTCGTATGCAGAGGTGATGACTTTTACTGACTCAACAGCCAGACGTCTTTCATTTAGTTCACATACTTATGAACTTCGTACAGAAATTTATCGTTTTCATTAGTAGTACCCAACTAGACAACTTATAGCACGTGGTGTAGAGCGTAAGTAAACATAAAAGTCTTATTTCATATTTTAAGCAAAGAAATATAGATACTACATGTATGAATAGTGGAGCACAAAATAAGAATTAGCGCCTACGAGTAAGCTCACACAGTTGGTCTGGAATGAACTAGATTTTTTGTCACGTCTTAGCATTCATGATTTTTTACAGCTGCAATTAGTTTTGATGGCTTATTACTTCATAAAGGTTCCAGTTTCCACCATATATGCCGTGCAAAGAAACCCTTTCCTTCCTTAAATTCCAGAATTGCATATGTCCTATGTGGAATGTCGGTTATGAGAATTAGTTGACACTAACCGACAATATCATGGTTAGGCGGTCTTCTGGGAACATTCACATGGCTTGTAATAATGACCTTGTAAAACCTACAAAGTCTTGCAATCATTTAATAATACTTGGTGTTTAGTTGCATGTGTTGACAGGCGATTTGGGGGCAATGCGAGAGTATTGACATTAGCCAGCGTGAAATTGCATGTGTTCACAATAAGTAGAATGGAATCGATTGAACATTGCATTATTTGCTTTCATTTTATAACCTTGATACCTTTCCCAAACAAAAACCCACAAGTATTTAGAATAGAAGTTTCATCAATACCTTGAAGATGTTACGCAGATGCCATAAAATGTTATAATTAAATTCATATCTAGATGAGCAAGAGCTTACAGCCATTTGCTTCCACTTTATTTGAGCTACGAATATTTTCCGGCAACTAAACGGAATTTTTAACAAAGGAATGTCTAGCAATTCTTTTCATCTCTTAAAATTTGCTTTTAACCACTCATCAAAAGTAACTGCGCAATTAAGATGGGGCTTGAGTTTATATAAACCCACCTACACCAAAATGATGAAATATTTATTGCATAACCGGCATAAAATATTTCCTTTTTTAAAAACTTCAGCAATGCAGAGCAAAGCAATTGCGAAAGTGCATGAAAAATCGTTGTGATATCCTCCCAATAAAGTCATGGACCTCATTTTCAACATCATAATTTCTAGAACAGACAGCTTTGCTGGAATTACAGAGACACTTTCTTGACTTTTTAAAAGAAACGCTGACTGTAAAATGTCTTGAGGAGTCAAGAAATATTGATGCATTAAGATCAAGTTTGTCAGCATAATATCTACATGTATTAACAATATGCGCGTTGGGCTGGCACTTTATTTGCAGAGTTTTAATTTATGTCATGTCACATGACGAAATATTTAGCCAAACTATTGAACGTATTCACCTCTCATATTATTATAACAGGAAAATATGTATTCTAGTAAAAACGAAATTTATTTCAACAACTAATGGTTCTAACCAAATTAGCATGCATCAACATGTTTTGTACGCTAATTCTTAAATACAACAAATGAAAGTAGTCATACTGACACTGACGTGAGACATTTTGAAGGAAAGATTGTCAAAAATGAAAAAAAATGTGTCTGAAAAATCAACCAATCTGTCAACTATTTGAATTGGTCTTGTCAGTCCCACTTCATTTGTCTAACTGACTATGAATTGTGGAGGTCTCTGGCTGACAGCTTCATTTATTCATTTGACATTTTTGCACAAATAATTTTGCTTTACTGAAATGTACCTATTTCTAAAGAACAGTACTTAAAAATTATAAATCTCTAGTACCTAATTTGACAAGACAAGACTAATCATGAGTCAAACATGATCTACAAGCCGATTATCATTGTCTGATTGGCGATGCCAACTAGATGTGAATATTATACAACACTCCGCCAGCACAATCAAGAAACTTCAAACTTGCATAGATGTCGATTTTTTCTAGATTGTGACTTGTTTACAGTTGATGCATCACCAGCAAACAATGCTTCCCATGTCAGTTATATGAGATTTAGTCGCTAATATACAATATATGTATAATATGCACAAATATAACAGCAAGCATGCAATATTTAAAAATTTAACGTACCGGTACTCTCTTCACCACCATGATGGCTATTTTTTCTTCAGAGGTTCACTAATGCACTGATATCAGAAAAAAAAGAGAACGAGCTCACTTCCTAAATTGTTCACTGTTTGATCAGGACTGAATGAGCTTTTTATGTTCAATTGCCGGTATCAACAATAGTTCAATTTACATGCACCGAAATATGAGTAAAGCTTTGTCACTTTACACTTGACGAATGGAAGTCAATAATAATATTACTCGTTTGTTTTCCCTATCAAGACACGATGTCAACGTCAGACGGATAAAAGCTAATGAGCTGATATTCTACCTAACTGTGGTACGAGATTTAATGGCCGAAAAAATCGATATGATTTTTACTTATGTAATGTATTTAATCAAGGCCCTTTTCTCTGTTGGTAAAAGTACTTTTGAAAAAATGGTGGGGAAATGTTGACTATTTTTTATCTTTCTTTCAACAAAACCAACAGAAACATGAATATTTTAAAAATTTACTTCAGGATTTTATTTCACCGTTAAAAACTCAAAGAAATTGACAACAGAGGTATGTTTATTTAGTGGGTGGAAGGACGCCAAAAAGAACGGTGTTGATCGCCAGGCCTAACCTTCAGTTCAGAAACTCTCTTTCCGAGAGACTCGCCGCTTTATATCGGTTCTCTCCTCATTCTAGTTATGCCGTGTAAAGAAATTGGGTAGTAGCATTAGTTACAATACATTATACAATATTCCTGACTGATTTCTTTACTTTTTGCATTATACATCAAGCCGCAATTGCTGCCGTCCTTGTCCATATATCCTAGCATGTACAGGGAACTACATACATGCATGCATAACTGCATTAAAGAATTTTAAAGACATTTCATATTCGTGTAAAGTACTTATATTTATCTATCATACATCATTTCTCTCCATTTAAACAAGTTATAAATCAGTTTATATCAACTTCATTGGCAAAGAATACATATAAAAGCATGGTAACTTGTCAATTCATTCTTCTTCTGCTTGATGCAAGATATAGTATGTGTATAGACAGACAACCTATACATTGTTCATATAATATGTAGGTAGGCATCATTTATCGTTCAATATCTTTGTTCACAGTATAGAGCAATCAGTGTGTAGTTAGGACTCTCTGCTATTCTCTTCTGGAAGGGTTGCGTTACAATAATCGAAGAATTTTACCTATAATATATAAAAACTATGACGGTCATTGAATTAGCAGACATTTCATTAGCATTTTCATACTTCGTCTTTGAGACTAGGGGCTGTGTCGTTGTGATCAAGTACAAATTACTGTTACGCTTGTTACTAATTCAGCATAAAATTTGTTTCCTTTCTTCCAACTGTAACCACCACATATGGAGGTGTATATATATTCCCATTTCTTAATCAGTGATCAATAATTATTCATGGAAGAAGCATGCACATAGGTATTTATAATTTTGCCGACATACATACGTAGCATTTCTTAATGAATCCTGGTCTAGTATATTTAATGTTATTAATTAATAGTTTTATTTAAGCATATTTAGGATATTTCCAGTTTTGAGCACATGGCAAAAATGCACGAACATAGCCAGTGACAACTACATAATTTTCCATTCCAAACATCTCCAATGCTTCTGTGATGCAACTCTAATGTATGACTTCCCCGTGAACCCAGTCTTTTTTACTTCAAAAGTTCATTATCACACTTATAAAAACTGAAGATGAGCCATTTATAAAAACTGAAGATGAGAATATAGGGTTAGAGGTTAGTCATTAGTCTTAAGAATTAATGATAATACAAATCACTCACGCGTTCATTAAATGTATACATAAACTTTTAAAATGAAGACGGTGTATCGAGTGCAGCACCTTGCGCTAAGGTCAATTTTAAGGCCTAACAAACCCAATAAAACCAAATATTGCATGCGCGTACAATGAATGTATCGTCATGATTCAAAATGTTCAGAATCATTACTCCATTCCAAAATTATGACTGCCTGTACCATCGTATAAATATGGTTCAGAAAGGCAATAAAATCAGTTTATCCACGCATGTACACATTTTAGTGTTTTTCGTCTATTTCACGTGGACATTTGATTGCTTGAACTGGATGATGCCAATTGTTAACTAACTTACACTTCGAATTTATGTGGTGATGTAGGTATGTATGTACCACATCGTAATGTATTTAGACTGATTAAAAATAGATTACAGACTCATTGGGACAAAAATCACAATTGAAGTACTAATAAAATGCTGACTGTACACAAACTGATTTTTTAAAATTTGCGTTCATCCGAGCCTTTTGGTTTGCTGGTATCCATGTATCATGCAGGAAGCAGTTAGCGTATTATCATGAAAGTTTAGAATCTTTTTTGCTGATTTATAGTACATTGGTAATTTTTGGAACAAAGAAATGTTTGTCTGTAATAATGTTAGAATTCGTAAGAAATCAGGGTTTCATTCGCCCATCGTAAAATTCAAACGTCAACAAAACACGCTTTGTGTAAAACAAATTAAAAGCATGAAAGAACTGGATCTAGACGATATCATGTTTATGTTTATTTTACTTACCTTTGGTTTTTCGCCATTTGATGGTGGATTAATAGGATTACTTTCCTTGATAGCATGAATGAAACCAAAACAAACGTTGGTGTTAATTACATTTGTGTATAAGGAAGTGCTGTTAGTAATCAATTTAAATTGAAGCATTGAAAAAGTAGGGAATTTTTACTGCAGAAACTTTCACGCATTGAGGAAAACGAAAGGAGACAAACGATAAAGTTGAATTGGAAGTTACAAAGGAAAAGGAAATACGTGTTTATGGAAAATAAAGTAGGTATAAAAGTTTTGCTGCGCATCGCCCAAAAGAAAGAAAAGAAACGCTACAAACGTCTTCCATACACGCAGAAAAAACTGAATAAGTGAAAGCAACGGAAGCCGATGCAAGCAATACATATGTACACATCATACAGTTTTAGTACTTTGTTGTTACAGCTATGCATTCAGACGGATATCTATCTATAATCTATAACGTATTTACTGAATCACGTTAGTATAAATATTTTATCTCTGCAAAATAACAACGAATGTTATTTTATGGGTACGAATACTTTTAGCGCTGTAGTTACTGTTTCTCCCTGTGAAGCATGTACTTTCATTTCAAGCTCGATACAGCAATGAGCAAAGATATGGATTATAAATAATCTCAAGTATTCATAAAGTGGCATTAGTGGCATGTCATATTATGTGATTCTGGGTGATGTTTGAAATGAAATGTATTTAGGTAAGTACAACTCCGAAACATTGATGCAGGCAAGCCGTTTTTTGTGGCATTGATGGATGAATGCATGTATGGATAGAAAGACAAAAATAAAATAAATATTGGCACAAGATGAGCAATTTCGGTCATTAAGCAGTATTACATAAAGTATCTCCGATGTCATATGCTTGCTGTTCATATCTACTTAAATAATTTTATTAAAGACCTTTTGCTTAAGTTGATGCTTTACTATTAGCCATATTTATTACAATTATTACTCTTCTTCTATATTCACGATAGGTTCAATTTCAAGTTTATCTAACAACGGCAATGGAATTGTTACCTACCCACAAAAAGCATTTCAGATGCATGGTGCTCTACTGTGGAGTTATGCATGCTATGTAGGCACATAAAAATGAAGATGTCGTATGTATGCTATATTAAAGTAGTAATAAGTATATCATAATATGATAATAATATATCGTTTAATTTCATTCAAAGGTATACAGAAATGTATGGATTGGGCACCATGCGCGCAACCTACTTCCATCGTCCAATTAACAACTACACTGTTCATCTACCCATTGTAAGAAAATTAATTGTTTTTGCCTTGGTATAGTATACCTTACTGCTAGTAAGTGTATAGGTGACGGGAGTTATAAAAGGTGCGCATCTAGTTGGGATTCATTTCCAACAATTCGCTGTGCGACAACATTGTATAAAACTAATGGAAAATGCTTTCTTTCTGAAATTAAAACAAGCTTGAGTGAGCAATTAAACGATCCAATTACAATTCCCCGTTTCCAAAAACTACGTAGTATCATAGATTTACATTAACCCTTCCCTGAGCATTTCATAGCATGACGCTTTTTACACCTTGTTGTATGCAATTTTACCATCAACTATTTATTACATGTCCACTAGTGCCTTGTTTTAGGAGTGGGGCTGACATAATGAAAGACCAACAGATGGGTAAAATGAATTTTCTGTAATAACGGTTGAACATTTTACATTAACCTAATCATTTTCAGACTATACAGTTTGTATATTAAAGTATTCGTAATATTCGCACATTTGCGCTATGCATGTATATGTATTATTCTCTTGTATTTTTTGCATTTGTACCTACATACATAAGTACATAGGTAATATAATTTTCATGAGTATAATATTGTTCTTCCTACCAGACTACATGTAATGCAATAATGTTTATCCTATATTATAGTCAGCATGGCCAGAGCGCTGAGAGAAAGCACTGAAGTAGTGGCATTGTATTGACTAAAATGATTGAAGGATGCTTCTTTCATCTTTCTCTAAACCCCTTTCTACGACCATGTTAACTTGCCAAAGGAAAAGGTACAAGCAATTTATTGAGTACACACTTCAAAACAAGCAAGTATATAAACGGTTAGATTGGGCTTTAGGGCACAGGGAACAAAGAATATATCACATCAATATTATAATAGTGTATTGTTTACCTGCTGATTTCCTTCGTCACTCTTCACCCCAAATAATTTCATCCAAAAAGCAGCAATAAGAGAATCATTGTTAACATTGTCTTAAAGTCAAACTTTCCATTAATATTTATTAATACATTAATTAAAATTCACAATTAAAAAAATCATTTCAAATTATTAGTTTAAGCATTTACTAACTTACCGACATTGCAACGATCTTGTTTTGATTCTAGCAAGAAGGCGAAACTATATTCGTTTGGCGGCTCACACTTTAGTACAAACAAAACACCCACGCAACTGGTACACTCTGTACACGGAAATCACCACTCGTCCACAACAAATATAACCTAGATAAGTTAGTACAATATTTTCAATGAGTTCACTCAGTTCAGATTTTAAATATCACACGATAGGATGTAACTGGACAGGAATAAGTATCGATTATATTTAGGTACAAACCAAAGAGAAATTCAAAATTCACTGATAAAATTATTTAAAATAAAATGAAACCAACTCAGGATATAAAGGTTTGTCCACTCCAAATTCCAAAGGCTTTATTGGAAACTGAAGTTATTAGCTTCTACGTTGCGTTCATCTCTGACATTCAGTGCATGTCAACACACTAATCAATGTGATATTGTGCGAAATGGATAAACCATGTTTTTATTTATGTTCCTGCCATGCACAAAGGAAAACTTTCTAAAGTGTTTCGCATCAGCTAAAGACAGGGAAACGCTAAATACTTTGAGAAACTGCTTTAGCAAGTGCTCCTATCAGAATGAAGAAGCAGCTTTTCCCACACTCGTGTTTATCAACATGAAATGAAAACTCGTGATGAAAATGAAACCCTATATAGCATTAACCAATTTCGTGCCTGTACGTACAACAACACAAACATTCATACCTACCGAAATGCCCATTTGAGCCTTGCCAGGGCTATAATATACTATAACATGTACGAGTACCAAGGCAAGTGAGCACAGGAAGAAAGTTTGCAATATTTTAGCATGATTTTCACTCTGCGTATAATACTCACATGGGGAATGAATAGCTCACTCACTCTTGGTAGGGAAGGTAGCAAGAAGTGAAAATAAGGACAAATACGTACATTTCACCCGAAAACTCTAGCGCTAGCACCGTAAAGCGCTATAGTGCATATGTATGCACATCTGGTCTTCCTGCCAGACTACCACGATACTTTCCGGTAAGAAAGAAAGCTTACTACGCCGCTTTTACAACTACTACTACGCGTTGGGAGAATAAATATTATAGTAGTAAGCAGTTAAACAATAAGAAAAAAAATCAGTCACGAGGAGGATCAATACGACCACGAATTGCGTTTTGCTTTCATATAATATGCTACACACTGCACTGACTCATTCAGCATGTCTTTGCTTTCATGTATGTACATATATGTATAAGAGAGGGATATTATAGGCCTGACTAAGTGACTTTCCACAGGCATGCTTGCTTGGCACGTATAGTTCATGCTTTCACCTTTTACATGACTGGATGACTTACCTTGCTGATATATGTTCATAGTAATGACTTTTGTTTGTTTTCCTTTCTGCGGGGGTGTGGTGAGCTTACTGGAAAGTATCGACAATGCACATTCATTTGATTGGCGATGAAAGCGTGATCGTTGCTTTCCCTTTTAGTCAGAGAGTAAAAATAAAACTTAGGCAAGTAATTTTTGCGCATCGTAGAAAAAGTAATATGCTCGTAAATTCATTTAATTTGCTCGGAAAATCAAAAACCTGAATTTTCAGGGAAAATTATGGAATTTACTCGGAAAATGTCTTGGCCAAAAACTTGATAAATAAAAGCAATGTAGAACCTGAGAATGGTGTTTATCAGGTGCATAAAAATGGCTTTTGAATAGTGATTGTTTTTTTTTGGTCTGGCTAAAGATATGCATTCACCATACCAAGTTTTATCTTGTGCAACACTGATAAATTTTTAAACGTTCTCGCTGTTTTTGTATTTTAGGTATAGCTATTTCGATACATTTAAATACATTTCGTTTGCATAACAAAGGATTTTAATGCATTATACAATAACGTTGCTGGAAAATACCATTGCTTGATAAATCTGGGTAACAATTTCTTTGGGTGATCCCTACGTGACTGTTGGCCCAGCCCAGCAGTCACTGCTTCTGGAGGAAACTTAAAACTACCATTTAGACTTGCAAAAACAATGTCATGTTTATATGCATATGGATCATGAATCCCTTTCACTTTGAGTATGTCAATTACCTCACTTGGGCGATATACATTCGCCAAGCAAAGTTCTTTAACGGTATCTGTTTGTTCCTGACTAAGACCAGACCAGACCTGTTGGTCTGTTCTTTGATTGTTATGAGCTTTGTTGTTGGTAACGAGATGATTTTGCCGTCATTAAAACTTTTAACTTTGATTTGGGCTAAACTTATTTGTTCCCATTGTTGAACGCGATTACATTTCCCTGAACCTGCCATTGTAAATATCTGTCAAAAGTAAATTGTCTGGACTAAATTGTTGGAAAGCGAATAAAAATCATTCCTGTAATAGTCATTATGGATTCAAGAGAAGGACCATAACTAACTTCAATTCGATTCAGCTTATGACAAAATGAAACAGACAAGCTGCATACATGCTTAAACGTTTAGAAATGATATTGTTTACATTCACCTGGTAAATACCGTTCTCAAGATTTGCATTGATTTTATTTATCAAGTTTTTGTCAAAGACATTTTCCGAGTAAATTCCATAATTTTCCCTGAAAATTCAGACTTTCGATTTTCCGAGCAAATTAAATGAATTTACGAGCATATTACTTTTTCTACGATGCACATAAAAATATTTCCTAAAACTTATCGTTACAAAAATCGCCATAAACGTACAAAAGACTTGCTTCTCGAATCTCCGTGCAAAGCGTATAAAATAAATGAAAGTGTTGAGTAATCCAGACAAAAAATAGTTTTTTTTTCATCAACACGGCCGTTAATTTTATTTTATCACAGACTCAATTCCCTATTTGGCTTAAGTGGGCTGACAATGTGCAAAAATAGGACTCAACTTGTCCTGTGATTAAGTCTTCGTAAGATCCAGTGAATTAATATTGATCATTCCATAGCTGAAGATATTGTATTTTCTTGATGAAAGTATTACCGAGTAAAATTTCATGTACATATACCGAGCAAAGCCAAATTGGTATTGCCAATGCATGAAACTTCACTCAAGTAATCCAGCAAGAGTGAACATTCGTGTGTGTAATTTTGAATAGAAAGAGATACAAAGCATGCAATTAGAGTTTTAAAATTATAGCAATTAATTTATTTCCTTATTCCACGCACTGACAATAATTATTAGTTATGTAGTTATACATAGCATTCACCACGCTGGTAAACATAGCTTTGCCATCCTTTGAAAGGATATTAAATATGAAATTGATCGGCTAAGCCGATTCGGCTTTCTCGGTATTACTTTTATCACTATTCGACACTCCTACTCCTTAAAACCCTTCAGTTCATCCTACTTGGATTCTTCCACATTGTATGTCTTCTTATAGTTTTTTCACGATTGTAACGTGATCCCCTTCCCGTCTTCACACTTCTCCCATTGGACAAAAACCAAGGCGGAGCATTCGGCAGTTACGTTGGAGGAGATAAGTCATCTACCTCGTGTCTAGTTTTATGTGCCAAATCTTGTGACGTAAAGAACCGAGTGACGCCAAGCCAGCAAACCATACTTACCCTTTACCAACCGCTTTAGGTCATGCAGAAATGCTCACTTCATTTCCATCGCATGCTTGCTCTTCCTACCAAATTATTATCACCACAAGAGCAACTCGCTTGCTGAGATGATGGAAACTCAGAAAAACCAAAGCCGCAGACGATATCATCGCATAACTTTTAACATATATTAGTCCTATATCATTAGTGTAGAGTTGCTATAAAGTTAATGCAGATAATATGATTATAAAGAAGTTAGAAGGACACAAAAAGAAAAGCTGCCAAAATAATGGCTTTGAAAACAAGCGCATTCAAATAATTATTACATTTGCTTTCTGGAACCAAATAATATGAATGATATGCTATGCCACGTGAAGCAAGGATTACATACATAGATGCGATTATCAGTACGTAGACAACACACCTTTCGACTTCCAACCAAACGACAAATAGTATTTGTCAGTTTTTATTCATTTTGGCATCGTCATTAAATCGCAATGGTATGATATTATTACGAGCTCCACTTGAAGGGGGCCAAATGCTAGACGATGATAAGTAGTCGACAGTCGACCATAAAATAAAATATGATGGCGATGATGGAGACAAAAAATCATAAACTGAGTTTCATACCTTCTACCACCGGTAAACAAAGCACATCCTCTTTAGTATAAGTAGATTGTACCAATACAAGATATTGCATTTTTAATAGCAGACAAGATATCAACAAGATAAATAAAAGATAATCGTCAGGATTTGCTCCATTAAACTTAATGTCATTTATTTTCGCTTTCGTCTCGAAATATGTTATTCGTTTCATTTTCACTGGATTAGAATTGCCAAATAGACTTTTTGTAAACAATGAAGAATGAAGATGAATGATTTTTCTATTAATAAGTTAGTAATATGAAGTAAATCCTACTGCCTTTGACTTTTTACTATAAAAGTATTAGTATTGAAAATAACATTTCGTGCTGTTTTTTGTTAAACATCTGCCTGCCACAATTCACACGCGATTATGTTTTATACTATCCCATCTATATGACTTAATTAATACCTATGTGCAAAAGATTACTCATTTAAATTATAGCAATGGGTGCCAGCAATGGGTTGGAATCCCAAAAAAAGCTAAATGGCTGGCAGGAAAAAAAGAAAGTAGTGAGCAATACATAGACGTAGAAATGTCTGAAAGTAAACGTATAAAAATATGAGACGACCATCCTTTTTCTTCAGCCAATGAGATGCTTCTTTTTGACAATCCCTAAGATTAGTTTAAGTAAGCTTTTATTAGGACTCTTTCTTTTCCTCTCGTATGTACCCAGAAAATGCATAATATTAATGTGCATAGTAAATGTTAACGCAGGACATTCCAACTTTAACGGTTATGGTCATCATAAAATTATGTTATGCTGACATTACATAGCCTGTTTACATGTGCTACGTTGACATTCTTCTGACGTAAGGGGAAATGGGTATCATTTTTATGAAGTATTATATCATTGTCAATTGTACAATCGTAATAAATTTTCGCTTGCTTGTCCATGCAAGTTACAAGAAAACGAATTAACATACCTAAAACAATGAAGGACTAAAATTATTTTTCGATGTACAAGATGATCTTGCTTTAATTAAATAAAATTGCCTAATGATAGGTTTGTGAACAGGACTACTAAGAAAGACTACGGTTGCCCTTACCGTAATTATAATTAACAATTCAAATTCATTTATACTTTTTATATAATATGTATAGCAAGGCGATTTAATTAGTTTACTTTTTAGCTTAGGTTAGCCTATCACCAATATGCTTAGCTAGCCAATTACATTTGCCGATACTTTCATTGTACTAATGCATGTAATATGGATAATGGAATTATTTTGAACAGACAAGGATACTAAATGGGGTACAATTTTTAGTTCAGTTCTCGTAGTTAAACTTCAACTAAGCAATCAAAAGTTTCTCATGAAGTTCATTCGTAAGTGCCAACTGTGTTGACATTTTGCACAAAGAATACTCACATAACCTGATCCACAATTAATTAATTCAGTCATTTTCAGTGCAGTGCACACTCATTGTGTTCAGCTTCAGTTCAGAGCTTATAATGACGAACACAATATACATGTATAGATGATGATGATGATAAATGCAATAATTTCTGCAAATAAGGCATTTTGCGATACATACACATATCAATCGCACGCATACATACTGATGTATGTATGCAGGTCCTGCTTCTATCATTATAATTTAAAACTGTCCTGTTTAAAAGAAGGAAAAAATATCTTACTGAAGGCCTTGTAGTCTGTCCTCTGTGATAAATGGGGTATGTGTCTTCTCTTGTAAAATCTGAAGACGATGATGCATTTGACAAAAACCCATGTTTCTCTGGAACGTCCAAGAATTTTATAGTTTGAACATTTTCTTCTCCTCTATTCAACGCCCTCAGCTCATCACCGCGTCCCTCTGGAGAAAAATCTCTTTCCATCCGTTGCATTATGCGAGCAACGTTGAACACCTAAATGATAAGCGTAGAACAGCAAGTCACACCTTCCCAGCTATATGATTTACGAACTTATCCACAGAACACCCGCAACAAGAGTATGAGTATGTGTTGTCACCAGCACATGATGGAACAGTTTGGTTCAGGAAGGCGTGTGTTATTTTGCGGTGAAATTTCAAAATGTCAGCTGGAAACGTTCCAATATAGTATTATGCTGAAAAGTATTCCAAACGAATTCAAGATTTGAGAACACCTTTAGGAAATGGGTATGAGGAATGGGAATGTTATTCCTGTGCTGCTTCCTATGCGCACTGTAGCACAGGTAAATCACAGAGATGTATATCTTGCAATTGAAAATTGCAACATGAAAGGACGAAGATTATGAAAATGTTTATGAACTGAAAGTTTGAATTAATAAATTGCAAGGCCAATCCAGATAAGAGAATTCAAAAATCGTTGCTACTTTGTGTAAACCGATCTAATGATTTCTCTTCCGTGGTTGATGAGCAAATAAACATAATTATTGTTCCGAGTTGGGTATATGCATAATTTTTACATGGCAGCAGTTGCAAAGAGCACATGATGTTCCAAACCAATAACGCATGCTACCAACCGGGCACCACGCGTTCCAAAAATATAGTCCACATAATTCAATTGCACCAGAGACCTTCCTTTCTTTTGACTGTTCGCTAGCGAGTTATAATATTGCAATCGTTCTTATATACTCCTATACTCTTATTACTACTTATTCACCTTGGCTTTGACTGACGCTCAAAATCGTTAGAATTTCTAACTTTGGTTCGGACATCGTTCGGAATTCGGACGCAAACGCCATCCCTCACACCACCACACATTATGCTTGCGTTGTTTTGTTGGGAATTTGGCAGTGCACTTTCAGGCTGCTCGATAGACATAGACACACATTACAACATCTTGTGCATTTTTTGTCGTTGCATTTGACGAGTGACGGTTAGCATAAGAACGGCTGAATGAGTAAACATCATGCGGATCATAAGAATGTTGGTCATGAGTGCAATTATGATGTTGTCGGAATTGTATTTACTTGCGTATAATATGAAATGCATGGAACAGTTTAAAATTTTATTTTGTCTCGAATAATAACAAAAGTGAAAAAACAGGATATATCTATCCTTATGTACATTAACGTTGCGTTGCCGTTAACCATATGTATTTACATACTCTATAATAATGCATGCTCGTTCTCTCACCGACTCTTTGTTTCGAACAGTTTAATGGTTCAGTATGAGTCACCATCACCATTATGAATTAACAGTATTGAACGAGCAGCTTTGATGCAGCAATTGGCCACGACCGGGAAACTAATCTAAATAATAAATAATTCTATGGTGACATCTTATTCTTGTGCCACGAAATCAAACATTCATTTTATGGAATACTTACTGAAAATCAGTTATTCATAAGTTATGAGTGCTATGTATTTACATTTGAAACTTTATGTGTGCGCATATATGTACACTTCGAAACTAGATGATAAACCTATTACATACCTTGATTTTATGCCTTGGCTATGATAAATCATTCGAATAAAAACAACTAATACACAGTAAATAAAACTATCAATCTCGCGATCAATAAACATAAGGAACATTAAAACATCGATAAAATTTTAACCATACATTCATTTTATTTTTGGTTTTTAACTTGGAACATAAAAGAACCCCACATTGTAAAGCGACTTCAATTAACGCGACGAGCCGATGTTATGATGGCTTTTTAAACAGTAGAATGTACAAGGAGTAAATTTTAAAAAGATATAAACCAATAAATTTGTCCGGTGACGACGAAAACGCGTTTACAACTTTAGCTTGGTTCGTCTCCAGTGACGCCTCTTGGCATTGTACCTAAACAGATCAAATTAACATATAATTTAGTAAATATATAGAATCACTTAATAATAATCTTTAATAATGTACGTAACGTCGATAATGTATGAGTTTAAAACTCCACTAACCTAATGGTATTGCCCGTTCTCATTCGGATCCACTGGGGAATGGGCCGGTTTTGGTTCATCTTTTTGGACAGCTTTCGCTTGATCCTTAAGGTCTTATGGGCAGACTGCAAAAAATAATCAACAACATAAGTACACCATATTGATATTAACCCTAATTAATCCTTCTTATTACCATCAATCCAATACATTAAAATAAACAGACACTCAAGAACTGATGACTTAATAAAATGTCAAATGTGATTTGCCTTTTTAAAAACACTCTCTAATCACCACAGATTATCTCGCCAAACTTGCTAACACAAACTACAATAAATACAAATTTACTTACCATCTTGGATGTCTTGAAAGTAATTTAGATCTATAATCAATTACTATTTAAAAGCTGATTGATCCCAATTAACAGCTCCCGGTACAGATTTCCTGAAAAGAAGTAAGCAGCACGTTGCCGTCTTCTCCAACTCACTTGAGAAGTACACCCGTTCAAAAATGCACACCCAACTTTTCAGCAGAGCCACCGCAACAGAGATGGCTCTCGCGTGCTCCCCTTTGTTGGCATTGCGTATCCTTACATGCCTCACTTTGCCCCACTGCTACCTTTCACGATAAGATCCTATAATTTGTCAGGTTATCTTATACATCCACTTCCAAGCAATATTGTCGTAATTAGCCATGTATTTTACATTTCAGCGGTTGTTTGTTTAATATGCAAAAAATCTGCCATACATGCTATTATGCTCCATACATACATACATAGACATATAATTATAGAAGGAAAATGTGTTCATAAGGCTAAAAGTAAGAATTACTAGTTGATGAGAAACTGAAAGGTGTGCACTATAATTTTTAAAAACTTTTTCCAGCATAAAGTGGAAATGGAGTTTATGTACTTGTTTCCCTCAAATTTATGTCCTAATTCTCTGCACCCTTATTGGAAAGGTCCGTGTCCAGTGCTAATACATAATCCTCCTCGACGTTCCCTGCATTGCGGAGCTTATGTCAATCCAAGTAAAAAACCATTATGCGTGATGTAGTCTTTTCTTATCATTGTTCCTTTTGATAGCGGCATCTTTTTTTCCTGTACTTTTACTTTACTACTCACTGATTATTTGCTACGCTAGCGGTGGTAGCAGAAACATGATTTTTTTTTCTCGTTTTCATTTCCATACTTAATGTCCGAAAGGCTGAAGCTGGCAAGTGTAAAGAGCATTCTTTTACTTGTCATTATGCCTTCTAGACTCAAACCCGTCATATTTCTGGAAGCTTTGTTCTTGTTTCTTCTATTTACTTTGATGTCGCTCTGCTTGTGGTATGTCTGTTTTATACGCTTCAGAAGGAAACCTGCGACTTTTCATGAAATATACGATGTTGTAGTTTCCTTTCTTCGGATGGACTAACCAAAGAAGCAAGCGGGGAACATAACTCTGAAGAATATTATTTCTCAAGCTCCTTTCCCCTTCCTATCCCTACTGGCCTTAGTAGGTAGCTATAAAAACGCTGCCACAAGTCTACCGCTCCGAGTTGGATTTTTGGTAACTGCCTGGCGATAAACTCATTTGGATTTCGTGGAAAGCTGATAATAGACCTTCGTGCATCTGCCTTGCATTAAGTGTGTGTAAAAAATAGAAAAGCGTGATATGCTTACCTTCACCTTTTCACCCGCAACAAAGCATCATCGGGAGAACCGTGGTAATAAACTATTCATGAAGTACTAAATTAGGCATGCTTGCTAAAGCAAAGAGAGAGACAGAAAAGCGAAAAAGATGCCAGTTGTTTTAATCGACTAATCTTAATGCTCTCTTCTGATGTCAGAGCTAGTTGAGCGTTACTCTAGCGGTAAAACAGTTAACACGCTTAAAAAATCCTTTGGCTAAACGACTGTCATTTTTCCCTTCGCGTTCACAACTGAGTAAAAAACGGAAATACTATGTTTTCCGTGTGAAAACTATATATTGTGAAACTACAAAATGAAATAGGTGGTGAAGCAAGAAGATTATTAATATAATATAAGGCTTGTAATTTCATGTGAGTGGCTGTTTGACACTGGATTGCGGGATTCATTTTGCTGGATGTGTGTAATAATATGCATTTTCCATGTCTCCGCAGGGAATGAAACTATAAAAAGCAACTGTCAGCCTTTATGTGTAATAAATGACATAACACGTTATTATTATGATATACTATACGTGTAATTCATCATCATGGTGTATTGAAAATTCCACGCCTATTGCAACCGTTTCCAAATAGCGAACCAAAACACTCGCTCCTGTCATATTTGAAGTCTGTGTATACCTACGTACTGGTACCACTATTATATGATGCATCGTCCATTATAATGTTTCGTTGGTCTACTTTTTTGCGAACCGTAAACCATTTTTACAATTTACTCCTCTCGTGCAGCTTGGACCTTAGCATGTAGTAAAAAGGAAGCCAGGTAGAATGTATGGACACTATATACGGACTGTGAGTGCCGACATCGTTAGTTACTCAGGTATGGTAAAATATTCCAGGTAGTAGTGGTGGACGTTCATTTGGCGTATGATATGCATATAGACGTTCGCAAGAAGTAGCGTGCCATACATGTCGCAGGTAGCACCATAAAATAATATCGGTTTTTCTCTTTAATATTCAGCAACCCGTACTATCGTCAGTATATGCTTTCTTGTACGATTTTTGTCAAGAACACGGCACACGGTGAGAGCATTTTTCTCGCTTTCATTTTGTATGCAAAACATAACGGATTTTACTCAATTCTCCGAAGTAGTTTTTGTTTGTGAAAATTAGTAAGGTAAAAATATCAAAGCGTATCGCTGCTTGTGTCCACTGTTTCTTGTGTTCATTTGGATTTTGCTCACGGTTCACTGTAGTTGTCAAATGGTGGCTGACGATAACCTAATATTTTGAGTTTTGAGTGTTGACTGTGAGAAAAATAATGCACTCCACTTTCAAATTTAATAATGTTTAAAACTGTTTTAATAATAATATTCGTATAAATCAATGGCATATAACATAAAGTCACGTGGCATTATATTTTGCTATAAACAGGATGTAAGAGTTAGAGTAAAAGTTTTAACTTTACATCATTTAATTGGAAATTGATCAAAGTTTGCATGCTCTCTGCAAATCAATTCCAACGTTTTACGCTACATTTTACGTAGAAAAACATGTCCAAAAAGATACGTCGGGCGAAGTGGGGCATTAGAAAACACCTTGCAAAGAATTTCCTTGCTGTGACTTGTGTGTGTTGTGTAATTTTCCTCTTCGTAAATTACTACGATGATTGTTCGTCTTTTAGTACATTTACGTCTTTTGTGGAGCCAGACAGGTGCAAGCCTGATCATATCAAGGAGAAGCTAAATGTCACATTTCTCACGTCAACCTTTTCATCAAAATCTGCAGTGCATAATGTGGCAAGAAAGGGTGGTAGAAGAGGTAATTGGAATAACGTGGTGATGACTGCAGGAGAACTGCAATCCAGGGCTTCCTCAGATCTACAACATGGAAAGCTTCCATCCACCAGCAAAGAAGAGACTGACACAGAGTTCCCTTTGGAAATGGTAACGTTTAATGTATAATATTTTGTATGAGTACATATTATATCCTTATTTAGTAAGTAGGTCAATTAGGTATAATGTTCCTGATTATTTAATAGCTTTCAAATTATTTTTTTGAAAGATTTTCGAGGAGAGGAAAGAAATAGCTAAAAAGTCATGCAGTGATATGCTAAACGTTGCGCTGGCCAAAGAAAATGAAGGCGTTGATTTAAATGTGGAGGAGAATGAAAGCAGTGCCCACGTAGAGTTTTCACTTGGTCAACGTGGAAAAAGATTACCCAAGAAGACATTTTATAACCAGGACATGCTACAAATCTTGAGACTCCGGAACAAGCCAAAATATTTTCGAGGTACCATTGGGGTTAAGAAGAACAGATGGATTCATTTCCATCGAATTATTCAATCGCCAATCAGCCCAGCCCAGAACAAGTAAATTTATATGAATTTTTCACCCACATTTATACTTGATTCTTATACTGACTATACATGCTTGTTCATTTATTAGGGTCGTAGAAATAAAGTGGTGTCCAATTTTCAAGGCAGCTTCCACACCATGGCTGGCTGTATTTACCAAACTGTCTAAAGCTCTCACAAATACAACTGAGGGGCAGATAAAGAGGGGTAAGCTTGGCTTCATGGAACTTGCCAGAATGTTTCGACTGTTGACTCCACGAATATACGAGAAAAACGTCCACGTTATCAAGTACACAATGGTAGTTGCTCGTCATCCATTTAAAAGACTGCTATCCGCATACAGGGATAAAATTGAACGAGTGAAAGGTCGTCTGTATTACTACAACAAGTACAGTACGAAAATTCTGTCAAAGTACAGGAAGTTGGATGGTGTTGTTCAGAGAAAGTCTAAAGACACAGACTACTTCATGAAGGTTCCAACTTTCGAGGAATTTGTTCGCTACGTTTTGTCAACAGAGCCAAGGAAGCAGGATGAGCATTGGAGGCCAATGTATTTAGATTGCAACCCATGCTATCGAACGTTTGACTTTATTCTCAAAGTGGAATCATTAAATGACGACAAAGACAAAGTTATGCAGTATTTACATTTATCCCCGTCGGAGCCTCAATACAAGGAAGTGGAAGACGTTTGGGTACGATGGAATAATCCAAGCGGAAAGAATGGGCCAAACAGAACTGAGTCGTTTTATTACTCACAGTTAACCAAATTCGACATTCAGAAATTGTATGAGTTGTATGAACCTGATTTCCAAATATTTGGCTACAGTCCTGATGAGTATTTTAAAATGGGAAAAGAATATAATAATGAGCAAAACACAAAGCTGAACTAATGCGTGGTCTTGCACCTTCCACATTCCATATTCATGCCTGATGAGTTTGCTGAAAAGATTACCGTGTCTTAAGGCGCCATATCATTTACACTTATTTGTTAGAAGTTCTATATTATGTCAGTGGCCAGTTACGTTTTTGCACACTTCGCAGCATGCAACCGCAAAGGCGTCAATCAACTCATTACTTCGCATTTCTTTTAACATTAGTGCAAACGTGCAAAGCTCTACGTTGTAGATATATATATATTTTGCACATGACTTGTAGACCGCAAAACGTCTGTCTGCCCATCAAAAAACCAAAAGACTTGATTAATAAGAAATAGTTTCTTGTTGACTCCGTTTATTGAGCACAAGGAAGTTGCTGGATTCAAATTGTTCTAGTTTTGGATCAAAGCGGAAATGCAACGGAAATACTATGCTTTACTCTCCATAGTCAGTCTTCTATCAATCGAGCGATGCCAATTATGTTTCTAGTCACGGTAAAGACTTTTTCGGTAGACCTTCTGCAATCATGTTCTTCAACTTGCTCAACAAAAATCAAAACTCCATAGCGGCTTCCTGCATTTTGGTAAAATAGTCAAAATAGTTATATAGTGCAGTGTTTTTAGTCAAATTACATTCCTCCTTTACAGTTCCACATTATGCCATAATTTCAATGTGAACAATTTTCAGGTTCTTGGGATAGTGCAAATTTCTCTGGACTCATGGACTTTGTATAAAATCCAGCAGCATGAAGAACTTATCTTGTTCCTCTCGGGGAATTCGATTCCCTCGAATGTCATGCACGACATGACGTACGAGCAGGCTTTGTCGTACTTTGGGAAGCTAAAACGGTTTCTGAGTCCGGACTTACTTGAAGTATTGGATATTTTACAAATGACTTCCATTCTTGGAATAGTAGCAGGAATACTGCAGCTGTTTTCTTCTACAGGAGCTTTAATGTGGGTGCGTAAAAAATTGTACATAACACCCTTTAGCAAAAAAAACGTAGACAATTGACCCATGGATAATTTGCTGGATAATGAAATTATATCATTTGTCACTTGCAGAGAGGCATGACAGTGGACATTTTCTGGCTTGTCATGAATTTCATCGCATCTATATTTCTCTCAATTGCTGTTGCTTACATAGCCATTCACATGATTCGGGACGTGCCTTACCATCAAGTTTTACTCACAGTGACAGCAGTCAATCTATTCATTTTGACACACATCTGGATCGTAAACTTGATTGCTCTCATTTATGTGAAATGTTTTGGAGGTTCGTCCGACGAGACTCCTTCAGCCGAAAATGTTCAAGCGGATTCTCAGCCTCAACGAAACTCACAACCAGTTATTTCACCACGTACAGAAGAAAATACTCACACCGAAAATACTTCTAATAATACTATGGCTCTGCGATAAATTTTAATGTTATATTAGTTTTAATTGTAGAACTATAGTTTCCTATTGCTAGTGTACATTCATACGTTAAATGTTTGTAAATTAAAAGGAATGATGCCTTTAAAATTTGGTCCAATACATGAGTAATCATTCACATATTCTATAAACTCTATTAGGCATGTAATAATACGTATGCATGCATTTATAGAGTACTGTTCTTGAATTAGAAAATCAAATGTATCTATTTTTACCGTTTTAATTAGCGGGTATATGCTAATGAAAATACGCAATCGTAGTAATGTCAGGAATTATCAGGATGTGGTCACTACAGTGTAAAAGTCATTGCACTAATCATGCAGTTCTTCTTCATACACAGGTTTAGCTAGCGTGCTTCATATTCTCTCAGTCCATAGCACTTAAAGTTTCCACCATAATCATTTCGAAATTCTGGACTCCTGTTTCAAGTAGTCTGAACTATTTTTGGAACATTTTCGACTTAAATTTAATAAAAACAGCAACTATTTCATCACACTTTAAACGCATCATAATGCAAATCAAAAGAAGAAGCATTTTCAAATGTGCAATTTTTTATCAATTGTTGGCTAGTTTATTTTCAGTAGAAGGTTCCAGTTCTTCGTGCAAAACCAACTCGTCTCTCTCTGAATACAACCATAGTCCTGATCATCATAATAGTAATAATGAAAGTGGTAGATACAAAAGGGCTACGACAACTGCATTTCTTGATGAGCTGCTGGGTGTAAGGCTGTTTAATACAACGATGAATTTCATCGTTCCAGGAGCAAAAATAAATTTGCCACGACATACCGAGGAAGGTTCCGTTGACCATCTCGCAATGCAGGTACAGAGGAGTTGCATATATTTACTAAAAGTGCATATTCCGGCGTGAGCTTCTAAAAATTTATTATTTTAAAGGCATTTTTCGGTATATTCTGGGCAGCCGCGTGGCTAGCTACCATTGCTATCCCAGTTTCAAATACATATTTCCACCCTTTGGGTTTGAAGAGATCAATAGAAGACGACAATGGGATGCATTTAAAGTGGAAATTAAACGAAAAGGTTGCTGAATCAATTGGTCTTAACATGGACTCATGTCTACAAAAATCTGTTTGCCAGGCACATGAATTTCCGGAAAAATACGGAATAATTGGAAGAGTCATTCAAGTTATATTTCCGTGAGTACATTACGTTAATAAAATTAATATTTTATTTGCTTGTCGTTCATTATAATGAGGCATATAACATTGAATATTCAATTCTGAAGTGATTAGATTACAAATTTGTGTCTATCTGAAAATTATCTCTTTGCAGAGCCGATGATAAGGTGGATGAGAAAACACTGCACCACACCCGTCCGTTTCACGAGGCTGCGTTTAATGGAGCTATCGGTCAAGATTGTAGTTACATTTACACATGCTTTTTTGACATTCTGGACGTCATTTTATATGTGAAGAATCATTGCTTTGCCAGTTTGTCAGATTGATTGAGATTTTCGCACTGCTGACAAATTACACAATATTCCATATACCTTTGACTCATATTATGCATTTACTCTTGTTTTTCTTGTTCAGAACGTTAAAATAAAATATATAATACAAATCTGACCCGGCTATCACTGTTTTCTCAATCAAGTAACTTTTTAAAGGGTCTTAAGCCCTTTTTATCTCCAACCCCTTTCATTTAACATTCTAAAAAACAGTACTTATCATCATACTAGCCCATACACAAAAGTGAACCTAAAATAGCAATATGGTAAAACATATAAGCATACCTACATACGTTAACCGAGCAGAACAAATTCCATCCAAGTACGGAATCTATGCTTGTTTTCATGAAAGCTTTGTGTGGCAAAGGCATATTTTTGATAAGAACCGAGCAAAATGGAAGTTACCAAAAAGTTGACAGTTGTCAACCATAGATATGCTTACGCTGGATAAAACTGATAATCAACGTTACCAGCTCAGCTCACAACCAATTTTTTCTCCTTGCATACTCCTAAGCATACGTGTTTAACCAAAAAAATGAGTCAATTTTGCAAAGTATTTGTTGGGTGATATAATAATTACCTTATCATCATGTAAAAAACAACCGTCTACTTTTTATAATGGTCTGATCATGATCATGTTATTTTCATCATTTTACTTGTTATTAACCTGGTCTTATCAGAAACAAACATGATATAGTGATTATGATATGATAGCAGATAATGACATCAGGGAAACAGCCCAGCGCAATTGACTTTGGTGAGAGTCAAGGTTTTGAGCAAAACTATAATATCGTATCGTAAGTTGCAATTAATTCAGACGACAATAGTTTTTAGCAGTACACAGTAACAACTAGAAGCTCTTTAAATAAGGAAGTGTATCATTTCGCTTTTTGTGGCTGTAATTTCAAAGCCTCTAATCAATATGGGGCGATTTACAACGTTTCATTCGTTTTTGCTCCTACAAATTTTCAACGTGCTCCTTGTCAACAATTCCGAAGCATACTTATTCCCTATTGAACCTAGAGGACCTTTATCGGTAATTTCAGAGAAATGACGTATTTAGTACATTTTTCCAGCATAATTCATAAAACCAAGGGATTGACTAAAAGTAGTAATTTCCGTAATATTTGTGAAACAGGGCAAAAGCTGGCCACCAGGCTCACCATGGCCTTTACCATTCTCTTGGACATCCACCAATGACCTTGTCACTTTTGATCCATCAGCATTTACAATAACGAAAGATTTTTCAACTCCCTGTGAACCAATCGACTTTGCAATTCAAAAGTATAACACAAGCTTCTTGTTTCCTGTGTACGGAGGTCGTACCAGTTCTTCCGACCCAAGTCACCCCATTTTAAGCGAACTGGTCATAAAGCTGAGTCCTGACGAGAATGAAAACGAGTGCTCCAAATATCCAAAACTCAGTGACGATCCAGGGACATATGAATACTGTTAGTACATTTATTGTTTATACCCAAATATTTAGATGTTACAATTTCGTAGCTTAAGTTAGTTTTCTTCATTTCCCCGTAGATGACTTGGAAATCTCTGTCGTGGATGGTAAGGGAGTGGCTAAAATAGAAGCCAAGACCGTGTGGGGAGCGCTGAACGGTGTTGAAACATTTTCCCAGTTGATTTTTTCAAATGAAGATAACTTCACACTGGCAGATGCATACTTTTACGCTAACTCAACCGTGATCCATGACAAGCCCCGATTTTCCCATCGTGGTCTGATGATTGACTCTGCAAGACACTACTTGCCCGAGAGAATTTTCTATGAAATTTTAGACGGGATGAGGTATAACAAGTTGAACGTGCTTCACTGGCATATCGTTGATGATCAGAGCTTCCCTTATGTCAGTAAGAAATTTCCAGAGTTGTCACAAAAGGTTCGAATAATTAAAATTATACATGCTTTAACGTAAGACTACTTGTTAACTATATTGGTACTGGTACTGGTACAAACAATAAAAATAAAAATATATTTTTAATGTACTACATGAACTCAGGGAGCGTACAATGACAAGGCAATATACACTCCAGAAATGGTTCAAAGAGTAATCACTGCCGCCAGAATGAGAGGAATTCGAGTTGTAATGGAATTTGATACTCCTGGTCATACTCACGGTTTTGGAAAAGCTTTCCCTGGTAAACAATTTGACAAATTGCCACTGTACATATTATGATTACCAAAATGAAACTTTCACTGAACTAATACTCTGTAGAATTGCTAACCCCATGTTATGGAAATGGACCAAGTGGAGACCCGGAAGCTCCAAACTATCCTGAACATGCTGGAAGGGAGAATCTAGATCCTACAAACAATTTCACATTTACATTCATGCGAGAGTTTTTCAGTGAATTTGCAGAAAATGTCACCAAAGATGCATTTGTACATGTTGGAATGGACGAGGTAAATTGTAACCGCATAGATTTTTTAATATTAATATTTCTCAATAAAATGGAAAACGAACATTTATTAGGTTTATATGGGCTGTTGGGATAATGTGCACAATCCCGTGATACAAGCATTCATGGACGAACATGGTTTCACAGGCCTACAACAAGTACAAGAATATTACAATAAGCGTCATGTGCAAATGATTGAATCCTTGCAATTGCAAGCCATCTCCTGGCAGGATCCATTGGATCATAATGTTGAGGTACGACAGCAAAGCGAAATTCGTGAGCTAGTTATGATGGGCTACATGACTCATACTAATATACTATGCTTAATGTCTGGTGATTTATTTAAATCAAATGTAGCTCGATAAAAGCGTTGTGATCCAAGCCTGGAAAGACTGGGGTGAGCCATGGACCACACAATTTAAGGTACGCGAACAGAAATATGTATATTCTAAGCTCAGTATTATCTCATATTTCTTCTATATAAGGTAAATATATAGAATTTTAAACAACGTTTTATAGAGATTCCTGTCAATGGGCTACAGATCAATCTTGTCTGCACCCTGGTACATTAACTACATTGAATATGGAGAGACGTGGAGAAAGTATTACAAGGTGGATCCAATCAAAAGCATCCCTTCACGTAAGTATTCATTTTTAGCTCTAGCGAAATACAATTACCTATATATACTATATACGCTTACCCAATTTTAAAGAGAAAGAAAGGAATATTAAGTACAATTGTTTTTGAATTACATTTGAGTATAGTTACTGAAGACGAGAAAAGTCGCATTTTAGGTAAATACAATTGTGATTTTATAACAAATTTAATAACTAATACTGGAACCTTTAACCTGACCTTTAATCTCTGAACATTTTTAGGAGGCGAAGCCTGTATTTGGTCTGAATATGTCGGTAATTTTGAATTATACTTATACCATACATTCAATTCGATATAAAATATATCGGTGGAATTTACCACCCTTTTTATGAGAACCATTCGACAATTGACAAAGAACTATATTATTACTATTTGTTATTACAGACAAGACCAACATCGTGCCAAGAATTTTCCCGTTTGTTAGTGCAATAGGTGAAAGGTTATGGACTTTTGATATGGGAATAGACGACACGGCAGCGAATGACGCTCGCAGTCGACTTGATCAGCACCGGTGTCGTCTGCTTCGGTAAACTGCATTTCTCATTGAGAAACAAATCCACTCGTACTATTCTCTTCTCTGTATTTCACAATGAACTTTTTGCTAACCAAACATCTCATGTAAACTTAGACGTGGAATGACCGTACAGCCCATTCTAAACGGTTATTGCGGACGTTGGGAAACTGAAAACAGACGACGACGCTGAAAGATGTAAAACGATATGCCTGTATGTCTGTATAACTGATTGTAAACATGAAGAAACCGATAAGATAACGTGCTAATAAACCGATATAAATATATGCATCCAACTAATAAATTAATGAGATTCGATAAGCGGCTTCTTTCCATTTGGTGCATGCCAGGTGGTTACTCTTCATGCTATTGCAAAAATGATTGGCATAAGATATCGCGCAACGTTACATGTCGCAAATGTGCATTATTCGTATCTAGGCTGTCTTCTTAATTAGCTCAAAACTAGAGGAGGAGATGCTATTTTTAGGAGGGCATGATCACTCCTATTCAAACTAGAACGGCTCTACGAACATAAAGACATTTTTGCGAGTTGTTCGTTGTCTTTTTAAAAAGAGATATATTCACTACTGGTATGAGTCGTACTTTCGAACTTCTACATATCATTGCCCTATTAATGTTGTTGGCATACTATTTGCTGCATTGTAAATTTGCAGAAAGCTTTCCTGTGTATAGAACAAACAAACCAACTCCCATTCAACATTCTGCCTTCCCCATATAAAAATAAACTGTCAATTTACAGATCCCTGGACGAGGCCCTACATTAGGATACATTTAAATTTGAAGATTGCCAAAATATTACTGTTACACGTAAGTACGGATATATTTATTACAAATGACAATATGAAAACTTTTATATACCTAATTGCTTTTTGTAACTAGATTCAAGTGACATGTATATTCTTTGTAGAAATATACTTCAAATGTGTTTATACATATTAATACATACTATTTCATGTGGTTATAAATATAATTGCGTACTTATATTTGTATTATCGGCCTTTTTCTCTCTATAGAACTTATCCAAATCCTTTGCCAAAATTTCGTTCATCTACCGGAATATTGCTTCGTTAATCTAAAAATTCACACGCGAGATGGAAAGTTCTGATTCACCAAGCACAAATCCTCCTGTACTGACAAGTTTTCGTCATCACATTTAAAAAAATACTGACTACAAAATATACCTCCATTCATTACACGTGCTCTATATGGATATTTTGTGGTAATACATTTTTTAGCCCGAAGCAACAATGAGCATAAAGTCGATTCGAGGTCTACGATCTTACTACCCAACAGACAAAGGGCCTGTTGACACGTACCAACTTGGAAAAAATGGCCGTGTTGAGTATCTCGCTGCTGAAATTGCGGTTGATCATTTAAACAAAGGTGAGCAGATTATAAATGTACTATCTTGATTTTATCCGTAACAATTATCCGACTAATATATTGTTCAAACCATTAATATACCATAAAGGTAAGGACACTTCTGACGAGTGGCGAAAATGGGCCAGAGAAAGAGGCGTGGCTTCAGACGAGCCTGGCATGATTCTTTCTCACCGACTTGGAGGCTCAGGAGTAGACAAAACGAACCTCTTTCCAAAAAGTCCACGTCTGGATGACACAATTTGGAAACAACACGAGCAAGAAGCTGTGGAGGAAGCATCCGACATGAAAAAGTGGAAAAAGATAAAATTTTCAGTGAGACTTGATTATCCATCTGAAGAAAGTACAAGGCCGTCAGCACTGGAGTATCAATATGATCTACCCAGTGGAACTATATTGTACGGTAAGGTAAATAACACACCTGCTCCTGTTACATCAACCGAACCTGAGGAAGAAGAAGAAGCAGAGGAGGAGGACGAAGAGGAAGTGGAAGAAGAAGAGGAGGAGGAAGAGGAGGAAGAAGAAGCTGTGGCTGAAGAGATACCCGCTGTCCAGTCTACAACAGTGGAAGCGGAAAATAAGGTTGGACCTAAAGAAGAGCCTCCTAGAGAACAAAAAGAGGAACCCGTTGAGTTTGAAATACCAAGTCCAATAAAAACAATAGTGCAACCTCCGACACCTCGTCCTTCCCTATTCGAATCGTCACCTTCACCCCCACCACCACCACCACGACCACAAGAAGCGACCAAGGAGCCACCAAAACCAACGCCGCCTCCTAGTGAACCAGCAAAAGGTGAATGTTGTTACCTATGTACTTATGTATGGAATTGAAATGTATGTAATGAAAATTACAGAAATCAATAGAATGCAAACTGCAAACATAATTTTCACATATGTAGTTGCTGCTCCTGCTCCAGCTCCACGAGATGAACTTCCGAAACAACAGGAACCACCAACAAAGAAACCAGCACAGCCATCAAAAGATGAAAGCAGTGAGCCAGATTACGTTTCTTTACTGATAAAATCGATTCTATGAAAAGTATAGTTTTTTAAACTTTAAAATCAAAACCGTTTCACAAAGGCCGAGCCGTCATTAAGGGATCCGATTTTATCGACCTTCTCCCAGTTCTTGGTTCCTGTAAGCTTGCCTTTGAAACAGTTCAAGCGGCTTTTAATGGAAATGGAATGGTGGCCTTGAAGAAAGCTGTTCAGTGTGGGATTTCACTTGTTGCTGACTTTTACTTGTAAGCATGATGATATGAGGATTATCACATATACGTATAGTGTCGCAATCCCATATAGTTAAAACACTCAAGTATGTAATTCGTATTTCTGACTTTTAGGGGCAGAGCTATTGCCAGACATGGACAAATCCTCAGCAATTCAGTTACTGAACAGACAGTCGTTAATTTTGTGACAAAGGCAGAAAATCAAATAATCATCGTAAGCACATTCAAAGCGACAAACCAGCTTATAAATACGCTTACTAGGGTGCTTTCATAAAACAGTTTAATATGTAGTTAGCTGCATTGTAATTGTAAGTATGTTGAAAAATTGTTATTTCGTATTCAATAGTTGGCGAAAATGAAAAAATCAGTGCCAGAATTGTGATTCGTACTACTGCATTATAGTGTTCATGAGTACTAGTTTTATTTTCTAGATTATAAAGCAGATAGGTATTTCAAAAAGTATTTATTTAAATGTGCTTCTGACTGTAACGCAATTGACATATAGATTTGTATGGTATGATAACCCTCAGTAGTGTTCCAACTACAAGTGGAATGTGTTCAAGTTGATAGATTGTAGTATATTATTATTATTTGTGAAAGTGTTCCGGAGCATCGACAATAAAATGGAGCGATGTTGATGAAACTATGCTTTAGTTTCAGGGATGAAAAAGGAGTGGTGCATTTCTCCCCATTCATTTGCGTACTTTTCATCAAAGCAATACTGTAAAATAACAATGGATAATAGATAATAAACACAGGGATGCATTCATATTCGCGAATAGATGTACTGTACATTATGCACATCATCGTTACCTCATGTAATGCACGGCGTTCCTCAAAGTCCAGTGTATCCACAAATTTACAGAAATATTGAATCCTCTCCTTTTCATTTGCTTTTGCAAACTTGGCAGCTGAAAATTTTACAATTCATTATTGATCAGAAAGGCTATAGCTATGGTGCAACTTACCTACTGTATATATGCAACAGAATAATTACACAATTCAGCAAAATTCATCGGCTTAGAATTTTCAGAGTCTACATCCATTGCTAAAAAGATTTTTTGTTTGTTCTTTCGTCGTTTGATGATGCTAGAAAGGCTGTCCTTCATAGATTTACCAAAATCCTGAGTATAGAAATTTATAATTCGGTCAGGCTCCAGTTTCAGCATTCCTTTCGTCTGCAGTCACAAAACATGCATTAGTTGATCAAACAGTAAAACTTGAACAAATGAATAAATAATAATAAATTACTAAAAAATATCTACCAACATAGTTCTTCTGATACACGTCACAGGCGGAGTAACACTATTTATAGGAAAACATTAGCTTTTGTAATAAAAAGTTACATTGATTAAGTATATGGTTAATGACATGAACCCTGACTTATGTATGCATATACCAATGTATCCCATGATGAGTGCATTTGATGATCTTCGCCATCATCAGTTTTAGGCGTTGCAACATTGAACGCTTCTGGCATCAGTTCCCTTTCTCTCTTAGCAAAGGAGTCTCTGCATTTCTCAACTGCTTCGTCCACTTTTTCTGAAAACATTTTTCCAGGGAATTCATGTATTGGATAGGGCGTACGTCGTTTCTTACAGCAGTATTCAATCGACGAAAAGAAAGCCAGACCAGGGACCACTGGACATCCAAGCTGACGAAATATTCCCAGTTTCATAAATATTCTCTCGTCATGAAACTTTGAAAATTTGTCTTGCTAATACCTCTTTCGTTCTCGTCACGTTCTCCTTATCAAAGTTATCTATTTCGCCGAATGGTTTATGGCATGTAGTGTTCTCAGCTTTGTAGTAGCATTCCATGTATTTCTGAATTTTCACATGATCATCCACTTTCTCCGAATCAATTGCTAATATACAGAGGCAGGGGTTGTTTTTTTATTTTCATATAATAATATCAATATTGAACTTTCATTTTACCCTTGCACTTCGTGGTGTGCTTTTTCAAATTTGTCTTTACTTTGGCTGGATAAAACTTTGTTACGAATGTCATCACTTCGTCAAAAGTTATTTTGTTTTTTGCTTTAAACTATAATTTGGACGGAAGAAACTCTAGTGAAACAAGTGTAAAAGACATGTGAATATAAACTTTAGGAGGTTATTACTTACTACTTTTGACTTTTGAAGTTTGCACAGAAATGCCTTCCACTGGTATCCATCCAGCAATATAGAAAATTGAATGTCGGTTAATTACGAAGTTATCAGAATGGACTCAGTGTTCATCATAAAGACATTTAAAACGATCTCATTTACCATTCCAGTGGGAAAATCAGAGGCGTCATCTTTTTTAAATTTCTTTGAACATTCATCGTACACGACATTGTTCGTTTTGTCGTGATCCAATAGATCTGGAAGCTTTAAAGTATCATTCCCACAACACACCACTTTCATTGTTGTTTCCCTGTAATATTCGCCATTGTGGAACTTGCACATATCCTTAAAAGGATCATGCGACTCGTCATCAATTAAATGGTCCGATGAATTTGGAGCCACTGCTGAATTTGGAGCCACAGCTGTCGCAGCAAATACAGATGACTGAAAATAATAGACGCGGTGGTTAATGGATAGGTGTGCTTAGGCATTTAACGAATGATTAATTCAAAGTCAACAAACTTACCTTTGCAATCAAGAGGACCGCAAAGATTATGTAACCACAGCCTGACAGCATCTTGAAAGCTGACAACGGTTGTAGACTGTGATATGTACCTGTTCACTTCCCCTTCTTAAAGTTCAAGATGGATCAATGTCGTATGTTCGTATGTATAATTTAATTGCGGCGTAGCCTATGCTTTATTATTCAAATGTTGTGACAAAGTGACAGATAACTGTGTAACTGATCAACGAGCATTTTGCCATTAATTTGTTCATGATTCTGCCAAATCCATGTATGTAGCGTAATCACTTTATTTTGCTAAATTTTAAATAGGCAGAGATATTTCATAAACGCTTTCTATTCATCACGCCATTCTATGCATTGCGTGAAAGCAACTTTGGCGAATGGAAAGGTACACGTACGTATTTTAAATACAACATGCATATCTGCCTGCATCGTGCACAAATTTCGCTGTGATATTAAAGGATTTCATTGTAGTATCGAGATATTCGAGATGGAGATGTAAGTATGAACATACATACTACCCATCTTGGCAAGGAAAGTTTTCAATCGTCGGTCTATTACCAGTTCAAATCACACGGTGAATGTGTGTTTAACGATACAAATGTAGCTAAAAATTGAAAAAAACTAATAACAATAATATATATGTACCCAATACTAATATCATGCAATAATATGGGTTTTTGTTAAATTGTATCGCTCAATTCCATGATGGCAATTGTTCATGATCATGAAACTTCATCACGAGTAAATACCTATTGGATTTATGCACTTAACTGGACAACGGACATTTTACTCGGCAATTTCAAATTTGTACAATTTCTCTCATTTATTGGGATTTACAACACAACAGTATACTTCAACAATAGATTGCTACAATGCAATTACATAGTCTTATTCAGCATCCTATACAGAATGACAAGTCGTGATTTGATTTTCATGACGCTAAATGTGGTCCACGCATTTAACATTTAAAAAAATAAATTATTCAGTCATGGAATGGCCTGCAGCACGAAAACGAGGGTTAATGTTTTGTAGCGTTCCTCCATTGATTGCGATTCTACAGCAGCTCAGCCACTCCATTCAACAAAACTTAGCGTGACCAACCAAAGCTACCACCGTAGCTACCTGATGAAGCTTGCCATTCGCTTTGAGGATATCCATAACTGGTAGAAGGATAGTTGCTGTTGGCGTAATAGGATGATGTTGAAGTAGGATAGCTGGATGCTGGATATTTCAAATCAGCAGCGCCTTGATAGTATCCTCCAGCAGCAGAATGTTGGTTGTTATTCCATCCGTACGACTGTACTGGTACAGAGTTGTAGTTATTGGTGTACTGTCCTTGTCCATAACCGTTGGATTGCGACCAACCCCAGCCCTGGTGAAGATGAGGAAATTTTTTGGCAAGCAACGCTGCACCGCCAGCGGCTACAGCTCCAGCTCCTAGTACGCCCACGCCGAGCAAGGCCTTCTTCGCCAAAAGATGTTTGAGATCACCTCCTTTCTCAAATCCAATTTCAAAATGCTTGTTTCCTCCAAAAATTCGGCTGCCTATTAGTTGCAAAAATGGGAAATTATTAGAAAAATTAGACTCGTTCCCGGTCAGTAGCCTAATTATAGATTGCCGATTGGTTACATTTCATACCTTTTCCAAATATAGGGCCAATTTGAATTTCTCCTTCTGGAATCACACACAACGTGGACCCGAGAAGGGAATAAAGGAAAAATGCCATGTACGATTTTGAAACCATTTTTGCCGACACAAAATGACAAATTTTCTTTATAAAAATAATTGTATGTGTAGTTGTTCTGTACACTCAGGGATCTCGTACGGTTGAATGATGTTCGTTAGACGAATGGGACTTGGTTTTTATAACAAATATAATTTCATACAAGACAGCCAGGAATTCATTGAACCCATTACCGGTACGGACAATAAATAGATGAGCGATGATTTTTATAGTATCATCATCATTATTTCTGTAATTGCACGTGTGCAGGTATGTATCGTACATCTACCCTGTGGTCTCATCATCGTCATTGTTTAAACGTGGATACACCACTACATGCACTTTTACTTTCGGAAAATCCTCTCGAGCCCAAAATTGCGTAAACTGGGCCAAACCTAAAAACATAAAAGTGTGAGCAATCCTTAAGGCACGCATATTGCAAAAACATAATAAATAAATAATACGCAACCTTTTTGCCAGGTGCATTGTTCTTTAACATGATCATTCATATGATTATCATCATCATCTTTGTCTCGATTCATTCTTGAGGTTCATCGTATCCTGCTTCGTAATAGGAATGAATGGCAGCATCGTTCATTCTCAAAATGCAGTACATATTATTGCTTTGCTACCACCATGAATGCAAGATGAAACAACCCAAAAGCGTCAGCGTTGTTAGATTGCTGGCTGAACGAATAACGTACGTGGGTAAGATATGTTCATTGAGACCGTCAGCGTCAGCGCCGTAGTACATACTATAAAGCATCTCAAATCAACAGGTAGGTTGTTAGCAGACTTTTTTATATTTAATAATGTTCCCTAAATGGGTGAGTAGGAGTAAACAACGACAAGCCTTTTAACCAAGCCTTGCAGGAGTTTTTGACGTACACGTTAAAGTTCCGTTTCCGTAAATTCAGTTCATGCCTAGTGCAGTAACATCATGTTCTATAACTGTAACTCTCGTGTAACATTATTGCTCTTGCATACCTGAAATCCCACGGACTCATTTTAGTGACATCCTTATTGGATTTCTGATATCTCAAGAAAATGAGTCATCTTATTTCATCCGCGTTAGGTAAATTATACAATATGTAGATATAGATGTCACCTTTAGCTTTCTGTGTTATGTTTCATGTTTATGGCTGCCTTCTTTATGCAGTATAATTGTAAAATGTCTTAAAAGTTATCTTGGGTAAAACTGCCGAGTGGCACATGCTAAACTGTCAAGATGAAGATTTTTCTAACAATTTTGTTCCTTCTGCCTTCATAATCACGACGATGAAGAAATCAGGATTCCCAAAGGCTTGATAATAAATAACAATACACCGCTCTCGGATATTTGTAACGGAAGTTGCAGCATAAACACTCAAAAATACTCTGTACTCTTCTTATATTATGTACGATATATTAAGTAACCTACTAAGCTATCGTAAGCTCTGAACTTTTGTTGCAGGATTTTGTCATCCGAATAATTTAAAACCCTCAATCAGTGTTAGGCTGTTTGAATTTATAGCATCATAATTGACTACTCGGTTAACTCAATAGGTATTATTAACTGAACGGAAAGTATTACCAAATACCAAATGTATGACATCATGTCATTGAAATGTATTATTTTAAAATAGAACAACGCTTGTCTGCTCATCAGGATTTAATCGCATGCAGCATGTACATGATCTATGAACGGATTTGGTTCAAACACACACTTAAGAACATAACATATTATGAGCTTAAAAGCCGAAAATTGATCAATTAAATGCTCAATATAGGAAAATGGAATCAAGAAAATTGGTTCATAGAACCTGAACCTGGCACACTATATGGGGACAAAATCGATGTTCATCTCTCTGATTTTCTGAAGAATAATATTTAATACAGATATATGCAACACGCGGAGCTCGGTTCGGTGTTCGGAAATAAACAGAGAAATTCATTTCTCGCCTGTCGCTGATGTGTGCGTTGTTTAACATGAGCATTGAACTCTTTCTTCAATCATATCATTACGGCTTTTAGCGTGCAATCCAGAATCCAGACCAAAAACATGTTTTTACCATTTACATACACTTCGCACATACATGCGCCACAATACATTAATTAGATAGAATCTCATAGGCCTACAAACTATAAAAACATTACTTAATTAACATTGCTGGATCATTCAATCAAACTATCTTAAGCCAACTTAATTAAATGCTGCTGCTGTCAATAAGATACGCGCATACCTATGCGTACTGCTGCGGAATAGAAATTCTTCCATGAAGTTATATTACCTGTTATTGACTCTTACACTCTATTACACTAATAAGTTTTTAGATCTCAAATCATCATCATCATCGCATCCCGTGAAAAATTCCATGAATGATGCAAAGGTTGACTTTTTTGTACATGAGACGAAGAAACAGCAACAACAGCCAACCAGAACGTGCTTTTGTTCGTAAGTGTCGGTCGTGTGTTCTGTCTTCTTGCCTCTTGTTTGGTAAACAAGCGCAGTTTACACTTTTGGATAACTTATTGTTAGGACTAGGATATTATTGCGTGTCAGATTTTTTGACTGCTCATTCCCGTCCGATGCACGTTTAATATAGTTAGTTTAATTGGCTTTTTGATAGTTGAAAGTTGAATTTGATTGAAAAAATAATTGTAACTGATCAGCTGCTTTATATATTCGTGCAGTACATACTATACTTACATCAGCTGTTTAGTTGTACTGGAACACTGACAGACCTTAGAAGTCGTGTTTCACAGTGTAATAAGCGATTAGTGAAATAATTAAACTATTGGTAAAGGTGGTGGAACTGATTTTGAATAAAATTTCCCGTCCCGACATTGTCAGTTTAATATAAAGAGAGTACATCATAATGAACAACATGTTTCGGTCGATCGCAACAACGGGAAAGTCTTTGGGAACTTTCACCGGTACCAGCAATCTCCTCAGATCCTCATCATCCATTACAAGTTTAAGATGCCAAACTTTAGTCACAGCCACAGTAAGTGTCCCGTAAGATTTCCTTCTTTATGTTAACGGTAACAAGAGAAGGAAAAGGAATGATTTAATTTAATTTTAATATAGAACATGTATGTTTTATCTTGTCAGCAGCCTCCCATGATTTACCAGAAACTTGTAAAAGGTAACAAGGAGATTGTGAGGAGCTATCAAACGATTCCTATGGTGGTCGAGCAAACTGGACGAGGGGAAAGGGCGTATGATATTTATTCACGTTTGCTAAAGGACCGCATTGTTTGTTTAATGGGACCTGTAAGCATACTATAACCGTGTATTCAATTAAAGTCTTGTAATCGTGTTGTTAAATGCACTTTTCTCGAGGACCGGGTGCAATAATGTGCATATGTTTATGATATTATTTCCAGATTAACGATGGAATGGCCTCTCTAATTATAGCTCAGCTATTATTTCTTCAGTCTGAAAGTTCGAAGAAGCCAATTCACGTGTATATTAATAGTCCTGGTGGACATGTGACCGCTGGATTAGGAATTTATGATACAATGCAATATGTCTTGCCTCCTGTATCCACATGGTGCGTTGGACAAGCTTGTTCAATGGCGTCACTATTGTTAGCAGCTGGTAAAATATACAGAATTAACTCAACCTATGTACAATTTAAATAGCTTAAAAAGTAAACTGACGACGAGTTTTTGAATGGAAACGTTACAGGGACGCCAGGAATGAGGCATTCTCTACCTAATGCGCGAATTATGATACATCAACCTAGTGGAGGTGCCCAGGGACAAGCAACCGATATTCAGATTCAGGCAGAAGAAATTTTGAAATTGAAGAAGCAACTTAACGAAATTTACGTAAAACACACAGGACAAGAATTTGAGCGTATTGGTAAGTTGTATATTTTTCGTTGTGTTTCAACCTTCTCCTATAAGCAAATGTGACGATCACTAAGTCATAACACCATTCGTTTTTGTATTGCAGAGTCAAGTATGGAGAGGGACAAGTTTATGAACCCCAATGAAGCTAAGGCCTTTGGACTGATTGATACTGTGTTAGAACACCCTCCTAAGTATAACGAAGGAGGAGTGAACAATATTTCGCCTGGTACGACAAACCAACAAAGGGTCATATCGGTTTAGTTGTGTCATTACGTGTCATTTTTAACAGATGGATCTTTACTCAATTTATTCTTTTTGTATGTGTTATATACAATATACCGTGTAAAAAGTCGAGTTCGAACGGAAATAAAGCGAAAATAGCAAGAAGTACTACTCAAATCCCTTTCATCATTCCATAGATACTTGGTTACTTAGAATATATAGAATGTATAAGGTTTATACAAAAAATATGGTAAGAATTGCAACTTGCAACATGTTAGCAGAACTGGCTTTCTCATCTTTAAAGAATGGAATGAAATTCATGTGCAAACAATTTCACCCTGTTTCATTTTTCGAGCCCATTTGGTTAGGTATTTTGATAACAGAACGTTTAAAAATTTATTAAGCTTTGGAAAATGGAAAGCGCAGGTGACAATACGAATAGCATATTGCCCCGAGAAGAAGCTCAGCGTCCGACAGTGTTAGATGTTTCCTCCAACTTTTCTCTTGCGAATAGTGATCAGCTTGGTTTGCTAACGTCGTCATCTTCCTCCGAGGACGAAGGAAGTAACGATGAAGAGCTTCTTCAAGAAATAGCAATAAATGAAGAGTACGGAGAAAGTGTTAGCGAAAATGATGAAGTGGATTCAGGGATGGAAAACGAAGAAGAGTTTATAGGCTCAAGCTCCAGTGATACTCTCAGGGAAAATGTTGTTTTTGAGCATACGTTAAAGCACAGCTCTTTCTTTGAGAATGTTCGGGAAAGGAGACGACGTCATTTGGAGAACAGAATGCGAGGCAGTATTCCAATGCTGCATTTCACGGGGACACGCAAAACAGATTTTTGGGGCTGTTACGGAGTAGAGCCAAACAAACTTATTGCGCCAGGAAACGTTCAAGGAATTCATGCTATGCTCACGGAGGAAGAGTTCAAGTAAAGTAATTGGGGCTATAAACCTTGTCGCATTTATTGGTGCAAATTTTATCGAGTATTTGTTTGTGACATGACCAACACCAATAATTTGCTTAGAAAGTTTGGCCCAACGGAGAGGCGAATACATGTGAATGGACAAAAATTTAAAATCGTTGCCAATTCAGAAATCACCAAAAGTTTGTACCGAGCCATTGCTCAGGCGGTGGGAATGGCTGAAGAGGAACACAAGTCGGTTCACAAAGTCATTCTTGAGGAACTAACCAAGCAATGGCCAACATTTTGCAGTGAAGTTTCTACATTCTGCGGAAAGAACGTTTCAGATGTTGACGCGCTGCTCTTAAATCCTAAAAAGATGATATCAAAGTATAGAAAGGCTTCCGCAGATAACAGTTCACCTCCTTTATTTGAATTAGTTGCCGCTGCCTTACATTTTGGGTTTTCGTTTTCCGTTATGGAGTTGACGACCTCTGAGCAACCAATTACAGTGAAAAATTGTACCAATGATCGCGTTCTATTGAAGAGTACGGCAAAATATCACTTCCTAAAGACTGGCAAAAGTTACAGCTACTACGAATTTCTCCTGCCAATAGGGTACTTTCACTAAAACTATTTCTTTATGCCATTCAGATTATATTTGTAACTGTTCATTGATAAAGACATAATATTTGCTTGCTCACATTAATATATGGTTCCACTAATTCATGTGCAGACCACTTAAGAAAATACAAGATGGTCAGTACCCAACAGTGCTTCGAGATGCGATTTTAGTAGAAAAGTATAGACCTTGGTTTCCGAGTAATGAGGAGGTCGAGGGGTACGAATTTGCGATAAATCAAACAACTCCTGGAGAAAATCGGAAATAATTATTCTAATTCATTCCCCTTCTTAACCAAACAGGAAACCTAAGTACCACCCGATAGTGGGTCTTGTTCCTACCGGATTTGGGCTAGACCATCGTATATTTTTTCACCGATCCACCATTAGCCACGACTTGTGGTCCCTTTTAGCCGAGCTGATATTTAGAAAGCTCATCCATGCTCCACAAATCAAGCGCAGGATAACGGACAGCAAGCATGATTTTGCCCTATATTATTTGGCTTGCAAGGCCAAGAAGCGATACCTGGTGCGTGGAAATGCATCCATTGAGAAACTTGCGGATGACTTTAGTCAACGTTTCTCCAAAGAGAATCCGCGGGGTGACCTTGAAGATTTGGCACAGGCAGCCCTTTACTTTGACTTTTCCTACACCGTTATTGGACTGGATGCACGTGGAAACTTTTTTTGGAGGGATTATGTGTCCCAGCATGAGCATCACAAGAGAAACAGTCCATACTTGGCATTTTTTGTGAAAACCACTCCTGACAAGACCATGTTCTGGTATGCCTTGGAAGATGTAGGGAGATCTTGTCCGAAAGAAAGGAAGCTGTACCAAGATGTTCAGGCAGGTGACCTGCGACAATGGGGAGGAAAGTTCTACTTTCACAATATTCCTACCAAAGCCGCATCATTTACCACTAAACAACCTGAGCCTAATACCTCTGCAAATTTGTGTAAGCTAATAATATAAGAAACAAAACATTGCGTGTATATTATGCACCATGACTAACCATAAGACTGCCCAGTGACATGGCAGGGGTGACATTGTCATAATTGCACAAAATGCAGAGCAAATAAATGTGTCCTCGAAGAAAATGTATTTCTGTAACTGGACTTTTTTATATTACAGTAAAAGCTCCTACTCAAATGCTTTTTCAAGCAACAAAATGGGCCACGAGTAATTTCGGTAAATTACGTTCAACCTTGGTTGCTACTATTAGTGCTGCCACTTTTAGAACTAGAAATGCATTTCAAAGGTACAACTTTACTTTTACATAAAACTACACGCTTTTGTGAGTTAAGGGAAAAATTAATGAGTAATATAGAAAAGGGGAACAACTGATACTTTTAACCTAATGACATTACCATTTGTTCTTGTTTTTGCAGCGTTGTTGGCTTTTTCAAAGGATTTATCAAGAGTCGACACAAGGTTCAACCCGCCAACAAAAATGTTGAATCGTTGTTTATTCGGGATCAACCGTAATCTGTAATTATTCAGGGTCATGTAAAGGTTTACAGTTTGAGGAGCTTGCATGATGACAAAAACCCTTGTTTTGTGTTATTCATATAGTAATTTAATACACGAACATATTTTTCAAAGTTGCAACATAACAAATTCCTATGTTTTATTACTCATGTTTTAAGCCTTTTTGCAGTAATTTTTTTTTATAATTTTGTTTGCTCTTGCAGCAAAAGTTGAATTGTATTAACTTTAAAGTTTAAACGGATTGATAATATGGGGGACGATCAATCATTTTTTCGGTTTTACCCATATGTACCACCGTTTGTTACCTGTTTTCAAACAACTTTCGTTCTTTTCATATATAATCGTTTGTTGCAACAGCAGTTGATTATGTTGCAGATATTCCATACAAGTTAATTTCGACCGACGAGTTGAGTACCTATTTTTGCAAACTCCTGTGCTCTCATTGAGACAAGCACCGATTTAATTTTTGCATGAAATCAAAAGTCGACGTACCTATCTATTATTATTACTATATACCCATTGCATAAAAAATGTTTGCAAGCTGCAGACATCCGGCCGGTGTTTTCTGCAGATCGATGCATGATTCATTATAAATTATAAAGGTCAGAACCTGTTTGGCGTATTTCTTCGTCTTCATATTATATTTGTTAGAGTATTAATTGGTAGGAGCTACAATTTTTTTACTTGCTACCTTAAAAGTCGTAATACAAGTAGTTCAACTTCCACTTTGAGAAAGTCGATATCATGATTGTGATTACGAAATAAAAAGCATTCTTGGCTACAATTCACTCACACTCAACTACAATGGCTAGGGCTAATTTGGACGAACGAACGAAGGGGAAGGGTATGCCTGCATTTTGTGGAAAAGTTCTTTATTCCAGAGAGTAACGCCTCAGAACAGCAACACCCTATTATCATATTACAACTTTACATTGACCAACAACAGCAAAATTGTAGAAATTTGATATAGTGGGAATGTAATGTAGTGTGCATGTATGTATGTTTTCTGCTACTTGTTTACTTTTACAGAAAAGCAGAGCTTAACAAAAGTTTTTATCCATAGTTTATTGACATCCTTCATTTTGCTTTTTTCTCCAGTTTTCTGCTAGGCATGCCTTTCAGTTTGAGTATGCAATTTTCACACGACTTTTTTTTGTCTCCAGGCGTGTTGCTAAAATATGAGTTGAATGTTCATTAATTCAGTTTTAATAGTTTCAACAAAATCATAAATGTGTGGAAGCATGAATATCAGTAGTGTCGGTTGGGATGAAGAAAGTTTCATTCTTACACGGTTTCTAGTTGAACCCAATAATGTGATTTTGATTGGAAACTGGAATTCATAGAACCCACAAGAACTGTGACTGAACAATATTGTGCATACGTTGTTGGCGATTATTTCCCCCTTCATACCGTGTTTAACAGAACTGAATGGTGTCTTTGTGCTTCTTTCAATTTCGTCAACACACTGTTACAGGTTACAGTGCAATCAGTATAGTCGGTTAATAAAATATATTATTGAACACCTGCCACGATGCTTCATATTGGTTCTCTGTAGAGTGTGGGGGAGTTTTTTTCAATGTGCTTGAGTTTTACCGTGATGCTCATGAGCTGGGCTCAAAGCTAAGCTTATGAACTATTATTCCTCATGCAACCGTTCTCGTATATATACATACCTACAACAAAAATATAGCAATACCTGTTATATTCCGTCTTCTTTTCTTGTGTGCCTAAACTGTAAAAAACATTCTCTACCTGGTGCCTGCTTTACTTGCAACTTATTATATTGCATACATCACCTTCTCTACTACCACAACGAGCAAGTTGAAAAATGCTGCTAGGCAAGTGAGGCAACAACAAAGCAGTCAACTATATCTATGAGCTTATGAGTTTCATTGTGCATGTTTTGTTTTAATGTTTTCAGTAGTAACGGCGTAACGTGAAGAAACACCTTTAAATAAGGCAAGCAGTACCAATAAGTCAAGACTAAAAGCAAGCCTATTCACCACAGCTTACATCTGTGCACTTGGCTTTGGCTTTGACTTACTCGATGCCACAAAATTCCATCCTAACTTTTGGGATAATGTTTGCAACTTTTTTCCATACTGATGAATGTGAACTAAAGCAAGGTAATGTTTGGATTGTGTTTTGTTGGGGCGATAAGCGAGTCCTACTATAAAGGAGTTCCCAATGCATTGTGTTTCATGTAAAATGTGTTGGTGATTGTATGATATGTTCGTAATACTGCCGCATGCATCCACGCATTATATTAGTTTGTCATTGAGCTCACATGCAATCACTGTTTACAAATTAAGTGTTCGGATTGATATCGTTTTATAACATACTCCCATACGCGTGTTGGTAGTAAAGCGTTACTATCTATCGCATTTTCATATATTAGATAGCAGAACTATATACCTGCACGCTTATTTTGCCAAAATTTGCTGCGCTGCACGTCTCACTCTGCTAAAATGCTATACGGTTTAAAGGTGAATATAAGCAGTGAAATATGCAAAGTGGTTCAAGTCTGGCTCAGTTTTCGTCAACAATCCTCATACCACAAGAATGAGCTCAGCAAAGAGTACTACACTACTGGCTCATGCACACATCATGCATATCACGATCATGAGCAAAGTATTGTCGATGTAGTTTTGGTTCATAATATTTTATTAGCCATTATCATTCTGTTGCCCAGAAAGAGTTACGTTTTTCATTGTAACTTCAAAGGTTATACAGTTTGTGGTTCCCAATTACGATAGCGTATTGCATTTGTCCATATTGTGAGTAAGTTTATGCTGATCTTGTTCAAATACAAGAAGCGACTTGTTGTAGTTGATTTGTAAAATGGTTACGTTTTCGTGTGTTAAAATCGCCATATTATTCCATGCACATAGGGAACCTGCAGGGACAACCGCACGATGTAGTTGATCAGGGTATAATGATGATGACTAGAGATTAGGTTAATGACAAAGCAAAGTGGTTTTTATACTCAACTTGTATACACATGGTAATGCAAACATACGAAAGACATGCAGCAAAAAATCTCATCAAATCAAAATCCTCTTGGAGGAAAATAGTTACGCATCTGCTTCTCTTCTCTGCTCTTCTCGGTTAGCTGGTGATACAGGATCCTGATCCTCCTATTCTGTATTCTCTTCGGAGGATCTCATTCTTGTGCTGCACTGAAATGCCTTCTTGAGCGTAACAGGCGGTTCAACAGAGTTTAAGGATGCTGCTGCTGTAGGACTTGTACTTAGCTGATGCATAACAAGTACTTAATAGAAGAAGGGACCATTTTGGAGAAAAAACAGTTTATAGAAGAGCAAACGAAGAAAACGAAGGGGAAATATTTACCTGAGTGCATCATTATAATTATTATGATCAGGGTTTACTGTTCTGGTACCTGAACTTGAAAAAAAACTCAAGAGGAAATCTCGTTCTGCGTGTACGGAGGAGTACGGGCAAACCGTGTAAGTGATAAAGTAAAATACAAGTACATAATATCCACCACTACAGTTGCTTGGTGGTGTGAATGTGGATGATGTATTCATGTAGATGATATGTAAGCATTTTAAGATCTCGCATTGTTACCTGTTGTTGTTCTAAAATGTTGTTCTTGGACCTCTCTTCTTCTTCTTCGTGTTCGTGAGAAAAAAAATGCCTCAACGACTCGTTCATCCGTCCATGAGCTTCACCTGAACAAAAAATATCTTACAAAAACAGCATCACCAATAATACATACACACCAGCAACAGATTCTTCAACAACATAGTCTATGTTGCGTTGTGTCGTGGTTTCGTTTAAGACCTTCTTCTTACCTGTGTGGTAATGGTAGATTTTCTCATAGGCAATTCGATGTTAGATTCTTCCAAGACGGCATTATTACCTTTTATTGTTGAACGTGCAATGGTCGTGATGATGGTGGCGTGTTTGTTGTGTTGATGAAGCTTTAGTACTGCAGCAGGGAAGGATGATGGCAAGTCAGGTTGTTTGCCAGGTGAAGTCAGGATAAGAATACATTATCATTATTCACAATCCCTTCCATGTAATGTATGTGTCTATCTAGCTGTCTTATTTTTATAATATTATCTGGTAGTGGTGCGCGGTGGTAAAAGGTATGCATTTACCTGGCAAAGCATTTATGCTAAAAGTGCTGGCAGTAACTAACTAAAGGTAACTAGAGACATTTTCTGCTTGTGCTAGGCTGCTTCTGCTGCTGGCAATGTGGCGATGATGACCAACACAGCAAATATTTTTATTTCCCTTCTACTATACACTGGTGGCATCAATATAGTAGCAAGTAGAAGCAAAAAGTTATAAAAAGACAGGAGAGATCAGTACGCAACGACCAGCAGAGCATACAGCACGGTGGGTACTGTGCTACGTACCACAACCGTCAATTAAAATTATATTAGAAGTTGAAAGGGACATAATATTTCTGCAAAACAACCTTGTGCTACGCATTTTTTATTGTTATGATGATCTTTTTGGAATGTGCATTACCACATCCATAGCCATTCAAAAAACACAATCTCATCAACACCAAATTCGTTGCAGCCGTTTGAAAATGGAATATAATTTTGTTGGCAGCAACAATAGTAGTAAAGTGAATCGTATCAGTTCTCTAATGCAGCGCAGCGGATTGCATCTAATCTAAAAAGGATCCAACACACACCTTTCGTACCGTACATAAAAATCTATTTATGTGTATTTTCATTGAGAGGAGAATGGTCTTCTATAGTTGTCAGCTCCTGTCATAAAAAGTGATGATGAAATATAGTTCTTATTTTTTTCTTTGCGTAAGTAAATGAACGTAAATGAGGATCAGTAGAACAACCTTTTGCTTTCGCTACTACTTTTGCCACACGGGCGAAGAAGGGACGACAACAAGAGCTACGACGGACGGACTACTTGACTGAGAAACTGTTTTTATGGTGCATTAGTGTTGTGGAATGTCTGAAAAGGTATTTCTTTGATTGTGTGGTGACTTCCAAAAAGAAAAAGGGTCTACCGGGACAAAAGTACGGATGCATGCATAATATTCCTCCACTACTACTACTACACTTACAGCTAATACAACTCACCTTGTGTCCTCCTGTGGTGTAAAATGTGCCTTGTACCTACCTTACAAAAGCTTATAGAATTCCAAGAAGGTCGGTGTCCCTACAAAAATTCTATTTCAAAAGGAAAACATTTCTTTTCATTATTATTCTGAGGAACATTCTAATTCATTTCTGAGCACGTAAAAGTACGCAAACACACACAAGAACTACGAACCATCATGAACGGAGGAACGTGCACCGTTCTTGGATAAAGTTTTCTGGGAGAAGGATTTGGAACATGGCATTTGTGTCCTAGATTTCTTAAATGCATATGGATAATCTGTTCTTTTGCTAATAAAAGAAGTTGTTCTGCAGAGCCTCCATTCGTGCGGCAGTGGCTAAAAATGATTACAATTGCTGAATTGATTTTACTGTCTAAACGATAACTTATTGAGTTTACTCAGCCACTGAAAAAGGAAAGCTGTAGGCAGAATAAAATAAAGTACTACGGATATTCTGTAAATCCCGGTGTACACTCCGTCCAAACTCCATGTTGTTGAAAGAGCAACAGAATTTCTTTCCGTGCTCTGCCTTGTGGGATATATGATCATATTATTGCTGAGAAAACGATACCGATTCGGGGCTGCTTTGTTGTTCATCGTAAAAAAAAATGTTTGTGTATTGCTCCTTGTTCTCAAAACCCACTTCAATGTATGTACATGAGCTGAATGAGTTTACTTTTTACTGACTGGAATGGTGGAAATGAGCAGTGGAACTGATCAAATTTCTGTCAGTTTGTTGTTACGTTTTGCTCCAGCGAAAAGAGTGAAGTGCAGGTGTGCGGACGGTGCAAATGTATATTGAAGTAAGCATGTTACCTTAAATTCAGGTTCTTCCTTACCAATGGAGCTCATCCAGTAAGTTGTTTCAACCGGTGAATTATTTATATATTTTTCAAAAAATAAAAATATATTAAAGTAAACTAAACAAAGGAAAAATGTAAGTGTAGAGTAAATATATAGTGCTTCTGAGTAAATGCATAGATGTTTGTTGTTTGTTGGTGTCAAATATATTTCTGAAATCCAAGACATTTCGGCGTAAGTACATGAGTAAAATTAATGGGAATGGGAACTACAGTTTAAAATCAGCATCATCACAAAAAGTAAGTAACGCTGCATTCAAATCTTTTATGAAAATAATTTTGACTTGTTGCAAGTCTTGTAAAGTGTACCGTTTCAGAATGTGTTCTTGTGCTCATATATGAATTCAAAATGGGTCACCTTCCTCTCTATTGTCTCTAGAGAGAGAAAAACAAATACAGAATGAATGCGTACAAATATAAATTTTTGCTCAGGTTTTGTTTGCTTCTGCATTATCTGTAGCTACAGGAAGGCACGCAACTTTTAAACTTTTATTTAGGTATCATCACCATCATCATAATCGTTTGGGATTTTAGGACCCAACAACAGAACAACATCGTGCTTTGTATCAAAGTGCTGGGATTTCATTGAGCCATGCTTGATTTTAGGGAGGAGAACGTGAACATTTAATAAATTGCTGAACAGTTTTAAAGGAAGATAAATTTAAAATACGCAAGCAATGTTTGACTCAGCAGTTTAGCAAATTTGAGACTGATGCAAACCAAACTGTTTACTTTTATCGATGTAGGCACTCCTCACTCCTCCATTTAATTCGTTGAGTCTTATATTCCTTATCAGCTGGCTTTTCATGATATAATTATTTTTTATTTGCAAACATTAAGCAATACATAATACACAGACAAAGGATGAGTCAACCGATTTTTTCATCATAATAATAAACATAGCTAGGCTCCTAGGTTCGTTACAACTTTTCCTCAACGCACGTCTGCTTTTATAAAATGATAAAGCATGTTGCTCATGTTCTCTTTTCATTCTCTCACCAACGTTGCGTGGTGGAATGCATCAGAGTAAATGCAAACACAATATTTAATCAATCAGATAAACGTGGACAAATCAAGAAAAAGTGACGTACAAAATAACAGTAATTTATGAGAGTTAAGACCCATGAATTTGATGAAACACAACATGATGACAGGGCTTAACTTTAATGTACTATTTTGGGGGTGTAGCAATTTGTAAGATTTCTACAAGGTCATGCTGACAGAATTGCGGCGGAATTCAATGCAGCTGCACAGATGTTAGTTTTGTGTAAGGCTTTGTTTTTAGACTCATCATCATTAGCAAATGTTTCAAAAGCAACTAACTGCTCACTTTCTATTTGTCGTTCGTTTGTTTTTAGTCGCGTATAGGAGTAGTTGGTCGTTATCAAAGGTATTAGTAATGTTCATGGTTTGATTATGCAAAGAAGGAGTATAAATGATGATGAATAGAATCTACCGTTTACCAGAGTACATAATTGCTTATATGCATAGGTACATGCTAGCAGCTCACACAAGTTATAGTTTCGACTCTTATCTGAAAACAAGCTAGGTAGAACGATTGGGACACTTCACGTGTGAAGACATCAATCATAAAAATAAGCTTACACCAAAAAATGAATCTGAGCAAGACTTATTGCCCACAAAGGTGTATTCATCTTCAATTACTATTCCTACCTTCATCTTGCAGGGCTCTCTTCTGTGCATACATTTTGACATGTATTTTAACCAAACCTTAATTTGTAGTAAAGTCCTTTCCTTATCGATTGACAATCAAGACGTATATGCATGGCCATTTGAATAGTAAAGGTAAAATCTTTTGTCAGGTTTGTTCTTTTAGTGTTATCATTTGCATAATTCTTTCAATCCAAAGTTTGGAAGAACCCCAGATTTGTTATCTATAATATTCCACCGCATTCGCCCATTTGGTGATGACTAGCGACTGGTGACACTCCTTGACAAAATTAAGATCTGACAAGATGACAAAGTTGGAAAAGTATTGAATCGTGAGACACTAGAACATTTGTAGTAAAGAAAAAAGCATAATGCATATTATGTGTTTTGTACACTACTGAAAATGAGCAAATTCATTTACTTACTGTTAGATGTATGCGTAAAAGGATCAAGGATGTAGATTGACACGGCATGGCACACGAAGTACTTGCACAGAATCTGTGGGGTTAGGTCACTTAAAATTAATTGGGAGCATGTTTCCGGTGTACCAACATAATTACATGAAAATTGATGGCCATTTAAAGATTCCTTGCCGTTAATGAGCTAGTTTCAAATGCCAAGAAACTTGTTGAAACTCTTTATATTATTTTTATTATTAAATTATCGATTTCTTTTTGTTTCGTTTGATGATTTGTGGTTGCGATTCTGCAACTTTTTTTGGTGAGTTCCATATATACCGAGTAGGTATTTTCATTATCTTATCATCATCAATAGAGTAGGTATGAATCAAGAAAAAGGAAAGAATTAAGACGACTGCACTGATCGTCATCCCTAATCAGTGAGCTCAATCAAAAATTATATATCAAAGTAATGACAGGACACGTGTGGTTGCGGTCACGATTAGCGTCAAGTTATATTCCTTAATGAAATTGCATGTGCATGGTGCATCTTCACAAGATATGTTGCGATAAAGCAAGATTTACTATATAAACGTGTTAATAAAACTTCTGCTCTCACCGAAGTCACGTTGTTTCAATGCAGCATGCAGTACACTTCGCTCTGTCTGTGTCCCTTGATGTCAATTTCGTGCAGGGTTGATGATGACAGTATTGCTGATTGTGATATTGTGAGTGAGAATTCAATATAAAAAATGTAGACAGCTAATATATAGCACATGATGAAAAATTGTATTTTTTGGTTTATTTGTAAAAAAAATGACGACGCAGACATTCAAATAAATTACCCGTTTATACGATATTCACAGTGAGTTTTGTGCAATGCTTCATCACATTTGATTTGAAAAAGAGAAAGGTAGTCTAAAAAATTGCAATAGTCAAAGAAGATGAAGCTACCCTCTTGCAATTTATGCTTATGCTTTTATTACAATTATTAGAATCTTGCAAAATTGTTTTAATGGTTTTGTAGTTCAATAACGCAACACGATTTATTTAATATATTTTTTGGTAAATTATACCATATTTTTGGGAAGAATTTGTATAGGCTCATCAGTGTTATATATACGGCATGCGTTACAACAACCACACGTTTTACACAGTATTAGTAGGATGATATCATTCAAGCGTTGCTATCAGATAACATATTGCATTTCTCATAATTCGTCATTGTGAGCCTGTAGGTCCTTCAGTACAGAACACACTATCATAAACATTGTGGTCTCACGGCCCACGACGGACGAGTAAATGAGCGATGCGAAGATTCACTTTCTGGGAACTTAAAAATTTTGGTTAAATTGCTGTCAAATGCCAACCATAAAACGGCAATAAAGTCTTTTCATGACACCAGTCAAAACGTGTATCTGTATTTTTGTTATCAATTTATGTTCAGTACTACCATTGTTAAAAACTGCACACCGTTGTTCGTCTTGGATTTTACTGCGAGCATTCAATTGTTAGTACAGTTGTATATATGTATACATTTCGTGCATCTCTGAATAAATAATTTTATGATGATGAATTTACAGGGATTTTGCAATGCTATAAGATGAATTAGTTGTGCTGTCCGGCTCATTGAATAGTTGAGGTTTTTGCATTTTATTGCTGATTTTTGTTCTACGATTTCGTTTCGTTGCTCATTACCTTCAAGTACCTAATCACTTTTGTTATCGGATGGAGTTGGACGTTTAAAGCGTGACAATTCGGATTATTGACTGAACGATGGAATGCAGATAAAATAAAAACCATTACGTAATCATGAATTAGCAAGTTAAACTTATCGTATACACAGTGGACCAAAATGGACATGTCATTGCACATTTTGTCGTGATCTCGAAAAAAACGCTGTTCTCGAAAATTCTCGGTACCCGTGTAATTCATACATGCACCTGAGTGTATGCAACTATCCTTTTCGTTAAGCGATGGTTAACAATTATCCATTGTATATAATTACTACGGCGGGATAGGCAAATTCAAGAGATCAGTTCAAATAAAATACAAAACGTGTATAGTAATATGTGAACTTAAAAAAACTAATTTATTTTTGTCAGGCTAAACAGAGAACAGGGCTTAAAAGTACATTTTTCATTCGTACACGTGTTCATGATATCCCATACCATTGTTGTAGTTGTCAGTTGTCACATGAGTCACATGACTCTTAAAAATCATGATAATACGACTGTTAAGAGCAGTTTTAATCATAAAACATTAGTGCTTTCCATAATATTAAAACTTATAAATTGCCATTTAGAGTCATATCATGCCAATGCCATCATAATATTTTTTGTAATAGGTATATTCGTTGGTATTCGGCATTATTCATTTTGAAGAAAGAGTAACCGCACGTTACGTTGATGATGCACATGCACCTTTCATTAGCAAATAAAAACGTGACAATGAATCACAATACGAGCATTATGTTCCTCCTCGGAGCATTTTCCGTGTACGTAAACTACATACATATTTGTCCACAATTGTTTTAAAGCGGATAAATGCTTTCCTACCTGGTACTTTTGTGGTTATGATAAATTAATGCAAACCATAATCTGGTTTTTAACAATCACTACTACTGTTGCATTCTAAAACACTGCAGTCAATGAAAATTACATTTCTGAGCAAAATAAATTATCTATTTATGAAGTAGTAATTAATTATTTATCAAGGAACTTGTTACTAATCATTTGTATATATAATTAAATATTTATAAATAATTTCATGATTTACATCCACGAGTCTAAATATATACTCATATTATCGGTTTACAAAGGTTAAGCAGGAAACTTAATAGTTACCTGTCATTTTAAAATAAATTCTAGAGAAAATGATTAACACAATAACAAACCTTGGCATGTGACTTGGCACAGGTAAATATTATGAGATATCAGTGTGTTCTAAATTCTATAAGTTACCCAGTTCAAATAACCAACTTATTCCAAGGAAGACAATTAGGAAATAGCCATAAAACTACATATATGTGCAATAATGAAACATTGAACTGCTAACAATTAATTTTAAAAACATACCATGTCCTGCTGTGTGATATTTTGGTCCATTTACGTTTTGCATACCCGTTTATGTTCATTCCAGGCCACGACTTGACAGCCACGACGACTTCAATATGAAGCTTGCTTCCATTTTCTACATTTACATATGTGACACATTTCCTTTGGAGCAGTGGCACATGTATCTTCTTTTTCAAAAGTACAAGTACATGTCGAATTCGTCAGTTCGAATAACGCTTTCTCTCATGTAAGAATTAATTATGGTAAGTGTTTGTCCACAAAACAATAAGTGTTAGCGTTTCTTACGTTGGTTTTTGGAACGAAATGATGTCCGAACTCATCGATTCCTTACATTTTGCACGATGACTCCAATGTTGTCACTTGGCGTGTAGATTGTAAGTTCTGACTCAGGTGCTGTCACAGAATAATCCTACGTATATGGGTAGGCATGTTACACTTGATATGGACTGATAATACCAAACACCTTAAAATATGCAGTAAAAACAATTGCAGTTGCACGCCAAGTGAACTCGGCTTACCGAGTTAATTCATAATCCCGCCGTTCATCCGTAAACAGCCGTTGAAAATTCGTATTTTACGACATACTTTGGCTTGGAATAATATAAAAAGATATTTTTTTTAAATTCGTAATTACTACTTTTTAAATACTTCTACAAACGTCTAATATTTCAACTTCACAAAATGTAAATCGAAAATGAAGCGTCTAGGTCTCCGTCGGCCACACAGGTATCAATAGGACAATAGATAATACTAATACTTAGGTATAAATGTGACACGTACAATGAAGAATTTAGATAGAACTATCTCCATTTTCTACATACCTACATTGGTTTTCATTATATACAGTGGTTTCGTATTCCACCACGAAAAAATCGTAAAATTCACCAAAATGAAGGTCGACATGGTCAAAACTTTTGAAAAATGATAATGTACATGCAGAAAGTTGATATTTTGTGGAAGAAGAATGAATTTATCTGTGCCAGCCCACCTATCCTCACGAGAAAAATGAGAAAAAGCTACACTTTACATAGTTCCTGTAGACAGTAATGATGATGGTGGGTGAATAGTGAAGATGTTTCTGTTGGTTAGCATTTTACAACAATGGGGAAAATTGAACACCCGATTGATTTATCATCTCTTATTATTTTGAACGATCGTCAGGTCAGATTTTGAGTATGCATTATGCACGTAGGTAATACGAAATGTGCGGATTCAGTAGGTCACAGTAATAGGAGGAAACGTGAGGATATAAAAGATGCAAGTTGATATGATAATGCTTTCTTAATGGATATTGAATGCATTTTCTTCCTTTTGTTATTGAAACCAAGTTATATGTAATGTTGACGCTTTTCCGTACAAAAAGCAATTTTTACTAGTAACCAGTCATTTTTCTAATGCATTTTTCAGCATACAAAGCAAACTATGAACACAATAGAAAAACACCATCGGTACAGGAAATAGTAACACCAATTCCATCATCACATCGCAGCTTGATACACTTGCAGTGTACCACCTGCAGTTTCATGTCATTCGTTGACGCTGACTGTCGATGAAGATGTTTAGTCAATAAAATCGTCAGTGCATGTGAGCTAAAATCCTGCAAATTTTGTATTGGTACAATTTTTAAGTACAGTTAAAAAGCACATCGGATTCCGCATTGCCTTTGTAAAATTACTAGATCTGCGTTAGCCGAAGGTTTAGACATGGTTTGGTTGGATTCGAACGAGGATGTACACACTTTACATTTTTCAAAATGCCACAAGAAAAATTGTCTTTAGTGCCAGGCCCGAGTAATTTGTTGGTTCACAGTTTTATCGATTTCGTCAACATTCGTCAACAAGATTATAGGAACAATTCATTCCAGATAAAATACTAAATCCTTCAGTTAATAGTTTCTGATGAATGAACAATGATGACGATAGTGGATTTTGGCTTGTCGATTATCATGCTACATGGTCATCATGACGCTTGCATATGTCGTTTCGCTCATATCAATTGAAAATCGTCGGTCCACTGAACCAAGTTATTGTTGGTTGTTATTATTAATTTAGCTTAGGTATGACATATATTTTTTTCATTGCTGACGCTACTCGTGGCGATCATTTTTTTTAAAAGATGATGTGTGATGCCTGCAGCGTGCATTTATTCTGCAATAAAAATTCATGAAATGAGCAACAAGACCGCAACTGCAACAACTCATGCATCACAAAACAATTGGTTATGGGGCAGTGATGATTTAATTTCCCTATCCTACCGGCAAAACTACACGTTTCAAGCACATCCCCTTAAAATATAGAAAAGTAGCATGAGGACGATGATGATGATGCTTAAACTTTTATAGGCATTCGCGGATACGCTTTAGTGGGATAATAATAATATGACATTGGTCGTTACTCGATGATACTGGGTCATTTTACCTGATTAGCATAATGCATCATGTACCAGGTGCATAGATGACACGTAGAAATTGAAACTCCCATTATCCACGTTATTTGTACATAAGCTAGCCCAAGTACATAAAAGTACGTTTAACTACCTTACACTTTATACATACTCTGTTGGCTGACCCGATTTAATTTAAAACGGTGGATGTAATAATGAAACACAATTGACGAAAAAGACCAAGAGTGGACGAAGGAAAAACGCTTTTTCAAAGCATATGTATACGAGCATGCATTTCTGTTGTGACCTGAAGTACGGCAGCAGCAGTCGAGTCGTGAAGCATCATTAGAAACACTTCTTTTTGTAGCCGACGGAACCACCAAAAGCAATATAAAGAACATTTTTATGACTGAATGGAGTTTCTTTTAGATTAGATACAAAGGGGGAGTGTAACATAGAGCGTTACAATAATAATATAATAATGATTTTTTATTTCTTCTATACTTTGAACAGATCGTGAACAAAATCTTGGAATCCCACCAAACGAAAGTCAAAATGGAATGAATAAGGACATGCCATTACTCTAACGAGAATGCACTTACCGTCTTCGACTTTCTTAAAGTCTTCAACAATTACCTCAGCAGTAATTTCGCCTTTTTATCAACTCTGGTGCCTTTCTCTGCCTGAAACTGTGGGAATTCGACTGAACTTCAAGTGACGTCCAAAACCTCACAAACAAAATTATATTTTCTCACACACTTGCAAACAAGGTATATACAGCAAAACGAGAGCAGTGGCAGTGGCGGCAGCACAATGAACCTTCCTCCGGCTCCCGTATGCTGCTGCTGTTGCAACAATGAATGTTGCAGCAGTTTAGACATGGATAGTAATAGCAAATATTCCATAACTCTTTGCCCCAATCATTCTACAGCTCTACAACAGGAGCAAAGTTATGTCCCTCATCCACCGTCAAAAAGAAAACGGCGAATGTCAGTTTTAGCCTTTTGTAGACAAAGACTAGTGACACAACGTCAATGTGCAAATCTAGTTTGTATTTTTTCCCTATTTCTCCTATCCATTGTAAGTCTAGGAAATACTTCAGAAATCCCGATAAATTCGAGTAATTTTTTGAATGGTGAAAGTACTCCAGCATCATCATCGTCGCCATTTGGCAATCCAGCAGACGCTCCGTCCATTCCAACAGCTTCCTCTTCTTCCTTGAACAATGTTGTAGTACCTGGACCGTCTTCATCACCTGCAGTACAAGCTGGCGTCTCACAACCACCGTCCGTTATAACGCAATCCTATTTCATTAATGGATATGCCAACCAAATCCAAAAGACCAACGTGACAGATCTTAGAGCATTGGCAGGAAACAAACCGTTCCAATTACAGTTTAGAACTGTGTGTCCATTTGGAAATATTATTAATGATGTAAGTGCACCCTTTCAAATGTTGTTGCGCTAAAGCAAATTATGCAAACTTTTAATGGCTTGATGGCTTGCTATGAAAAATGGTATTTTTATACAAATTACAGCTTTTTTGTACTTCGTGAAAGTTATAAAAGAGCATGAATACGAGAAAAACTGAAATCTACAAGCTTTTCTTGCTGATATACACACTAATTGTTAGATTATGACGTTAAATGACTATCATTTTTCAATTAATTGGTTTCTAATCAGAGACGTGAATCTTATGGTGGTGAATTACTCTTATCTTGTACATCAGACATTACATCAAGTTTCACGTCCATATCACTTTACACAAGAAGTTACTTTGTTACCTTTTTATGGACACTTTCTTTTTTTATTTTACATTTAGTCAGATATTTTTTTCGACTTCCGTTTGCTATAAAAATTTTCAACCCACAAACGCCGACTCATCCTCCCCCACCTACAAGTCCTTTTGTTAAGCCACGTGAGGGGAGAATGTACTAAAGATACAAAGAACCAGGACTAAACATTAAAGTATATCACGTAATTCAGGAGATAATTTATTTCATTTAAAATTAATTAAAATGGATACCGCATTCAGCAAAGGAAATTAATGTTAATCGGATAGCCTTGCAGGCATGCAGACACCAAGAAAATGTTAGTACTGTAATAAGTTGGGAGACTGATAACAAAAAGATGTCCCCGTATCCACATCCTTATCTCAATTATCTCCAAACAGAAAAGGAAAGTTTTATTATTGTTGGCTTCCTTTAGGAACTACAAACTAAGGAGCAAGTACCGTATGAGCCGTTTTAGAAATAGTAGACGAACAAAACATCTCGTCTGTGTAACGGGCATGGGAAAAGCTAATAGTAGTACACAACACCAAAAACAAACATCCTCAATCGACTAAGAATACAGCAGGAGATCACATTTTTAGCGTGGACTCTGATTAAACTCCTTCAACAAATAGCTCTGAGCAAAAAATCACTGAGGTAGAAAGCCTGTTTTGTAGAGATTCGTGCATAATATGAGAAGCTTGCAAGTTGCAACGGTGAAGAGGGGAAAAATTATCCATGAAATCGCTTTGAAAGAAATTTATTACGTAGATGCAGCTTTAGATTGACAAAAAATGGCAACTAACGAGGGATGGATAACTTCCGTGTGATGTTAGTAGGCAGGGGATCTTGGTTTATGACAATAATTTATCCTTACATTGCCTTTTTTTATTATACACGATAAAAAAGTATAATACCGACAGCTAATAAAGTATTAGCCCGTACGGTTTTGAACTACACTGCAACACAACATTTTAATGTAATTTCCTGTAACGAGGAGGGTGTTTTGCTATGTGGAGGATTCCGTGATTGTAATTTGCAATAACGTGAAACGAAGTGAATGCAATTTAAGGTCTGCTAAAATAAATTGAATACATCACCGTTTTTCTTGTCAGAGAGTGACAAATTTGCAGGTTTTCTTCTATAGCTGTACACCTAGTTTGGTCTTGGTGAATGAAATAGAAAACGGAAAAGTTAAAACCTTTACTCTATACATAATAGGCAAAACATTTGACATTCGATGTGCATTCACAATTCACATTTCAAGTCTAAATGACCTCATTATAACTTTTAGCTTTCCTTGAGCTAATACAGTTGCTTAATGGCCGACTTGTCGGTAAATACATTGAGTAAATATTTATTTATATAAAGTAAAATGGTTTTCTAGAAACGTAAAATTTTTTATTTTAGTGGATACGGCGTTTCCCGTTTTCTCATTTTATGATATGAAAACGACATTTCACGAAGAAGACAAGAGTCAACATTGCACTCTTCTGCTACAACATGTTGTAAGATGAAACAAGAAAAGGCGTGTTTAATGTATTGTGTTAGATGTTTTATACCATTTTTCATTGTTTTAAGCCAGTTTTTACATACGACTCCGGATGAAAGTTGGTGAGGATGATAAAAGGGGTGGAAATTAAAATAAATCACACAATGACATTATTACCGGTTGAATAGCTCTCTAAACTTACGTGATCGTGTCTGAACGAAAAAAATATCAGAAAGTAAACGTAACTTTTGTACACATGACAGACAGACATATAATAATTAGAGTGCGTGAGGCTCGTCATCAGTTACACACAACAATTAAACCGTCCACCAACGCATAACTCATTACGAGCTTAGGTTGACCTTATGTGCGCTAAAGGAAAGTGATATTCTACTTGCTGCAGTTTAGTTGCTTTGCTCGCTCTCGAGTTAATTTCTTGGTCTCGTAGGTCTCCTCGCTCATTCTTCGATTTTGTGCCCTTCAGTTTGGACAACAACTTAACGTTAACCATTTCAATCAAATAAATGTGCTAACGACTGACCAAGTTTTTATAAGGCATTTTTTGCTCAATAGGTCATATTGCTTTAAAGAGAAAAGGCTGAGTTGTGGTTGAATGTGACCTATGATTATCGGAACATTGTAAAACTCTGAATGGGGGCTTTATTTCAAAACTTAAGCTTCTCTACGCTTGATTTGACTACAGCGATGACAATTGTTTTACCTGGTACGCTGGTACGACTAAATGAACCAAAACTATAGAATGACTACAAAACTTTTGAGGTTCCTTTTCATTAAATTAATGTTTATTAAATTAATTTGGCGGTTTTCTTAATTGAATCCGTACAGTCATTCACCATCAATCAGCAATAATTTGCCAGTCAGGAGAAACTTTTAATGTGACCTATTATTTACCAAATGAAAATCAACCATTAGATTATAGTTTTTGGTGAATATATATTCCCTCACACAACTTATTTGGCTTTGTCGTTTTTCGCTTTCATTTCATAAAAATAATTTCGCCATTCTCAATATGCGCTACTATTGAAAATTAATGTTCAGCTTATTATAACAAGGTTTTTAGAACCATTTTACTAAACCACAAAACGAACAATGGTTGAAAAAATCAATTAAGTAAACTTCTCTTCTCTATTTACCTCCTTTTTCCTGCGGGCGCATGAGCAAATCAATAAAACTTTTAAAAGAAGAATAAAAAGAGTTGATTGATAAGGAAAGCTTAGAAAGACCCTCGGTGAAGTAGCGACTGAGAATGGGGACGAGGACGAACTTATTCAAAATTAAATGAACTGGCTCGCTTATTTTAAGCTCTCCTCGCCAACACTCTGACATGAAGGCTTTCAAATTGTATCATTATGAATGAATGAACAAACTTGTAAAGATAAAAGTATTATTATTTGTACCGTCATCATCATCGTCATCATCTTCATCGTAATGTTTTTCAGGTGGCTTTTGTGGTGAAAGAAATTGAATTTTTAGACAAGTCCTTTTCTACTGTACATACTGCCAATATCCCTACATAATAGCAATTTTGTACAAACAACTCTGCTAAAAGCAAATAGAATAAAAGTTTATTTTTGAAGTGTTTTAAGAAGTTTGGCAATCTACCTAACTACACACAAAAGTAACTCATTGCCGAAGAAAATGATGCCACACACACTTACAAACAAAAGGAAGCCATATGAAAAGGAAAAACTGCTGCGGTAGTTGATAATTTTCTTATTACTACCGCTATTATTAAAAAAACGAGACAAACATACTTTCCTTACCTTTTGTACGGTACTATACTATACATCATCATGATGAATAAACACTGAATTTTAATACCGATATTCACTTGAATATGAACTCACCTTTCTTTTCGTCGTCGCTGATTGTGAAGTAAACTGTAGTGAACCAAAATATAAATAAGCATGCGCGTTATTGGTACGACAGTCACTTTGTCATCATGATTCATGATGATGATCCTGTCAAAATTTAAAAATTAGATTAAATTAAATTTCTCGCAGTTACTTTTGTAAATTGAATGAGAAAGTTGAATAAACATAGACCATCTACAAAGTCGTCAGCGCATGTGTGGTGGCGGTGGCATCGAAAAAGAAATGCTCTTCGAGCGCAAGGGACAAAATAGGTAGCGCTCCTACGTAATTTGATATGATGATGACTGGTTTGTTTATTTATTCGTCCCGATTTACACTTTATTTTTCACGAGAAAAAAAGATTAGATGTGCATTTACGTAGAATGAAATTCGTGATTTCAGGTAGGTATGAAAAGTCATCGAATAAATATAGAATGTTGTATATAAAGAACCCGCAAATATTCACCAGTATTGTTCCGATCATCAAGTTTATTTTTGTGAAATAATGAAAAAAAAATCAAGCCGCAAACACATACCTAAGTAATCATGTTAGAATTGTAATCGAATTAGTGGTTGGATTACTGCACGCTGTAAACAATACCCAATTTGAAACTTTCCGATACTGGAAATATAGGTCAGTGCAGTTGCTTTTTTCTCGCAATGAACTGCAATCTGCGGTCTTATTTACAAAGGAAGGAAAAATTTCGCTTCACTGATCTCTGTCAATGCAATCAACTCTAAAACGAAATAGGCATGTCGGTTCACTGTTCTCATGAAACTGAATGGTGAATGTACTCTGGTAGGAATTGGGTTCATTCGTTCGAAAAGAAAACAGTAATCTAATCTGATAAAATTAAGAAAGGAAAGTTTGGGGCGTGTTAAATTTTCTGTCTTACTGTTGACACTAAAATGATACTACACACATAAGAGGGGAAATAATGTAGTGTAATTTTTCTCTGATAAATTTCTGTTTTGAAACAGCAGCAGCTACATTACTGTTTCGATCTTGAACGTGACGCTGATGAATTGAGACGTGTGTTGTGGGTAATTTGTAGTGGTCATGTTATTTGTAAAATGTCAATACTGTGAATATTGATGAATTAAAAAGATTAGTCTTTGTCTAGTTTTTGGTGGCGATGCCATCATAAAAATCATCAATATAAATGTAACTTATTTCCTTGTGCAATTATAATAAACAAAATACGATTTTTCAACAACTGCTTCATCGACTCTAGCTAAGCAAAGAATCTGAAAGTATTCCTTATCATGAGTTTGTTGTGTCTTGTCTTCATGCTTATATGATGAAGCTCAGTCCCAAAATGGTTTGTACTAGAGTAATAATCTTTGACAAGCTGATGAAAATCTGTGAAAAACCAGGTTTTTATTGAAAAATAAAGTATGCCATAAGTCCAACATGTTTGCCACCACCAGCAAACTACCTGACAAGCAGTAAATTATGTAGACATCTTAATGCAAATTTTTGTCGTGAGCTGCTGATGACTAAGATGGAGTTCTTTCACTCGAGTTGCCAGAATACAGCAAACACAAAATGTCGTTCTTGTGGGGGCTCTTATTGCTCAAGAGTGCTAAATTCTCATTTCCCGTGAGTCAAATCGTGCGAATAGAATGTCACTTTGCCTTCGATACAAAACAAGCCAACGCTTCTGTAAATAAGCAAAGCGTTTACGTTTCTTATAAAAGGTGTATACCCGGTTAACTGTTGAGGTTGAAATATTCACAAGCGTAATATTTTCCTTTTGTTAATCTAGCCGGGAAGCAGGTAATTTAGGTAATGTTACGTAAGTAAGATAAAGAGAGACCAAGGCAAAGAACAATGGCCACATATTTTTGGAAGAGCCCAAGTATTCCATACATTCATACTAAAATATGCAATCATCTAGACCAAAAAATGAGTTGGTGGTAAGAGAATAAAGAGAGTAGATGTATGTATGTATGTGTATCATACTACAAAAGTAATGAAGAATAAATCCAGCTTTGGCAAAAAGAAGCCAAGTAAGTGCAAAGGCAATTGTTCATTTTTCCTCCGTTATGAACCGCGATAAAATATTATTCTTTTGAGCATTTATTATGTATGTTTATACTTCTTTATCTTCTTATCCTTCAACCTCTTTTTAGTACTTTTGAAGAGAAGAAACCAAACTAGCATTTCGGTGGTAGCAACAATAAGCCTTTATCCCTGATTAGCGAGCGAAGGGATGTTTTGTTTGTGGGTAGGTTTCATCACGTTTTATAGCCACTTATGTACATAGGTACGAAGCAAGCCAACGTTTTCTTTACAACTACTCGTATCTCAAGTTGGAAAGGTGAGGGAGTAAAGTTCTTGTAAAAAGAGAGGATGTTGTAACAAATACTGACAAGAATCTTTTTGGAGAGGTTGTACTTTTAATCGCATTGTATTTTTGCTTGGTGTAACGGACGATAAGGCATCCACATCCTCTTTCTGACTCAACCACAAGAAAGGGTGGAAATAATGCAGAAAAATGAAAGAGATGCTAAAAAATACGAAGAAGAAGAAGGGATGATGAACATGCACATTTTTTTTTTGCAAAATACCACCATGTCGTGCCTTTTGTTGCATAAAGCGTTTTATTGTTTGCGTTGATGATTTCTATATGGCCGAAGCACTTGGCAGGAGGAAGGAAGGCAAAGCATATTTTTTCGCTTCACTTGTAGGACTTGTAGGAAGTACAAAACACAAACTCCATCATTACTTAAACTTTGGTATGAAAGGGTTATTGTGCAAAATATATACTTGGGCACATCGTAAGTACAGTGTGCCTATAAATAAGGCAATGATATAATCATCATAACAATGTACAATGATGCACCGTATGCTGGCTTTGAAGAGTTGAGTTGTGTGAGTAGTTTCCTTTGTGCCACGAAATTCTTAGCATTAAACTTGAACGTTGTCTGTTAATTGCTTCCGACGTACAGCACACCTGGCTCCTCATTCGAGACTCTTCATATCTGCAATATTTTTTTATAAAAGTATTTTTGCACTCCATGCTATTTTTAAATTTCTTTGTCTCGCGAACAAGAATGATGATGGCGGCTGATAAATTTGGAGGATATTTTTGCGACTACTTTTAAAAATAGTCTACACGCTACTTTACTTTTGTGAGGAACACGAAACATCATAAAAATATTTTTTGTTTCACGGACTGTAAACAAAAAGTCAAATATTTTTTATAGCTTGAATCCAAGTTGGCCTGCCAGTCAAACCCAATTCACTTGCCATGATAAAACTTTGCACAGCTTTTGTTTTCCACATTGAGAAAAATTATGAGCTTGAACTTGAAGCAGGAGCGCACTGAGCGAGCGTACCCACATATCTCTGGATTAGGATGGTTCCTCTGATAACTCAACTATAACTAATTACGAAATACACATATTTTAACAACGTCATAAGTCTAAATTCAATTTATTTCGTTCAGAACTACATAACATGGCCAAATACAAGGAGGCTGTTACTAAATTGCATAACAAAGTTTGCATGCACGCATGACCTTAAGAAAGTGACAGTACTTAAGCAATTTTCTTACACGTTATGATGATGATGATATGTACCTATGTTGATACATATTTTATCTAGAACATATAAAACGTTTTCCTGTTTCAAAATGAAATTAAAATAAGTAGTAGTTATGATGCATTATTAAGCGCTTATCATTTTAAAGTCTATAGCAGAAGCTGCTGTTTGTATCATTTTAGCAAGACTACAAGTTGTGGTCTACAACTGAAGTTATTTCAGTTATGTCACAGTATGAAATACTCTGCAACTCTAACATAGTTTGTACCGGATATTAGTACTTACTTTATCTCTTATGAAAAACTCTGGAGTATTTGCCTTTACTTGATCTATGAAATGAAATACCGGTGCCACAATCGGTGGGAAGAAATGCATTCAGATTTATCGTTTAGGTATGTAAAAAATGATTATTTCACAGCACGCAAGTCAAGCCAGGTAGTTGATGCACATTGCGAAATATTTTTTTTATCAACGGCAATTATTAAATATAGATATTTCCTACAGTACAACACACCTAATATCTACTATAAAGCAAATTTATATATTATAAAACTATTGTACCTTTGCATAAATCAAACCGGTCGCTGAGTCGTAAACTCCATTTCTATTACACAAATGATGCCGAACATTGACAGAATGGGAACATGTTATTCTCAGCGAAATAATAATAATAATAAAAGTAAGACAGTTTTAAAAAAGCAATCGACAATTATGCATTATTCTTCTTATTCATCTATCCTTCCTATCATCCTGTGGTGTGTGAAGGCATTTATTTGTTTAAGAAGAATACAAAATATGCGTGTCATGCCATGCCATTATCGCTCTATATATAATTGAAGATGATGCACTTCCTACTACCACCACCACTACCTAAACTACCAAGGCGTCTTTATTCCGAGATTCAAGACTCGAGGACTTTTAGTCAAGATAACAAAACACTTAATTATGTATACTTTCAAATGATTTCAAAAGAAGAAATACATAAGCGCAAGTTTCTTTAAAAATAATGCATCAGTAGTCATACCTCAAGCCATGTGTTTATTTTTTTTCACAACAATGAAGATGAGGATGACGATCGTCATCGTTTATGAATTTATTCGACCTCCATATTACAAATAAAAGAACACTGTGTTGTGTACGCCATTTTTTGCCTTATTGAATTGTCCTCATCATGATGTAAACAATTGTTTATCAGGGCAGAGGATATTTATGATGATGATGGATATAATATAAATAAATATAAACTGAAGACAACATCTTTGAACGTGATATGTGGTAAACGAATACAGTTACAACAATGAATAAGCCAATGCATGAAGCTTTTTTGAGGTGACAACGAAGAAATTAGGTCTTGTCGGGTTTAAAATTCTGCCAAGTACCGGCAGCTACTTAAGCTACTTACTTGCAACGTTGAGGGTTATACCTGAGAGGAGACAGGCTTGCCGGGTGTTACTGACTGACTGCTTGTTGTTGCGGTTTGATGTGATGTGAAAAATCCTCCTTCCTTTTCTAGGTTGAAAGTGGCATATTATAAAAGCTATATCGTCATCATCCGCGTTAGTGCTTTGCAAGTACAATCGGTATTTCTGCAAACTTTCATGCTTGTGTGGGTTGGTAGGTGGCTTCCATTATCTCATCATTAGCAACTTCATTCTCTCTTCTTTTAAATAATGAAGTATGAAATGGCATAAAATAAACTCAGCAAGCTAACATGTAGCAAAGTGGCGGAGCAGGGACATGCATCTTTCAAAATGGTCAACTGAGTACCACTATAAGGAATCGTTTGTTAAAAACAGAATGCATATATTCCAATCCATTATCAAGTTAGAACACAAAAACCAAAAATCAGGTATTGCCGTTTAACGGTAACCGTTACAATTAAAATGCATTCGTATTTGCATAAAGAACACTCAGGGGAGTCGAATGATATGCCACTTGCCCTAATCGACTTTTAAAAATTTCGAAATCGTAACGGTTTCTAACGGTTACCGTTGGCCGTTATAAGCCTGCCAAGCTTTTCACATAAAACGCTTGTGGTGAGAAGCCATTTATCAAAAACTGAAGTCCAAACTTCAAGACCATTTAAACAGGACCATTTGAAATCGTCGTAACCGTTAAACCGTAACCGTCACCTTCAAAATGACCGTAGATCTGTATATTATGTTGTTAGACGAGTCGAATGATATATCACTTGCCATATGTTGTCATTTAAGTTGACCTCTTAACGGTTTCTAACCGTTGCCGTTAACCTTTGGAGCTGGTGAGCATGTCAGGTAAAGCCCATGTGATGACAAGTCGTTTGCCGAAAACAGAAGTGGAATATTCCAAACCACTTAAGCAGGAGAGCATAAAATGTAAAATTATTTAAAATCGCTGTAACCGTTAAACAGTAACCGTCAACCCCGGAATGACCTCATATCTATGTGCTATGGTCATGGACGAGCCGAATGATATGTTACTTGCCATATGTTAGGCTTTAAAATATTTGACCTCGTAACGGTTTCTAACGGTTACAGTTGACCTACGTATTTCAAAATCACGCTGGACCCTTCTCATGTGACCAGTTATCGATTGCCGAAAACAGATTTCAAAAAAGTCAAACCGTTTTTGAGTTAGAGCGCGCACAGACGGACAGACGGACGGACGGACGGACGGACAGACGGACAGACGGACGGACATCTCGATCTTATAAAGCGGCTCCGCCACTTAATAACGCATATTATATGTCATAAAAAATACCGTTTCTGTTATCTAGTCCCAAAAGGATGTATTTTATCCCCTGCTTCTCTAATCAAGCAAATTAAAATTGTGAGGATTATTAATGGCAAAGTTAGATTTTATGAAGTCTTTATAGCTTGTTTTTACAATGCAAGCCCTTAAAACCGAAAACCGTTTGTTCGAAAAGTAATTAGCTGAAGCTTTGCAGAACAGTAATATAATTTGTTTCATGGGGGAGGTGAAAAACTTTTTCTACGTCACTACGTACGTGCGTACACGGTTTTTATTTAAAACCTCATTTAACTAGGCTGGTTGTTAACATTTAGTGGATTATATTAAGTAAAGTTGTAGTTAAGATATTGACTGATCATTGGGAAGATGAGAAGTCAAGTCCTTTTTGGAAATTAATTTTTTTCAAATTATAGTAAATACATGCATATTGTGTTATGACTGAAAATATTTCCATTAGACAACGGACACACTATATACAAATCGTAAAATGCTTTCACGATTCAGTTGTGCTATTTATATCGTGCGTGCGTTGTTGTCTTTAATTTTCTCTCGACGAGTATTTCATGCGTTTGTTCGATGTGCCTAATTCTAAATATCCAAAAATGGCAAAAAGTAGATAGAAAGCAATAAATATTTCCGCCTTATCTCGCAGTATATATTAGATACAGTGTTGTACCCGATAGCATCTTAATACTCGCCCTTGCTGCACGTGAAAAAATAAATCTTGTCGATGTATACGACCTGTATTTTCTTTAACAGACAAACAGTCTGGTTGGTTTCGGCACATTATTATATGGTAATATATTCCTTACCCTTCAACGAACTTTATGCGAGGAGAAGGGTATAATGCACGCAGATATGTAACGAGTACAAAAATAATAGTATCATCAAATAAATTTACAACAATGCACTAACTGGGATAATAATAATGAATGATGGTGCTGATGATGGAGAAGGTGGGGTTTTGTCATTATTATTTCAGAAAATCGTGCAAAGAGGATTTCAAATCACAGTGGTCTGAATAATCTTATCACAATAATAATAACAACAACAATAAATTTGTACACGTTTTCACGTACGAATCAAGACGCACACAGTCGGTGAAAATCGCAGCAACTTAAACGGTTAGCATGAAATGTTCCTGTGCAAAGTACAATCCGAACGGCACACACGTGAGTAAGTAAGGTGATGATGTAGGTAGGTATTTATGAGTACATCATGCATGAAAATTTGGCATAGGTATTTGTGTCTGAACATTATGTTCACATCTCATATTGTATATTATTATTAATGATCGTGTGCCTGTGTGGTTTATATTTGTTGTTTGGCGAAAAAAAAAGTCCTGTACTCTTTAAAGAATGCTAATGTGACAGGGGAGGTGCAGCATAACGGGATTTTAGTAGATTCAACAAATTCTGATATTATTGTTGTATGGTGCGTTGCATTACACTTTGCTTATATGGTTAAGTATTTAGACAAACATTGCACTACTACTGGCGATTTGGATGGTGGCTTATGCCTTCCGTGAGCTGACGCAAAGCTGTTTTCTCTTGGCTTATATCATCATCACTCACAAGTTTCATTTTAATAATCGAACCAGATTATATATATTATTTTATCAGAAAATGACATAGCACTGCATGGGAAATAGACAATAATCTTGAGTTTGGATCTCTGTGTAACGTATAGTATTTTTTACGTAAATAATATGTTTCTTTGCATTGAAATTGCATTAGCATGCAGTCATAAAAACCAATGCAATGGTCACGTACGACACAACTTTTCTACATAATAGAGGTATTTTTTTTGCAAAATATTTGTTTTTCCTATAAAAAGCAGTTTTCTCCTACATTTATTTCCAACCTTTTTTAGTCCTTTCATTTTTTTGTATTATATTCGCAAACATGAATATGAAGTACGTGAAATGAGTGGCATATTCTGTATTGCCATTGTGTTCTACACATTGATAAAATCTAATCAGTTACCAGCAGAATGCACAGTTTCATTCGACATTCCATCAAACTAATAATAATAATGAGGAAGGAATCAGCTAATAAAGCTCAGATATGTGAATGAAGCGTGAGTCCGTGAGCGAGTTCGATTTCAAAAAGTTTACCATGCTTGCCAATCTGTGAACTCTTTGGCATTGCCAGGTTTGTAGTTGAATCTCACCATTAAACGTATACCATATTATTACCACTGCACTATTTGATTTCAGCTCAGACAGGTATCTCACCCAATTAAAACAAGCACGGTCAGATGCAAACAAACGTAATATCATAAAGCGCAGTTAGGAGGTGGCAACATCCGTTTTCTAAAAGTAAGCCAGATTAGTACTAACTTTTGTCATAAAGGTATTCAATGTGTAGATTACAGATTAGACCATTTAGGTACAACGGACGGACGACAGGTAGTTGTTGTAGAAGCGCTTCCTACATGTATACTTAGTGCTCATCCCAACTTGCACACAGTATTTATTTTGTGGAGTCAATTGAACGTTTTATAACTTCGTGATCTCGCAATGGAACCAATGTATTGCGTACGTCACAGTTCGATTTACAACTTTTACAACTACCAAAACAAGGCACTTTATGAAATGTTTCCTGCTCATATTTTTTGTTTCCCAGATTTAGAATCGAAATTAGATTACCTATGTGCTTTTGTTTGATATAAGTGGATGTGCTTGTTAGCTGGTGAGCCTTGTTTTTTTGTCATTATAATGATAATCCTTGTCAGTTGGCATTATCATTGGGAACTATAAATTTACAATCCCATACAACAACTTGTACTTGTGTTTTGCTAACTGAGCTTACACCACCGCGCCGAAAGTCATAACAATGCAAGCTATCCGATTTATGTAGGTATTGTTGTTGATTGTTATCAATGCCTGTCTGCCGTGATGTTTGTTTGTATAGCTATTTTGCAGGTTGTTTGCCTTTCTTGTTACGTACTAACTATTTTGCACGGTACAATATTGCACTGCTTGTGGTAAGTAATGTAATGTAGTAATGCATGTTTTTGTTGTGACAGATAAGTGTTTGTCATAGGTATCTTTTTTTTGACGGCGAGCCAAACAAAGAACTTTCATAAATCAGATTTTGAGTATTTACATAGGTATATAGTTTGCAAAAATTAAAGTTATGTTTGAATTGTATTTTATTTTATTTCAACTCAAAATGTCTGTAGAATGCAGTTCATGAAACGGTAAATAAAAAATTGCCAAGTTTCTCAGCAGAAAAATAGTGAAAAAGCCTTGAACAGGGACGAATAAAAGGTACACCATTCTACACTTTATCTGTATTTGCAGTGTAACATGTTGTAACAACATGAACATCCTCCTATTAGAATGGAACCAGTGAGGGTCGTAGATTAGAACACAAAATCAGGGTGCAAAGATATGTATGCATTTTTGCCTTGGTTGTCACGAATTTTGTTGGAATTTCGTGAGAATGTAGTGGGAATTTTGCTGTCAAACATTAAACGTTTTTAAAGGTTCCATTCCATCTACGAAACTACTTGAATCAAAGTTTTGAAAATGAGATGTTTTCTACTACATGTCCGTTTTTGTCAGGTATAAAAATTGCAGACATTATAACATTATACCTATATATGCTATTATATACTGTCCATTACACTCTGCGGTTCTTTGGTATTTGGCAATGATATTAGATTTTTGGATAATATTTGAAACTGGTGCCGCCTGAAAAAGAATTAATAATGCATGCACATATTATAATGATGTTAGCTGAATTGAAACTTAAGACAACACCAAAATACCTACTTGGTTTTTGGCATTTTGTGTATATGTACAAGTATTCATTACGTATCACATTATTCACATGCCATGTTTTATTTGTTTCTTGGTTCGTGCAAATAATAATTCTATATTTTCCAAATACTACACGTACGCACACAATAATTGCATTTGTCTATGATTCTATCATCCAACCCACCTGTAAAAAAATTTCACGCCTCCGAAAAGGGTGTCATGAGCTAATTATTTTCTGACTTTTCCATTAAAGTGATGAGGATAATGATGCGCGTATTGTTATTCGGGAATTTTTCTGATCCATGCATGCTTGCATGCATCCTGCCATTTCCCATTCGTTTTTTAAATCTTCCTTGTCGTTGCTCCGTCAATTGTAACGTGGCGAATCCATTTCATTGAATGCATCCAGTTTGACTATTATAATAGACAATTGTATTTGCCTTATTGTAGAAGAGGGATAATCACTATAATGGGTAGGGATTTGACGATGTGAGGCAATGATCTTGAATTGTAATCAAGTTCATGACAATCTTTTTGTTCTTGTTTATATTCTGACGCCTACAACAAAAGAACAAATTGTACTGTACAAAGACCTCTTTGTAGTTTGATAGTAATATGCATATTATTATCATCATCACCAGCACTTTGTACAGTTTTAAGGAAACGATGTATGCATGAATATTCACACATTTTGCAAAGATTTAGTTTGAGTGAATGATGGATGAGTTTGTTCGAGTAGAAAGATCAGCAGCAGCGCGCACTGTCTTCTACTGCTCAGGTGTATCCGTCGTAATCATCAGACCAACGCACATTTAAAACGGTCTGTTAATGTGTTATACATACATCCTTCTTCTAAAATCCCTGTATTTCTCTGCATGCCACAAAAACGCTTCAAGGGAAAAGAGAAAAAGGTATTAAGGTATATAGAGTAATGAACATTATAGACTGTATTCACAGACCCGTAACGTCACCGTGTAAAAGTAACTGTGTGATCAATCCGCAAAAGAACGTGACAGACATGACATGACGCTGCAAATACGTGAAAAGCAGAAACTTATTCTTTGCTAAAGTTGATGATTATCATGATGATGATTTCAACTGAGGAACAAACAGGAGTAATAGAACACGGTTTTCTGAATGCATAAAATTATAAAAAATCATATTATTTTAATGAATACTTTATCTCGTAAGCGCAGTAGTGCTACATTAATCTTCATATCAAAATCTGACGGAATGAGAACTGCGAAAAACGGCATAGCATGATGACAGCGGGATTTTCCTTATAAAAATGAACAGGGTCCTACTATAATCCAAAAACACAGAAAACTGGCTCAGCATTTTGCTATTCATGTTGGTACATTTTACAAATCCTTGGATTTTTGAAAGGTTTTTCTTCTGCCACAGCCACCTTGTTATAGGAAAACGCTGCGGTCACGGAGCGTGGTCAAAGATACGGTAGCTGATAAAACCAAATGTCATTTAAAGTGGTGAGGTGCCAGTCGTAATAGTTATGGAACAACAAACGACGTGGGATAGTTGTTCTATGCGGCGAAACTGTTTTTAGGCAGTCACCTTTTGCCCCTTTTCACTTTAATGGAAATGGAACTGTAGATTAGAAAGAAATATAGAATGAATGAGTGTGTGGATTCTAAATCGGAGTTTCACCTTCAATAAATGCGGTTTTATAATGAGAATGATAACTGACAACATAATGGGGAAAACGATTAAAGTTCACAGTTTATGTTGCCTGATAATTCAACAGTAATTTGCCACTTTTACTTACTGATTTAATAAGATGGAAACAATTTTAGCGTTCCCGTATTTACCTTTATTCGTAACACCAAATAGCAACGTTATGGACGACAATGTCATGTATAACTTTCCACGTGGAACACTGTTTTTAAAGTTGGAGGTCCCGCATGCAAAAGTTCCAATGTTTACATATTTGCATAACAGTTTTTGCTTCAGGTACCTCACACAATCAATGATGATGATGTTACAAAAACTTGTCACGTTTTCACCTTTACGTACATGAAATCCAGTGAATTCAAAGTGTAATTTGTGGAAACCTTGAAAATAACGACTAAATTGAACACGAAATGAATTCTATGACGCTTTGATGAGGTTCTTTATGAAAACAAGATATGACAATACATGCAACAGGAATGCTCATGATAAAATAATTATTTTTGTTATCGTGAGATATCTTAAGACGTAACTTATTCACCGGATTGTTGATAATTTTAAAAATGAACCAAGTCGTTCACGCCATTATACTGCATTTTGTGTGCTCTTTATGTAAGCATCATATTGAACAGTAAAAGTAAATATAATCCTTTAAACCTGTTTCTGTTCCACAGGACAAATTTGCGCTGAGGTTTAACAGTGCAGGATACTTGACGTACTTGGAACTTCCCCAAGAGAATCAATCGCTCCGATCCAAAAATGTAGTGGCGGATGGACGTTGGCACTCTGTGACTTTCAACGGCCCCCACGTCTTACTCGACGATCTGGACAGCAACGACCGCCATGGAACCAGCATTCAATGGGACACAAGCAGCCCAAACGAAACCGTCAATCACAAGCTATTTTTCTTTGACGGGTTCGTTGGCTGCATTCGTCTTCAACTGCCAGCCAACAATTCCTTGCCCAGCAATAGTTTAGATGCTGCTCAAGGCTCGCCACTCCCTGTCGAGCAAGACCCTTTAATACCATTCAAAGGACTGCAAAAATATCAGCCATGCAATGATCTCCAGTTTGATTTGAGAAGCTCTGCACAGTGCTTCCAGGCTGAAAGTTTTGTGCTTTGCAGCAAGTGCGAAAATAACGCCAAGTGTGTGTTCACCGATGGAAAAAATGAATGTGAATGTCCAGAGTCTGAGGATGAGTCTGTAAGATACGTGCCCCCATTTTGTACGAGGGAAGAACCAGTAAGCAATGGATCTCTATCCGATCTCATTCCGGAATCCAGAGAACTCCACTCCGCAGCGGATGATCATGATGACCCATTCGTTTCTTCTACAACTGGATCTTCTCGTCCTTCTTTGATGGCTCAGTCGTCGCCGTTAATGTCTTCTACAACGGAGCACATGACAGCGTCATCGTCTGTGGAGCAAAGCAGAGTGTCACCGGTGGTGGAGAGTTGTTCATGCGTTCACGGGGAGTGTGTCAATGCGTCGGATGGCAGCTGGAGTTGCGACTGTGAGGGTACTGGCTACAGAGGTCGTCGCTGCAACAATGATGTTTGCGACGGGAACCCTGGCGTTTGTGGCGACTTTGGCAAGTGCTTTGATGCCCCAGAGTCAGAGTCTGGCTTTGAATGCTTTTGCCGTGTTGGCTTCACAGGATTACACTGCAATATCAATTTTGATGAATGTTTATCTAATCCTTGTGTTAACAATGGAACTTGTGAAGATGAAATCAATACTTATAGGTATGTTAAATAAATCTAACATTCTCACGTTTTCCCAAAATGTCATGTGCTCATGAATATTTTTTTCCTATAAGATGTTCATGCGCTCCTGGTTATACTGGAAAGAATTGTGAAACGGATATTGACGAATGTGAATCTAATCCCTGTCAACATGGGTCAACATGTTCAAATCTCATTGCGGATTACTCCTGCACTTGGTATGCATTAAAAATTTTTTTTTAAATAATTGTTGACTTACTTTGGTATGTACAAATCAAAATACATATTATGCACATTTTTATATTGTAAAATAGTAAAATGTTTAATACCACCTCAGCTTAGGTGTCATGAAATTTTGGTCGAGTTTCAATCTAAATGTCAAAATGTGGCCAATCGTTCTAAAAATAGAATTAGAACAAAGAAAATTGATCAAACTTTCTTCATCAAGAGCAAACAATCACGAAATGACGAAATTTAGCAAATCACGAAAAACTGCTTTCCATACCGGAAACGATCGTTATAATGCTATAATTTTATGTAAAAAGAATTAACCTAATTTTTTTGTATTTTTGTTTCGATTCAAAAGCTTGCCTGGATTTTTGGGAAAGGATTGTGAAATTAATATTGATGAGTGTGAATCTGACCCTTGCAAAAATGGAGGAAGCTGTAAAGATCGTATTAACGGTTACGAGTGTGATTGTGATGACACTGGTTTCTTTGGACTCAACTGCGAAAACAATGTGGACGATTGTGAAAGCTCACCTTGCAGAAATGGTGGCAACTGCACCGATGGAATCAAGGCTTACAATTGTAACTGTAACTTGGCGTACACAGGGCATGACTGCGAAATTGACATTCCAGAATGTGAGGATGCTCCATGCAAAAATCAGGGAGAATGTTTCGAGAAATCCTATCCACAGTTTTATCAGCCTAATCAGGTATGAAATATTCAGAATTGGTATTTTTACACTTTCAAGAAGGAATCTTAACGATTTTTCTTTGTTACAGCCTTTGGAGCATTTACAATTTGATTACGCAACTGCCGCTGGATATATTTGTGTATGTAAACCGGGCTTCGAAGGTATGTATGTATATTTTATATATTATATTTTTATTTATTTGTGAATGTATGTGTATATATTATATTTGACCCGGGCTTCGAAGGTGACAACTGCGAAATCGATATCGATGAATGTAAACGAACAGAAAATCCCTGTAGTGGACATGGAGAGTGCCATGACGGAATCGCAGAGTACAGGTGCGAATGCCACAAAGGATTTGAAGGTACGTGACTAATTAATGAAAAATTTCATTTGGCTATTTTGTTAGTTTATCCATCATTTTAAGTAATCTTTTATTATTTCTAATAGGCGAGTACTGTGAGATTGACATTAACGAATGTGAACCCAATCCATGCAAAGAGGCCAAAGAGTGTAAAAATTTGGCTGGTGATTACTTTTGCGACTGCAATGATGGGTATGTTCCTTTAAGCATAAGCAAGTAGAATGGTTTGAATGTTTTGGAAACTTATTTGATGACGCATGATAATCATGTTTAATTCTGTTGAATAGGTATGGCGGAAAAAATTGCACCATTGCACTTACCGGCTGTATCACAAACATTTGTTACAACGAGGGCTCCTGCACGCCAGGTTATGAGGAATCCACCGACACTCACTCATTCCGTTGCCATTGTGGTGCTGGCTTTACAGGGGATACCTGTAATATAAAGACTACAATGGCCTTCAACGGATCGAGTTTAGCGGAGATTGTCAAGAATGATGATGCCTTTGCAAATAACAAGTACAGCCTTAATTTCCACTTTAGAACAACGCTACCAGACGTGGTTCTGGCTGTAGGCCAGGGTGGAACTTACTTTTCATTAGGACTATCCGGTGGAAAATTGAATCTTCAATCATCATTAATTAACAACTTGCAAGGAATGTCATCCGGGAGTAATTTGCATGATTCAAAGTGGCATAAAGTTATCGTATCAATTAACAGCAGCCATGCCATTCTCAGCGCCGACATAGAACAAGTTACATTACCCATAGCAGAGGTTGAAGACCTGCCGCAGCAGCCAACCGGATTCAATCTCACAATTCTTGGAGGTCTAAAGTCGAGTTTAGGCTTTCTCAATAAACATGACCTCAACCCCTTCGTTGGATGTATGCAAGATGTGAAAATAAACGATGATCGTATTTTGCCGGAAGAGGCTGACAACGTCAATTTGACCAACATTGTGGGTCAGTGTGTACGAAAGGATCAATGCAACCCAAATCCTTGTCAGAATGGAGGAACATGTACAGATCTTTGGCAAAAATTCACTTGTGATTGCCCCAGACCTCACTTAGGGGGAAGATGCCAGCATTGTAAGTTTGCATTTTATTATACGGTAAATACTCCAACATTAATTCATTCGAATAAAGTAATTTCACATTGGTTCTCTTTTTAATCAAGCTTACGTTGCTGCCACCTTCAATCACGAGGACACACCCAACTCACTCGCAACGGTGGATATTCCGCCCGGAAGATTTGGAGGTGTATTCGACATTTCCATGTTTGTCCGGACTCGAGAACCACGTGGAACAATATTTTTGCTTTGTGACAAAGAGCGTGGACTGAATGGATCTTACATTGAAGCGACTATAACGAAAAGTGGTAATCTTGTTGTTCAAGCCAAATGGACTGGATCGGTGGATGGTGGTGACGAAGGAAGTATAAAACCGGAACCATACACGGTTGATGGCATTATATCCAATGGAAAACCTCACTTGATCTCTGTGCAGAGGGACAGAAGCTTTGTCGTTATCAAAGTTGATGACTCGGAGCATTTCAGAAAGTCTCACAGCAACAGACTGTTCAGTCCTACAGTCATGTATATAGGTGGAAAGCCTGCCCATTTGACGGGTCAAGATACCCCACCCACGCCAGCTCTTCAAGAAGGCCATTCTGGCGAAACTTCAACCTCACTTCCTGATGGATCTATTGATAACAACACTGAGGGCACGGCGACAGATGCTGATGGAAATACTGAAGTCCTTGTTCCCGAACCGTTTAGGTTCAAGGGTGTCATTCAAGATGTCAGAATAAACTTGAGTGCTCCAGATCCAAGCCCAACGCTAGGCCATACATCACATTCAAAGTCTCAAAGCGTTTACATTGTGGAGTTTTTCAATTTAACTGAGGTGAGTAAATCTTTTATATCGTTTAATAAACAATTGCGATAATTTCTCGCTGAAATGTTGTATTTTGTATTCAGAAACATCAAGTTGGGCATCCACTCGGGAGAGTGACGATACAAAATTTACTTGAGGGAGAGGTCTCCGATGATCATTGTCGAAGCAGCCCATGCGAGAGAGGTATTTGTAAGGTGACATGGAATGATTTCAAATGTGACTGCTTTGACGGTTATGACGGGAAGCAGTGTGACGTGAGATTGCGATGCGCAGATGTAGTCTGTCCTGAACGAAGTGTCTGCAAAAATATTGGTTACACTGGTTTTGAATGTGCGGCCGATGCTGCATTTGACGGAAAAGGTCATACGACTCCGCATTACGTGTTGAAGTCTAATTCTCCGACTGACCTTGCTTTCACTGAATTGAATTTTAAGTACGTAATGTGCATTTATAAGGATCAATTAAAATGATTCCGGTTGTATAATAAGGTCTGGATTATTAAATTATACTTTTTGTTGCATAATCACATCAGGTACCGCTCCAAGCGTGCAGGAAATGTAATCCACATGTCTAACGGCACTTCCTTCCTCCGAGTCAGTTTGGATAATAGTCAAAATGAAAGTGCAATTCGGTTCCACTTTTTAAATAACATCAAGCTCCAGCTCATCAATTCTACAATTTTGGATGGAGAATGGCATTCAATCGCACTCAAATTCTCTTCGCCTGAGAACCCAAACCCAGCCGACTTATCCGTGATATTGTCATATGACAGAATGGAACAGAAATTTGAAAATTTCGAATACCATTCCCACCAATACCTGCGGGATTTGATTTTAAGTCCAAACGTGGATATTGTGGTTGGAAGTTCACTTTCTATTGACGATTACGGAAGACCCATCTCAACAGATCTGGGGCACAGTCACAGTCAGTACTTCCGAGGCTGCTTACGTGATGTACACATTGGAAATTACCGGCTACCTTTCATCTCTCCAAGCAAGCTAGAGGAAGCCAACCCTGATATTGTGAATAGATCTTTCATTGAAGCTACTGCACCGACTGCATTTTATATTAACGAAAGATTCCATCATTCGGAACAACATCTTCCTAGACTGGGGTGCATCTTGTGTTACGAAAAGGACTGCAGGAATGGCGGACAATGCACTGATCCCACTCAATCTTATGACTGCTCATGTGCCTCGGGCTATGAAGGACAAACTTGTGATGTGAGCGAATAGTTCAATAAGGAACACTATAAGAATAAGAAGCAAGGAATGAAGTATATATAATTGTTGATGTTTCGATTTCCAGATCGATATTGACGAGTGCGTGGACAACAGATGCAGCTATGGGTCTACCTGTGTTGATGGCGTCAATAACTACACTTGCTCATGTGTTAAAGGATACGAAGGCTGGCTGTAAGTTCACTGTCCTCAAATGCATATGACCATGATAATTCTTCGAATGTAATGAAATTGTACGCATTATTCATTAACTTTGCAGATGTCAGAATGATATTGATGAATGCGAAGGCAAAGGTGACGAAAAATGTCACTACAATGGTAAATGTGTGGACGGGGTAGGAGAATTCAAATGTGTAAGTGTAACAAGTGGTCCAGAATCTGAATCTGTTCTTAGGAAAATGTAATAATTTTAATTCTTTCTTTATGACTTCCAGTGGTATTAATTTTCGTAAATTCATTAATTGTTTTAGAAATGTTCCGAAGAATATACCGGGACGCATTGCGATAAGCGTAAAAAGTCAACCTGTCATGACGAACCGTGCGAAAATGGTGCGGTTTGCAATGATATTGGTATCCAACCTAATGGCGTTTCTTTCAAATGCAACTGTGGTCCAGGTAATCATTAGTTTTTGTATTCCCACCAACAATAACTTAACCTTGGCATGTTCTACATTTTTGTCACTTGTTCAAACTCTAGGATGGGAGGGTGAATTCTGCTCAGAGAGAATCGACTACTGTCGAGATGTAACTTGCCAAAATGATGGTGACTGTACCAATACATTTCATGGATACAGATGCAACTGTGCTCCAGGTAATGATTAGAAATTTTTATAATGACGACAAAGTGTAATGTATGAATACCTCTAATTATTAGCAATTTATAATTCCTCATAAATCATGATAATGATAATTTTCATGATTTCATATTCGATCGTCACCGATCCTGTTCTGTAGCTAATACTAACAATTAGTATAACGGAAAAAACTAGTAAATTATTAATTCTGAAACTGAAAAACTATTATAATTTTAGGATTTAATGGACTTCAATGTGAGGAGAACATTGACGAGTGCGAATCGAGTCCATGCAAAAATGGGGGTAGATGCATTGATGGTATCAACTCTTATAGCTGCAATTGCACGGACACCGGGTTTATGGGTAAATTCTTAACTTCATCACTTACACATGCAAAAATATTAATTTTAACAAGAGGACATCAATATTAATTCTCAACTTTCTGTAAATTAAAATAGGTACACTTTGCGAAGAGGACGTTGACGAATGTAATGAATGGTCTTGGCATACGACACAAGCTCTCTGCCAAGAACCCTTAATATGCGAAAACTTTATTGGAAGCTACCAATGCTCGTGTCCAGACAAACTCATGTGTGGGGAAAATTGCGACATCCGGAATCCCTGCTACGAGCCCGAGAATATTACGTGTCTGAATAATGGAACATGCAAGGCTGAATGTTACGACATAGAAAATCCTCATGCCATTTGTTTGTGCTTACCAGGTAACGTAACCTGGTTCAATGTATCTTTCATAGGACGAACCCACTTCCAATTCCAACGTTAATTTTAATTTGAAATTTTGTATTTACCAGGATTTGAAGGTCCTGAATGCGAGGCTTTTGCTCAAGTGGGAAGACCTGCAGATGAAAGCGGGGTTGATATTCTGCTAATAATAATACCTGTCCTTGCAGCTATCCTTATCGCTGCAACAGTCGGCATTATTATTTTAGTAAGAATGGCCCGAAGGAAACGAGCGACAAGGGGCGTCTACTCTCCATCTCAACAGGAATATTGCAATCCACGTGTAGAACTCGATAATGTGATGAAACCACCGCCAGAAGAAAGACTCATCTAAAAGTTCTTAAAAGAAAATATATCAAACGAAAAGTACACATATTGTTGAGCAATATCTATTAGAAATATTGTTCAATGACACACTAGTTATTAACACAATGCATTTTTTATTTAATCAAAGATAACGATTTTTATCTTGAAAACGTCTCATACAAGCTTTAATTTTTAAAACATACTATGCATCATCAAATCGTACTACTGTATATTTTTTTGGAAGAAAGTAACCAATCGCGTTATAAATGTTTGTGAATATCAATGTTCCATATAGAATTGATGATCAGATTTGCTCCTCCAAATGAAATGTATTATAGACTGGTATATTGTACAGCAACTACCTATACAAATTTCGTGTATATATTTACTCTGTATCAGCAACGTTAACGTATATATATTTTTAGGTAAGACATGTGTAAAATAGATTTTTGACAATCTTTTAAAACTCGACCTCCTACATATTTTATTTTTAAAATACAATTTTTCAAGATGTAAAAGTGTACTGCGCTGGATGTAGTAGAAATTTTAACGTTCTTCTTATTTTAAGATCATCAAGGAAGAAAGAAAGAACAAACATACAACGGGTTCTTCTTTGATCTAAAGTTTAACGTTTACATGTTACTGGCGCATTGTCCACGAGAGAAATATTATCGGTTATGTAGCTCACTGACAAAGAAATCTCGATATTGTATTTACTGTTGAAGTAGAATTATTATATATATATATATTAATATGTATTACATCGTTTAGTACATAGAAAAAAACTGACCATACTTACTGAACATTCCAGTCTTTTACCTTCATCATATCGTTATGTACTGTTTTAATGGACTACCCTGTGTACTCGTTCATTTTGCATTTTTTTGTACTTCTGCCATTTTAATTTATATTTATTGTTTATACTTGTTAAAAATGTGTAAGTGTGCCATAGAAGGGAAGCGAATACGTATAATTAAGGGAAGCATGTTATGCAACACAATTAAATAAACAAACTCTCTCATTTTATGTTTGCATTTTTCATTTTTATTCTTTGTTTGTGATGAGTTTCTGGTGAGAATTATTTTCAGCTATAATATTTGTACATGATACTTTGTGTATGTGTCTGTTGCGAGTTTGTTTTTAAAAGTGAAGAGAACTGAATTCCACGTTTCAGAACATATCTACTATCTGTATTAAGATTTTTTAAACTTCGGAGTACACGAATAAAGAAGTACAGTTTTTAAATTTAATGGACGAACGGAAAGTAACTTTTAAAAGTTAAAACAATTAATTTCAATACTTACTTTTCATTATGTTGTTTGCTTCATCTCATTCATCATACTTATTTTTGGCCGCAGGCATTTTCAGGCACCTTGGATCTGCACAGAATGCACCATGATACCTAACACCTATTTTTTACATCTATTTTAAAAAACGAGTTTGTCATCTTCGTCATCATGTTTGCTCGCATATATTTACTTTCACATAATGATTACCCCATTTTCTACCAGATAAGATCTGCCTTTTAATGAAACCATAATCATAATCATAATAACCATAATTATCTCATTTGTCATGTAAGTCATCATCGGCACAAGAGAAGTGTAGAGACAGAGGTAAAGGAAGATTATCGGCAACATACAATATGTTACATAACACTCTCCAGGCATGACACACTTTTGTTCGGTTGAACGTTCCATGAAACGCTAATGGAGAAATCATAGCATTACAATTTCATGTGTAAAAATAATCCATGATGTAACACTGCAATCATCATTCTACCTGCAACGCACGCACAAATCCATTAAAGTTCTCCTGGCTGGTGATAAAATATTATAGACAAAATCTACAAACAACCCCTCAAGTTTGCTTCCTTTCACATTTCGGGTACTTTTCCGGTGCAATTTCGTCAACTTTAACTATGACTCATTAATGTAGTCAGTCTTAACGATATTGAACAACCTATAAATCTAACCTTTACCAGTGTGACTGGATTCATTAAGTAAAGTAACGCCAACAGTTTGACTTGTCATTGTCACACAAGCAGCATTTAAATATTTTTAGTGAATCCTTCAATTGGATTTCTATCCGCCATTATCATCTAGTTGTGCTCCAGCTCTGTTGATAACTTACTGAAAGCTATAGTACACATCTTTAAAACTGTAAAAATGAAAACAAGTTCAACTATTTTACGGTTCCTCGCCGTTTTCACGTGCCTTGCTATCAGCACACCTTCTGTTTCTGGATGGAGCGGGTTCAACGAACGGTGCACATACTCATCAAATCAACCCGACAGTTGCGACCCATTTTCGTACCTTATCTGTGGAAGCAATCAACGTTGTATGTGCCGTTCAGAAATGACCTGGATTCAATCTTATGGAAGGTGCGTTTATAGAATTTTCGTCGGATGCGTCAGGGATAATCAGGGATCAAATTTACCTGGATGTCCTCCAAACGCATATTGTCATCTTACCAGCCGAGAATGCATGTGTCGTGAGCCATATAAATCAAATCAAGACAGGACTGGCTGTGTCACCAAGACCAACGGAGCCATTAAATTTAGCGTCAATTCTTCTGGAATATTTCTGGTTTCGTCTTTGATTGCCCTATTGACACATTTAAAAATGTTATAAATTTCAATAAAAAAGTAGTAGTATGTCGTTCATATACTATTTTATCAAGTACCTACTTTATTCCATCCCTTGTATCCATTTGAATATAATAAACTTTTTATGTTTGTGTTGCACAATATAATATGATAATTTGTAAATAATGTATCTGCAGATTAACTTCTTTGAACATCTTGAACGTGTCACTGTATGCATCTATGAACAGTAAATTGAAACTGTAAAAATAAATGATGAATGAACGCATGTGTTTAGAAAGTAATGCAAATACGAAATTCGCAGATGATTTTATTCGGCATTCTTTTATTTTTCTTGAAAACATTAACAAAATAATTGATTCGATGGAACACTGAGGGCAAGTATATTGGTACTATCGTACTATACTAATACGCTAGATTGGCACATGAATGGATAAGTTTCTAAAGTTTCATCAAAACAGGTATTATCGGCAAAATCAACTTTGGTTATTCTATAACGATCTAAAATACCTTTAATATAGTCAGCGTTTGGACTGCTGATGATACTCTTACGAATCTGCAGTGTTTCAATTTTGGGCATATCCCAACACGAGTAAATGAGATCATACAACCCTCTGCATTCTTGTGTATCAACTATATGCAATTTCTGGAGAAACTCCCATTGCACTTTGCAGACCTGTTCCGAGGTTTTTAGAGATCGCCGAAGACTTTTGCAAACTTCGTCCCCTCTTATGGTAAGCTCTTCAGCAAATGGCACAGCTTCTACCAACTCCTCTATTGATTGGGGTGTCACATACCCGGAAATTTCTACATTTTTAATGATATCATCGGACATTCTTGTCTTCTGAAAGTCTGGATTATCTAACAAGTCATCGCCTTTCTCTACCTTGAGTGTTGCTTTTAGTGGAAGAAATTGAGCATCTTTTAAGTAAGGAATTAATCTTTCTACATCGTCCTGGGTGGGGTTCCCATCAATCCTAAAATATGCCGCATTATGACCACACGATTTTAACCAGTCTTCGGCCAACTCAGAATCAGACTCAAGGTACAACGCTAAAGCAAACTTACTCGGTGGACAGATTATTTCTATCATATCTTTCATGTCTTTGGCATGTAACTCTATTAGTGGGATACCCGAAGGAAGGTCGCACTCTACCTTCCAATCAGTTTTTGCTGATGCAGATTGAATAAATTTAAAACTACTTATTTTAGGCACCCGCACCGCTGTAGCTTGTGATGGAGGACTAATCTTGAAGATTTCAATGAACATTGGATTAATGTACTTTACATGAATCCAAAGATACAAAAGTATTATAGTAGCTGCAAGTGTGCATCCTGATACCACAGCTTTCCAAAACAATCGCTTGTTGGCTGAATAATTCGTGTCAGTTTCATCGAGTCCACCTATGAACAAATTAGTCAAATAATCATGAGAATTCTTTGGAAAAAGTGATGGTACTAGGGCATAAAGTAATCGGATAGAATTGTTAGCTAGACCAACAAAGTAGCTAAACTATAGGGTATGTATAACTTAATGTTAAAAATAATATTCAATGACACAGCAAGGAGGGGAACTTTTTGACTTTGACTGAGGACAGTAGTAATAGTATGACAATGTTAAACATTGCCCCTTTCCCTTGAATTTAATGTTAAAATCCTACATACAGGAGGACCATTTGGAATTTGTACCCTCTGCTCACCCTTGACTGTGTCATTGAAATAAATGACGTAAAGACAAATATAAATAATTGTTATGTCATACCATCTTGATCTACGGGATGACTTAATTGAGCGTATACGTCACTCGCTGGGCGTGTTGTAAGAAGTGCTTCATCTTCACAGCTGAATGCCAAGTTGTCCGCATAATAGCCTTTACCTATTCGGAAGATTATTCTGATTAAATGAAAACTCATCCAAGTTTCAAATATGTTGAATTTACATTTTAAAAATTGATGTCAAAATCTTACCTTTATGTTGGCCATTGGCTTCAAGAGGTATCTGGTGAATTACCACAATGGGTTGTTGGATTGATGAAGAAGATGAATCATGTTTTTCCCTTTGTTGCATGTCGATTTGAAATTGTTATTGTTAGTTTTCCCTGAAACACACCATCAAATAGAAATTTATTTAAATGCCCATTCTATAATTTTTAGAATCAGAAACAACGTAAAAAATATGCATACCTTCATGGATATTCTTTCTAAAGAGTGTAGCTGACTAAATTGCTTTACGCAGAACCTTACTTTTTAGTATGACTAACAAAATGTCGGTCTAGTATTTGCTGATTTCAGCACATTAATGGCCCCAGAGCCGCCATATCGAACGTTTGCGCAACTCTATTAATTTGCCAGTCATCTTATTCCTGATTTCAAGTGTTTTTGAATTCCATTTTGGAATTACACATGCTTATCATGACATATCACATCACGTAATTAAAAAGTGTGGTAAAAGTAACCCTTGAGTTCTGCATATCTTAATGAGGGCAGTGTTAATGCTTAATGGCAGTGCTTGAGTCTTGTCATTAACTGTGTGTAATCAGTATTGTAATTAAATTGTACATGATCTCTGTACTGAAAAACCTGGATGGAGCAGTGCAGGTAAACAATGTCCAACTTTTCGGTAGATACACGCAAGGATTTCCAACCTCATTCATCAATCCAACTTTTGCCTTTAAGTACATAGTACATAAATTGAAAAGCAAAGTACTCGGTCATAAAAATAAGTATGTGGTAAACAACGACCGATCAGGAGAACTGAATATTTTCCATTTTACCTTCCGTGTATGATTTACTGAATGATGTTATCTTATCAACAAGGCAATTTGCAATTCACTTTTTAGAGGGAACAGTCAAAAGTGAGAAGCGTCAGTCTTTGATGGTTGAGGAGGATTACGTATATTTAAACTAGATAAGAGCTTTGATAAGACCTGCTTAACTTAATGCTTTAAAATAATTCATATGCGCAAAATGACTGAATTTTCCAAACAATTTTATGACTGAAAATTTTCTAAAAGGTTGGATAAGCCCAGGTGTCAGTGGTCTGAATGACAAAGACATGTCATCTGCATGCGCATTAAATGCATCAGTACAAAAAGTAGAGGGCAAACAAAAGCTAAATATACTTGCATACCTATACCCCGTGGGTGGACAGCCAATAATTGGTTCCGGACAAGCAACAACTGGTGGTGGACAGTTATAATTTCTACAAGCTTAAAAATGATCTTTGCACTGACAATGCTTAAACTGAACACACAATATATCCAGTCTGTACAAAATGGCAGAAACTGCATTTCAAGTACAATTCATATGATCATGCTCTCAATAGTCACCTAAGTGCAAATATTTGAACAAATTAGTTACGAGGTAAAAAACTTGTGTTTTCCATCATCAATTTCATTAATGATTTGTGCTTATCGCGGTATTATATGTTATTAGGTACTTTTCTGAATTTATAAGTGCATGTTTCCGTGATGAGAAAATTATTGACTAATTTTGTGATCAAAACAATTTTAATAATGTCATGCAAGGATGTTATAGTTGGTTCACACTGCGAACTTCACAGTTTACATTTATGCTCAAAATCGAAGCTGCTGCAATATGCCTATGAAGTTTTTTAGTTGCAGAATATATTGACATGATGATGAAACCTATTTTATGCGCATAAAATATCCTGAAATACAGTCAAAGATTGTACACATTCAAAAACGGAAAAATGTAATGAACTATGTGCGAATGGGGATCCAACAATATGGCATATTTTATTACTACGGAGTCTAATATGTAGTATATGCGTATATATACACCTACCTATGCATGCATTAATAAAAAACTTGGAATCTAGAATGCAAAATGTAATTAAATGAGTTTTTAACCTATCTAGTAACTGTACAGGAGCAAATAAATTCAAATACTAAATTGACAAAACAAAAATAGAAAAAAGAAGCGCCTACCTAATTAGAACCATGGGCCTGAGACTTCCAAACGTCAAGAGGAAACTTTCTCCATTCCTTACTTAATAAAAATGCTTAAAACTGTATAAAATAAATAACTTGGTTTTGAATCCATAATTAATTAAGTGGTTAGATGTAGTGTGTACTGCATGGAAGCAAATCACCTACTCACATTACGTCACGACAAATACATTCTCTTTTATACTTGGAATGAAAATTAATGATATGATAGGAAAATGACCCTATTACCATTTATTTCGCTGAAGTCGATGACTTTTTTATTTAATCAACATGAAATGTATATTTTTGCGCTTACTTAAATATATATTTCGTGCTGACGTCCTAAAACCTGCAAACAGTTATAAATATGCAGCAGCTCAAATAAAGTATATGCATATAAATTATAACCGCCATTTACAAAGGATAAGCTTCAAAATATTTACAAGTGAACCGTTAACATTTCCTGCTGCTTGAGAAACTACGCACTTGCAATTTTTGCATATTCTGCGTGGAATCTTTTAGAATTGTATCATTTTGTACACTCGGTTTACTGGTGCGATATAATATAGAAAACGCTTAAAAGTCATAAAATACATCTGTGCTACTTACACGTAAAACAATCAGAAAATACACAGAATAAACTCCGATTAGGTATCTTAGATTTGATGCCCTGGTTTCTTCTCGCTAATCTGGCTGATGGGCAGTCGCAGTCGCTGGATTTTTTCACTGGAAAATGGACATGTCCGCACGCAAGCAAGCCATCTTATCAAAAGCTACATTATACATCCTCATTCATATTTTGGTTTCGCTGCTATTATATTTAAATGATTGTTTTCGGTTGGTATATATTTGAAATATAAATAATGGCTCATATATGTCAATATTGATTTGTCCGCATTTTGTTAGATTGAATCAAAGTTCAAAGAATCTGGAATTAAAAACCGACGATGACTTGAATAATTTAGGGAGGTTTTTGTCAATCATAAAACCTTTTGTAACTTTTGCTGAAGTGCTATACTATAAGCCATGGCAAAAGTAATTCGTGGGTTACAATTTATTACGTAGCTGAAACGAAGTGAAAGCGTAGTTATAATTTTAGTTTGTTTGTCTGTCTGTCTGTCTGTCCGTCCGTTCGCGCCATAATTTCGAAACGGCTTGACGGATTTTGTTGAAACTTGGCATACATATTCCTTAGATGACAAGGAAGATCGGTATTGAGTTTCAGGTCAATCGGTCCACATGTGTCGGAGTAGGGGTCAGAGAGAGGTCACATGCATTTTAAATGGCGAATTTCTTTCTTCGTGGATTCTGGCAGAGAAATGAACGGTGATCATTTTCTCTTCAGGAACTATGGGTCAAATCGCGTTACTTTGACCTGTAGAGGTCAAACAATGGTCACAGAACGCCATTTGAAAGCGTCATATTAGAACGCCATTTGAAAGCGTCATGTTAGAACGCCATTTGAAAACGTCATGTTAGAACGCCATTTGAAAGCGTCATGTTAGAACGCCATTTAAAAGCGTCATGTTAGAACGCCATTTGAAAGTGTCATTTCAGCTACGTATTTTCCATCGCGGTTTAACGCGACTAGTTGTTTACGAATTACATCATGTTTTCTAGGAACAATCTTGCGTGAATTCAAACACAACCTCATAACGGTCAAGCAATTATGCAGAACTTCTAGCTACTGTGACTATTTCTGAACTGATCATTACTCAATGGGATCTGAAATGAAACTAGTTGCAAAAAATAAATCCACTTAAATTTATAAGTTCTTTGGACTTAAGTAGACTTAATACAGATAGCCGTGAAGCTGCAGATAGAATCTTCAGTACTTCTAACTCAGCAGCATAAAATTAGTCAAATGATTTTGATTTGTGTAGAGCTTTGCAATTGAAAAAAGAAATTCAGAAAAAGTTGAGCATTTAAACCGCCTTCTATAACATAGAAAAACGTCCCATAGTTGGGGTGTTTTTTATTTATGAGGACTGATAGCTGATAGATACTTTAAGTAAACTGGGAACTCCAAGTTTTAGTAGCATGGCATCTAATAATAATAATATGTTAATATGCATAATTGTTGGTAAAAATACATTGACACTTCATAAAATGTCCTGCTGGACCTGAATGCAAAAATTCAAAATGGAAAATTTACTTTGTAAAAAAATGAGAGGATGGTGTGGAATGAAACACTTGGCATATTTATTTTTGTGCATGATGAATGAACAGATCCTGGATTTGATCTGACAGAAATCCTTAACATACTTTTAGCATTAAAGCTTATCGATCATAAGTGTGACAAGAAAGGAGAAAAAGAGGTTAAACAAACTGGCACTGTTAATGAATATAAATTTATTATGGCACTTACGACGAGATGAAATTTATTTATCTCTTTATCATCTAACTAACCCGTGACAAAGCCAAAAACACCGGACCGGGGTTAATGATTCTTTTCCCTTAATTCTCATCAGTTTGCAAAAAGAGATTTAAAAATGAAGACTTCAAAGTATCTTGTTGCTATTTTACTTGCGATTGTGTATCCGTGTAAAGGGAACACTCCATTACAACTAACTCGCAATGGGGAGACTTTGACCACTCCTCAGGATGACCTCCATAAAGTTATCCGCGTGCCAAGTCCCAGATACAGACTTCCAACTGAAGTTGCACCGTATCATTATGACCTGAAATTTCGCCCAAGGCTCACCAACGACCCAAACGATGGACCTCAGTGGACAATACCTGCTCAAGTTACAATTCTAACTACTTGTGTTCAACCAACTCGAAATATTACTCTGCAGTCCACAGTTCGAGAAATAAATGAGTCCTCCGTTAAGGTAAACATTTATTTGATTGGACAAGTTTAATACGTATATGCGGGCAAAGTGAAAAATAAAGTTAACTCTCATATCATGTTACCCTCTCTAATCAGATTACCAACATTCAAACTGGATTGGATGTACCTATTGATGCCCACACGTACGTGAGCGAGAAAGATTTCTACGTCATCACTGTACGTAATACCTTGCAAACTGGACAGCACTATGCCATCTTTATTGACTACGTGGCAAATGTGCACACGATTAGAATGGATGGTATTTATAGAAGTCATTACGATGACCCACTTTCAGGAGAGACAAAGTATGATTCATTCAAAGCGTGGTTATGAAAAAAATCTCTGAAAATAAATTAATATTAAATTAATAATACAAAATATTTGGCTACCATTATATTCGTGAACTCTAGATACTATGCGACGACGCAGTTTCAAGCATTTGGTGCCCGGTCTGCATTTCCAGGCTTTGACGAGTATGAACCGCATGAATTAGATGTGTATCTAATTATAGTATAGACATAATATGGAGATATAATTGCTATTTCATTTATTTATTGCAGACCCGCACTTAAGGTAGTTGGGAAAATGTGTCACTTTTTCCTTCTCTCGAAACGAAAGACGGATAAAAATGATTTTATAGTAGGATTAAGATATTAAATATAAATAGTAACATTGACTGTTTGCTTGTTTATTTATAATCTTCCTTAGGCAACTTTTAATATTACAATTGGAAGACGAACAAACTTTAGTGTCATCTCAAACACGCCACTAATTGATACAACACCAATGTAAGCTCATGTCGAGATGGATCTGTTTTACACATGAACAATGCAACGAATGTTTTTCATCCGTCGAATATGCCGTTCTATTGTATACTTTTCAGTGAAGGACTTGACGATTGGGTATGGGACACATTTAAACAGACCGTGCCGATGCCTACATATCTCGTTGCGCTAATCATTTCTGACTACACATATGCTGAAGCCAGCAGGGATTTGTACAATAAACCGACCAGGGTACCGTTACTTTATCGATTAAAATATTTTAACCTAAAGAAACGACTTTGACACAATACCAACTCTATTGATTGCAGACTTACGGTCCCAAGTTTCTGATAGATCAAGGACATGGTGACTATGCTGCAATGGTAAATGAAAATGAAATAACATAAATGATTGTAACGAACACAATTCTTAATCAGCTAAAACATCCTTCTGAAATGACAGGTCGCTGCCAAAGTGCTGGCATATTTTGAAGAGTTTTTCGATATTGAGTATTCTTTAGACAAGATGGATTCTGCGGCCATGTGGGACTTTTCAGCTGGGGCGTAATGAGACGATTATGAATTTTGCCATGCAATTTTCCTTATAATATATATGTCAATCTAAAATGTTTATAAATTTTAAGTATGACAATGGGCTCTTACTTTCTACTTTCTTAGCATGGAGAATTGGGGATTGAATATCTACAGGTCTGTTGTCAGAATAATTCTCAGTAAAATGTTTTTATACGTTCGTAATAAGCATATTCGGACATAATAGTAATTCATTAAGTGAATGCCTTACCTTAAATTTTGTTGGATGAAGGGAGTACTTACTGCTGTATGGACCAGACCAAAATCACGAACGCGAGAGGCGCCAAATCTCGCAAACACTTGCTCATGAGCTCGCCCATCAATGTTAAGTTACATTATTGCACTTAAAGGAAGATTCGGATAAATAGTTTTACGAGTGAGGATTAAATATTTTATTATTTGCATTCTCTCTCACAGGTTCGGCAATCTTGTTACATGTGGTTGGTAAGATCAAATGTCCACATGATCAATTTAAAAAAGAAATAAAAGGATTAATTGTTTTGACCATAAACTTGTATATTTTATAGGTGGACAGGCGCATGGCTCAATGAAGGATTTGCGAGTTACCTTCAATATCTTGGGCTAAATCACACCGATCCTGAGTTTGAAAGCTTGAAGACAGTTCAAAATGATGCCATGCAAAATGCGATGAGATACGACGTTTTGCCGGACGCGCATCCTACTTTGTTGCCCGATAAAGGAAATCCGTATGACACAATGTCCTACAGTGCAAACCTAGTATACTCAAGAGGTGCTGCAATTATCAGAATGATGGAAAACTTTTTGACAATGGGTACATTGCAAAAGGCCCTTCAAAACTACTTGAAGCGATAGTAAGAAAGCATAAATAACATGTCATGGTTTACATCTTACAACATGAAAATTCAATTTAACATGCTTTCCCTATCTCATGAACCAACAGTGCTTTCGGAGCAGTGTATCAGGATGACCTATTCGAATCACTTACGGAACAAGCACTGGAGGACAATCGACTTCCTGATGGAGTCTCAATGAAAGATATCATGGACACTTGGACTTTGCAGAAAGGGTATCCACTTTTGAAAGTGAGACATCATGCGGCAGATGACATTGTGACAATCACGCAAGTAAGAACACGAAAGCCTTGTATTTTACTGTTGCAAAAATAACCTAAGTGTAAATACTCAATCGACATGCATTGAATTTCGTTTTAATAATAATAAGGAGGAAGATGTAGGACTGTTTAAAGGAACGTTCAAGCCAACTATCAATGCCGAAAGTCCACTGTGGTGGGTACCAATGGCAGTTTCCACTGAGTCTAATCCACTACCTGGTAACACGATGCCCCAACATTGGTTGAGCACAAGGGAGACGACAATTCCTCACAACTCTTCCGAGTGGATTGTAGTAAATCCCGGAGCAACCGGATACTACAGAGTTGAATACGATGCAGTTCTCACTAACCGTCTTCAAGATCAACTTGAAAGCAATTTTGAAGCACTAAGTTATGGAACTAGAAGTCAATTAATAGACGACTATTTTACGAGAGCATTCACTGGTAAGGAAATAAAAATCTGTGCTCACTCATATATTCAAAACAGTTTAGCTATATGACAGGTGAGTATCCAGATGAGATAAATGTACATTAAATTAACGATTCAGTAATAAAATGTAAAAAGGTAATCAACAAATTGGTGCCGCTCTGGGGTTCACCAAGCATTTTGCAAAGGAAATTGAGTATACCGTGTGGGCTCCTTTCTTTTTCCACATGGCAAAACCGTATAGGCTGTTTTCAGGATCTGATGCTTTTGACTCTTTAAAGGTTTGAACTGATATGAATTGCAAATTTAAATCGTAAAAATGAATGTTTGCTTTTTAGGCGCAACTCGCTATTACTTTATAATCGCTGGATTTGTTCATGTCTTGTAGGAGTACATTTTGCCCAAAATAAGTAGCGTACTTGATGCACTTTTTGAGTCGGGGAACGCTGATAAAGGAATTGATAACTTGCTTCACGCGCAGCTTGTTGACTGGGCGTGTGGAATGGAAGATCTTCGTTGCATGAATCGAACTTTAGGTTTATTTGAACAATGGAAGGCAGATCCAACTGTGAACCCGTAAGTCAGAATGTAAATGTTTTGTGTATTTTAATTCTATTTCTTATGATATCTGGATGAAGCATTACTGTAGTTATTTTTTTTCTATTAAACCTCCAGCATCGACCCAATTATTAGACCAGTGGTTTACTGTACGGCAATTGCTCACAACGCAAATAACTTTGAATTTGCTCTGAGCAGATTCGCCGAGATGAATGGAACAGCAAAAACCCAAATGCTGGCAGCACTAGGATGCTCAAGAAATTCCGAAGCAGTGTCACAGTAAAATATTAAAAACATGTTAACTGACAATGAAATTGAGGAGTCGGAAATTTATTCTTGAAATCTCAAACATCTACACGTGTTATTGTTATGGTCCATTGTTAGATTACTTGGTGCTGCGGACGGGTCGACCAGCGTAATCGCGAAAGAGTTTGCACTTGGTGCATTACAGAGTCTTGCTGCAAATCACCTTCATAGAGGAAGTCTCTCGTCTTTCATAAGCGAGTCCATTGAAGGAATTGTGGATTATCATGGAAATGCCAACATAATAGCCAATACTATAAGAAGTCTGAGCAATTACTTTTCTTCTGCTCAAGATCTTGCATTTGTAAGTAAAAGTTTATAGCTTGAACTGAAAATTACATTGAACTTTTGCGATAAACTTGTACAAATACTCGAAACTAATTCGTTATTAGGTTACTACCCTCGCCAGTCAACATTCCGATAAACTGGGAGTGCCTGGTGTGGTTGAAATAATAGAAACGTCCATTGCCACCATCGAAAGCAACATTTTATGGATGGCCAGATTCAAAGAGCAATTCCACACTTGGTTCAGGGAAAATGCTGCCCATTTTAACGATGAAACAAAGTACATGATTATTGATTATATCATTTTCAGAGTATATTCGTTGTTACCTTTTAGAATTTTTAATCAATATGAATTTGGAAATTAAAAGAAATTCTATGCTTGCATTTTACTTTCGTGTCGTTCGTGAGGGTGTCGCACATTGTTTTCGTTACTGTACATGTACAAACTTATGTAACAGTAACTATTACTGATTACGTACGTACCTACACTGCAGAGAAATACAAATTCCTCAACTACTTCAGTGCCTGCATCGTTTGTTCCTGTCATTCACCACCCCTAATTATTGTTTCAAAAGTTACAATGTGTAACTGATATGACATAATATATATTGTTAAGCGTATGATGAAACTACGTAGTCAATTACCTTCTTTGTTCTGTTACAATATAATTCAATTGTTACACGAATTCTGACTAATTTCAAAATTGTTGACATTTAATAGTCAACAACAATGCAACATTTTTTACCGTTACAGTTATCTTTGCATAATACGGAGTCGTTGCATTTTGTGAAGGTAAAGGTTAGCACTGCATTTGAAGTTCAAAGTTTTAGATTATCTCGTGGGCTTGCTCTTAAAATATTATAAACTGTATAAATTTTAAAGAATCTTGACAAATCTACATACTAAATACATGACATGCCACCAACAAATTATTGTCAAAAGCAATTTGAGCTTTGAGAATTTTGACGATAAAATATAAAATGCGCTTTGGCTGGCATTGCGAGAAATATCAAAGAGACATACCATTGTTTTGCCCTAACCGACCACCCATCAACTGCACACACCTGTCCTTTGATGCGGCCAAGTCAAACAAAAACAGAAATGGAAAGTTAAAAAGATTACACCGAAAGGAATAGTCCTTCTTGGAACACACTTCCGTATTTTGTCAACAAGGATAATCATTACACCCTCATAAAATATCTGAAAAACATCACCCAGAATAATAATAAAGATTTACAAGTGGTAAAGTAGTAAAGCTCAAGCCGAAGCAAATTTCCGTAATCGAAAATAATCAGCTATGTAAGGTATGCACATTTTGACGGATGGCTTGTACCCCGTAATACTCTCAGTAAATATCCTCTCCTACGGTTTCTCTTTTTCTTCACTCGGAGTTGACAGGTTTTCAAGTGAAAGGATTTATGACCGATAATAAAAGTGAAAACTGATGCTTGAGGGGTTCTACTGTATTTGCTAAATACTACGCTCAGAAGTGATTTCCAAAATCCCTTGGTTCTGGACAATCCAACGTAATCACTCACGCCACAGGCAGTAATTATGATTCTCTCGGAGAAAACATGATGTACCATTATCTCCTATTATATGTAATTTCAAACTTCTTTCATAAAAAATGAGCCATACATATATCTAAAAGTCGTGTAATGTGAAAAGAGAGACATGAGGTTAGAGTACCTCGACTTCTTTACTTCTGTATTGTTATCCACGTCAGTTGTGAGTGATCCTAAGAAGCTATTTTTAACCTGTTGTTCCACCAGTTTGGTATTGTTAACTAACTTAAAGGAAGTTAGCAGGATGAAAAATGAATCACAAGTTGAAATGAGAGAGAGAGATACATTATTATGCAAGTATTTACAAGTATGCAATTTTTCATTTTCAATGAGATCTCCGAAACCTTATGGTAGTCTGAATTTTAGGAATGATATAATGCAATAATGACAAATATACTTAAAACTTTTTCTGCCTGCTTACAAGGAACGTGCAAGAAGTGCCAACTCGCTTTTTGAATACCGTAAGTGTGATTCTACTAATTTTGGCCTGCTGAGTTCATATCTGATCACAGAAATCCCGGAAATCGTGTTTGAAGTGATATATACCTACCCAGCCATACTTCTTATTGTGTATTGCAGCATACATGTACTTTGAAATAATTGCGTTCTGCTATTCGTGCGATATTACCTGTAACTATAGGCTCGGTATTACCTTTCACAATAGGAGTGGTATATCCCATTAGTATAGGAGTGGTATATACCATTATCATTGTTGTAGTGCCATTTATATTAGGTGAAAGTACCTCATTACAGGAGTTCCTGTGATTATCACTGACGGAGTGTACAGGTGTGTATCCTTACTTTAACGAAACAAATCTACCAAATTTGGCAAAAATGCGTCGATTATTTTCGAATTTATGGCGATAAAATTTTGTCGGTCATCCGCTGCAGGCAGCTATAAGATAAATGTCCAACACCGGTATTTAACTTCAATCAGGTTTTCCGGGATTTATGTGATCGGATCTGAACTCAGCACCTCAAAGTTAGTAGAATCACACTTATGGCGTTCAAAAAGCGAGTTGGCACTTCTTGCACTTCCCTTGTTAGTAGTCGCATCTTCAAACTTCTACCGTTCACGGAAAAGAACTTGGGATTTCACTAATCCTTTGTTGCTTGTCGGAGAAATAATGAAAGGCATGAGTATATACTTCAGTCGTAATGCAATAACGATGAGCCCCTCGGCGCTACTCTTTCTGTATTCTAATCTGTCAAAATCCTTTTACGCTTACACGCAGTTTGTAGACAGGTAGTATTTTGTGTTCTGATGGAATAAAACCGTTGTAATGTAGAGTTTGCAGCTGATATCATTGCACTTACCTTACAGAGAAAATTTAGACTGTTATTAATGGCGAAATTTATCATAAAAAGACGTCAGTGTAATAAATGTGACTATAATATAATGTTACAAACACTTCGACATAACCGATTGCACAAACCAAAGTTAACTATTCTGCACAATATGGTTCTATACCCATGTGCGTATTAAAATTTAGTAGATTATGCATAATGCATATACTCATTTTATGATAATCAAACTTGCTACCCAGTGGTCTCTGAGAAAATGAAATGATAATCAAGATTTGTCAGGAACATTAACCCCACAGAGGTATTTGAGTTTCGCTTGATGGAAGTTTGAAAAGGTAAAGAGCTTTTTTATTTGGACACAAAAAATAGGCAATCAATAATCAATTATTCCATTATTTAATTGCTGGAAGGAACTTGTACGCTCACCGTAAATTATCATGTTATGACCAAGTAATTTAATAATACTGCAATCGACATCCCTTAATTTCTTTTTTGAACGGTGACAGTTGCTTGTATTAATGAGGGCCGCTGAGAAAAGGATAAGCAATCAGTTCAAGTGAATGAGAATGACGCACGTGCGACAAAGAAATACCTATAGATGTATTTATAGAAATATTGATGTAGAATGAAATAATATCATGTATGTTTTAAAGAATTGAATCCTTGAATGAAGAAAGTTTTGCTTTATGTCTATGTCGCATTTAATTTGGCCTATACTATAAATTACGATGTTCAATTGTTACAATGTCAGGTAAACGTTGCATACCAAATACCTGCATAATAGTTTGCATGCATTTTATATTCCCTTCCCAATGGAAGGAAACCTCTCCCGGCTTTTGACACATAATGAGGAAAATGATAGTTTTCTAAAATTGAGCGATAAAAGCGCAAAAATGAAACTTGTCATTATTTTGCTGTGTATAAAACAGCTCTAGCTCTAGTAGTGAAAAGGTAGAAGAACAATATTCTATGCACGCACAATTAATGCTTCAAGTAACCGCTATACTGCTTCTAATGTTCTCGGCTGTCATGCAATGGACGTTTGCGTGAGAGTCAGTCTCAACAACTAGAAACAAACGAATGGGATATATAAGTACGATATTCAAGTAATTATTAAGATAACTTCATAACAATAATTGTATAATCGACGCATTTAATGAAAGTAAGCACATGATAAGGAACATCATGTTATGAACGTTTAAACTCGCAGGACTTACACTTTTATCTCAATTGTAACATGTCATTATGTATTTTATAAAGAACTTCTTTCCGAATCTGATTTCTTACGATTAGTGCAGGATGCTTGCACTTTTTAAAGTCATTTGTACGTAATGTAAAATATAGATACACCTTAAGTAAATACGGAGCCATCCGCAAATGGGAATACTTGGTGTGCATTATTTGTATGTATTAAGTGTATTAAGGACACTTGAATTTCATAGGAATTGCAATTTGCAAATTGCAAGGATTTTGTTTAATCCATCTAGTTCTTATTAGGTCGAGATACAGAATTAATGCCATCCGTGTGCTATATATTACAATGTTTGAAACTATTCTATAAATTGATGTGAACTTACGAATTTAGTTCTGATTAGATATTTGGGGCTCTATGCCTAAACATCTTCCTTAAATGTAAGGTAAAGGTAGAAAATAATAATCATTAAACTACATATTATCATTGCAGTAAGATTTTAAAATGTTTGAAATGTATCTTTCTAGAAATCTGAACATTGTAACTTTCATCGGAAGAAGAATGGGCACGCTTCTGGTGGGAATAAATTAGTTTACTTGTTTTTAAAGCATTTACGTTGATTTTAAGGATAAGGAAGTGGATAACATAGCTGTTGTGATAATATATTGTTGAGACCTTGATTTCCTTTTTCGCTTTTTTTCCCAGAAAGCCTACTGATGAGCTTGAAAATTGTCGAGTGGAGCCGTTTAGTTCGTCATGCTTGTATTAAGCAAACATTGGCGTGAACTATCACATTTGCATAAACTCATCAAAAGGTTTGAGAAGCGCATGCGTACCTAGAAACTGTCAATGAGAAAGTGTAATGCAGTAGTTCTTACAATTGACGAACACGACGGTTCACAGGTAAGTTCCGCCGTTCTTCGTAGCAGCAACATCTTACAAGTAGGTATGTGCATGCATAATCTTACCCACCTACTACACACATATCACATGTAAGACGTTTTTTAGTTTCAAGCTATCATTGCTATCATTTGACAAGCGCATTGCATGTTGAGAGGGACGTTTCTCCGAGAATATTTTAACACCTTCAGGATAAAAATCTGTGTTTGCCGGTATGATGCGAGATTTCTCATTCGTAGACAGCATCAGCAAAAGGAATCTTTCTTCTGTAGCACAGTTCTCCTTCTGTAAGTGCCAAGTTCCCATCATCTCCTTCTGCGTTCTATCACGCCTCATAACGTTTAAAACTTTGATAACAAAGCCTCCCTCCAACTTTAAAATTAATTAGTTTTTTTGTTTGTTTTTGCAGACATTAGCACCTCGCCTCACTGCGTTTAGGCAAGTGATTTTGTACAGCGGTCCTGCAAAATTCACGGTCACTGCATGGTTTCAAATCCAATTAAGCTGCGGTAATTTGGGAAGAAATAAAACTAGCTATGCAATGAAATGGATTTCGTGGCTAAACAAAATAGGAAGTAAGTTGTAAAATTTGTGCAAAATGAGTTAGGTTTTCAATGACTTCATGTCTCCAGTAAGAAAATCTTCGCAGTTGTGTTCGTACCGGTCGAGTTAAAAAATGTGCTTGTGACAATTTTTTGCATGGACTTTGACGCTAACGTACCTGCGTATACAGTCGTCTGCGTGTGCAAATGGATTCTGCCACAATTGAGGTGAATAACATTAACCATTAATCATCGCATTGGCATAATCCTGTAAAAGTTTTTCAGATACGAAACACAGGAGCGGGACATTAGGAATCGTGACTACTTAAGCCGTCTTTTCAGTAGATTTATTACAATTTTGAAGTACGCCACAGATCAATGGCTTTAGTCTGAGTCTGAAAGTGTGAAATTGGTTGCATTTGTATCACTGAGTACAGCATAACGTTAAAAATGTTTTCATTAATATGTAGATAATTTGCCACTTGAAAGACATAGGATTCGTGCAGATACGGTACCTCTCTAGTTGACGTTGCTTCGTTAATCACCTTATTTTATATAACTCAGAATTCAACATCTTTAGTAACTAGCATTCTTTTCATGCATATAATATTATACAATCAAACGTGCGAACTAGTGTTAATTGATAAACGCATACTTCTTTACGACCAGGCAAATGACTTTTGGAGTTCGAGTAACTCTTCTTAGATTTGTACTTTTGTAACAAAAAATGAAAGAAACATGATACACGCAATCAGTCGCGAGCATAGGAATAGAAGTTATAAAAATAGAATATATTTAGGTAGTTATACTATGAGTATCTAGTGTCACATATGGATGTGCATTTTTTGTCGATGACAAACAATTTATTCGTTGGTCATCTGCATCTTGTTGATCCCGTTATCGACGGATCACGCTAGGTCTTACACATGATTAGCAGTTTTCATGAAAATGAGAAACGCAAACAGGAAACGGGACTTAGCCAGAATATTTTACGGTAACGAATTTCAGAAAAGGAAATAGAGAAATAAAACTCCCGTGAGTAATGATTTATGTATGGATTTGTCCATAGAACACTAATTAAAAATTCCTACACTGTTACGCTTCATGAACTGCTTTCTTGTCACTGTAAACAAAGCACAGAGATCATTATTTGGTTCGATCGTTTTACGATTATAGTCATATCAATAATCTCATGAGCACAAGGGTGGAATAGTATTTCAATACGCCCAGAATCGTTAATGTACCGGAGTTTTAATGGCGCCAGGTATATTTAATATGTTAATTTCGCTTGCAGAATACGCATATAGGTTTTGGTATAGGTTTGATGGTTTTTACAAGAAAATGTTATAGTTTTTCTCCTTTCTAGGTTAATACAACTTGTAATACACTTACAAGATATTATTATATACATTTAGCATCAAGGCATATATTTAGTGTCTGTAATATGCATTTTGTGTATCATTGTTGCTGCTGCTTTTCTTGTGTTAACCAAAGCATGAAATATGAGCTCATTCGATACATGTAACAAAGAAAGGGATGCTCATCTTCGTTTTCATTGTAGTACGCATAAAGCGCTGATACATCAGACCAAAACTTTTTACTTTTATGTTTTTTCAAATAGTGATATAAAGCTTTTCGCAGTTAGTTAAAAATCAGCAACCGTGCTGCACACAAGTTGCGGTAGTCTATTCAGTTTTTTTTGGCAAACTCGAAAGTTTACAGAAATACAATGGCAAAAGTAAATGATTTCTGTCATTGGTTCCGAACTGTCTAATACACCAAGCAAATCATGAGGAAATCACAAAGAAAAGTGTGCTCCAAAACAACATGACTTTGCTTTGCATAGTTAGGTGAATTAGTACAATTGAAAGTTTCTAAACTTCTTATACAATGAGCTACTCTTACGTAGTTGCAATAACATTATTATTCAACTTCCAACGGAAATTGCCACCGATAATTGCGACAGAGGTGGGGTTACCAGTTAAGAAGTACTGTGCGTATTGTAGAAATTAAGTTTCATTTTCTATCACCCTGTGTCATGATTCATGATATTCACGGTAGAAAGGAAAGATTAATCGTTAAATTTGATTGTCTGGAGTCATTGATAGTAGAGAGAAATCGTCCAATGACTTGGAGAAAATTTATGGTGTTTGATTGGAACTTTTTCTTTGATTTCATTTCAGTTTTTCAATGGAGGTTAAACAAGTTGTAGTATCGTCGTCACAGAGTTAGCAGTTGGGAGTTTGCAGTGCGGCCAGAAGTGTGTCGTGTTTTAAAAAAAACAACCAAAAACTGAGTAATTTACTGTGCTGTCAATTTCCCACGAGTAAAAACTTGTAAAAACGAGTCATTTTTCTTGCTGAAAGAAGCTAAATCTCAACTTCGCATTTGTGAAGTGTCTCTGCAGATCTCATCTCGGCAGCAATATGTGCCTTAAATTTTCGAGAACGTCGTTAATTGCCCTTGTTGTGGGGATCTATTTGGAGCTATCCAGTAGAAAGGGTAAGCTTTGATCCAATAAATAAAATATTATTACTTGGCTTCTTTTGACTGATTTATTCTCATCAAAAGACTGTAAGTATCGTTCAGAAATAAAATAAAATAAAGCAAATAAATAGTACATTGTTGTAGCTTGTATGTGAAGACAATAGTGTAAGACATAGTACACAGTATAAAAATAGATTAAAAATACCTATCTACGATTTGTAAGTTTAATATTGATAGTTTAATGTTTTGTAAAGGGTCAATAAGTAACAAGCAATTATCTTGTTAACATTTTTTAAAGTTCTATTTACGGAAAATTTGCTCATCAGTTGTAAATGATAAAGTAAAATATATATACACATACAGTATCAGACTAGTCATCGCACACGTTAATATGATTTAAATATATTTCAATGAATCAAGGTTGTTTAAACACGCTTAAAACAATAAAATCAACACATTAAGTCAAATTATTTATACATAGCTTTAAGTGAAGAAGGATGTAAACCTAGATAAAATGTCCTTTAAATGTGCTCACTGGGAATTATAATTTTCAAGTAAAACAGACGACGAATGTATAAATGTGCGTAGTAAGAATGTAATGACCCTGTTACTAATTATATAGTCTACATAGTTTAGAAGGATGATGATTTAGTAGCTGCTAGCAGTACGCACATTCAGAAGATGATTGTAATGGGCATAATAAGAAACGGTTGACAGGAAAACCAGGTCATTTAATTCAGGCCCAGAAATACATGCTTGAGAAACTTACACAAAATGCTATATAGCTAAAATACCTATTACTACGTTTTTTACGTATGTACCTATGTACTACTACGTACTGTAGCTATCGTCTATATTGTGTATATTCATGTGTGCTTGTATAAACAAAGTATTTTTCTAATGCTGTATTTTTTGTTTGTTTTATTTAACTTGATTGTGGTAGTAGTATTTCATTTTTAGTAAAGAAATATGTTGTACTAAAAGTATATAGACGAGCTTGCTTGGGTGGGGATATAGCAAAAAGTATATTCGTATATGTTGCAGGACTAGCAAATATTTACATTATGTGCTTACATCAAGATAATGTTTTGAACAGGTATATGTGACGATAGCCAATTAACCTCATCAAGTTATCAACAAGCTATTAAGGGTAATAACAAAACTGGGCCCTATCGACATGCTCATCATAACTGGAAAGGATGGGAAGAGTGGCTTCCCTCAAGTACAACAGCAGAAAATCAACAGAGACACAACCACGACATTCCATTCTCCCCTTCAGAACAAGCAAAATTACGTTACAGGAGAAACAGAACTGAAAAAACGGTTGCGGATAAACAGCAACAAAAGAGTCAATCTAGGAGCTCAAAAGACATTACTGAAAAGACTGGAAAGAACAATCTCCAGGATGAAGGTAATCACAATGCCGAGAATGATATGCAAAAAGCCGCACTTAAGATGCATTACTATGAATCTGACGACATGGTTAGAAGCAAGTTTCCACCTCTGCATGAATTATTGACTACATATTTAAGAATAGATTTTGATCTTTTTGAACTTGACGTTTTCTTGAGACCCGTTCCGACAAAAAGGAAGGCATGAGATAATAAAAGTACTACTGTTTGAGAATTGACATACCTAATCATATTATCTTCATTAATAACTTTGCAGCGAGCCATTTTCGAGCTGATTAAAAGAAATCATAAGTAACATTGATCAGATCAGTAACAAATCAGAATTGATTGATTACATATTATATACGTGATAACAATTTGCAGACGACAAAATACAAATACGCTTTATTTCACGAACATTTTGCAATAATCTGGGTAGTAAAATGACATAGACGCTTTATGAAAGTTATATTTTGTTCATTTATGTAAATGATGTTGATGATAAACTTGCGAATTTGTTCTGCAACTCATATCAATTCATAAATATGCCTTAATTTTTGCAGGAGATCCCACCCTTGACTTAAAAAGTGTACGCGACACAGCCAAAACTCTTGCCACATCACTACTGAATCATTTCATTTCATCCTGGTCATCTCCCTCGTCAAAGTCAACATCCGAGTCAACTGTTCACCGAAATAGTCGAGCAGTTTATCTGGATAATCTTGGAGAACGGCAGGATGGACCGAACATTGGGAAGCCAGAACGCGAGGCAAAAAGAGGAGTAGTTGACTGGATAGCAAGGCTTATCGGTGTTCAAGGAAAGACACTGGGCGAGTTTTTGCGTGAATATCAAGTTCATGTTCTGTATGATTTAGCTTTTACTTTCTTTAAGTGGATTTTCTTTCTTTACGCCGGTCTTCTTATACCTTAATGTTCAAACTGGCCATTATGTACGTACCTTTACTTTTAAAAAATCGAAATAGGTTCAAAGTTCCTATGTGCCACGCCACCATAAATACATACCATGTGAAATTGCTGCCGTTTCAAATTACTAAAATATTTACAGTAGCGTACAAGAAACGATACCGAGTTGCTAGCTTTAAAGATGTGACAACTTGCATTATACAACCCAAACAGTCTTCCATACGGAAAGTTTCTTAAAAACAGTTTGTATTGAGATTAGTTTTCTACATTTTGAAACTGTCATTTTCATACCGGTACCTTAATTTATAATCCATGTTAAAACGTAAACTAACGTGACAATGCAATACTAACTTGTACATGTTATTCATAAGGTTTTTGTTGTTGTTTTTTATTCATTGTTAATTATTTTTAACGGTATGTTACAGTCCATATATTATTATAATATAGGCAATGCTAATTAATGTTACCTCAGTTTTATGTATTAATAATTTTTCAGATCGCTTTTGTCGAATTTGTATATCTGTTAACTTGTATTAGAAGCAGTAAATCTCAAGTCAAGCAAATAATGAAGCACGTGCACATTACATACATTGTACACGGAGTATGCAAGTTTGCAAGTGGATTCTTTCAAATTTTCAAACATATTACTTATACATGCATCTACTGTCACCGACTATAAAATATATTTACGTCGATTCATTGTACATAATGACTATTTGTCATTTGACAATTGCCATTACTTTCGTTAATCTTCGGCATACAATGCACTATAAAAAACTCGTTGAAAGGTATATACCTACATACTATATTAGTTCCATTCAGTAGATTCAATGTCCTCTCCCTGAAGTTTCGTTTTCATTAAAGTACAGCAATAGGTTGAGTATAAAATCATGCAGATTCATTGAGTTTAATATGTCAACATTTCGTTAATTTATACAGCAGGTAAATATGTATTATCTTTTCCATCTTGACCTTTCCTCGATTTTAAAGGAATAAGATGATATAAATATAAAACGCCTTGGGATAAATATTATATTTGTTGTTTTCGTGCCTTTTAAAACAGATCTCCACACTGTAAATTTGTCAAATTATATGTCCAATTAATTTCTTATTAAAATCTATAACCAACACGCTAATTTTGTACAAATTAGTCAAGAAACGTGATTGAGGACGATAGCTCATTCACGTTTTGTTTTGTCCATGTACACACATTAATAGATTCTACGTAGGTATGCATATCTTTGAAAACTCACCACACAGTTTAGATAGATGCTTAGAGATGGCTACTGATAAAACCTATTGTGTGCATCGCGATCGTTGTAGGTAGGTATGAATGTCTTATGTGCTAGTTATTATTATTGTGGGTAGGTGACAATCAAAGACAAACGTAAGCTAAGCGCAGTCTAACTGACCACCATGGTCATCTGTCCTTTACGTTCATTTCTTGTGAATGGAAGGTGAGAATTATTTGCTTTGTTTTATGATCATGTTCAAAATGCGTTCATTTACATAAATGAGCGTGCTATTTGTTATGCAAGCGGTTGACCTATCGTAAAAAAATTGTTCAACAATAGTAAGCCCAAGGAGGAGTGCCTTAATAACAATAATAATAACTATCACTATCACCCTCTGCTTCTCAACTGTCGTTTCTTCTTATTATACTTATTGGTTCTTTTGTTACCCTTTCTGATTATTGTGATTATGAATGAATGTGCGTGCTGTCGTTTTTCTATGAAAGCCGCTTGCCTCTTATTATTACGAATACATATTTTATCAATAGCACATTGTTATCATATCGCGGCTTTAAAATGCATGTTTGAGCCTTACACAATAATTAGTCGAGTCACTTCTTGAACATCCGTATAGCCCAGAGGGAGACGAATCTTGTTAGTTTTCGCTATTGAGCAACCTACTAAAAATGCTTGGTTAGTTCAGAGTAGAGATTGCACTCTTCTTGAAAAAAACTCATCTTCAGTTTCCATCTTCAAAGTGTTTAATTTATACATGCTCTTACGTGACTACTGCCTACTTGAAGGTAAGTGGTTATGCAACATGCAATTCTTCTATCCACAACAGTCATCAAAACAAGCGTACATGAAAATGTCTCTTTTGCCTAGAGCTGACCACTGGTTGAATAAATCGGTACATCCTCACAAAATCTGTGAACTTGTGAAGTTGTGATCAGTTTGCATCTGAGACGTGGCATCGCATGATTACAGCAACTTACCCATATTAGTAAAACGTAAAATATCAAAGAAAAGCTACATATGTGATTGTCTACCTTTCATGTGTACTTTCTTGATCCTTTAATTTTATATGCAGAAAATGATTAGCCTATTCAGGCGTCAATTCCTCAAAATGTCTCAATTTGTGTCCGTGGTTTTAGTTATTCAAGTAGTGTTAGCGTTCACACAGAATGTTGTAGCTGTTCCTGTTGCGGCTGTCAATGTCAATTGTCCTGTTCCAACTACAAGTGCCGAGTTTGGTACGCGAAAAGTTCTTGATCTTAATGAGATCAAGGGACATAAAGTTCGCTTACAATTTTTCTATCCAAGTGAAGATTCTTCAAGAAGGCTACTTGAATCGATGGAATCCACTACAACATTGAGCCCATCTGGCACGATAATGTACAGAGCCAGAAAGGATGCAACCGACAACAGCTCAGTAGTAGTAGGAGGAAGTGGGGAAATGGGAGACACCGTAGACGGATCGGTTGAAATAGACTCGGACCTATACACCCATGATATTTACTGTCAGTGGACGTTCCGGGTAAGCCGAATATGAAATATTTCTTACATGTACAACAAAGTCGAGGTCTATAGAAAAGTAAAGAATTCCGCGCATTGTCATATTGAAGAAACATTGTAATTTATTAATGCGGCATACTTTTTGTATGAAACTGTCTACACAACAACTCAACAATGGAAATGTGCCTACAGGCTGGCAATGAATCACAGCTTTTGTCGTTAACATTTGAAAAACTATCAGCTCCGTATTCTGATAACTGCGAGCTTGCCTACATTGCACTTCAGAAAGAGGATGGATACGAGTCACGGTGGTGTGGAAATAGGCGACAGGTGTGCACTTAAAACCTAATCAAATTTACATGTTATTAATTTGTTAAATGCTAATGTTCATTAAAAAAATAATGAAGGTTAACTTTGTCCTGCATCCAGGCAAGATAATTTTCAAAACTGAAATCGTTTAACTTTTTGCAGGCGAATGCTCGCCCAATGTCGCTGCTTGCAAGATCAAGCGCAATGATTACTGTGTTCCGAAGTGGAAAGGCACCTCTGTTACCTCCAACAGGATTCAAGGTTTCGGTTAAGGAACTGGATGCCAACAGTCTACAAGGAATCGAAAACTCTTTAAGAGTACTGTTTGGTTAAGCATGAACTCTCTGAAAAACTGAAAATTACTACAAGGGAGTGTATTACACAATCGACTCCAGCATTGGTGTTCAATAGTGACTTTCATTCAACTTTAATCTTACACATAGACAACATAAACGCATTCACGTGAAAATGATGCACCTCCAAAGTGTACATGTGTGTTCACTGTTCTGCAAAAAAAAATTGCAATAAGATTGAAAACGACAAGTATGATTCTGTTTATGATATGATAAGCGCATCGTGATTGTTCTGATAGAGCTATTCTCTGCTCTGCGAAAGAGAATTTTATGAGATTTTAATGTACCTAACTCGTTCTTGCGTTGGCCTCTTACAATTAAAACAAATAGTAAAATTTAAACAGCGACGTCTTCAGTTCATTTCATCTATCTCTTTGTGTTTCCTTTCCTGTTTACACATATGTAGTTAAATATACACGAAGTCTTATTGAATGTGCAAAATATATTGACCCGTATATGTAACTTGCTACATGTGCCGGATTTGTGATGATGATCCCGTTTTTCCTAACACTTTGCCAAAGTGCCAATTAACAATAAATTTTTGAAGATCAGGTCTTGTTCGATCATCTCTGACGTATTTTGTTGAAATTTAATATTTGGCAAGTGAAATGAAATCTTCAATTGAAAATCATGACAAAGTAGTTATTTCAGTAAGTACATAGGTAATATATGTAACACATTTTATTACTTTTAAATAGAGGTATTTAAATTCAATCTTAGATACAAGTTAAAGTAATAGGGAACCAGCCCATGTATGATTTGTGCGTAATTAGCTTAACTTGAAAACAACAAAACTGTAAAGTATTAAATACGTTGTATGTACTTTGTATTTAGGTATAACCAAGTTAATAAATCTATTAAATAGTTAATGATAAAGCTGTATTCATTACATCGTTTATTTACACTAAAACAATTAGAACCCGTAAAGGTTACCCGTATTATTAACATTATATGAACCGTTTAGCAATATTAATTCTAACATGGACCTTGGTTATATTCGCATCCATACGTGAGCAACAACGTGGTCAGCCATGAGCATAACGTTTCCAAGAAATCAGTAGCGGTTTGTCTGGACACCAAAAAGAATGATCCAATTCGAAGACGTAGAGGTTGAATGGATGCCATCATGATCCTTTGTTCCTTCATCACTTTTGTTGGTATGAGTTGACACAGCTCACGCTGGATGAGTTCGTTAGAGTTGCACATTCTGCTCACTTTGCACAAGCCAAGAGATGTCAAGCTGATGCAAAAGGTTTCCGCTAATGACAAGATCATTGAGAAGATTATGCCCAACTCCCCATAAAACTTAATTACAGTGAAAAGTCCCAGAGATGAGATCATTGTTGTGACAGACAAGAGAACAGGTAGAACCAAGGATTCCATTATAGCTTTATATGAGGACGTCACAATGTGTATCTCGTTACAACATTTTTGCACAAATCTTAGCTCCTCGATTCTTGTGACTGATGCTGATAGGCAGGCTATTTTGTTGATTCTGCATCTGCATACACATGTTTACAAATCAAGAAAACATGTAACAACAAACTAGGTATACTAAAATTGTTTTAAATATCGTATGTTTGCAATTTTACCTCATGCTTTGCGACAGCTTCTCAACAACAATTGTGCAGTCTACTATGAAATATGTGTAGAATCCCATGATGATGAGGAAGGTGTACAGTGCATACAGGTCCATGACTAGGAAGAAAGCTTGGATTAGTTTATTGTTGGCAGTGTCAAGGTTCACGAACATGTTGACAGGAGCTTTGCCCTTGATGAACAAAGGGATTGCGACCAGCACGATCAGATGAAGTGTTCTCAGGTATCCTTTCCAGAATATCTCAAGCAAATGGATAGTGTTTTGAGTATCAAAATCATGAGCTTAATAAAAAGTGAAATCAACATTTTAGCGTATCTTGTTATGACATTAATGTGAGATTGAGATTATGGCCTTGTGTAAATATCACAAAGACAAGAATTTAGCATCTTCTTAGTACTATACCTATTTCCACTCTAACTCGCCACAGGTACGTATTCATAAAAGCCACAATGTCGCCAGCGTGGTAAACATTATTGAAGCTAAGAAGTACAGCTAATGCAAAAAGAACAAAGAATAAACACTCCACCACTGAATGTATCTTGTTGGGTCCCTCCAGAAGCTCCTTCCTCAGAGATAAATAAAATTTAAAGCTGGCGTAGCCAAACACAAGGATCAGGTTTGTGAAAAAACACGCTTTTCCGGAAATGCTGTTCACTTGTAGTCGATGCTCGTGGTAGTCCCAGTCAAAGGGGAAGAAATTGAGACGGGTTCCAATGTACAAGAGATAACTGAGGGCACCGCAACTAGGCACCTTACTTTTCCCCTGGGTGTCTTCAAATATTGTGATTGACAAATCTATTGGCTTGGAATATTTGGATTCTGGAGAAATTTTCATTGCGTTCACGATGGGAAATGGCAATTTGGGTGTAGCGTATAAATTATAGGTCTTGTGGGGACTTTGGATGTGTGACGTAGATAAACTATATATAATTCTACATTTTAAATGGCAAAGTAATTGTTAATCATCCAGCTGCTTTAAAAGTCATATATAATGTGAATGGCTTGATGTAGGTGGGTAGAGAGCTAAATATTACTACATGGCCTTATTTATGAATGTGCGTGAGACACCTCACGCACTTTTTCAGGGAAGATACTGAAATGAGTTGTGCGTGAACTCCCTCATTTAGTGCGTGCATGCCTTGCCTCATCCGAAGCTCCAGGACTGGGAACATAGACAAATAATATTTTTGTTGTGTGCGTAGTGCGTATACCCACTCAACGATACAACGATTGAGAACGCATAACATCGTCCTGTATCCTCGCACGTGGAGGAGGATGAGCTTAAGTGGGGAAAGTATGTCAAAAATCAACAGGTACATGGATGAAAAGGGGATCACAGAATATTTAATAGAAGCTTCCAGTGAGCTTAAATGAAGCTCCACGTGCGGGCCACCAAATTCATACACAAGTCAGAGTAAGAAGGGAAGAAAAACCACCAAGATGGTCATTCGAATGGAATTTTCTTTTGCCATGCAAGAAAAATGCTGGAAGATATAAATTACATAGTATAAAATGGCTTTGGATTATTATTATTGGTATTTTTACGGTTACAGTTTTTATTTTAATATCAATTTCAACTATATGTAGTCAACTGCCGATACGCAATGCATCAACTCTCAAACGTTTAGCATAGAAATTAGCGATGATATTTTAAAATATTTCATAGTTTATTTGTATTGGGACCAAAACTATTTCGGCATCATTTTTTCAGTTGCCAAATTTTTATATTTTCAATCATACCGTATTATTGGTATTTTAAATTAAACGGCATCTGTGAATCACGTAGAATCAGGACAAAAATATTAAGGTAACACATTAAGTTTCCAAGTAAAACATTTTCGTATGCAATTCGCTAGTCTCGCCAGTAGTCCAAACTGACATGTGCTTCTTGTTTTTTTTATTATTGCAAGGCAGGATATTATGCTGAGCACGTTAAAAGATGGAGTTATGGTCAACTCTATGCAGTATGCACACCTATGTATTCTGACGGTTAGACATTAATTATTTTGCGTCTTTGCGACAAAACTAAATAAAATAATAATGTATACGGTCAACCTTTCCATCGCAAAGGTTCTAGTACTTTTCTCAACTTTCAACCCACTAATTTAGAAGATATATCTTGCAAAAATAAACGAATTGGTAGCTAATCATTCGTTTATATATATGAAATATAAAGTAAGTGTATTATTATTTCAATAATTTGGAGTGTATTTCGGCATTAATTTCATAAGTAATGCAAAGATTAAGTAAAATCAGACTTTTAAATTATACCACGCTACAGTAATGATATATTTGTATTTTTAAAGTGAAAATGCAGTCATTACGAATTTCAGTTAACAATTCAAATGTTAATTGTACTGATAGTCATAAGATTTTACACATTTTCAAATGGATAATATGTCAATTAGGACACAATAATATTTTCAAATTGACATCTTACATTATTTAAAATGATTGGTGCTGTTGCTGAAAGCGCACTGTCATACATTTTGAAACATGTGCATACCCGTCACGAGAAGTGGTAAACCTGCTTTCACAAAAGATATTGTAAAGATGTCATTGTCAAAAACGGAAGCTAACAAATTGGGCTTCTTATGAGTAAAGTATTGTGTGATCTTTTACTTTAAAAACTTGGTTGTCAGCATTCAATGGAGTAATGCAACGATATCTCATTTAATCAATATTGTACAGATAGCATAATGATATCAATGATTCTCCAACTTTGTCGTAACTCTAAGTTATTTTTATTTAAAATACATATAAGCAAAAACAAAGCACTTTTATCGTTTGTATACATAGGTAAATACAAAAGCTTAAATTGTGACATGCTGTTCAGATCCATCTGCGTGGTAAATATATCTTTTAAAGGAGCACATGATTATTAAATTAGTTGACTGAAGCTTGCAAACTTTCTGTTAAGGTATGCATATGCACATACATTATACATTAACTAGTCATTATTTATCAAAGGATAAACCCAACTCTAACGTGAGTGAGTATAGTCATAGCCTCTTCACGATCAAGAATGTATTTAACGCAGATCAATTTTTCGAAGTTTTGTTTCATTTTAGAGCAATGAATATTTAAAATGGGTAGAAATAGAAGTGATCTCGTAACTTATAAAGATTGTCGATCCACAATTTCATTCTGTCAGAAGAACATTGTATCGCTCAAGGCATGTCTATAAAATGTTTTCTTTTTTGAAATGAATAACAAAGCGAAATTTTTATTACACATTGTAATATGTACGTCCATGTTATACTCATATCGCACATTCAGGCAGTGTTTTAGATCTTCCAGCATTATTATATTGTCAATATATCAAATTGAGACATGAAGACACATTCCATGAAGCGAGTTTATTTTGCTGTATTATTATGACGCATAATGTGTCGTACTATATTTTACGCCTCCTTCTGGTAGGTTTCTATTCTCGTAAGGCAATTTTACGCCAAAAACTGAATAAGAAGAAGCAGATTTTCACGTTGACTGCTCATCAAAAATATAAAGTATGAAAAACGCCAACGCACAAGTTCCATGAAGCACACATAATTATAACGACGTACTTTCACGTTACATTGGTTTGCTGTGTTTCCTATTTCTTCGAAGTAGCTTCACTGTGCTTACTAGCCATCATTTCCCAACTTTCCCGTGTGGATTTGTCGTTAGTCGTTTGTAGAACATACTCCTAAGCTAAATAACAGCACAAGTAATAAAAGCTGTGTTAGTGGAGAGGAACGTTTTTTTTACTTTTGCTTGGCTTTTCTGTCTGTTGAAGTATTTGCCATTTTTGAACTCTGCCTAATACATTGGCATGATGGCAAGCATATTATGTTATTTGAAGTTGTGTTTGTGTGCGTCCACTACACAACGAAACATCCATTTATGATAAAGAAAATCAATACGGTATGTAGGGTCTCATCATTATCATCATTGGAGTACACACAAGACACAAACTCATGCATGCATATTATAGACACACGACCAATGTAATCTGACGGAGGAAAGTTACAATATCCTTCACCAACGAACCAGAAGTATGGCACCACCTAATAAACAACAACTACTCCACATTCGAACATTCGAATGCGTGTACATTACGTGTCTTGTCGACTTTCGAAAAAGCAGCGAATTTGGCTACGAATAATATACGCATATGTATTATACACGTATGGACAATAGAAGGTTGGTGAAAGCAGGGCAAATCATATATGTATAGGCAATGTATGACCAAAAACTCTCAACCTTGTAACTTTATGTTTAAATAAATACATCATTTCACAGAAAACAACAATACGTTTAATATCAGCAACGTTCTTCACCGTTACTTAAGCTTATTATGGTTGTTTGTTGTTTCCTATTGAACATTGAGATTTTACAAAACTCCTGCGACTTTCTTGTCAATAAAAACACCCAAAAGAAAGACTGTTTTCATATGATGACATACCACATTGCTGTCGATAATCTATGGAAATCCCGTGTATAGTCATCTTATAATAACCATGCAATACTATTGTAGTATAGTGAAATCATAATAAAACTCTCAAGGATGCAGAATTAGTAGTAATGTTTATATTAATTACAGCAACAGCAATTGCAAAACCAACCCAGTGAAAAAATACTAGAGAGAAAGCAATTGCCGGCGTATTACAAGATGGAATATCATATACACGGAAAAGGCAGACACAATGCAAAATTTATGCTATGAACTGGTGGATATAAAACGTGTGAAGCACAGCATTATATCCTTCTTCCTGCTGCTCAACTCTAAATAACAAGTTGTTGGAAGACCGGAGGAGTGAGCAACAGTCGAAAGGGATTTTTTTCTATTCATTTACTCAACGGAATCACCCCTCTCTCTCTCTTTCTGCTCCTGTCTCGCTACTAATCCCTTTCAGAAAAAAACATAATATTCACATTCCAGTGTATTCATATAAAGGATGGCCCATTACATTATTTTAGAGTACACATTTAAAGATGATGATAGTAATATATATGGTGCTATCATGCGATAAACACACTTGTAGAGTATACGGACACATGGGTTTGACCACACAACAACCACCACTTACACGGGAGAAAGGAAAGTGAAGAACACTCTCAAACTCAAGTTACTACCACCGCATCAGCAACCAAAAAGCCAGAAACAGGCTTCAGCTAGATAAAGGAGAAGCGACTCATCAGGTAGTTTGACAGTGTAGTAGTCAGACCACATGAAAAGCACAAAGGGCTTTGTGAGTTTATCTGGGGAAAGTCTTGCGTTTATTGGTTCACTGCTGCTTATTTTCACAAAATTCTGTGCTCATCCGTTGTCCGTCCCAAGAATAACGTTGCTGCGTGGCTATCAAATGCAGGAAAATTAAGGTCTACTGTTGACTGTGTTTACGTAACTTAATACAACATATAATATTATTGCCCTTTTGTAGATTGCTGTTATTGAGCCGGGGTGTTATGCACGCCCATTAGACATGTAATATCATTCTGTTGTACATTTTTGGTAAACTTTCTAATATCCTAAAAAGTAGGAACGAATAAGGCAAATAAAAAATTAATGAAAAGAGAGAGTAGAAATAATAACTAGACATTTTCCAATGATTTTCCTTCCTGCTATTGCTTCAGGTTGCCCGTTCCCTTCTGTTTGCATTGTAATGAAACTAATACATACTTTTATTAATATACATACGTGCACAGAAACCCCATCATAGTGAAAAAACAGGAGACCGTTACTATTTCTGTACAGACTGAAGTACAAGACTGGATATATAGGCTTATAACTTTTGTCTAATGTACTTTAATAAATTATCGACTTTTTGTTTATGATTCATTGCTTTAAAATGGCTGTCGCTGTCAACTCTTGAGTTGTTTCAAGTCGGTCGGGATCGTCGTTATTACGCTCAATATAACAGATTTTAGTTCCTCTTCAGTTTCATAGCAAGTGCTCTTCATTAAACGCCAAGTGTGTTGACACAATGAAAATTAACAGAGTTGGTGTAGATAAAGGCTTTTGACATGTGTAAGTGAAGTGATCATACACTTTGGTTCACTGTGGCGCCTGTTTCCAAGATGGATAAACCCGAGGAGCGTCCCATGTTTCGGCCTTTTACAAGGGAGTCCCTTGTAACCATCGAAGGTCGAATTGCCGAGGAGTACGCAAAAAAGAAGGAATTGGAAAAGAAGCGAGCAGAGGAAGGGGTTCGTTTTTGTTTTTCGCAATGCTTATTGTTATACATTGTTTATTAATCGTATCTTTGCCGAAAAGCACTTTGCTGTCACTGAAGGCTGATAGTATTTAATTGAAAATATTAATTCTATATGGCAATCTTAAGTTATTATTAGTAACACCTTCAAACATTTCTTAGTATACGAACTGACTTCCTTGATTCATTTTTTATGCAACTACCGGGGAAGAAAATACAGAATCCGCTAATTAGTTTTATTCCATTTTTTTCAAGACCAAGGTATCATTTTTGGCATTCGCTCTGAATTTAGTCGGCATTGCTACTTGAGAAACGGTTTAAGAATAAATTTCAATGATCACATCCACTGCTATCACGTAATTCTTATGGCTAAATTAGGTTTTATTAGTGAACTGATGTTCTATACAACCAACAACCGCTGAACTTCTCTTTTGCTCATTTAACCTTTAGTCATTCCACACATTTGACCGACTTACCAGACAGGAATATACATTTCTTTGAGTTGATTGCATACATCATAAAACATGTATAAAATCACAATATTAAAATACTTCCCGTACAAAAATGTTCCATGTATCTTGTTACAAGTATATGCGCAAGTATTTTTACCTATACAAGCGTGAGCAAAACGTAGTTACATGAGTAAAGTCATAAAATTTCTCGTAAAATGGCGTTTTTGTTCAGTTGACATATACTAGCGCATTTTTGTAATATCACCACACATTTCTCACGTATGACAGCAACATAATTACAGATTCATCCAAGAAAAATGATTTTACTCGTGTCAAGACACGTATCATGGTTTGTCTCATTCCACCCCGTAAAGATGTAGGCCGTTGATATTGTATCTTCGTCCGCACATTTACTTGTTGTTTACTGAAAGTAGTGCATAAACTCATGTAACACGACTCCATTTAGTAGGAAACATTTACTTAGCTAGTTGTTATCTATTATCGGTACAAAGTTTATCTTGAATTTAGGTAATTGCTTATATCTAATCATTTCTGGCGAAACTTGCTTTTGCATCTTCTAAAGAAACAACCGCGATATGATGACGATGATGACGAAGATGGCCACGGCCCTGATGTATACCTGGAGCAGGGAATGCCACTTCCCATTAGAATGTCTGCTGCGTTTGATATGGATTTGGCAGGAATTCCTCTGGAAGATTTTGACCCGTATTATCAAAACGTTGCTGTAATTTGAAATATTAGAGTTTATTTACTGATAATAATAATTGTTGTATAGTATGTATACATGACATGCCTCCTGTTTTAATTGTAAATGGAAAAACTGTAATAGACCTTCGTGATCGTCAGCAAGAAAAAGGACATTTTCCGGTTTAGTGCAACTAAAGGAGTCTACCTTCTCAGTCCGTGGAACCCTATAAGACGAGCTGCAATAGGAATTCTAACCCACTCACTATTCACGCTATGCATTATCTCAACCATTTTGACAAATTGCTTGGTGATGATCATGCCGTCTAGTCCTGTCACAGAGTCAACAGAGTAATGATTGATTATCTTATCCAATTGAGTAACCTGTCAGTGCTCTTATTATGTTAGCATGTTATGTTTGGATACATGGTCAGATGCCATGTTCTATTGAATTTCGGAATGACTCCTTTCTCCTTTCTTTGAACTTAGGGTGTTGTTTACGGCAATCTATACTTTTGAGTCTGCAGTGAAAGTAATGGCTAGAGGTTTCATCCTAGAACAATTTACGTATCTTCGTGATGCGTGGAACTGGCTTGACTTTGTTGTCATCATGCTTGCGTAAAATAAACCACAATAATTATACTTTCTACTTTGCCCAACAACTTATACTATCATATTTTTCCCATGAGTTTATAACAGCTTAATGTACATGCAAATTTTAGGTACGTGACAATGGGTATAAACCTGGGAAATTTGGCAGCTTTGAGAACTTTCAGAGTGTTGAGGGCTTTGAAAACTGTGGCTATTGTACCAGGTACAGTTTTTTAGATCTTGCATGTATAGAAAAAAATGAAATGGCTCGCCAATATATGAAAACTATATAAGCTAAGATTTCAATATTATTCTTATCCCCGATTATTCGTCATTAAAAGGTCTGAAAACCATCGTTGGCGCTGTCATTGAATCCGTCAAGAATCTTCGGGATGTCATAATTCTGACAATGTTTTCACTCTCCGTATTTGCTCTGATGGGGCTTCAGATCTACATGGGTGTATTAACACAAAAATGCGTGCGAAACTTTCCTGAAGAAGATATCATGCTCAACGATGAGAACTGGCATTCGTTCGTGTCAAATGAGACAAACTGGCATTCCAGAGATCCGGAAAAAGGAATCTTCACTTTGTGTGGAAATTCTACAGGAGCTGGGTAAATCACAACGGCCTTACTGCCATATTAAAAATCTCTAAATCATTTCATACTTCATAATATATTCTCCGTCTTTTGTAGAGGGTGCCCTGAAAATTACACGTGTTTGCAAGGTTTCGGAAAGAATCCCAACTATGGCTATACGTCATTTGATTCATTCGGATGGGCTCTGCTTTCAGCATTCCGTCTTATGACTCAAGACTTTTGGGAAGGCCTCTATCAACAGGTGAGTAGTATTATACTTTTTAGCACATTGCATGGACAAATTTACGCTTTATAGAATGAAACTTGCATGTATAGGGATATATTTATGTAAAGTCCGGACATCCGGAGTCCGGGCTAACTGAGATTGATTGATGTTCGTTTCTTGCGTTTTGTATAGATTCTTCGAGTTTGCGGACCATGGCACATGCTCTTCTTTATTGTAATAATATTTCTAGGATCCTTCTATCTTGTGAACTTAATTTTGGCTATTGTCGCCATGTCTTATGATGAGCTCCAGAAGAAAGCGGAAGAGGAGGAAACGGCCGCGGAACTTGAGGCGGAAGCAATGAGAGTATGAGCATAAAAAGTCAATTGACTTAAAGTACAATTTTACATATTTCCTTCATGTTATTGAATGTTCTATAGGCAGAAGCTGAGGAGGCAGCAAGAGCTCAAGCGGAAGCAGAGGCTAAACAAAATGGTGGAGGAGATCCCGGTGAAGATGATCGGGATGGAGAAAGTATGGCACGGCGATCCATTTATTCAGCTACAAGTTATACAGGTGCAAGAGATGATACATCATTGAAATCTGAATTTGGTGAAGAAACCTTGGTTGGGAATAGCTACAGCAAAGGATCTAGAAAGGTAGGTGTTTGAAGGGAAAATTTGTACATCCTTGAAATTCCAAGCAAAAGAATGTAATGCATATGAGTAGTGGGTATGACTAAGCTACCAGAGATAGACGTGGTGAATTATATAAAAAATCCATTAAGTAAACTTTTCATGTTCACTGTTTTTACAGGCTAGCCTGAGTTTGCCAGGTAGCCCTGGATCAACATTACGAAGACGATCAAAAACTGGCAGAAGACGGGGAGAGAAAGTGCTGTCAACTTATATGGATGCACAGCAGCACCTGCCATACGCCGACGATTCAACAGCAGCCACTCCTTTGTCTGAGGACAATGGTGCTATTATTGTAACAGATTACGGAAGAGGTTCGTCTTTACAGCTAGAAGTTTTTGTTTTCCCTATGCGTGTAGTTTGGCTTGCTTTTTGGTAGCATACCTAGGTATTCCTATAATTAACCTGCCATCGTAGAAGCTGCAATGCTAGCGCAATGCCCAATTTTACATAGGTCTAGGATCATGCAATTCTTCCTCGTACAATTCTCACGGTTCAAGATTGACCTTTACTTCTCATATGGATATATCAGGTCGTGGTGCGCTTGGAGGGAGTCAACCGATGGTGGTTACGAGGGAATATCAAATGAAACAGAGGATGACAAAGAGCTACAGAAACGTTACGGTATATTTAGTAACCTCCATTGATTGTAATTCGAGCTTTTATAACGGTTTGTCAATTATTTGCTTTAACTTCATAGGACTCTGGGAGTCCAGTCGATGAATTAATGACAAGTAGCAAGTACGTCGCAACGACAGACGAAAATTACGAAACAACTTCCCCACCTGAACAACAGGATCCAAGTGTGGCGGTAGACATGCATGGTAAACGCCCAGTCACTTTTTAAAATCAACATTTATGATCACATAAACTACGAATGCGAATAACAATGTTTCAGATGTAATGGTGCTAAATGATATCATCGATCAAGCGGGAAGACAAAGTAGAATTAGCATTTCAAGCCGAGTTAGTGAAATTCTAGGTTAGTTTTTGTGCAATTACTTTGTTTTATATTTGAGGTGCAAATGTCCCACTTTAATTGGCATGCCCTTTCGTTCTTTATTAGATGAGAATGCGAATGCAGTTAAACCGAGACTTAGAGAGAAAATCTTTCGTGGATGCTTACGATGGTAAATAATTTAAAATCATCTTTTTAAACTGGGGTCAGTCGATTTGACAGCATTTTTACTGGCTTAGTGTTGACACATTTTGCGTTTGGGACTGTGGATTTCCGTGGAGCTTTCTTCAAAAATGCGTCGCTTTCATTGTATTTGACCCGTTCGCTGAGCTGCTGATAACAGTGGCCATTGCAATAAATACTCTCTTCATGGCTTTGGACCACTACGGTCTTAGGGAGAATGTTTCAATGGCCGCAACATTGAAAATCGGAAATACAGTAATGTTAACAATGTCATTGGACTATTGCATTGCATACTGCATGGTTAATTGCATAAATGATCTTAAACATCAAATCTTTTCATCAGGTCTTCTCTACCATTTTTACAATTGAATGTGCCATGAAACTAATCGCTATGAGTCCAAAATACTACTTCCAAGTTGGATGGAATATATTTGATTTCATTATTGGTTAGAATTTATGTACTACACTATGCATAAACTGTCCATTAGATATAGGTTTCTAGAACGAGAATTAATTCAATACTTCTGGTTTATAGTGGCGTTGTCCCTCTTGGAAATGCTCTTTGAAGACGCTGGACTTCCAGGAATCAGTGCTCTCCGATCTTTCCGTTTGGTATATTGATGATAATTACTAAAGTCAGTCATTTCCCCAAGTACTAAAATTGAAGACATTAACTTGCACTACTTTCTTATTATTACAGTTACGAGTTTTCAAACTTGCCAAATCCTGGCCCACTTTGAATCTCCTCATAAGCATCATGGGCAAAACGATGGGGGCTTTGGGCAATCTCGTATTTGTCCTCATCATCATCATCTTCATTTTTGCTGTGATGGGCATGCAACTGTTTGCAAAAAACTACTACGGTAATGAATGAAATATTGTATACACGGTAATCATAGGCATACACTGTAGCCCCTCATTTTATGCAAAAGGTTATAACGGTTATCGTTTTATAATTCCAGATAAAGTCAAGCTATTTCCCGGTCATGAGCTACCCCGGTGGAATTTTACTGACTTTTGGCATTCCTTCATGATAATCTTCAGGGTGCTATGTGGTGAATGGATTGAGTCAATGTGGGATTGCATGCTTGTCGGAGACGCCTCCTGTGTACCATTCTTTCTGGCCACTGTAATCATTGGAAATCTTGTTGTATGTTCCATTTAGATATACACTTCATCATCGCTCTAGATCGTATACAAGATTTCAAGCTCATGTTTTTTTTAAATGCAGGTTCTCAATCTCTTCTTGGCCCTGTTGCTCAGTAGTTTCGGCGCATCCAATCTCTCTTCGCCCCAGGTAGATGCAGAGACCAACAAGTTGACGGAAGCTTTTCACAGAATCGGGAGATTTAGTCGGTATGTGAAATACTCTCTCCGGAAGTGTGCCTCAAAGGTATTTGGGGTGTGCATCAAATCAAAAAACCAAGTGTCGGATAATAGTGAGCACATGAATGGGGAAAATGGTGGTATGATTTCCAGCTACAACAACATTAAAGGAGCAACAGATGAAAATGGTGCATATAACACTAATGTAAACAGCACGTGGTCACTTAAAATGATATGGCATTCACTCATCATTATTATATGGTTGACAGGTAGCGAAGTAAAAAAGAAGCCACGGTTAAACCAAAAAGCTAGATTGGTCATGAATGTAAATAAACTGGCAGCAAGTGGTCCCTCCCCCGCGGTCACTGTCACTGATGGCCATATTGAAAATGGCAAGACAAAAATTAAAGAGTCACACAGTCATTCTGCTGGCATCGAAGGGGACAGTGTTAGCATAAAATCTTACGACTCGCATAGAACTGTCGCTTCCAATAAGGAATATGATGAAGGTAATTTGAAAGAGTATATAGCTAAAACGTTAATGCAAGATATTGTAATCAAATTATCTACTATGAACCATACAATCCATTGTGCTTTAGATGGTATTGAAGAGGATACTTCTGTCCAAGATTTTGATGGACTTGAAGAACAAGAAATTGATGAAGAAATGGCTGAAGCTTTGGCAAAGACAGAGGATGAGGAGGAGTATCCTGCAGACTGCTTTCCTCCCGAGTTTTACGAACGATTTCCTGTGTTTGCTGTTGATGACACACCATTTGGAATCGGCTGGGCACACTTAAGACTAAAAACATTTAGACTGATTGAAAACAAATACTTTGAAACGGCAGTCATTATCATGATCTTATTATCATCTCTTGCATTGGTAAATACGTCGACTCACAGTTCTTGTGCTTTGTGATGATGAAGCAATATTTCTATTCATGCAAATCATGAAAACAATTTTTGCTCGCTGTAGGCCCTAGAGGACGTCAATTTACCGAAGCAGCCTGTACTCACGGACATACTATATTACATGGACAGAATTTTCACTATAATTTTCTTGCTTGAAATGTTGGTAAAATGGCTAGCCCTGGGTTTCCGAACCTATTTTACTAATGCATGGTGCTGGTTGGATTTTACTATTGTGATGGTGCGTATCCCGTTCTCTTTGCATTGAAAACGTTGGGAAATGTTTCATTTATTTAAGGCATAACTAATGCAATCGATATTCAACTTTATTTCAATTTATAATCATGAATCCATAGGTATCACTAATCAACTTTGTCGCAGCATTAGCAGGGGCAGGAGGTGTGCAAGCATTTAAAACAATGAGAACCCTTCGAGCTCTAAGACCACTTCGAGCAATGTCCAGAATGCAAGGGATGAGGGTAAACTCAGCATAAATTTACATCAAAGGTGAAAGGAGTATTGAATTTGACTTTTATGAGAACTTTTTGATATAGGTCGTTGTAAATGCTTTGGTACAAGCCATTCCCAGTATCTTCAATGTGCTGTTGGTGTGCTTGATTTTCTGGCTGATTTTTGCAATTATGGGTGTGCAATTGTTCAATGGAAAGTTCTACAAGGTCAGTCTATCTTAAGTCTTTATCTTTTTCAATGCGCTACATAAAGCAAACAACTCCGTGCTTAATTCTGATAAATTTTTAGTGTGTGGATCCAATTGACGGTGCAAAGCCAGATTTCCGAATTATTAAAGGGAAGGTAGAATGCTTAGCCAACAATATGACGTGGGAAAATTCACCAATGAATTTCGATCACGTTGGGAAGGCATACTTGAGTTTGTTCCAAATTGCTACCTTTAAGGGCTGGATAGACATTATGAATGACGCAATTGACTCACGCGGGGTAAGCCATTAAAGCATAAAAGTGAAAGCATCTTTATAGCATTAAATATTAAATTATCATTTTAACTTCGACAGGATGATGAACAACCACATAGAGAGGTCAATTTCACAATGTATGCCTACTTTGTCGTTTTTATCATCTTTGGCTCATTCTTCACATTGAATCTTTTTATTGGGGTGATCATTGATAACTTTAATGAACAAAAGAAAAAGGTAATCCATGTTCCATACTAGTCATCCGTCTCTAGCTTCAGATAATTCATTACGATTTTTATTGGAATGTTTCGTTAACACTGTTTTATTCCAATATATTTTTGTCAATAGGCTGGTGGATCATTGGAAATGTTTATGACAGAAGATCAGAAAAAGTATTACAATGCAATGAAGAAGATGGGCAACAAGAAGCCTCTGAAAGCAGTTCCACGTCCAAGGGTAAGTGTCTTGCATATCAGACAATGTATTACATGCGTCCATGTACATGCTGAAGAATCTTACACGAATTACCCTTTTAATGTCATCTTCAGTGGAAACCGCAGACAATTGTGTTTGACATAGTCACGAATCAAAAGTTTGACATGCTTATCATGGTATTTATTGGACTTAACATGATGGTAATGACTATGGATCACTATAATCAACCTGAGGTAATGGTTTTCTAAATCGCACGACGTTGGTGCATGGAAGTTGTGATTTGGTAAAATAAAAGCTTCAAAATGTTTGGAATTATTTCAGAGTTGGGAGAGAATGCTGGACTACCTAAACGGACTGTTCATTGCTATATTCTCATCAGAATGTCTCTTAAAGATATTTGCCCTTCGCTATCATTATTTTAAAGAACCGTGGAACCTATTTGGTAAGCGAAAGCTGAGGCCTTCAAGTCGAACTATTTGTGTATTCATGTTTGTATGTATATATGCCCCAAATAGTAACATTTTTAACTGTCCGTATTTTGTATTGCTATTCAGATTTTGTAGTCGTGATCCTTTCCATTATGGGTAAGTAATCTTGAAGTGGAAAGTTAGGTATAACACCTTCAACCATGATAGGATAAATTACTTGTATTTTATTATTTTATATGATTGTAAAGGATTGGTGCTGAGCGACCTGATTGAAAAATACTTTGTCTCCCCTACGCTGTTGAGAGTAGTTCGAGTTGCCAAAGTTGGGAGAGTGTTACGTTTGGTGAAAGGGGCCAAAGGGATTCGCACTCTTCTGTTTGCATTGGCCATGTCACTACCAGCATTGTTCAATATTTGCCTTCTCCTATTTCTCGTCATGTTTATATTTGCAATCTTTGGAATGTCTTTCTTCATGAATGTCAAATTGAAACCTGGCGGACTGGATGAAGTGTTCAATTTTCGCACATTTGGACAATCCATAATTCTTCTCTTTCAAATGTCAACTTCAGCTGGTACCATTCTTTAATGTTATCATTTTTAACTGTATGTTTATAGGTATATGCAATTAAAGGCGCGGATTTTTCTAATAGGGTGGAATGATGTTTTGAATGGCATCATCGACGAAGAGGAATGCGAAAAGCCTGATCCGGAACTTGGCAAGCCAGGAGACTGCGGGAATCCAACTGTTGGCATTGCTTTTCTACTCACGTACCTTGTAATTAGTTTCCTGATTGTCATAAACATGTACATTGCTGTAATTCTGGAAAACTATTCTCAAGCCACTGAAGAAGTTCAGGAAGGACTTACTGACGACGATTATGATATGTACTATGAAATTTGGGCTCAATTTGATCCCGATGGAAGTCAGTATATCAAGTACCATCAGCTCTCTGACTTTTTAAATGTTCTGGAGGCTCCGTTGCAAATTCATAAGCCAAATAAATACAAAATCATATCAATGGACATAGCGATATGCAAAAGTACGTTTTAACTGACAATTTTCTTTAAAGCTAATAGTATATACATATCTACCTATTTTATGTATTTGGTGAACCAAAAAATATATTTGCAGATGACACAATGTACTGTGTGGACATTCTGGATGCCCTGACCCGTGACTTTTTCGCTCGTAAAGGTAATCCCATTGAAGATGCTGCTGAATTAAATGAGGTTCAAATGCACCAGGAGCGAGTAGGTTACGAACCCATTTCATCAACTCTATGGCGTCAACGAGAAGAATATTGCGCCAGGGTCATCCAAGTTATTTGGAAACGATTTGTAATAAAGAGAAAGCAAGCACGTTTGGAGGCACAGCGGCAACCTATTGACGCTCAATCCCCGGTGGAACCGGGAACTGGAACTAGCGTAACAGATCACCTACTTACTACCGTTGTCACAAACGAAACCAGGAGTGGTAACCCATCAATTGTAATACACTCGAGGTCACCATCCGTTTCTTCTAGAGTTACAGATGTTTAGATGTAGGAAAATTAATTTCTGTAAATATTATTAATAGAAGTTTGTAGGTATTCGTATACATAAATACTTTAATTAGGTACGGTTTGTAGCATTGTTGTTTTACTTTATATACATATTATACTCAAATTGCTTTAAAGTTCGAAATGAATATGAATTCTGAACTGGTTAACTGGACCACTCCTATTGTACATAATATAAATAAGTATAATATGAACACAGCAGTACATACTCCATCGTGTTTTAAACGAATTTATGACAAGATAAATATAGTATATAGAATGACTAAAATACTCTGAAGTGTCGGACTATATTGAAAGGCTTATTCCCCGTCATACATTATAGACTTTGCTAAAATACAAATTGTTCCTTTAGAAGCTTCAACAAACTTGCCAAAGTATCCTTTATAAGGCAAGGGGTATGGTAATGCACAATATGATAATTCAGAAAATGATTTAATATGTACTTTAAAATGTAATCGTTGTAAACCTGCATATATACTTAAATGCAATGCTTGTACAAGTTTAAAAACAATAAAGATGTTCGCATTTTGTATGTTAAGCATTTATTAATGCACGCACGTTTAAAATAATTTTATTCTCGATTACTTCTTTTGCATATTCTATTCTTCAAAAATTGCATTCATACAATAGGCGAATTACATACGAAAATAAAATAGCACTAAAACAACCACCCGCTTAAGAAATTAAATATACACATTTATTTTTAAAAGTCTAATACTTCAATGCACCACAATTAAAATCTGTAGTTCCGTGTACATACACAAGACTTTACCGATAAAATTCGATCACGTTAGATCGTATTAAACCAATATTTGGTTGTTAGAGAATTATACGTTTCTTCATTTATCTGCGCTTGGCTAAAGAGCGTACAATCAAACTTATGCACGACCAACGATAACAATCATTAAGAGAAAAGTATAAAATAAATTACTAATACACCTAATAAATATATTGTTTCTTTTTCTTTCACTATTTCTTTTTACAGTGTAGCAAGTATCCTTGTAAAAGAAAATGCAGCCGCTACACCGGTTTGTCCAACGCCATAAACGAAGGCATAGAATGGGGTCATTTGTAAAGTGCTAGTTTTGTAGATAAATGCGATCACGGCGCTGGTTATCAATCCTGTGAATCCCGGGTTCACGACGCCCATTAGCAATACCAGCAAAGGAAAAAACCTGTAGAATAAATATCCACTTTCAGAATTTTTGGAAAACGCATTTTCACATAACGCTTACACAATTGATTATCGTGGGCATTCTAAAAATCTGAGGGTTTACAATTTCGCTGCTTTAATCCATATACATACCTGCCAACCCTGTGTTTCCGCAGCGTTCCAAAAGCTATTAAAGCACCAATGACATGCACTACGATCGAAGAAATGAACGCCCACAGTAGCACCCGATACCACATATCTAGTGGCAAAAAAGAAAATTAAAATCACAATTTTTGTACATCACAAGTTTAAATGAGTGAAAAGGTCAAGGTGTTGATGCTGTCACCACAGGTCATACATTTAAGCATGCTTTTTTCGTACCTGTAAATGTGTTTAGATGATCTTGCGGATTGACTTTTCTTGCAATCAAATCCAGTAAACTGCTATTTGTAGACATTTTCCTATTTTTAATTTAATTTCACGAACACGATCACTCAAATATTTATTGCTATCTGTAGCTTCCTTTAACGGAATGAATTGGATTTTACGCTCCAATATTTCATTAATTACTTAACATAATCGTTGGCTCAATTTGAGCAACAACATCATTGGAATTCTCGTAACTTGCGTCGGATAGCAAAGTACGTTAATAACGATCATCATTTGCAAACTATAGTGGCTATTTATGCCTCCAATATAATTTGAAGTTGAACATTTTAATTTTTATTCCCTTGAAAGAGTTGTGAGAGACATGGCTTGTACTTTTACTTTCTCAATTTGGAGAAAAGTCAATAATGATGAATCTGACTGACTGTGAACTTGTGTATATATGTTTAAATGCTTAATGCATTGCTAATTTTCTGCAGGTATTTTTAAAATTATAATTGGTAGATTGTGTAATTGTGTAGCAGGGATGCTCTGCTGGAAAATCACAAGTTATGACGGGATCATCTGTTCCTCTTTCTCACTCATCCCATCATCATGTTCCTCTCCCATTGCCCTATATTTGTAGCAAGTAAGCAAAGTTGGGTTTTTGTTTGTGGTCATTTCCCACAATCGCATTCATACACAAAATGTATTGTTACATATATCGGTACAGGCATTAAAGACACCGACCGAACAGAGCTGAGCCTTGAAATGTGAAACCTTTTGCCCATTATCACCAGTCGATAACCAATACAGTCAATTTTCTGGTCCATGAAGTCACTATTTCTCATTTATTCTCCCATTATGCATCACAAAATGACTCAATCAAAAGAGCATCAAAATTTTGCGATGCACCAATTTTCTGATCTAAATCTAAACTCAAACACAAGAGCTCACACAAGAGAACGTACATGAAACTGCTCTGCAAACTCAACTTAATCCCATTCCAACATTAATAAATTCGCTCATCATTTTATTGTGTGTCACTATACGTGCCTCACTCATCTTGGTGAGTGCCTTTTATTGCGCATAGATAAAAACGATTTGTATTATACCTGCACTATGTATGTCAAGCTATGCAAGAACACACAATACACCTGTTTCATTTTGTAGTAAATAGTAAACCCCATTCCTTTTGTCTCGCTGGCAAAACATACATGAGTTGGGGGATGAGTCACCTAACCGAGCATGATCACATTCGAGCAGTGGTTGAGTGGGTAGCAAAAACGTCCTTTCAAACGTTTGCAAAAAATGCTTTCCTTGGTACTTAGTGTGTGAATTATGGTTTAGTCGTTGAGAAAGAATCAGGGTAGGCAGACGTAGAGTTTTTTAAACCAAATTACATTTAAATTTCTTTAAAAATTGTGCAAATCTAGCTCATTTTGAACATAAATCATGGATGAAGGTTTAGTGAAATCGGACAAGAGGTCCTTGGCTTCATTATCCGACGATTACAACATCAGCAATATTAGCAAGCACGACGTGAACCTATCAGTGCTAAACATTCCTGAAAGTTGCCAACCAGTAGCGTTTGTGCTGGAAAACATATTTTCACCTGAGGAATGCCAGTCGCTGATAGCGGGTGCAGAGCAGAGTCAGTTTTCACCTGTATCGGTTTCGTACAAAGGAGAAGAGGTTGTTAATATGGACGTGAGAAGTGGATACAGGGTGATAATAGACGATGAAGAATTTACATCGCAGTTATGGACGAGAATTTCTTCATTTATTCCTGGGAAAGTGAAGGGGGGTCAGGTTGTTGGGTTAAACGAGAGGCTCCGATTCCTAAAATACGATCCCGAACAATTCTTTTTACCTCACACTGATGGATGCTATGTGCGACCTGACAATAATCTAGAAATGAGCCTGTTAACTATACAAATGTATTTAAACGGGGAGTTTGATGGAGGAGAAACCACATTTCTTCCACTCTGTTCGGCTGGACAACAAGACAGGCCTGAGGTTCCTGTTAAGCCAAAACCTGGAATGGCATTGGTATTTTCTCAAGACTTGATGCATGAAGGTTCGCGAGTAAGGAACGGTGTCAAGTACACTGTAAGGACTGATGTAATGTACAGATATGGCCCCGCGAAAGGATATTAAATAAACAAACGTTATGTATATTAGTATTAAAACTTGTATTTAGAAAGTTTTCTAATGTATTTACGTTGCAATAAAAACATTGTTCCAGTTTTGAATTTTTATTAACCATTTCGTCTAATTGTTGCATTTTAAAAACTCAAATACATGTATACCAATGGACCGACCGAAGCAGTGTGGAGGAGGTGAAGCTAAGCACGCAAAAACTTTCTAAGCATGCTTTTAAATCAATGAAATCAGAGTGAGTTCTGAACTGAATTATGTAAAGAGTATATAGGTATAGGGACTATTTTCAATTTCCAAATTGTGTGACAAGGCTAGGACTTTCTGCAATTAACCAGTTGGAGTTGAATGAACCCGAGCTTACTACGTATAACGCATTACAAAAGTACGCATACCTATAAAACCAAATGGGTTAAGTATGATTAAGCCTTTTGTTCGCTGCATTGCAATTCACACTATAAGTTTGGTCGATGGAGAGAAAACTTGCACACATTCCCCTGTTCTCCAGCAGGCATGCAATTATGCCTTGCTATGTATTATGCAATCAGAAACAATAACTTTGTTACACGGAAGGCATCATAACCCACTAAAATATTTACTGTATGAAAATTAAATATATTGAAAGGAAATTAATGAAAATGGAGATATTGTGTGCTAAACATCTATACTATATAGTAAATATCATTGCCCATTCATTAGTAAGCAACAACTATACTTTGTCAACATTTGTAGGTCTACGAGTTCCAGTTATTTCATTATTACCAAATGTCTGTCTAATATCTGTCTAATTTTTAATCTTTACTACTCACGGGTACTGCAATAAAGAAATATTCATAGAGAGACTGTATTCTATCCGCAGTGAAGTATCATCATGAATCATGAGTTGGCAAAATTATATTTTTTTTTCGTTTAGACGAAAGCTTATGAAATGAAACTTGAGTGTAATAAATATTTTTATTGACAAAATGTAGCTTCCTTTTCACAGTTTCTTCATTCGGTTTTATGAAACTCTTTTTTTCAGGAGAGGAAAAGTCGGTCATGCAGCTTGTTTTATGCTGCATAAAATATGAAACAAAGTTATCAGTAGAAGATTGGATTTGTAATACAAATGTATGTAGAAATATAGAATTAGTACATGGTACAATATGCATTTTTGGAAGCGTATGTGTGTAACATCATAGCGTAGTAGACGGCAGTCAATGTTTAAAATGCATCATTCTTCTTAACAGAAGTCACTCGAAGTCAAAAAACCGAAACCAGAATTTTCGTACAAAAACAAAAACTACACTCGTCAACCCAAGTTTTTGTTGACACTTTACAATTCCATGCCATATAGTATTCCTAGATTGAATACTATATAGTTTCCATTTTATACTGCATGATATACCTGTAAGTTCCATATATGTACCTATACATTAATATATCTATCCTTTGTATAAGTTCATTGGAATTGGCACCCAGTCAAAAGAAACGTGTAAGTAAGTATACATGACTTTACCCACAGACATACTTATTTATGTAGAGTGAATGCGAACATTTTGTTGAAGAAGGGCTTTCTCTGTTATGACTGATGCGGCTGGTTTTTGCTGTGAGAACCTGGAGGGTAGCGTGGTCATGGTTGGTTCTTTGTGAAGAAAAGCAAAATTATATTTCTTACAGTGTGTTGCATGGGTTCCAGTTCCAGTAGCACCTACCTATGCACTACCCATACTAAGAAGATGGAATGACTCCAGTAGAGTCAGTCAGTGTGTTAACAATCAACAACAAACACTCGAGTCTCTTGAACACTTTGCTGTTGATGGCCATGAGCCCAAAAGTATTGAAATAAAAAACTCAAGCTGAGAGTATTATTATTATTAAGATGCTGTGGTGAATGAAAGTATCATTGCTGTATCACTTGACCTGTGAAATAATAAATTTAAAAAATTTCTCAATGCCACATGTCATCTGAATATTTTAGTCCTGAAAAGTTTCTACAATTCCAGAGCATTGTCTTGTCAAAATTCATTCTTTCTTGTGAGCATTTTATGTTGTGACAAAGTACTCCTTCTAATGCGTAAAGATAAGTGGTGGAATTGTGATTTGATTGACTATAATATTTTGCGCATGCATGTATGATTCGGCACTCGACACATGTGTGATTTCGTGATCAAAAACTGTCGGTTATAGAATATTAGCATGAAAATCTGAGCCCGGTGCGTGCATAGCAAAATGAGTGCTAAAGTCTCTGCTGAGGAATTTAAGGATTACATCGGGGACGAGGTTGATCGCTCGGGAAAGTATGGTAAGTACATTGAATTTCTGTATCATGCAGGCAGAGAAAATGCATTGATTTTCACCTTTCATCAATGCCCAAGTTATTTTATGAAGCCTTGATGATGATGGAAACCCATCACATGGAAATGTTTTGATTGCATGATCAAGAAGGTTGTGGCTTTTTCTATTCAACATCAGTTTCTTTGAACTTTTCGTGAGTTGCGAGAGTATGGAAACGCTATTGATGCTACCCAGACGTGCAATATGCGCGTGTTCTGATTTGGTCATATCATTTCCATATGGGAAATTGGAAAGAATATTCATGAAATGAATATTCTACTTGCACGTCACAATAATAGGTAGATATGATGTATTATATACTATACTGTGGTTTATTGCATGCACTTACAAACTGAGTTGTAAATATAGTCTTATAGTCGCAGTTAACCCTTCAAGATTTTTTTATCACGAAAAGTTTTTCTAGAAAAATGTGTATTGATTTGCAGTTCATTTTCTGTTACTCTTTGGTTTTGGCAGTACGACAGAATAGAATATAAGAACAAGTAACAGCACATGTCCATGTCTGTAGTAGCATCAAGTCTCATGGAAGCTACTACAGCTTGTGGCTTTCAGTAAATGAAACTCATCGTGTTATTTTGATAACAAAAAGGAAAAACAGAAACACGCAAGGATGAAGCATGGTATATTTATTTTCTGGTCGATTTAATTGTAAAGAAAGTCTTGAGTAAGTATGTACTGATTGACACAAATGACTAGGTTTTTTTTGCTTGTAAATGGTTCTTGCCACTATCGACCATTGTCGCATCATTACTGTGTCTTTGGTTGCTGCTATATTTGGCATCTGCCGCATGACTATAATTATGCCTGTAAATATGCAAAGAAACCTTCAGTTCCACAATCATTGTCATTATACTGATCATTAGGAAAGGCCCTTCTTAAGTTTTTTTGTCATACTCACGATGTGAAGTTGATATTGCTTCCGTTTTCTATGTAATACACAATACATAATAAATATACCTCTATAATGTCTAACACTCATTAATGTAATAAACAGAAATTGGTAAATTCTACAACGTATTATTTTCAGGTAACAGATATATTCTTGAGCAGGGTAACGGGGAAATTCCATCCGAAATGATACCCATTCCTGATCCTCTTTGTTAGGTTTAGGCATGCAAAAACATGGACAACTAAAACAGAAATGGAAATGAAAAAATCATTAGAGTGTAGTCAATTTATCACGCGATATGACGGGACATAAGATGTAAGAGTTGAAGGCATGTCAATTATATGTCGACGGCAATAAGTGAAGGCATACATTTACCAGTATATATATATATGTATTTATTCTTATGGTCGCTAACTCAGCGAATTGTTGTAATCCATAAAGTAGTTAAGAATATCATCTCCATTAAAACTCAACATCCATCAACAACGTTCGAAGAAAAGTATTTAAGCTGGTAACATCATTTGTACGATGGAGTTTAAAAACAGTTGTTGTTGTACTTTTTCACATATTACTGCTTACTCCCTTTTAGTTGAATTGAAAAAACTACTTTGCAATCTATTTCCAATTGGCTCTGTTGAAAGCTTTGTAGTTTTAATGGGTTTGTTCTGATAAAGCTGATTGAGTGGTATTTTCCAACTTATATCCGGTATTGATCCGCTTTCTTTCACTCTTGCTTTTAACGAAACTATATGCAGTACTCGTAAATTATATACTTGTAGTAGGACAACATTGAATTTCTGTCTCTTCTCTTTTCAACTAACACCACTTGAGCACTAAACCAACCATCCTTGCTTGTTAAATGCACATCTGAATAAGTACTTCCGTCTCATGTTGTATTTACATTTAATTCTCTGGCAGGCTCAACCGTGTGGTGTTATAGACTTAATATTGCTACAAAGTTATAAGGTTTGGAGCAAAAAATTAATGTCTTCTTTACTACATATACCTAGCCACTTTTACTAATAAACGAAAGTGTATGTGCATTATGAATTCCTGTGTGACTGAGCACATTGTATGTATATACATTATGGAGGCGTCATGCAAACAGCTTAAAAAATGCTACTACTCCCAAAATATTTACATGCAAAGCCACAAACAGAAAAGTGATAGTAGGTAGAAGTAGACGAAGCCTCGCACATTTTTACTCGACATAATAACCATTAGCAGTAAGATGACAATGTACTATTATTGACGATACAAATGTGGGAATTCGCACCGCCAGCAGCAAGCATCAAACTCTTTGTCATTGCAAAGCAACGGTTTGTGCGACCTCAGTTCACAGTCTAGAGAAGGATACCTACGTAGCTGTAGCGTGTAGCTAAGCTAGCACGCACGCTTACTACTGCTTAGTTATATTTAATTTCTTACCAACAACGTTATCCAAATCAACAAAGTGTCTTTGTATCGATCACCCAACATAAAGACCTACAAACAAACATAAACATTGTTAGAAATAGGTATAAGGATGTTTATTATTAATAACATTTTACTCTTAACAGGTCGTCTTGTTATTACTGTGCCAGCTGGAGGCTTTCTTTGTGTAAATTTTGACAGTTCTGCATAGGATAAATTGAAATTATTTTATTGAACCAACAAATAAGAAAAACAGGAAATAGTGTTTGCTTTATGGGTGACGCTTTACTCTTTTTTGGAAGTTAGTGTCTGGTGTCTTGTTGTGTGTCATGGATTACTTACCACAGACTTGGAA